>OZ004692.1:66208938-67458938 GCA_963924545.1 Pogonocherus hispidulus | reverse complement strand
AGGAATAAATTAATACCATTTAGACACTAGGTACCTGTCTTCTGACTGAATGTGTAGGACTATCCCCAATAAGCTCCACTCCTGAGGGGATAGGGGTTAGACTTTATTGGTGAGTATATTTTTTTTAGGTAGGTATGTTACATAATTTACATAAAAAATTTAAAACTTACCTCTACTTTGCTAACAACTTCAGCAATATATTTTCGGTCTCTATTAACCGGAATTCCATAAACTGTAGCTTTCAAGTTGGCTGCAGCAATAACATAATCCAAATGAAGAGGATTATTCACATCAAATGTTAATGGTTCAGGACAACGTTTAGGTCCTGACCAAAACAATTGCCCTGTACTGGTTAACTGATCTGGAGGGAAATTAAATAAGAGCTGCTTAATTTGGTTAGAATATTGCTCTTGCCAATGGTGACGAGCCCATATTACACAATCTTCCAATGATTTGGGCCTCTCATCTACTAGAGCAGCTCTTACAGATTCCATAACTTCTAAAGGTTGTACTCCAGGTAATTTTAATGTACGCTCCATAAAATCAGGATCTGTCAAATACTGTGAGGCATTTTCAGCATTTTGCTTGAAAAGACCTTCAAAATTGTCACGAGCCCATTGAAGAGTATGTTCTATTGCATTGGGGAAATTTTTAAGAGTACAAATTGGGATACTTTTTTCTGGAGGATCTTGAGATGAGCTGTATGATTCCGAAAGGAAAGGTATTACTACTTGTGTGTTACCCTTGGTTCCCAAAGTACCCGATTCTAATAGCGGCTTGCGGTAGTATACACATCTCCGATCCATATAAATTCTGGCATCAACATTATCTAGAGCATTAGCTATGCCATCTAGAGCTTCAAAGAATTCATCGTTATAAATATTCTCAGTTTCAGGACCTACACGATTTTCATGAGCCACTATATTAACGTCTGGATTCATCTTTCTAATAACCTGAAAGATATACGATATTATAGAAATATCTATAAAAATATATAACATTTAACAAAATCTACAGTTTTTTGGTGTAAAGAATTATTTATACTTGGGACTGATAATCCTAATTAATATCCCTAATTATTATAGGTAGTCAAGATTTTCTCTAGTAAAAAAAATATATATATTAACTTCATTTAATAATCAAAATAGTTATAATAACTTAAATTTATATGAAAAGTTATAGTTATCATCATTATAATAAACAAACCAAACTTAGATAATGCGAACACCTAGTTAATTATAAACTCGAATTGTGGTGTCATTCCTAATACTCTCGATTCCTGGTAGTGATATTTCAATTTAATACAAATCTGTAACTACTTTTAGTTTTAATGTGAAGAAAATAATTTACATAAGTTACTTGATTAACAGGCTTAATACTAACACAAAGTAATTAGGTACTTCATGTTCTGGTTTTTGACCTTACTGAGTCTAGGACATCATATGTCTTAATTCACATACATATCGTAATAAGACAGAATAGAAAATAAAAAGTAGCAACAAAATTATTGCTTTAAAAACCAAAATGGTTTCTTCATAAATGTGCTAAGTTGGGTTAGGCTAATTTGAATAAAACAATAATAGCACGGAAGTATAATATCCGATATATTGCCGTAAATATTGACCACGATCAAAGTATTGTACCTATTTTTAAAATAAGTCTATATTGTTTTCTGATTTTTTTATTTTATGCTAGATTTACTGAAGTTATTATGTTTGTTTGTTACCTGTATGTCAAACAAACCACAGTTTGTAAATATCCTAGCAAAGGAGTGATAGAGCCTTTTCTATGCTGTGACGTAATCAGTGTTTCCAACATATTGAGAGAGATAAATTATAACAGATGTGATGGTGGGAGACACAGCAAATTTTTAACACAATAAAAAAAAATCCTTGTGAAAAGAATAGTTATTTCTTAATGGTTTCATTATAACAATAACTACCTACAAAGTTAACTATGATAAATACATACTTTCTTTTGTTTATGTAAAATCAACTAATGATTTCGAATTCAAAAAATTAAATTACATTTAGAAATTTGTCAGTGGTCTATAGGTTCTCGACAGGGTCTCTGAGTAAAACATGGACAAATGAGCATGAGATGGCTCATGTTATTTTATTTTAGTGGAAAAATGATTGGAATATTTTACTCTTCTCCTAAAATGAAAATTTCCAAGTTCTAAAATCACACAAAATTTCAGAAATATTTTCACAATAAATAAAAAGCATTGGCTAGTATATTTTTCTTTTTATTTTTATTACACAAGTAGGACCAAGCAGCCTTGCGGTTTTGGAAGAAATTGTCCCTTAGATATATTTATTTATATAAAAATGTAATTTTCCATTATTAATGTATACATTAGATAATAATTTTAGCATTAATAGCATGAGCTAGAGGTAGAGTATGACTATGCAGTTGTTTCTTTAGTGCACTTAGATATTGGTAACAAAGAAAATATAAAGACTTCTTTAGAGAACTATTTGGTTATACTGTAGACCAAAAAAAATGTGTAACAGGGAATTGATAGTACTCATAGTACTCATCAAAATAAAAACACAAGTTCTTATGAACATAACCCCTAAAATCGTGGAGCTACAATTGATTAAATGGTGAAAATGCAAAAGTTAATTTTTTACCAAGGCTATTAACGAAATGCAATTTAAAAATAACTTTGTATACCTTTCCTACATTTTAACACTCTTTTTAGCATTATTTTCCAAATTAAAAAAATCATTGCATGATTTAGGCATTAAACCATTTGTGTTTAAATATCTTGAAGATAATTAACAAAATGCCTTATTGTTAAGGCAAGTAGGTATTTATTATACCTAGAAAAAATGTAAACTTATCTGTTAAATTCCCATTAAAGGAATAAATTGCTGAACCCATTTGTTGTCAGAAGATAAAATACCGTAAGAGAGTAAACATTTGGTTGACAGTCAAGGAGTAGTTATAACCTCTCTGAAAATTAGATGTAGCTGATATTTAAAAGTGGGTGTCTTTAGCAAAGCGAATGTAAAAAAATGCAATAAATCCTAATTTTCCGAACTTACTTTGTATGTATGCCTCATGGGGTAGATGCATTGTCTATGCAACCCACCGTCGCCGGTTAACTTATTCAGGGCCGGACTGCATTTAATAAAGCAAAGTGCGAGAAAGAAGCCATATATACCGAGAGTAGATTAGCGTCCACTTGAACATATGTAAACTTATGTACCCATATGCACATTTTGGTTTGTAAATAACAGGTGAGGATATGTTAGAGGCTTTTCTTTAAAGCACAAATACAAAATACAATAGTAGGTACGTACATAAAATGACTTTATTGCTGCCCTATTGATATTAATCCAATTGTTAATATGGTTCTGCTATTGACATAATCCAATTTTTATTTCAACTTCATGAATGTAAATGTAAAAGTTGACTAGGTTACTCATTTTTTAGTTCTCCATTGTTAATATTTCTTTATAAATTTAAATAAAATAAAGTATATTATTGAAGCAAGATTGGGGAGGACATATTTTTTGTGACTAACATGTTTCCTTAAAAAGTACATCATAAATTCAGAACTTGGAACATCTGCAAACATGCCTAAGTTTAAAAAATACTTTAGGTGTTGATAAAAATGTAATCTTTTTTCTTATAATTCGGATAGGTGATACCATTTTCAGTAATAGGCACCTACTAAATCCTCGAGTTTTTAGTATTTTTGAAAAAAAAAACCTACAAGAATTTGGCATAAAATTTAATGTCTCGTCATAATTGATCCACTATTAGATAAAACAACTCAAAACCAGGGTAGGGTTGAAACTCGGCCTTTCCCAATTTTAATATAGATACTAAAACCAGGAGATTAGTCCCTTCTTACACACAGCAGTAAACAAAGCTCAAAATAAATACAACGTATATCAAAACAGTTATATATATATTATGTAGGTACCTACTAAATAAAAATGATTACTCAGATTGTATTCAAAATTTTTGTAGTCACTTTACCTTTGCAGCAGTTGCTGATTTTGGTTGTTGTACATTTTGTGGCCGGAAAAGAAACTGTCGGTTTAAATTAGATTTTTCGATTAGATCCATGTCAGTGACAATGATGTGACCATCTTGGGTTCCCAATCCAATCATGGCAAAGTTCTTCAGTAATTCACAACCTATTGCACCAGCTCCTACCACAAAGTATTTAAGGGCCGCTGAAAACAATTACCATTTAAATTAAGTATATAAATAAATAAGACACTATAGTTTACCAATTTTTTTTTGAAATTCTTTTCCAAATACAGCTATTTGACCATCATAACGATTTCCAGTTGGGGCTGCAAGTTCTTCAGTAATTTCATTATGATCACTTGGTAAACACTCTACGGCATCAAAGTAAAGCCACTGATAAATAGGGTGGAATTTACCGGAACACGCTTTCATTACTTCCTGTGCTACAATGCCACCAATTGTTGCATTCATTGGGTTTAAATCCCCTGCTGCAACCTTAGCAAATGTTTCCAGCAAGTTTGAATTAATTTCATTGTCATTTGCTCCATTCACAGCTACAGATTTAGCAAGACTTGCAAATTCAGTGGCATCATCATTACTCCATGGTTTTGGAACACGATCATGTTTTTCAATAAATTTATGGAGTGCTGTAAATGCAAGATGAAGTTGCTGAGGTACATCAAATTTTGCATAGTCGGTAATTACAAATTCTGGATTTTGCAGCGATTCTCTAAAAGATTTAAAATGCAGCTCCTTGGGCATTTTTACTTGAGACGCAATACCACCCCTCTCATATTTAGAAAAATTGGTAGTATCACCAATACTAAAAGTATATGGACCCAATACTTTAATTTTTATGGGTTTACAATTATTTAGCTCTGTCATGCCTTGTACTTCTGAAAATGTGACATAATCTCCATCTTCCATTCCATGTCTTGTGTCATCTATACAAGTTACAATACCTTCTTTATCTCTCGATATATCTGCAATCATGGCAGAAACTGTTGGTTCTCCAGTAGCATCAACAACTGTGAAGGAGTTGCCAAAATCACAAAAAACTTGGGCAAATAGGCCCCTAGTGTCAGCAATAATTAAAGCAATGGTATTTGCATGTGTGATTTCACTAATACGAATTTGTTCTGATCGTGAACTGGCTGTAAGAACCACTACCCTAAACTTTTTAATAAAGTCTTCAGTAAGAGGACCAGTATATGATCTTGTCGGTACATAATTATTGAGTTCGGAAAGTTGCTTACAACACGTTTCGGCTCTGTTTTTACCGATGTCAGATTCAGAAAAATAGAACTGTGATGATAAATCCCCTATGGAACACTTTTTTTCATCATGCAGAGTCACTGACTTAACACCACCAAGGATAACATTTTTTGCTATTTCTACGCCTAACCCACCTAAGCCCGATATAAGGACATCACTACTTGCCATTCGGCGCATAGCATCATGTCCCAAAACGTAAAGTTGACGAGAATATAGCCCTTCATCGATGTCACCGGCTTGAGACGATCCTGAAGCTTCATTGTTCGCCATTTCGGGGGTTGTAGTCTTCGAATCAAGCTTCCGCTTCTTGGCTGGGGGATCGACGGAGCTGTCTACGATTTCAGCACTAGACATCGGACACGAAAGAACACAGTATGATATGACTGTTTTTATTTATACCACTTTATAAAATTCATATAGGTATTCACTTTTTAATAGCCGGGTGAGTAAAATGGACCGCAACGCAAAGTAAACGAACAAAGAACTGCTAGGCGCAAGTCCCCCCGCGCACTATGAATAATGCTGCTGGATCCATTTAATACCAACGTTATTTGTGAAAGAAACTAAATAACTTTCAATATATTATTAGCTGATACCCAAGAGTATCGACACACAACCACTTTTACCTATTTAAAATTTTATCTTTAGAGTAAATTCAAAATCATCTGTTATGTTAAAAAAACTTACGCTATAAGATCATTGTAAGAATGACAATAATTTTGACATAATATATAATTTCAAGATAATATATTTCAAATTCAAGGGTTGCCAGACGTCCTAAGTTTGGTGAATTGATGATTGAGGTAGTATCAGTTCATAGTAGGCATATGAGTAACTAAATTAGTCATATGAGTTTAGGTTGGTAGTATCATGGGACAGTCCCATTATGAATAAGGATTTTTAACTGTTTGTGCGTGTTCTTTAATTCAACCATATATATACAGTGCGAACGCCGGCTGTGGAACGCTCTGAATAAAAAAATCCCTGGGGGTCTATGTCAAAAATGCTCGGACACGTCAACCTCAGTTTTTGAATGCGCATCTTCTCATGTAGTTGAAATTTGTTTTTACCCCCACCCCTTTTGTGCAATGACGTCATCGACTTTTTTTTAAATAGCAACCCCAATTTTCTTTTACGGATTCTGATTCTATTCGAAATTCTGGTACCAGCAATATTAAATTTAATGTCATATTCATCTGTTAAGTTAGGTGGTACATTATCACTTTTCATTAGAAATACAGATTTGTAACAAATTAATAAAAAACATCTCAAGAGGCCGTGGAGATTATATTTTATTGAATGACAGAAGGCAAAAAACTAAAAATATTCAAATATCAAACTAAATGTTCAAATTGAGCCCCATTTGTCGCTTGGCAAAATGCAAGTCGATGAATAAATTCCTGCCTAACATTGTGTAACATCGCTGGTGTAATTGCCCGGATTTCATGTCGAATTCTTTCTTTTAAAGTTTCGATTGAATTTGGCCTATTAAAATAGACTTTACTCTTAAGGTAGCCCCACAAAAAATAGTCCAAGGGCGTAAGATCTGGTGACCTAGCTGGCCATTCTATTGTTCCCCGTCGTCCAATCCAACGCTCAGGAAAGGTATTATTTAGATAATCTCGAACCATAACGCTATAATGCGGAGGTGCTCCATCTTGCTGGAACCACAAAGCATTATCGGGAATATCAGCGTCATTGCGATTCGGATAGAGTATAGCTAGAGCTGGGACGAGATGATCTCTAAGTAGTTCCAAATATTTGTCACCCGTTAGTGTTCCCTCAATGAAATAAGGTCCTAGAATTCTGTTACCAACAATGCCAGCTCACACATTCAACTTTTGTGGATATTAGGTACGGGCCTCCATCATCCAGTGTGGATTTTCAGCTGCCCAATAGCGACAATTTTGTCTATTAACCGTGCCGTTAAGGCAAAATGTAGCCTCATCTGAGAAAATAATTCGGTTGGCTAAATCTGCATCGGCATTGCACCTCTCCATAATGCTATCACAAAATTCAATCCTTCGGTCATAATCGTCTTCATTCAGCTCATGAACTAATGTAACTTTGTACGGATGCCACTTATGTTTTTTCAAATATTTTACAACTGATGTTTGACTGATTCCATTATTAGCAGCCAACACTCGAGTAGAACTATGCGGATTTTCTTGCAACTCCACTAGCATATTCAGTTGTATTTCTTCGGAAACGTTTTGATGGTGCCTTGAGTCGCTTCTAACATGACCTCTTTCGGAAAACTTTCTTTCAATTTTACTTACTGTGGAGCGCACTATGGGGTTATCATCGGGATATTTAATATTAAATAAAACGCAGACTTCTTCTTGTGTACGCTGGTTATCTCCACAACCTCTCATAATCAAAATTTCAATTCGTTGTTTTTCTGTTAAGTAACGAACCATTTTTCACAAACGCAAATAATAGGGGGAAGTAAATAATATAAAGTAACAATGAGTACCTACTAAAATAACAACAATTAGCTCTGCCAAATCGACTCTACAACAAACTGTCAATAAAGTATCTTAACACTTTGCTGTCAGTTTAGCTTATTTTGTTTTATTTGACATAAATTAGTAAAATTTCCACGGCCCCCTAAGATGTTTTTTCTTAGATTGTTACAAAGCTGTATTTTTTATGAAAAGTAATAATGCAGCTAACTTAACAGATGAATATGACATTAAATTTAATATTGCTGGTACCAGAATTTCGAATAGAATCAGAATCCGTAAAAGAAAATTGGGGTTGCTATTTAAAAAAAAGTCGATGACGTCATTGCACAAAAGGGGTGGGGGTAAAAACAAATTTCAACTACATGAGAAGATGCGCATTCAAAAACTGAGGTTGACGTGTCCGAGCATTTTTGACATAGACCCCCAGGGATTTTTTTATTCAGAGCGTTCCACAGCCGGCGTTCGCACTGTATATATATATAATACTACTTACTACATGGCGTATCCCCGTAATTCAGTATCCCCTATGTTAGCTCAAAAGCTATTTTCCGGGAACACTGAAGAGGGTTTGATTTGGGCACAGTATAATGCTAAAGAAATTAGCATTATACTGTGATTTGGGCATGCGCTCAAAGTGTCGGTCGCCATGGTTACGGCGCTGACAGGACTTAATTCTTAAATTGACATTTAAACTAATTATGACCAGTGATGTGCCGGATAATTATCCATTTATAATTAACCGGCTAATTATCGATAATTATCCGTCGGCTAAAAATCCTTTCAAAATTAGCAGGCTAAATATATAGTGCCAGTGGAAAAAATGGCCTCAGAGGGAGATATGTTGAAACTTTTATTTATTTTTTAATTTAATTTAGTTTGTTTTATATTAAATATTTTTTATTTGTACATTTATTTTTATTTTTGATGCACTTAATTAAATGATGAGATTAGCTAACGGCTAATTATAATATTTTTAGCCGGCTAAATGCTAATTATATAATTAGCATTGGCTAAATATATAATTAGCGGCTAAAAACCCATCACTGATTCTGACATTCAATCTTTTTATAAAGAAGATGGAAGAAGTCGTCAGGCAGAGATGTAATGATTATGCTTGCATGCCTCTTGGATTTTGAGATATTCGTACCTCTCTTGTAGGCATGCACATATTTGACCCAAGAAATTTATATTATATTTGACCAAGTTCTCTCGAGTAGGATAAAGATAGTATGTCGGTGCCGTAGTGTTTTAGGAATTTTTTGGCCTTTACACACATATATGTCACATACCTAAAATAGGTATGTGATATATGTACAGAGAGTTCCAGAATGATTGTACGTGCCGCTTCATAATAATTTTAATGGAAGGGTCCATGCACTGGACCTTTCTTGAACAGATGGGAGCTTAGCATTTAACTTGCCAGCGCGCGCGGCAACTTGTTTTTTAAGTGGATGACAAAAAATCCAAATGTAAACAATAACAATCGTGAATAATTAAGTGAAGATATTTAAATGATAATATTTATTTCGGAATTTTTGGATTTAATTTTTAAATAGGTAAATGTATGGAATGTAGGAGCCGACAAAGGTATTTTTTCAAAATTTCTTTTAGTAGCTGCGCACTGAAAGGTTAAAGTTACCTATTTTTGTGACGTGTTTACAATTCGGAAATTTTTTTTTTCTAAAAAAGGGCGTTGCTGCGTCGTAGATTAAACCTTGCTTTGTTCAAACTAATTTTGGTTAAATGAGAAGTCTCAATTCTTTTACGTTTCTTGGTGCGTAAACGCCTGCAATTCAGTCCGCAGAAATGAGAACCTTCCCAGATAGCACAAAATTGTTCTAATAACTTCACAGAATAAAAATTTATTCTTAAAATATCCTGTAAATATATTTATTCTTTTAAAAATATTCTAAGAAGTAACAAATGGGACACTTTTTTTCTTCTAAGATTATTCTAGGAATCATTCTTAGAATAAATTACAAATATTTTTTTTATATTAATTATAAGCTTAGAATATGTAACCAGGGTTATTGGGGGAATATTCTTTAAAAATATTTTGAGAATAGTAGAAAACATCCCTATATTAATTTTAAAATAATTTTTAAGTAACAAATTTTAGTATGAGAATAATCAATTTAGTAGGTATATTGTCTGAATATTTTTTTTTCGTATACTTCATGGAAATGGACCATATTGCCAGTTTTCTTGTTAACAACACTTTTTTTCATTCATTTATTTTATTAGAATTAATTACAAATGTACAATTACTTAAATTATTAAATGTTATATTAGAAGCTGAAGAAAGCGCTTGGAATTCAGAAACGGACACATTGGAGTTCATTACTTCATCACCTAATCTTGCTGCTACTGTCGATGTTGTCGGTGCAGAGGTCGAAGGTTGCCCTTCAGTTGAATTACTAAAAAGTTTTTTTGAAATTTTTACTTTATTTTCGATGCTGTCTTCGACATAAGCTTCTGCGACTCCACTGCTACGCCAACCACCGTGTCTCTTTAAAACTTGAATGTCGGCTCCACTGTCCGCCAGAAAAGTCGCTGAAGTTTTCCGGAAACAGTGTCCTGTGAAACTGTTTGGCTCGGGTAGACCTAACTATGCAGCAATTTTCTAAGGTATACTGTAGAAGGTGTTTATACCAACTGGTTGCACTGTACACTTGCCTGATTTATAATATATAAATAGTCGACGATGGTCCACATGCTTCGGTCTTAAATTTAAGTACTTTCTATAAAGTTCAGTTCCGTTGATTCCATTTTCTGATGTCACTGTGAAAATCCGCTTTTTTCTTGTTTTCGTGTCGTGTAAAGTTATCACCAAAATACGCCCGGAATCTTCTACATCATCAACTTTTAAGAGACGTAATTCTTCCGCCCGGCAGGCTCCGTACAACGCAATGATCATCACTACCTTCATAAAAAGGAAAATCAGCATCAGCAGCTTTTTTTAGGAAGTTCTTCACATTCTCCATCGACAGAACACTCGACTTTTTTGCTAAATAATTGTCATTTTGACGTTTCAGATAGGCTAGCAATTTTTTATAGGCAGAAATGTCTACGTTTTCGTTTATTTGCAGAGTACTTTTCACCATTGAGTACAGTGACCAGAGTGTTGAAGCTTTAAGAATTTTCACCTATAACAATATTTCTAAATTAATCCTTAAACATGAGGAATCATAAATAAAACAAACCTTTTCACAAAAGTACGCAATTAGAATGTCTTCACTGGCTCCTTGCACATCTTTCTCGTTCCTCAGGTGGCAAAACTGTTGGTAACTTTTCTCATATTTTGCTCTGGACTTTACAGGTAGTAAACTTGACTCTGCTTCTGATAATAATTGAGCAATTTCCTCATTATATTCATTTAAGCAATTCATTTTACGTGAATGTGACATGAAAACTTTTGCATAAATTGTTTACATGTTCGCATGTTTATTATTGCTATGGCCACAAATGCTACATTAGAATTTTTCATAATTTTTAATAAGTCTTCAAATTACACTAATTTTTATAAAGTACACGAAAAAATAGCATGTTCAACTCGTTAAGAAAAGTGAATTTTCCATTTTCCTGTAAATTTCCTCCACTCGCTCGCTCGTGAATAGAAACGTTTACACTCACTGGTAAACAATCACTTTTCTTAACTTATAAAACAATCTACTATTTATTTATTTATAGAATGGAGAATTAAATAACACAAATATTAACTTTAATGACAATTTTATTATAAATTTGCCTAAATAAAAGAATTTCTGATAATCTTACAGTTCACTGTTTCAATGCCCCCTTTTTCTTTTTTGACCTTCTTGAATTCGCCTAGAGTGAAGTTACTGCTTTTTTATTTCTTTGGACGGCAGTATAGTAGAGTTGACCTATAATAAACTATATTGACTATACTGACCTATATACAAAAATCAATGTTTGTGCAGTCCTATTTTTTTAAATAAAATTAAACAATAATTACAGTCCGATTCGTGTAAAAATGAGATAAAGAATGTAAATCGGTTCAGTATTTCCTAAAATTAGTCTTGTCACAGAAAACCACTAGAACGCAAGCCTTATAGGAATATTACAAGAAAATATCACAATTTACAGGTGGCAATGCCTTCTGAGGATTTACGGTACTTGGGGTAAATATTTATTTCTGAATAAGATAGGAAACTACTTTGTAGTCTAAGTACCCTACTTCTTTGAGGGCATCACCACCTCCAAATCGTCATAAGAAATATGACTTATGATGTATTATTACTTTCTATAGAGGTAATTTTATGTACCTAAATACTTACTTTTTAACTCGCCCCTAATTATTTTGTTTTCTTTTTGTTTCTTTAATTCTTTCGCTACCTTATCGTCATCGTCTACAATGGAAAATTAAATAATTATTATAACATTAGTTTATTTTTCATATCAGGCCATAATCGGCTAGATTACGTCGCTTGTTCCTAGTGGGAGCAGGCAATGTGATCTAGCATGATCAGGCAGATAGTAAAATGATAATGAAACGCCAAAGGCTCTTGGTAATGTCATTCATCCTTGAAGATGAGTGATCATTTTTATTTTTAAATCGTACTACCTATAGTTATTGAACTAAAAAGGCCTTCGTCAGCTGTTTTGGCGATTATGGTTGTTGAAATTGTTTGTTACATAGGCAAACTAAACTAGATTATAATCACATAAATGGAATTAAACTTACCTTTGCTCTTTCGTTACTCATTTGCTTTGCTGTTTCCAAATGTGCTTTACTTTATGATGCCACTACACGTTCAGATTCATAGAATAGTTATTTGTTTAACTAGTACAAAAAATACACGTTTTCGGGACGATGGAAAGGGTTTTACGAGTCTCAAAAACGTATTTTTTGTACGAGTTTAACATAATATTTTTTTTCCAACCGCTTCTAATTGGCACCTCCAGTTTACCGATTCATCGGAGTCACTATCTGTTTCTATTTTTCTATTTAATTAAACTTCAATATTATTATATGAAATGCAATGCCAATGTCAAATTACTTTATAATAATCTCTTTTTTGTACTTACAGTTGCTATGGCGATCTCAAACAATTTTATAATTGTTCCATAAAATTATTCTAAATAGGTATATTTCGAAGAAGAATATTCCAGAGAAAATAGTTAAAGAATAGTTTCTGAAAATATTATTATATTATATTTATTAAAATATTCTAAAAATATGATTCCAAGTTTTTTCCGATTATTTTTTTCAGTAGTATTTTAATATTATTTTGAGGTTAAATTTATATTCTAAAAATAATTCAAAATTAATTTTTATAATTATTTTTTGAATAACTTTTAAGAAGATTAACAAATTATTTTGAGAATGTTTTGTGCTATCTGGGTTTAACCCTTAAATCGGATAGTTTGATAATTTTTTTTCTCGAAAATGGTTGAGTTTGGACCCATGTTATATAAGTATATGTTTTTTTTTGTTTATTTTGATGTATACCTACTATTGCCTGTTAAAATAATATGGCAGTCAAACTTCTAACAGCCTGTATATAAATTCAACATTTTGGTGTAATGGATTCTGTTAAACCATTCAGAATGTAGAATTTTTCCCAACAACCAATCAGAATCAGAACATGTTTCTTGGATTCACCACATTTCGAATACCTACTCAAATGTTGAATTGAATTAAATTTGGTCTGTGGAATTAAAGAACACGCCGTTTGCGTTAAAAATCCTTGGGACAGTCATTTAATATTTTACATTCCGATCTCATTTCAAAAGTCTTCATTTTTTGCTCATACTTATTCACAAAGAAGCCAATTATCATATTATTAGGGAGTTTTTGAACCCTTTAAATTTTAGCACGTCGTGATCATTATCGTTATACTGAGCATGCACAGTGCCAAAAAGAGTATTATTTTTGTCACTGCGCATGCTCAAAATAACGATTACGATAACGATAACGTATAATTTAAGGGGTTCATCTGCCTATTATAAAATTAACATTTTTAATATTGATGTGGTGTGGAAGGCATGCAATTTAAATTTTATTAACACAGAACCTAGATCAAGAACTAAATTTATTATTTCATCAATTAAAACATGAAAGAATTTAACATTATTTTCTAGCTGCACTTTGTAACGAACTTTTTTGTCTGATGTTATAAGAACGTAATTTCATTTCTTTGTAACATTTTTTTTTTGGGTCTATTAGAGAGGCGGATTGATTCCCATTGGCATAAAGCTGAATCATTGCACACAATATAATCATATACTCTCAAGATCGTTGGGTATCTCTGGCAAAAGTCCAGGAATGTGCAGTCTTGTAGAGTTGCGACTTTTTAAAAAAATTCAGGCCAGGCCAGGCCCGGCCCGACAGAGTATAGGCCAGGCCAGGCCAGGCCAGATAAACCCACCGAACGTTTGGCCCAATTAAAGCCAGACCTCTTGACAATTATGGCCCGGCCAGGCCAGACCCGGCCAGACCAGTCCAGGCCAGGCTCGACTCGGCCCGGCCCGGTCCGGCCAGGCCAGGCCAGGCGCGACTCGGCTACGTCCGACCAGGCCAGTATTTTTTAATGCGATTTTTTTATGCTCAATTCATGTATACAGGGTAGTCCAAAAAGAAGTTACGACCATCAACTTTATTTTTTCAAATATTTCATTTTTAAATTCTGCATCGAATTCTAAGTCTTTGTAAAAATTTTTAGATGTGCTTAAATATCAGAGTAATACTTATTGCTAAGTATAATTTTTCCATTTTGGGACACCTTAAATTTTAAGTAGTATGAGTGAGATTGGCCGTAAGTGGTCAGATAAATGGGTGAAACACCTCATGTTATTATGAAATCAAATTCCTCATAGGAAAAACAAGATATAGTATTTTAAAATTGTTATACAGCAAACCGGTTAGCCTAGGTTAAGTCGAAATCGGACCGAAACGGCCAGGCCAGCCCAGGCCCGATTCGGCCAGGCCCGATCCGGCCAGGCCAGGCCCAATCCGGCCAGGCCAGGCTCGAACCGGCCCGACTCGGTCAGTCGGGCCTGGCCAATTCAATTTCGGCCCGGCCCGGCCAGGCATTACAAAGCATCCGGCCAGGCATTACAAAGCATCCGGCCAGGTCCAGCCCGGCCAGTAAAATATGAAGATTTTCCCGGCCCGGCCAGGCCCGATTTCGGGCCGGGCCTGGCCTGCCCTGGCCGGGCTTCTGGCCTCAAATCCCAACTCTACAGTCTTGGACTGCATCCTTCACGAGGTGGACCTGTTGAAACTAAATTCGGCGGATCTAGATCGGAAAAACACTCCCCCAAGCTAAGCTGTTAGTCACCGTGGCGAGGGCTGATAATACGAAAGTAAGAGTATCTTTTATGGTACCCTCAGGGCACCAGACGACACCCTGTTGTAAATAGCCTTACCCCTGCATGCGGGGATCTACAGGGGTGGACCTTTATAACTCCGGTACGCGTGGGATATTTTTTATGTTTACAAAAAATTTAAAAATATCTACGGAGAACTCCTCTATAGGGGCTCCCTCAAATAGCGATCCGGGGCCCTCCTCAAGGGCTCCTATTAGAGAGGAGAAAATCGTGGATGCTCCTCCTACGGTCGAGGCGCGGGCACCTCTTACCTCGTGCTCTGGGCGACGTAATCGCCCGGGGTCTGAGAAAAAGAGGGCTCGCAAGGCCAGGCAGGCGACTGCCAAAGGAGGGGCAAGACCCTCCACATTGGGGACTTCCCCCTTAAACAGAGCAGGGGAGCTACTCCGCTAAAAGTGGCCTGAAAAGGGCTCGTGAGGCGGAGGGGACCTTCTCTCCAACTCAGCAGGCCTTTAAAAAACCAGCCAAGCTGTTAACTCGGCCTTGAGGGTTGCGATAGCCAGCGAAAATTTTCCGGCTACAAAGCTCTCGACCGAGTTGCGTAATAGTCTGGAGATTGCGTTGGCGCGCGGCATAGACGCTCTCCCATTAAAGGGCTCTCTGCCACGTTTCGACGAATTTAGGTTGACGGAGCAGGGGATCATAATGGTCACCTGCCACGACGATGCGTCTAGGGGACTACCCTTCAAATTTTGGAGGGAGCCCTCCTAAGCTTAGGAAGATTGTTGGCTTCGCGCAGGGCACGTCTGTGAACGAAGGCAACATTCTTCGATGCATTGAACGGTCTATTCTAGAGCTCCAAACAAGGCTCTGGAAGATAAGACAGGTGATCGAGGTATGGCGAGGGTCTTTTTCTGGAACCTGAGGCTCTGAGGAACCGGTCTGAGGCCGCTGCACCACCTGAGGCTTCTGCTTCCGCGGAGGTCCGGGCGGAATCTGGGGCTTCGGAGTAACCCCTTACCCGGAAACAAAATGGGTACACAGACAAATGGTGGCCCCAAACTGCTACGTTTTACGCAGAGTAACTTGCAACACTGAATCGCGGCGACTTCCATTATAAGTCAGCAGCTTGCGGTGGGGCATACAGACGTTGTAATGCAGGTACATCAATATTAGAGGCACGGGAATTTTTGAGTACATCAACTCCAATGAGTTGAACACGCTCAATAAAGGCTCGAAACCTACCTTTGTTACAAGAGCTAGGTAAGAAGTTATAGACATCACTGTCAGCTCATCTTGGACATCGCACAATCCCTACGACACAAGAGTATAGAAACCCAAAACTCACAAATTGGGGTATCTACAGTGTGGCCCATTAAGAACCAGGATACCCTTCTAAAAAATTACGATGATCCAACTGCTAATGCTCAGCCAACTACGATTTTTTTTTCAATCATTTTTTTTTTTTAATTACTTTAGGCATTTAGGCATAGGAGACTACTGTAAAGTGTTGTTTTAACGTTATTATTAATTTGTGAAGTAAGTAAAGGAACAATATTCTAGATTAACAATAATTATTAGAGTTTCCAATGCCTGCTATATTGTTTAAACTAAACCCGAATTCAATAAACTTGAAACATTTAAGACTCTATAAAAAAAATTCTTCGATACAAATTGAAGAAATTTGGGCCACAGGTGTTTTAAGTGATGCTGAAGAATGCAACGATGTCAATTTTTTAATAAAAAAATCCCTAAAGTAATTTTCGAAAAAATTGATTGATAAAAAAATCGTAGTAGGCTAAGGATTAGCAGCTGGATCATCGTAATAGGTTCAAAAAGTACATCTAGGAGGCTAATATATATATAAAAAAATTCACTGGAATCGCACTTACCAAAAATTTTTTAGAAGGGTGTCCTGGTTCTTAATGGGCCACAGTGTATAAAGAAAGTCTATTGGCTACTGTGAGACCTCATTCTAGGCCTCGCACAACCTATCAGATAGATGTAAGCAATCATATTCTTAGTCGGGCCATAGTCCGAGCATATGAACAGAGTTGCCCGCTAAAAGTAACTAGGAGTGAACATAGAGTCCCATGGTGGAACTCCAAGAAACATGGAAAGAAGAACTTCGATAAATTATCTCCAATACAAAGAGAATAGACTGTTCAATTTAAAATAGCTCTAAAATCAATATACATTTTTTAAATATAAGACGTTGTGCCCATTGTGCCTGCCGCTAGTCGAGAGCTATTGGAAGAGACCCGTGCTATGCGCATAGGCCAACACCCGTTCCAGGAGAAGCTCTCTAATGTCCTGAGGCAGAAGAAATGCTGCGTCCAGATGTTTGTGTCTCTTGACCATGAGGCAGGCAAAGCGACAGAGGATGTGAATGGGGTTCTCGTCATTGTATCCGCAAAACCTGCACCTTCTAGTTTCACTAAGGCCAATAGTGTAAGGTGCTTGTTGAGATGCCCGTGACCTGTCAGCAGTCCTGTGACAATCCTTATGCTGTTACGACTTACCGCAAGTATTGATAGAGTTGCGTTTAACCAAGGCCCTTCAATTAAGAACCTGGCTTGTCGCAGCTCAGTCCACTTCGACCATTCTTCCTCTGATCTTTCCATGACCCATTTTTCAATTGACTTTGTACATAACTAGGCGGAAGCCCGAGAACTGGTTCGGGCCCGGTAAACTGTATACTTTAGCCTCTTTTAGCCAGTGCATCGGCCTCCTCATTTCCTGTTATGTTGTGATGACCCGGTACCCAGGTCAATTTTACCTGGTTGGCAGGCAGGCTCTACAACAGGGCTATGAATACAAAATCTAACTTTCATTGGGACCAATATAGAAGGGCTCAACATCGATTTAAGAGCTGTACTCAGAGTAGTAAGAGACATGCATGGAAAGATGCCCCTGCCACATGTACGATTTATAAAATCATGGCCCACGAATCCAGGATCGATGTTCTCAGGCTTCCTAATGCTACATAGACGTGCGCCACCAAGGAGACGTTGGAACACCTCGTGCATTTCCACTTTCTTGGTTCTGCCAATAGTCCTGGCTCCATCCAATACCAGAGGACTCCCCACATAGAGGTTGCAGTTATGGATTGGAGGATGGGCTCGAATGTTGCCACTGTGGAGCGAATTAAATGGGCCATAAATACTTTTGCCCCATATAAGAGCGCGGGTATGGATGAAATATTTCCGGCTCTATTTCAACAAGGGTCAGAATACATCATCCACCATCTGCGCGATCTATACATAGCAACACTAGCTCTAGGATATATCCCAAAACCCTGAAGAACAGCGAGAGTGGTTTTCATGCCTAAAGCAGGTAGAGCTTCTTATGATGAAGTGAAGGCCTTTAGACCGATCTGCCTAACGTCATTCTTAATGAAACTACAAGAAAAGTTCATAAAGAGATATCTGAAAGAGGGCCCTCTAGTGACTATACCATTACATAGCTCACAGCACGCCTACCAGACAGATAGATCTACAGAAATGGCATTGCACTCTATGGTCTACAAAATAGAGAAAACGATTAGCCAGAAGGAGCTCGTTATCGGGACCTTCATAAACATAGCTGGGGCAGTTGATAATACCTTGAGCTCAGTCAAAGGGTCCTAAGAAGCATAGAAGAATGGTGTATAGGACAAGGGCTGAGAGTTAACCCTTCTAAGGTCGACATAGTCCTCTTCACTAAGAAAAGGAAGTTGGATGGTTTTAAAGCATCAACCATTTTCAATAAGACAATCCAGCGTATAAAGATGGTCAAATTTCTGGGAGTTATCCTAGACGAAAAGTTGTCATGGGTACCCCACATAGACAGACAAATACAGATAGCCACCGCGTCTTTTTGGACATGTAAGAGGCTCTTTGGAAAAATGTGGGGGCTTAATCCGAAAGCCAACTTATGGCTCTACACCTCGGTTATTAGACCCTCCTTCTGGAGGCTCTCCTGTCTCTCCCTAAACTGCATATAGTGGTCGAGGGAGAGGCAAGGAGCGCCTCTTATAGGGTCAAGCAGTGGGGGCGGTGGCTAGGTAAAAGCCACGAGGGTGGACACACAAGTATTGTTGAGGAACCTCTGGGAGAAGACAGTCTGCTGGACGCACCCAGTGACAGGATATCTCCGACTTATGTGTTTCTCAAACCTTTCACAGTAGAGATACCGCACAGGGACCCCTGACTCGAAAATCCTGATGCTCAAGTCTCGAATGGGCTCATCTGGTTTACGGATGGGTACAAGACAGACCAGGGCTCAGGGGGATGGGATTCCGAGCCGTGCGCCCAAGGGCTAGACTATCCTTCTCCTTGGGAAAGTATACCACGGTCTTTCAGGCGGAAGTGTTTGCTATATGTTCAGGAAAATCTCAAAAGGATGGAGATATTCTAATCAGCATATCAAGATATGCACCGACAGTCAGGCGGCTTTACATGCCTTTATATCCTACAGGATCACCTCCAGGGCGGTCCTAGAGTGTATTAATGGTCTGGCCCAATTGGGACAGAACAACCCAGTAAAATTGACCTGGGTACCCGGTCATTTCAACATAACAGGAAATGAGGAGGCCGATGCACTGGCTAATAGAGGCTCAAGTATACAGTTTACAGGGCCCGAACCAGTACTCTTCCGCCACCGCTACGGGGGACTCCTCTTTCAGCCGGGGCACATGGGCCGGCCACGGTGACGGGGAAGATGGCGGAAGCACCTCCGCTCTACAATCCACTTTGGTATTCTACTTACTCCGATGTCAGAGGATTTTATTGTAAACCGGGTCAGTAGTTCAATTATTTATTAGCAGATAGAATTAATTATTGTGATAAATAGTTTTGCAAAGTAAATTCAATCTGCAGTCAATTTCTCTATTTATTTTATAATTTTTTAAATATCACTTGTAAATATTTTTTTAATTATGTAACATAGTTCCAGATTTTACCTGTATGTCTTTTCTTTCACTCTGCATTCACAATATATTCAATTTTTGTTTACAGTTTAAGTACCTAGTGTCAATAGTACATTAACTAATGATTAACTTAAAATTATCCTGGAGTTCAAACGGTGGTATTAAAATAATTGCTTAAGTCGAACTACCCCCAACCGTAGAACTCAGCCGGAGTCCTTGAACCCGATTTAAGGGATGTCAAATGCAAATTAAGTTAGGGAAATTACACGTTCTAACATTGGAAACTACAAAATTCCGTTTAAATGCCACTATGCATCTGATTTACAAAAGTAAATTTACAAAAACAAAAAACAAATAGCTGATTAATTGGCTTGGTAAGTGCTGCCAATGCCGACATTTGCGGTGAAGCACTGAAATAAGGAAATGGAAGAATTTTGGGAAGGCAGCATGATTTAGCCGTGGTATGGTAGAATTAACTATTTCTGGTTTATAAATTCGTCTCTTAAATTAAAGAAGGGGGAACACTAAAAGCCAAAAGTTGACACTTCAAACGTAAAATGATCAAATATTTGAGGAATAAACTCGCAAATAAAGTTCAATTTATAGATTAAGATGCAGCAGTAGCGGTAGAGGCAGAGATTCATCGCCAGAGTTGAATACCGCGAAGAAAGCATTTAAATTACCGAAACGGTTTGTGGTGCAGAGATTCATGATCATATAAAAGAATATGATCATATCGTCCAAAGTTCAATTCGAGCCGCTACCGCTACCGCATGTATCAAGCGGTCAGCCAATCATCATAGACTATACCAATCATGTCGCGGCAACCCATGAATTCAAATTTTACACTAGCAAAAAGCAAAAACGTAATTAGTTAAAAAACATAAACGTACCTCACTTAAAGATGTTTTATTAAACGCTTCTATTTACTATTTCATTTTTGTTCAAAGAAAAACGTACCTATCTATATGCACAGGTAATTTAACAACATTTTTTAAAAATGTGCTCCTTCGAGATACCCCCCCCCATGTTGAAAAGCTAAATGCGCTCTTGATAATAGATCTGTTCAAAATTCAAAACTCAAAATTCGGTTTTGACAATAAATAGTGATAATAGGTACCATATATTTGTTAAAAAATGTGGCGCACGCCCAGAAGTGAAATGTATCTATTTTGGATAATTTGTAAACTATTATAGGTACCTTGTATATAGGTACTTATTTTGTGTTGCTACAGTTACATCTATCTAACCATGTACCTCTACTGCTATCTCAGTCTTAGAACTTACTTAGATGATCGATCTATAAATAGGTAGTATAAATTCAACTAAACTCCAAGGATCAAGGATCTCAGATTTAGTAAGTCAGCCAGCAGAAATATCAAATAAATATCCATGATTAACTCAACACTTTATATGTCTATTACATCGTCACCTAAATACCAAGGTGACATTTTTTGAAAGCGCTTAATAGGTACTATACGCTTTAAAATAGCATAGATAGGTAAATTTTCTCTAATTTAACCTTTTTTATATTTATTACCATTTCCGATAATTTAGTGGGCATACTGAACTGAATCAGGTTGTTTGATTTGATATTGATTTTAACATTAAAATACTCAATTTTTCTTTGTTATTTCTAAATTAAATTATTAGGTAGGTACGTACCTTTTATATTAGGTAGCCTCTTTCCTTTTTATGTTCTATATATTTATCCAAATTATACATATCTAACGTAGATATCCTCAAAAATCCCCCAATAAACCTATATACCTAATGTCCTATATTCAGCATGAAGAAAAATGCGGCGATGTTTACAAAGATCTTTAAAAATTACCTAAGTATCTAACCGAAGCAAGAGTAATTTTTATTTCAGAAAAAAATCTTTAAGTAAATTCAAATAATGCATAATGGTTATATAGATAATTTGTTACCTGGAAAAAATGATTTAATGACGGATTAATAAACAGGGTGTTCTATTTAAAATACTTGTTTTTGTAGGTGTGTATAAACAAAAGTGAAAACTGTATTTTTTTACGAAATGATGTATGCTGCCCTTCTTATTCTTTTTTTTTTCAAATACTAATAAAGTATGATGATAAATATAGTAAGATTTTTCTACTTAAATTGACCAAATTTTGTGGTGGTGAATAATTAATTTACAAAAATGGTAAATTACGTGATAAACCAGCAATAAAAGGAAACGATCGATTGATGTTAAATAGGTATATTATTGGCACCTATAAGGTTTCATTTCCTATCTTGGGTTAATATACTTAAAGTAAACTTACCTTTCACTTTTGTTTGCAAATTAATGACTCATTTTCTCTACACTTTAGCATGATATAGTCAAAGACTTTAGTATTAATCTAGAATTTTAGATAACATTTGAAATAAACAGACTCTGCTAAATAAAACTTTACTTATCAGTAGGTAAGTAGGTATCTACCTGGAAATGTTCTTGTCTGAATGATATAGGTTGTAACAATCATAATTCCCTAGATAGATAAAATACAACTAAATATATACTTTATTTTAATTTTAGTGATAAAAATATAGATGACTAGATGATTGATTCAACTCTATTTAACTCTGAATGACGATTAGATTTATTTGGACCATATTTATTTTTCATTCAATAAAATTACTAAATATAAATTATCAGATTATTTACCGATACCCACAGGTTAATGATAAATACAAAGCAATTTTAAAATATAATTTAATGTTATTTAATTTCATTATTTTACATAGTAGTCATTGTAAAATTTAACTAGGTAAGTATAAATTGTTTATTAAAATTATAACGAAGTAATAAAATCTTGGTAGACTAGGTTATATTTTACATTATTAATTCAAATCGTCCTCATCTGTTAACGATATAACACTGCCAAAAACTTCTGGTTTTTTATAATTGTCACCTTGAACAATATCGCCATTTTCTGGTAACTGTTGCGCGATGGAGAAACGTCTTTGGGTTGACTCCTTTTTGGGTGGTACAGTCGCCGAGGAATTGTCCCTATCAAACAAATATTATTAACTGAAATAGTGTAATATTAGAAAAACTAAACAAAAGCACACCCTTGTTTATCAAATACTGGGAAAATTATTGTGTAGGTAGGTATATGTGCCAATTTTCAAAAAGAAAGTGATGACCATCAATCCAAGGCGTGAAAAAACAGTAAGACACGCACCTGTCTCTACTCCAGCAAACTAGACGAAAGAATAATAAAAAACAAGTAACTGATCACTCTATATTTTTATTAATTCGGACCTTAGAGCTCCGGTAGACCCATGGGCGTCGCCTCCAAAATCTCTAGGGGGGGCTATGAAGAATTTTTTTTAGAATATGCCTTCAAACAACAAAATATAATTTTTATATTCACTTATGAGGCCAAAAAAATAAACGTCCAGTAAAATAAAAAATACCACATCACAAAGATTTTTTTCAAAAAATCAATAGTGGAAGTGGAAGTCGTATTAACTTCAATTATTCTTTACTTTATTATTATTATTATTTATTAACTTTATTATTATAAAAAATCTATTATTTGAATGTATAAAGTAGCAGCACAACACTTAGTTTGACTGATGAGTTTCAATTTTATTTTAAAACATTTAAATGATCGGGCCAAGAAACATGTTAGTTGCGTTAGAACAATGAAAAAACTTCTGCATAACCCTCTTAAATTTTAGTATTCTTTGGAAAGACACACATAAGGCAACAGTGCATCAGCTCGTGAAAATATAAGACGACAGACTTATATTGGCTATTTTGTCTGGGCTTCTGTATCCTTTGATAATTGACAGATTTTGTTCTGGAAACTGTGGTACCTAATGGCTAAGTTATAATAAAAGTGATATTAATAATAATTAAAAAGTGTTTTGTTAATTTATTACATTAAAATTTGAGATTTTAACATTCACCTGAAAATTACAGTATTTTTTTTTATTAAAATAAAATAATATACCTAGTATCATTATGTTTTTAAGATGCAAAGTAAAATGTAAAAAATAATAAAATAAATAATTTGAATTGCCACCTCTACATCATAAAATAGCAGTAAAACGAAAACCTAATAAGAAAACCTATATTGGGATATTGCGTAGGTGTAGTACAACGTTTTCATTTGGCAAGACATTTACACACATACGACATACGAGTACATTATTGGTCATCGCTTCGGAGGATGCGGAAGGAGGAGGAGGAAGAAATGATCAATTATTGATAGTATGGTTTCATTCAATTCAAACCACACAAGGAACTGATCTGTCATCTCTTTTATTGGTGGTGGCTACTCTTAAAAAAAAAGAGAATGGGACTCGATATTTGGTTTTGTATATCCATGACTAAAAAATTACAATAAATTTTATTTGTGAATTTTAATTTATGCTATATCTGAAATTATGGACGTACCTGGTAATCGACTCGAAAGCCACGGGGGAGATCGCCCCCCCTGCCCCTCCTTGGCAACGCCCATGGGTAGACCTAATACATATCATGCCGCGGGCTCCCCGGGATATTTAATATTAAATAAAAGATATCTTGGTGTCTTGCACAGGGCTGTACCTACTCATTTCTATGTTTTTAAGCATTAGTTTCAGTTTTAATTAACAAATTGTGTATTTTGGTTTACCCCTTTATTTCTTTTTTTGGACTAAACTGTGCTACATTTGATTGTTTCGAACGGAAAGTATGAATTTAAAACATTTTAATACGAACAGAAAATTATAAACAATTAATGTAATACCGTACCTCTAAAATACTAACTGTTACAGCAATAGGTGTATTATTTAGTTATTTAGGTATATCAGGGTGATTATCACTTATAATACCCCTACTGCTTAAATTATTTCCGGAAATTTTTTCGAGGTCATGAATATTTTGAAAATTATCCCGAGCCGCAGGCTAATTTTCTTAAAATATTCATGAATGAGGAAAAATTTCCGGTTTTTAATTGAAGCTCGTGGGATATTCGGTAAGAAAATTTCACACCATTATTTTATAAATATTATGCCAAAATTGAACATTTTAATTACGAATGACAAACATTCATTCCTCATAGTGAACCATGAGCAATAACAAACATTTTTTACGACTGTCAAGTACGGTACCTTGGTCCAAGCCTTGGGTCCAAGAACCCTAAACAAAGAAAGACTGATCAATTCATTCATAAAAATTTGAAGGTCATTTTCAACAGATTTCTCGTAACACGTCAGTGGATCCCCTATTGCCAAATTTGCCTCTAATTGCAATTTCAAAAATTTTCAGTCAAAATATCCAACCCAATATTATTTCAGAGCCCAATATCATTACTTCTCCATTTCCAAAAAATGACAACTCAACTTAACTACAACCAACTACAACTTCAAAAAGTCAATGACAACTGACAACTATGACCACCACAACCTCACAAATTCAGATTAATCTTTCTCCTCGACCAAAATGCTTCGAGCAAACAGATCTTGCTCTGATCGATCTGATTTAATTTCTGAACGATCAAGATTTACCTCCCCTACCTCTAGATGTAATTAATGAACGATACGGACTAAAAAGATCAATCTGAGGTAATTACCGAACGCCACTAGTGATGACTTTCCAAAGACAACCGAGACATTCTACATGACAATGTGACATATATAGGTTATGTTAAAAGGTTAAAGCTGTCAAATTAAAACAAAGAGGATATTTAAATTTCAAATCTCCCGCTAAAGGGAATCCACTGACGTCACATAAGTGATAAACAAATGTGATTGGCTGTTAGTGATTGATCAGTCCTTCTTTGTTTAGGGTTCTTGACCGTGATCAAGTTCCACCACTTGTCATCGTGTCATTGTGTTTGTGCAATTTGCTGATTTATTAGATTATATTTTTGAAAATGTTCCGCTTTGGAAAGGAAACATCATTTATTTCTGATAATTATTCTGAAATACTTCGAGCATTGCAAATATTATGCTTAATAAAATGTGAGTTTTCTTAGTGAAATAAAATGTCATTTCCTAACATTAGTTACATACATATTTTACAAATAACTTAAAAACATATTATATTTTTGTTTCTTATTAACTTTGATCTACTAATATTGGTGGAACATCATTTATTTTTGATAATTATTCTGAAGTATCTACTTCAAAATTTATATGTTTAATAAAATGCGAAATCTCTTAGTGAAATAGCATACCATTTTCCAAGTTTAGTTAAATGAACTTTTTATAAATAACTTAAAAACATATTATAAGTATTTTTCTTTGATCTATTGGTGGAACATAATTTAATTTTGAGAATATTACTTAAATTCGAGCATAGGAAATGTATTGATTCATTCAACTCCCGCGTCTTTATTTTGACATTTTAAATGACAGAAAAATTTCCACTTATTAATTTCACACAACGTTAAAAATTTCCGGAAATTTTTTGGGTTGGCATGGTAACTGAACAAAAAACAAGCCGCCTATTGGTTAAAATATGGCGGTGTGAAATTTTCGCAGTAATTATTTCTCTCAATTTACGGAACACGCTGGTTTCAAACATAGGTACTTATTCTTTATTTCTAGGACTCAATATATTGAGATTATTATTCTCCATACTTTGATTTTTTTCTCAATACCTTGAGTTTTTCTTAATACATATAATGAAAAAATCTAAATATCTTGACATTTTTCTCAACATATATCAGAATAATCTCAATAATTTGACTTTTTTTGTAATAAAGAGAGTGAGTCAGCAAGGGGATACAAAAAAAAGAACGTGTGTTTGCTCTTATTCTTGACAAACTATATAGGTGTATAATAAGTAATTACAAAAGTATATCACAATAACTTTTAGATATACAGCGTGTCCACCTAGTGGGCGGAAGTCCATTATCTAAGTTAGCAAAGGAGATATTTAAAAATTTTTTTCTACAGCGTTGCCTAATTTCTCGACCTATATATAAAAATAAATTCGGATGTACAGGGTGTTCAGTTTATTCTGTACAGGCACTCACTTTGTGATTTTAAATAGCAACCTGCTTTTTATTATTTTATCGAATTCTACATGATAAATTACGTGACTGTTTGTCTAATGCACCCCTATCAAAATATTGATAGTTTTCGAGATATCCGACTTGAAATTTTTTTTCTTAAAATTTGTCACTTATTATACATGAAACATTTTGGTTGTGTGAGGAGCTAGAAACATTTTTTTTTTTTGGAATACTGTAGAGGCAGGATGGCTCTTTCGAAAGATGTACCAAAAAGTTGAACTGCAATATACAGAGTGCAAACAATATTGTGTCAAATATGTAAAACGAAAATTTCCAAAATCTCCACTAATTCAAATTAAATACCCTGTATTTCATTAAATCATGAAATGCAGTTCGACAGACTCTACAATTTTGCAATAACTTTCCAGTTTTACCAGTCTTGTCACGGTAAATTTACTATGTCATTTCTTCTACAACAAACATTCGCGTACAAAACTACAGTAATTAAAAATAATGAATTATTCAAAGGAAAAGTTGGTACTATGGTGCAGCTACGCTCTAGGACAAGCTCATGGCAATTGTTTGCTAGCAAGTCGTCTTTACAAGGGAAATCATCCAGATTTGCAACGATTCCCTTGTACTGATTGCTTTGTAAGTTTGAAGGAAAGATTTGAAAGAACAGGAAATGCAAATTATGAGAAAACTACCAGGAGATATGAAAGTAGCAACGAGGAAAATCAATTCAATATTGTGGGGTCTGTTACTGAAAATCCAAATATTAGTGCCAGGAAAATTAGTAATGACATCGGAGTTTCCAAAAGTATAAACAAATCAAATATTGAAAAAATTTAAGTTTCGTCTAGCCTATCTATTCGCCTATCACAGCGAATACCACCAATCATTGACGCATCAGGCTTTCCAAAACCGTTCACAACTTTGCCGTGGGGCGCAGCCAAAAGTTCAACAAAATCCAAACTTTTTCCTGAATGTTTTGTTCACTGATGAATCCACATTTTCAAATACTTGTAGGTACCTATACCCAATTGACGTAATTTTCATCACTACGGTGACAGTAATCCCAGGTTATTGCGAGTGGTAGACCATCAGCATCGTGAACGTGTGGGCTGGAATATGTGGAGAACATATTGTTGGACCATACATTTTTTTTACATGAAATATTTTGGTTGTGTGAGCAGCTAGAAACAATTTTTTTGGGATACTTTAGAAGGAAGATGGCTCTTTCGAAAGATGTACCAGAGTACAGAGAGTACAACAAAAGTTGAACTGCAGTACCAGAGTAACAGAGTGCAAAAAAAATCGTGTCAAATATGACAAAAGAAAATTCCCAAAATCTCCACTAAGTTAAATTGAACACCCTGTATTTTATTAAACCATAAAATGCACTTCGACAGACCCTATAATTTTGCAATAGCTTTCTCTATACCTAAGTATAGAGAAGGGCGTTGTTTAATATACCCCCACAGGAAAAAATCCAGGCTATTCAAGTCTGGCGAATGTGCGGGGCAAGGAACTGGACCTCCACGACTTATCCACATGTTTGGATATATTTGATTTAAGTGTTCTCTAATCTGAAAAAGTAAATAGTAGCAAACTTATAATCGAATAAAATAATCAAATTACCGTCAAACTGGAATGTGGAGGGGCACCATCATGCTGAGACTACTGTTGAACCAAATCATTGGAGCCATATTATGTCTCAGGAGAATGGGAAGTTCACTTTGCAAAAAATGTAAGTACACGTTTGTGTTTAAATTGCCTTCAAAAAAGTATGGTCCAACAATATGTTCTCCACATATTCCAGCCCACACGTTCACGATGCTGATGGTCTACCACTCGCAATAACCTGGGATTACTGTCACCGTAGTGATGAAAATTACGACAATTGGGTATAGGTACCTACAAGTATTTGAAAATGTGGATTCATCAGTGAACAAAACATTCAGGAAAAAGTTTGGATTTTGTTGAACTTTTGGCTGCGCCCCACGGCAAAGTTGTAAACGGTTTTGGAAAGCCTGATGCGTCAATGATTGGTGGTATTCGCTGTGATAGGGACGAAACTTAAATTTTTTCAATATTTGATTTGTTTATACTTTTGGAAACTCCGATGTCATTACTAATTTTCCTGGCACTAATATTTGGATTTTCAGTAACAGACCCCACAATATTGAATTGATTTTCCTCGTTGCTACTTTCATATCTCCTGGTAGTTTTCTCATAATTTGGATTTCCTGTTCTTTCAAATCTTTCTTTCAAACTTACAAAGCAATCAGTACAAGGGAATCGTTGCAAATCTGGATGATTTCCCTTGTAAAGACGACTTGCTAGCAAACAATTGCCATGAGCTTGTCCTAGAGCGTAGCTGCACCATTTTACAAACTTTTCCTTTGAATAATTCATTATTTTTAATTACTGTAGTTTTATACGCGAATGTTTGTTGTAGAAGAAATGACATAGTAAATTTACCGTGACAAGACTGGTAAAACTGGAAAGTTATTGCAAAATTGTAGAGTCTGTCGAAGTGCTTTTCATGATTTAATGAAATACAGGGTATTCAATTTGAATTAGTGGAGATTTTGGAAATTTTCGTTTTACATATTTGACACAATATTGTCTGCACTCTGTATATTGCAGTTCAACTTTTTGGTACATCTTTCGAAAGAGCCATCCTGCCTCTACAGTATTCAAAAAAAAAAAAAATTTTTCTAGCTCCTCACACAACCAAAATGTTTCATGTATAATAAGTGACAAATTTTAAGAAAAAAAAATTTCAAGTCAGATATCTCGAAAATTATCAATATTTTGATAGGGGTGCATTAGACAAACTGTCCTTAATTTATCACGTAGAATTCGATGAAATAATGAAAAGACATAGGTTGCTATTTAAAATAACAAAATGACTGCCTGTGCAGAATAAACTGAACACCCTGTACATCCGAATTTATTTTTATTTTGTGGAGCTCGAGAAATTATGCAACGCTGTAGAAAAAATTTTTAAAATATCTCTTTTGCTTAGCTAGATATTGGACTTCCGCGCACTAGGTGAACACCCTGTATACGAGGGTATATAACTTGTTGCTATTTCAATTTTAAGAAAACTACATGGATATTGCTTACTTAGGTACCTACTTCTTAATAGGTTTGAGATGTAATGAAGTAGGTACCTATTTAAACATTTTGACTGGGCATGAAAAATATTACTAGACTACCAGCCGGTCTGGAGTTTGTAGAATAACATCTCGAAGTGACAATCAAGGAGGAGGTTACAGGCAAAGGAGTACCATAATAAAGGAATAAAAAATTTTTATTGACATATTACTTTATATGATAAATTAAAACCTGGAATAGCAATTAGGTAAAGATGGATTTTCTCTCTATTTTTTTTCAACTAAAAAATATAGACATTTTCATTTAGTTTTATGGCTGTAATTTAATGTACTACTTATTCCACAATTACAAAATTTATAGAAACCTTATAAATTTTCAAATGAAGACAAATTAATTTTCAAAATTAGGGAATAAGGATAAGCTATTAATTAATTAATTATTAAGCTGCAGCAAATTTCAATTTGTTAGTTTAAAATACAATCCAAATTATTAATCATATAAAATTCTAATTATAATAATAATATCTCTGTCCCCAATTCTTATCTTGATGAGGAGCCCGGAAGTCAGAGACTTGTGTGGGAGAGGGATCGGCATATTATTATTTTGCGGGCCGCGAGTGCGCCCAGGAACGACCTACGATGTTATAACTTTTGTTGCTATTTAGTAGGAGAATAAGGGAAACCTGGAAAACCTCTTTAATTAAATTGAACAGTAAGTTGTTAGCCGTTAGGTAAATCAATTAAAGAAATGTAGGTATCTATGTATCTCTGTATTACAAAATTAAGAAATTTTGTAATACAGATAGTGCCCAGATTTCATAAAAATTCGTCTGCAGGAATTCGTTACCTGTAAAATATTATAAAAGAGAAGAGCTGAAATAGTCAATTTAACAACTTTATATCAAGTTAGAATTGTAAAGTTTATTCAAAAAAAAAAACACTGTACCTATAGAATATAATGAATATTGACATAAATAAATATAATATAGGTAATGGTAAATTTTATGTTTAATTTAAATGTTATAATCAATATGCAATAAGCTAGTTATAAATATTTATTTTTATAAAAAAAGTAGTTAGAGAATATTTATATATTCTACATAGTTTATAGTTTAAAAAATACTTTTATATCTAAATGACAGTGAATATTCATAAACTTCATCAGTTTCACTTATTTCAGTGGTCTATACCTATCGTAGATAGTAAGTGCAGAATTCACAAAAATCTCGTAGTCTTGAGAAAAAATTAATAAGTACATTGTGAAAAATATCAATAAATTGAAACAAGACTAAATATTGAGAATTTTCTCAATATATTTAGTTTTATAAAAATTAAAATATCTTTGACACCAGGGTGCTTTCGTATGAAATAATGGATCCAAGAAAGGGCAAAAAAGGTTCCTGCACATCCGACTTTATAGTCAGCTGTGGCTCTTGCTATAGAAATAAATATGCAGTAACAATTTTTATGTACATATTTGTATTCCCATATAATAATCTTTCATAATCAGTATTATGGAAATGGTAAAATATTCAATATAAAATATACAGGGTTATTCATAACTTATCTCTAAAACTTTGAGGATATGTGCATCCTTAAATAAGAAATCGATATCACCAAAAAAATTTATAATAAGTCTTTGGATTTTCCGTAAACAATGTTAAAAGTCTTCAACTTCAACGACATCTGATATACCACATTCCTACAAAAAAAAGTAAACAAGTTTTTGTAGCTGGAACACCTGGTCAAGACCGAGCGAATAGAGTTGGAGTGGGGATAATATCTCTATTGTCTATCTGTGTCGCTCTCTCAGTGCCGGTGCCGGGTACATTAGAAACAAGAAGTCAGTACTGTTGTTTGTTGTTTTATTTATCGTAGGAGTGTTAAACTTTAAAATTTTCAAAATGGCTCATGTGTACAGTAATGCTGAGTTAATGGACATGATTCTTATTAATGGTGAAGTTGGACAAAATGCAGTGGCAGCTTCGCGCTTGTATGCGGATCTATTTCCTAATCGACACACGCCAAATTATGTAACTTTTACGGCAGTGGTACAACGTGGCCGTGATACTGGTAATTTACGTGCAATTCATGGACGAGATGGTGGCCCCGGACGACTACAACGTATTTTAGCAGCTGAATAACAAGTGTTGAATCTGGTCCGTGAAAATCCGCGAATAAGTACAAGTCAGATCGCTAGGCAGGTGCCTGGGGTATCCCAATCAACGGTGTGGCGCTTACTACACGAAACTCAATTTTACCCGTATCATATCCAGCTTATTTAAGCACTGTTACTAGCGGATTATCAATTACGAGTTAGGTTTTGTGAGAGGTTGTTGCAGCAAAATGCTGAAAATCTCCAATTTACAGCTGATGGACAAACTTTCGAACAGCTTTTGTAACAAGGTATGTGTAAATTTTTTATAAATTTCATGTTTCTAATACCTAGTAATCAAGTAGCGCAATTCTTCAAAATTAGTGTAACAAAATTTTATTCATTTTAAAGTCACTTTGGTCACATCTATCTATCTTTCAGTTTATTTTAAAGTAAAAACGCTGCAAATCTTTTTTGCGCCGGGTGTCGGTATACTCTCAGAGCTTCCGAAGTTTTTTTTCGTGCTATATGTGACATCGCCAGTTTGCATTGTCAGTCCCAAGGTCACTCCATTACAGTATACAGCGGCGAGCAATTACAAATTTTTAAATAGTTTTCAGAACCCGCCAAAAAGTTTTTTTTTGCACTACCACATTTGTACATGTATGTTGAACATCCCCAAATTTTATTATGGATAAGTTCTGAATAACCCTGTATAAATTAAAGGGCCCACAAAAAGCTTAAATACGTGCAATGGGTAAAACACGCCTTCAAGCAATATGCTAATATGCAGTCTACATTCGCTTGAGGTAGCCACAAAGTAAGGCACGAATTTGCGAGAAATTTGTGTTTCCAAGCGTTCAGCAGATATATTCTCAAAATGTTGTTTGGGATTTTATTTGTATTTTGTAGACGTGTAAAGAATGAAAAATGATGAATAGGTGTAGGTACCTATAAAGTTAAATTTTGGACGAAGGCTCCCGTAATCCCGTAATAAGTATCTTATTTATGTATTATCTACCAAATCTAAAAATTTTGTTTATTAATTTTCATAAATAACGGTGGGAGAATCTTTGCGTAACCACTGCTTATTCCGCTTTGAATAAAGGTGGACGTCTGGTCCCTTAGGTAGGTGGTACGTGTAGTTATCTCTGGTGGTATTTATTAGAACTTCTATTTCGGTACTCATAAAGTCAGTGATATTTTATTATATTCTGTATGTATAAATCGTGTCTTCGAATAATTGTAAATAGGTGTTCTCATCGAGATTTCCTTGAATGACAAATGGACTATCAAGATGGTTGCCAAAATTATGACCCAAACATTCATTTTTTAAGGAGTCTGAGAATGAAATTCCCTGATTAAATGAGGATTAATATCACTCCAATAGCGACAATTGTGTCTATTCACTTCGCCATTAGTAGATAGGCTGTAGGCGTACGGAGCCGAAAATGCGTGTATTTTTAAAGGGGGCTAAATTTTAGTCATTTTTGAGTAATCTTACCCCCTCCACGTCACGTATCTTGGTGAGGAACGTCACGTTTTACGTCATGCGTATCCTGAAAAACGTCACGCGTATCCTTATATCCTATCAGGATACGCGTGACGTAAAACTTGACGTTCCCCACCAAGGTACGTGACGTGGAGGGGGATAAAATTACTCAAAAATTACTAAAATTTAGCCCCCTTTAAAAATACACGCGTTTTTGGCTCCGTACGTCTACAGCCTATTTACTGCCATTCAACATAAATGAGACATTCGTCTGAAAAACACGTATTGTAGAGAAGAGTTGGGTTCAGTAGAAGTTGCCAACTAAAATATTCGCAAAATTGGGTACGACGATCAAAATCACCTTCATGTAACTCTTGAACCAGCATCATCTTAAATGGATGGAACTTGTATTTTCTCAAAATGCAATAAACACTTGAACTGGATACGCCAGAAGCTTGTGACACCGATTCGAAAACACGTTTACACTTTCAACAACAGACTGAAACTAACGATTTGGTGGTCACATGAAAAAAAAGCAGTCACTTTTTTCTTATTTAAGAAGAGATAAGGTTTGATTCTGTCTAAAAAATGAATATATGCCTGGAAAATAGCATACATCTTCAGTCAATATATCAATAGAATACGCATCATAAAAAGTAATGTGTTAGTGTAGTAGATAAAAAGCTTATTATTGGCGGGCATTTCTGTAGAAATTAGTACGCGAATGTCGGTTTGTCAACTTTTCGTTTTCAGCCAATAACTCAGTCAAATCTCAACCGATTCTAAAAAACGATGCACTAGCGTATTTGCAATGAAAAGGGCTTTAAAATGATGTATTAGAAGTAGGGTAGTTCCATTTGAAATTTTAAATTTGTGATTGCTAGGGGTTAGGAGGATGAACATATCAAGTTGGCTTGACTGTTAAAAATGCTCCCCCCAAGAACAGAAATCGACGATTTTTTCGCGGTTTTATAATTATAGGTGGGGGGGGTCAAGTTTTTGTTGAAAGACCCTATATAGGCGTATGTAAGATACGCGTATGAAAGAGAAAAATCCAAAGATTACGGATTGCATGGCAACATATTTGTCAAGACTGTAGAGAAGATAAAGGAAACCGCTGCGGTGGATGCTTATGTCCAACCTACATATTGTACACAATTGATATTTTAAATCACTGTTCCACGTCGAATCCAAACATTTCTACGTCTGCCGTTCTGAAGATTATACTAAAAATTTCGCACCCACTTTTTCTAACCGATCACACTTATTTTGAATCATAACTATGGCAATGAGAAAAATTTCCGGAAATATTCACCCTCCTACAACTTCCCACAAAATCACACTGGAAATTTTTCTGTCATTTTAGATGTCACAATAATGACGCGTGAATATTAGAGTAGCTTTCGAATTTAATTTTATTTGTTGACGCAACGTTAACGTTAACGTTAATATTTATTTATTTTTATTTTTAGTTTGAATTTTTTTCATTTGTGATAAAAATGTTCAATATTTCTAAAATTTTAATACGTACGAAATTTTTTTACCGAATCCCCCTTGTGATTGAATTAATAAAGGAAATAATTCAATCACTAGGGAGATTACAAGTGAAAAATATTTTCATATACCTAATATAGAATAAGAAAGAATTATCGGTTTATAATGAAACAGGGGAGATGAAATAGGATAAAGGAAATGGATATAAATATCTTAACACTTAACATAATGACTGCTATTGACTGCTGGATTGAAATGAAAATGCAATTTAAGTTATTATTCTGTGTTTGTTTATCTTATTTGCAACTTGTTATGTTTTATTGTGTAGGAAAGTTCTTGTTTATACAACATAAAATTTATATAAAGCATGTATTGGTACATAGATAAAGCTTTAGTATTATTATAAAAGTATATTTTAAATAAATGTCACAAGTTAATTTAAAAGTTAGTAGACTAGTAGGAGTCAGTAGAAGTAGTAGTAAGAATTCAATAAAATAACGAGATGTACTAGAACTAGAGAAGTTCTACTACTCGACAGATGGAATGTACATAACATATAAGCACGAATAGTACGAATCTATTTTATATTCATCATCTGTAAACCCCTTATTTAAATAAGGACTAAAACAAATTAAGCCAAAACAGCTATTCTCCTGGCTATTGTCTCGCCGAGCGCTGAATTACAAAGCAAAAATTTGCCACACTTTGTCTAATACAGTTGGAATCAAAATACAAGGATTCGGATTGCAACGAAAACTACGAGGAAATACTTGAACCCCACATCGTAGGATGTCACTAACTGCAGACTAGTTTCTATCTTTTTATGATCTCGTCAGTGCAATATAAGTGATTATACCTAAAGTTGCGAAGACCCAAGTACTTAACACAGTAGGTACAGGGTGGGCCGTATAAGAGTGCGTATCCACTTATCTCAGAAACTATGTGAGATAGAAAAAAAGTTTTATATACATGTTGTTTGCGTTAAAGATGTCGGTATTTTTTTAATATAGTTATATTTGTAGCTCTTCAATATACAGGGTGATGAACTAAACTTATCTTTTTTTAAATGGAACACCCTGTATATTATTACATTTTTGAAAAGCTCTTCAAAAGACTTGTTCAACGATATATAATATGTTGGGTCTGTAGCCCACCGTTTCGGAGCTATTGAGAATTATCTTCAGGAAATAGCCCATATTAAAATCGTGCTAGGAAAGTGAATAATTAAGTTTTTGAGCATTACCTTGCGCCAAGAGAATTCTAATTTTATTTACTTTATTATGTAATTACTCAATATTCAGTTTAAAAAAAATTTTTACCGTGTTGCCACATTTCGAAAACCATAAATTTTCACGATTTTTTCGAATGAAACACCCTGTATATTATTACATTTCTAGAAAGCCCTTCTATCGACAAATTTAGAGATATATGATATGATGGGTTTGGGACATCGTTTCTGAATGATTATCCTCAGAATATGGGATTTTAATAGGTACTGGCTATTTCCCGAAGATAATACTTTTTTTAAATGCCACACCCTATATATTATTATATTTTCAGAAAGCCCTTCTAAAGATTAGTTCAATGATATATAATATGATAGGTCTGATGCTTACCGTTTCGGAGTTATTGAGTATTATCTTCGGGAAATAGCCAGTATTAAAATCCCATACGCAAACAACATTTATATAAAACTTTTTTTTCTATCTCACATAGTTTCTGAGATAAGGGGATACGCACTCTTATACGGCCCACCCTGTACGTTTTGCGTACGGAAGTCCTTCACCATACCGCCACGTTAGTAGGCTCTAAATATGCAGAAAGATTTCGACCCCAAATACTTAGATCTAACAGTTTTTCAAATCGTAGTTCTTATTATTGTATTTATCAAGTTTTTTTAAATGTAACTCAATTTTCTACTGTTAGTTAACCTTGACATTCGCGGTTAAACATGAAATACCTATACACATTTTTAGTTTTAAAATAGAACACCCTGTATATTTTTTGAATATTAGGGAAGTTTTTACTTTTGTAGAAGTCTGTTCCATATTATGGCGATTCTTTCATTGACATGTTTGTAAATAAATGGAAGACTACACAGTACTCAACAATTATTATTATTGAAATTTAGAACCCCAATGTTTCATCCAAATTAAAAATATTCAAAATTTTCTCAATGATACCCTATATTTGATTGTTTTTATGATAATATTGATAATTTCAATGGAAAGGGAGTGGACTGGAGTCAAAGCCGAAAAGACCTACTTCCCTACTTGAACTGGGACACCTTGTATAATATCCGTATATATAAATAATTTTTCAAATTGCCATTGAGCATGCTTCATTTTACACTATTTTATTTTTCTGAATCTATCTAACAACTAGTGATACCTGAACTTTACTGGAAAATAATGAAAATAGACGTGTTTTATACATAGGTATTGTATTAAATGATCGCGATGAAAATCGCCATGAAAAGCTGACAACGAAAATTTGGTTTGAAAGCATTTTACGTATTCCCCGTCCCGAATAATTAATATTTTAAATATTAATGTATTTATTGTCTAATAAATTGAATTATCTAAATAGTTTTTTAAGTTAGCCTACCTAAATTAATAATCCATATTGCTTTAAAATAGCTGCTTGTTTGATTAGAAATGAGTACATTCTCAAATCTTATTGTTTTTTAATAAACATCTACAGTTTTTAAACTCATGCAGAATAACAAGACATTGTTTTTCTATTATTATTAGTATTATTATTACAGCACATAATGGTATATACATACACCCTAACTCCTAACTCAAAACAGAATAATAACATTGCCACTTGTGGCAACATGACTCCATAGGAAAACGAAAAACTTCGCGCGAAAACGAGCGCACCGTCTCAAAGGGCGCCCCCTCGTAATTGACTGGTATATTCTAAACGATTCTTTGAGTTTGACGGGGTTTTAGATTGTTAATAAATTTTAACACAGATAGAGCAGTCTTAACAGTTAGTCTATGATGCTAATAGCTAAAAATAATGGCTTTACATAAGAAGTATTAAATTAGATTAGTGACAGAATAAATATCCAAAAAAGTGTTTTCTTACCTAATATACCTAATTTTCCTATTTTAATTCAATTGTATGGGGTGGTTTTATTTGGTTTTTCATCATTTTCACTTATGTAAGGGTACGGGTAGTTTGAAGAGTTAAGTAGCGAATGATCAGTATTTGGTTTGGTGTAATACGTTTATTTTTGAGAGCAGGTACTTAATTAAGAACACTGTGTCTAATTTAAAATGATGTATATGGGGATCTTAGAAATCATTGGAGATACAGTTAAATAAATACAGTTGGTTAAATTGGGAAAAAGTTGTGCAATGTTAGGCCCAAAAAGAATCCAAGTTTACATTTCCAAGATTTCCTTCCATTAAGTAGATACAGGGTGAAAACAAAAAATGTGCATTTTCTGCAAACGTCTACAGCTCGTTTATTGTAAAAGATACATTCATACAATTTTCCAGACAGGGATAGCCGAGGGGATAGCAGTCAGCAAGGACTTCAAATTGGTCTCTAAACAAATTTAGGCCCACTAGATCTTGCGCTAGCATACTCAACTTTTCTTTTTCTTATGGGCGCCATATTAGATTTTCATATTTTTAAACACTCCCTACTAAGTGCTTTTGAACCATGTATAACATGCATATGTTCAAAAAACCGAGGATGAATAAGATGGCCTGCTAGGTCATAGGACGTCAGTCCATTGGACTTTTTTGTGTGGGGGTTATCTAAAAAACCAATTGTATGCAAGATCGTATTAAACTGCAGAGGAATCGTCGAGCAGTTAAAGATGCAGTAATTGGAATTACTCCAAACATGTTACATATTTTTTCGTTTTTGAACATATGCATATTGATAAATGGTTGAAAAGCACTTTATACGAGTTTTAAAAAATCAAAAAATCCAATATGGCGCCCACAAGAAAACAAAAGTTGAGCATGCTAGCACAAAATCTAGTGCGCCTAAATTTTTTTAGAGACCAGTTTTGAAGTCTTTGCTGACTGCTATCCCTGTCCTGAAAATTTTATGAATGTATCTTTTACAATAAACTAGCTATAGACCTTTACAGAAAATGCACATTTTTTGTTTTCAACCTGTATCTAAGTACTTAAGGGAAGGAATTCTTGGAAATATAAACAATGGATTCTTTTAGGCCCTAAAATTGCCCAACTTTTTCCCAATTTAACCAACTCTGTATCTCTAATGTCTATTGATTAGTCTCAACGTCTGAATGACGGAGTTATTATAAACATTATCATGACCCGAGAACGCCGTTGAGGAAAGGTTTTGCAGTTTGTACAGATACAAGATGTTTAAAAAAATTACCATTCAATAAGATTGCGATACATGCTACTCAGATTTTCTATATCTGTTTGATAATTCACTGTTTTTTTGTTGTTTTCTATTTCAGCCATTTCCAAAAATATACGTTTTTTGGTATTTCTTTCTTTATGAAGTATAGTTGTATCCAGAAAGTTAAAATTGTGTAACATATTTACGGCGTGTTCAGTTAATAACAGCCAACTTTTCTAATATCGTCGTTAATATCTAGATTTCCCAAGTATTCGTTTAGCTCAAATTGAGACAAAAGTATATACCTACATTCATTCGTAGTTCACCACGAGCAAATAAAATAATCAGAATAACTGTAAGTTTGATATGGTTATTAATTATATACAAAAATATGTTTAAACATATAATTACCCCAACTCTGGTATATCCACAGATTCTGAATTTCTTAATCGTACAGGTTTGGATACCTTCGACTTATCATCCAATGAATTGAATCTACGTGGTCCACGACCTGGTGCTTTCCTGTAACAGGTCATCATAAATGTAGGTAAGCTGTTATTTGCAATATTACAATATAAGTGTTTTCGTTTTCATTACACACTTTTATCTCACTAGGTCTCGTTTTATCCAATACTGTATTTTTCGTAAAGTTATATAAAAATTTAGCTTTGGTATTATTCAAATTGCTGGATATGTTTGGATGCACAATGTTACTTGAATAAAATAAAACACGTTAGTTGAAGTGATATGATAATGAAACACAAATATTACAAAGACTACATATTTTCATCGCTTTTAAAAATACAATACAAAGAAGTTTGATGAAATGAATTAACAGTATATAAATATTATTTTAATCAATGGGTTTGTAAGCTTTTAAATGGTTTTGCAGCTTTTTCTGAATATTTAAATATCTATTGGACGCCACCAACAAGATGCAGCATTAGTTCCCTATTTATGTTTTGATCCCATTTCTTTATTTTAAATGAATTTTGGGCGTTTTTTTATATACAGCGCATTCGGCGGCTTCCAAGGATTTTATAGTTTGCTGGAAGACGTCTAAAAAGTACATTCCTGTACTGTTTTATAGACTGGATTTAACAAAAAATTATGGAATCAGTATATAACTTCAAGAAACTAAGTAGGTACTTACAAAGATATTTTCTCTTATATAAAAGTCAACATTTCACTAAACAAAATTAACTTCCACATAATTGTTAAACTAACATGCCATGCCATTAACAACAGTAATTGTAAAAACAAATAGATGAGATTGATTGAATTATGGGTTGCTACTAACTTGATTATGATTCACATGTTGATTAAGTAGGTACTTACCTACCTCCGATTTGTCGTTTATCTAGTTCTTTTTTTATGAAATCTGGTACTTGCTTTTTGGAATTATTCTCCTAAAAATTATAATCAATTAGTATTATGATGTAAAATAAAAAATATATCTATTGAAGTTATAACTATATAAGTTAATTAAAACAAAATTATTACTGGAGCTTTGTCTTCAATAGGATTCGTCCAAATATTAGTGGATGATTCTAAATCTGTATTTAATATTTCTGCAGAGAAAGCAGGTCTAGCTGGTATGAGTGGAGATCTGCAACATACCCTAAGATAAATAATTTATAAGACTTAAACAATAATTTATATTATGCTTACGAATTAACTTCCTCTAATTTCTTTAATAATCTTTCGTTTTCTCTGCAAACAATTTCGTGGTCTCGCTGTAGCAGCTCTCTAGAAGCGAATAATTCTTCATTATCTTTTTTAAGTGCCTCATTTTCTTTCATATAAAGACGAACCAGATCTGCCAATTGGGGTCCTTCCAATTGAGCTAATTCTTCTAAATTGACGTGGTGTGGTGGGGTAAGAATTAATCTCCTGTCTGAAATACATATTACATAATAAATTATATATAGAACTACTTCAACGGGATTGCAGTCAAACAAGGCAGAAGAGAAGAGTACTCCCATTTTTTCCAAATTCAAGCTTTCGAAACCATTTATTGCTCCTTCATCACGAATAGGGAGGTTAAACAATAGAAATTTACCAAATAATTAAAAAACCACATCACAACACAATAAAGAATAATTGTGGTCACTAATATCCAACACTATAAATTAAAAAATACTTAAATAAGCAATGATTGTAAAAATAATCACTCTTAATAATTAAAATATATTTAAATTTACAACAAACCATGTGTTACTTTTTCAGAATATTAAAAAAAGATATTCTGAAAAATTAACACATGTGGTTTGTAGTAATTTCTGCATCTGGAGCATCAAAAGGCTATAGTCTTTTGATGCTCCTGATTTACTGTAGGTACCCTATGGCACAGGAAGTACTCGTGATGATTGATTCACGAAGTCTAACCATCTCCTCAGCACTAACTGCATTCAATACAGCCAGTTTATTGACTTTTTAATCGTTTTTCATTTATATAATAAACAGTATAAGCGTGGAACATAAGTAACACCATCTAGGATGAATTTACTTAAGTCCCACTATTATAGCACAAACTTTAATGTACTGCCATCTTCTACCTGTAATCAGTTGTCTTCACTCTGAGACCTGTACGGTATAGAGGAGATCTAATAGATCGGAGATCGGAGAGCACCAAACGACAGCTTGTCGTTTGGTGCTAGGAGTAATTGATGCTCATGTGGCGATGGTGCATACACCTCTGTCATTTGTATATTAATACATCAAATATAGGAATTTGTTTAATAGACCAAGCTATAAGATATGATATTAGTTACATAAATTATAATTGAAATATTTTGGACTGTAATTTCAAATGTATTTTTTTAATTTAAGCATAATATAAAGAAATCTGCAACCTAAAGAACTGTTTATACTGCTATTATGTCATTTCAGTGCGTAATCTCAGACACATTTCCCCGATGCGTGCTATTCGGGCAAATCATTGAAAATATTCCATTTCAGAATATTAATTTACAAATATTTGATTAGCATCACTATGCTACTTTTAGTACCATTTATCATTATAATAGTAAGACGACGCTACTATCGAGCTCTTTTCAGTCACATTAATTGTATGACTTAATGCGAGGATCTTGATAAAGTAGCTGATACCTAGAGTTAGTACTGGATAAAGTAGTATTAAATCTTTTCAAGAATCCCGAGAAATAATTTTAAACTTTCACAATCATTTAATCAGTTTAATTATGAAAGCATTTTCAGTGGCTGCAAGACATAACTAAATACTTAAATAATTTTGACATATTGAGCAGGTCTATTCAGTGAAACTCTTCAAGTACTCTTCTCTAAGTATTACATTTTCAATATACGAAATACATACCAGCAGATGCGTCGCCTAATGTGGATTCCGAATATACATTCAGTGCTGAACGTAGATGTTCGTTTTCACTTTGTAGTACAGTTACTTCTCTTTTTAGACTCAGTATTAGTGCCTCACGAGGGTCCTAAGGCATATATCAAGATTTTAATTTAACAACTAAGGATATGCACCCACAAGTAGGGCAGATCTGATGCTGCATAGGCAAACTTAATGATTCCGAAAAATAATGATTGCATTTTTATAAATATAAATTACTTGGTATTTATATACTTCAAAATTTAAATATGTTCTCATTAAAAAAAAATAAATAAAAGTAAAACAATAAAATAAAACAAAATTAATACCGATTAAAAAACAGATTTCCATAAGGAAATTTTTACTGATCACCCAAGTGAAAGCAATACTACTACAATGCCTAACACAGTATTTAATAAACAATAGACAATATTTACAATTTTCATAATAGTGATATCTGCATTATTTATCTAATTCTCCAACATTCAATTTCTGCCATTAGCCTAGGCACTAGCAATATTCTAGCGCAAGCAGCAGTCAAATGTCATTATTTTTAAAGGCCAGTTATTTCTTTGGAAAGTGCACTTCTCTGGGCTTATTGAAAGGGAATTTAAACGTTAAGTTATATCAGCAGTTCAACGTAAGGTTGCAGTTCAGTTTGAAATGATTTTTAGAAGTAGTTAAAACTTCAATTTTACTATATAAAAATTGTACATGAAAGTTATAAATAAAATATACACATATGTAGGTAACTTTCACGTACTTATAATTTTTATATAGTAAAATGGATGTTTTGTTTCTAAAAATTATTTCAACATATTACAACCTTACGTATGCTGTGCTGATTCAAATTCCCTTTTAAAATAGTAAAAAATTAAATAATACGGAGACATGTTTTCAACGTATTTCAGGCGATTTTAGTCAATTTTAATCCCCGCCTTAAAGTTTAAAATATATTTAGTTGAGTTACCCACTCTAAAACTATAGGTGTAGGTAACTATATTTATTTTTACATTGGATTGAGAATTTCCAAGTAAATGTAGAAAATCAGACATTTGGTGCGAAACTTTTAATCGCTACCCTAAGATAATGCTAGTAATTATATAGCTGTACGGCCTCATAATAATATATATTTATATTTTAATTTAGTAAATGCCAACGTCAAGAATATAAACATTCAATTATCAAAAAAATTAAATAGATAATTGCATTAAATGCCTGGCATTGATGGTTACTACTACTTATTGCGTTTATCTCTCTGTGTCGTCCCTTCAAATTAACCGCCCTAGACCGTTTGAACATTACGCGATAGCGATACGATTTATCGTATGCTGTAAATCGTATCGCGTCAAGCTACTGCGCTTTCACACAATATGATACCTAAATATCGCGCCTACCAATTTCTTGCTTTAAAAATAAATAATCAAAATAGAATGTCTTCCTCGCTGTTGCCAGCAGTTTCAGTAAAGTTGCGGCAGTGGACCGAAAAGACTATTATGGGTATAACATAGAATAAAAGACGCATTCTGCTGTTCCCATCATAGAAGACGAATTAAAGGCAAAAGTAAAAGAAAATATTGGATACACCCAATTCTGCAAGTACGTTATCTAGAAGGTACATTTTATATTCTTTTTTATACTTCTTTCCACGCATTTTCTCTTAGAACTTTATCTTTATATTGTTCTGTTCTTTTGTCGAAAATGCATGGTCTTTGGTCAACCAATTCGATTAAATCGATAATTTCGTACTTCCTCTTTACTATTTTAGCCGCCATCTCACCAACTCGCAACACTGTTCCTCGAAAACTGCCCCTGTTTGTACTGAATTCGAACTCTTGTATACTCCACTGGAATCGTCACGATAACTTACCCCACGATTTCCCAAGAATATATCGTATGTAACTACCACACTTTTATATCGCTGCGATACTTTTTGTCTTGCGACATGATATCGCATGTACCTATGTGGAAATTGTTAATTTTAAATCATTTGTTTATAGCGCACGCGATATCGTACGATAAATCGTATTGCTATCGCGTAATTTGCAAACGCTCTTAGCTTTTAGGCGACTTATTGCCTGCGACATGGGGATCGGCCAAACTATAAATTTTGCGTTAATAATGTATAGGGCAAATATACATTAAAATGATTCAATTAACATTCTAATATGATTTGATTAGTAAATAAAGAGTGAGATAGGACGAACATAAGATTTGGAATTCTTATGTTCGAATCTTTGGATCATGAAATGGGATGCTGGAAAATTGTTAGGTATCTATTTGCCTACCGGCTATTTTTATTAGGAATAAATTCAAATCCCTCGCCTAAAGGGGTAGTCAGTTATTTAAAACAGAATAATTAAATGAAAATGTCTAGCTGCATAATGCCTACAAAATAAATAGTTAGACAATATCTACCGACTATAGCACAAAAATATTGTACAGGTATTCATTTTCATTTTTGAAGCCAAGTGAAACAAATGTGATTTAGAATATGTTGTCCTTAGTACGTTTATAGGTAACTTTATTGTTCATTCCGTAACTTCAATTGAGGAATAGTAAAAATGAACAAAATGGAATAAAATGTAAATAGAATCACATTTATTATAAATAAATTTATAATTTACATAATTTTTTTAAGTATACAAGTAATTATTTTACTATTGGGTACTTATTTTTTAATCAGGCATTATTATATTATGTAGATACCTAGTGAGAAAACAAAATACGGATATTATACGTGATCGGGATTCTCTGGAGAATTATAGACCTGTGACAGTACCATACGGTTTTCTAAAATTTTTGAATGCTGCTTTTTGGAACGATTGTCGACTTTTCTAAAAAAGTTTGATATACTTACGAATAATCAATACGGATTTCGTGCTGGTATGTCGACTACCCCAGCCGTACACGCCTTATATGAGAGGGTTTTGAATTTTCTGGATGCCGGAGGGTGCCCATTTTTTGTGATCTCAGCAGGGCATTCGATTGTGTTAATCATACATTGTTAATATCGAAATTAAACAACCATGGTATACGCGGACATGCATTGAATTGCATTGATTATAAAGACCAGAATGGATATCAGAGGGGCAGATATCTTTCGGAGTGTGCTTCTGTGTGAAACGTTGAGTTTCTTTCTTCCTGGGTCGACCTTGTTTCCTCTTTGGTACAATAGGTTCAGGCTCAGGTACGTATTCTCTGCCATGGTATGGATGTAAGTCAGAGATGTGGAATTTGCCGATAGGTTCTGATGGTTGAGACCCCTTGATAGGATATACGAATTTGGAGCGACAATTTCCTTAACCAAATAGCATTCATCACGTTTTGGAGCAAACTTGGTTGTAACTCCCTTTTGCTGACTACTGAGGATATGTGATTTAACTAATACTCTATCCCCGACATGATAGAACTGTGATTTACGACCTTGCTCATATTTCGCTTTTCGTTTGTCTTGACGTTTGATTGGTGTCTCTTTTACATCCAAAAGATTATTCGACAACTTGCTCAGTATCATGAGGATACTGAGCTACATATACAGTACAATACAGTATCATGAGGAGCGCGTTAACACGATTAACTCTCGAGCAAATGTTAATTAAGCTGGTGTATGCCCTGTAGACTCACATACTGTTGAATTAATGGCAAATCGTATGCTTGCTATATGCTCATCCCATATAGTGTGTTTGTCTTGCACGAGTATAGCCAATTGAGTTTTCAACTCTCGGTTTTTACGTTCTACAGGATTGCTTGCAGGATGATATAAAGGTATGAACGGAGTCTTTATATCAAAACAATATGTGACTTTCTGCATTATGTCACTAACGAATTGAACGCCATTATCTGATATCATCTTCCTAGGAGTGCCATAACGTAGGAATATTTCTTCTATTAAGAGTTGAGCACAGGATTCTGCTGTAGCAGTTTCTAGGCTCAATAGTTCTACCCACTTTGATGCGGTATCTTCTACAATCATGATCCAACGGTTACTTTTGGGAGTTTCTGGTAATGGACCGAACAAGTCGACTGCGATTACCTCAAATCTCTGCGCCGGGGCTGAAGTTTGTAGTAGTCCGGGGGGTTTAAAATTACTTGCCTTGTAACGCTGGCATTCGATACAATTTCGAATGTATTCTGCAACATAACGTCTCATTCCCGTAAAATAGAATTTTGATGCGATCTTTTGCATGGTACTGTCTACTCCATAGTACCATAATTCAGTGCCGGAATTATGGTACTGTTTCATGATTTCTTCTCGATAGTTTGCTGGTATTACCAATTGAGGATCTTCTGAATCTGAGTCAGGATAAAAACGATATTAAAACACCGTTTGACATTATATAGCCTCTTTCAGCCAACGGGTAAATTCTATAGAGTCTTCGCCTTCTATTGCCACGATGATTTTCTGTAAATCTTCATCTTCCAATTGCCTTTCACGCATATCTGTTTGGCTCACATTTGGCATTTCTACTGTGACAAAGTTCACTTGAGTCAGGTTCTTAACTTCACAGATACAAAATGGCCTTAAAAGGGTGTCTGCCACAACATTCATTTTGCCAGGCGTGTACGTTATTTTCATGTCAAGATCTTGAATACGTAGTGCCCATCGTGCTAAACGACCTGATGGTGTTTTTATACTGAACAACCATTTAAGTGGCTGATGGTCGGTGGCTACGGTGACTTCTGCGCTTTCCAAATATATTCTGAACTTCTCAGTACTCCAAATGACTGCTAATGCCTCACGCTCTACCGTTGAATAGTTTCTTTCACTATCGGTTAGTAGGCGGCTTGCGTATGCGACGGGCCTTTCGTTAGTTCCCTCCCCCTGGAGTAAAACAGCGCCAAGAGCATAATTGTTGGAGTCGGTACGTAGAATATATGGTTGGGACTGGTCTGCTTGTATTAAAATTGGGGCAGTTATCAGTCGCTCTTTTAATGTTTCAAAAGCTTTTCGTTCTGCATCTTGGAATTTGAAAATATGATTCTTTTTAAGGAGATTTGTCAAGGGTCGAGCTATATCCGCTAAATGAGGCACATATTTCCTATACCATGAGCAAGTTTGTATGAAGCTTTGCACATCCTTTACACAGCATGGTGGTTTTAATTTACTGATTGCGGATATTTTCTCAGTATCTGGTTCAATACCATTTGCAGTTATTTTATGTCCGAGATACTTCACTGAACTTCTCACAAAGTCAGCGTAACTTAAAAAGTCTAAATCTCTACACTTCTTGTAAATCCTCAATGCGTTTTTCAAAAGTTTCAGATAAAATTAGGAAATCGTCCTTGTACACAAACACTACCCGATCACCTTAACCCGCGCAAAATGTGTCCACTAATCGCGTAAATGTTACCGGAGCGTTCTTCAGGCCAAATGGCATCCGGTTAAACCTGAATGTTCCAAAAGGTGTAACATGTTTTATCACGATCTTCTGATGCAATACTGACTTGCCAGTATCCAGATTGTAAGTCGACAGTTGACATATATGGCATGCGTTTTGCGGTATACAGTCCCAATATCTTCCAGTCGAGGCATGGGGTAGCTATCACTTACAGTTATCGCATTAAGCTGTCCATAATCTACACACAGCCTAAGTTGTCCATCCTTTTTGGGTACTAAAACTACAGGACTAGCCCATGGTGACTCGCATTCCTCTATGATTTCTGCATCTAATAGTCTGTCTAGTTCATTCCTTAAAAATTCCTTCCGATGTCCACTTAATGGATAAGGGGGAACTGAAATAGAAGCATCATCGATGGTTTGAATTCGGTGCACTGCAAAATCAGTGGATCCTCCCCCTGCTTCAAAGATATCTTGGTTTTCTCTCAGCATTTCATTGAAAGAACCCCTTTGGGTACAATCGAGAGCCTCACCTTCATCGGGACGAAGATAATTCTGTTCACTAACTTCGAACACCTAAACATTATTAGGCACAGTGAACTCGTTGTAAAATTCGTATAATGTGGTCGTTTCGTCACAAAAATGCCATCATCGTTCGGGTATATTTAAGACAATCTTTGCCTTTTGTAGAAAATTAACACCCAGGAACGTATGATTGTTTGTGAGATTTGGTAAAATAGTAAATTTCAGAATTACTTTTCTGTTTCTGATAGTGAACTCTACATCAGTCTGAAGCACTTCTTCTTGTCTCATATTACCATCTGCATATGACATTCGAACACTTGAATGCATAAATTCATGGTTTGCTTCTTGCAATAGTTGATACAACTTGTACCCAGCAATACTGATTTGTGCACCAGAATCAGCAAAACCGACGTCTTCTATGTTTGCGATTGTAAGTGGTAATAGAGGTCTAGCAACATTTGCGATTTCCTGTTTTGTTGTCGAAAGTTGATAAAATCCTAATGACCTTATCCGTACAGGCTCTGTTTCTTCACGATTTTTGCATTTTGGACATTTGGACCGGATTACACCTGGTTGTCCGCAACCATAACACACCAATTTAGGGCTTGATTCTTGCTCCATCGTTGTGACAGCAGCTTCCTTTTCCTTTTCATTTTCCTTCTTCGCGAGTTTTCGACAATCCTCGGTCCTATGACCAAAATGTTTGCAGATATTACATTGTGGTCTTTTTTCTCAGAGCTTTTCATGGTTTTTACGATTTGGATTTTAACTTCTTTTTCACTTAGTAACGGTGTTTCCTGAAGAGACTGCTCTATATATCACGTGCATTTGAAAACAACTCATGAAAATGATCAAAATTTCCTCTAGGAAGTGGTTTGCGAATTTACCTATGTAACAAACCATAAATAATCTCTAACTGTGCATTTTTAGGTAGTTTGTATGGTAACTGAGCTATAAGTGTGCGCACATGGCATACAAACAAGTCTGTAGATTCTTTACCGAGCTGTTCGCGCGAAAATATATCACGAAAAATGAGATGAGGCCATAGTTTCTTCGAGTATGCATCTTTTAATAATGCAATCGCACTTGGCCAGTCTTCCACCGTTTTCTTTACTCCTTGCCACCACGTAGCAGCGATAACTTCTAAAAGCATCGAAAGTCCTCGTAACACGTTTTTATCAGAAACGTTCGAACAGACCGTTTGTTTTAACTATTCGAAGCCACGCAGCCGGGTGGCTTCGAATCTCTCTTTCACCTTTGTGAAAGAGAGATGTGTGTAGGTCTCGAATAACAACGAACTAATCCAGTATCGAGTATATTGACTTAAAATACATTAGAATTTAGCAAAAGTAAACAATAGTAATTCTTAGAAAAACCGAGCGTGTCTATAGCGGAGTCTCACGTCAACTAGGTCAGCGAAGGTTTCTTCCAGAACTAGTTCTCGTCCTCTCACGGATTTCTTAAAATAAACTGGATCGCTGATTCCTAACTATCATTTTGTCAGTTGTAAGGTGGTCGCCTTACTGTGCTAACATTCCATTGGCTAGTTTTCAGCTAATGATGTTGAGGTATTTACAGAGGGAAATTTTGAAAATAGTTTGGTGAGATATGGGCATATGACTAACTAAATATTACTTATATGGATGGATATGGGTATAAAATATGTACACTGTTGTAATAAAAATACTTTAGCAGCGGGTCTAAAAAGTTAACTTAATATAGGGTTATATCAAAGATTAAATTGTATTATTTGTGCATTAGATATGACGAGTAATTGACAGGACTGGACTCAAGAGTTACATTTGTGCAGCAAAGGTACACATATTTTTTTTCTATTTATAGTGCATTTCAAATAATTGGAATCATCGCTTTTTAATTTGACTTGAAATGATTTTCGACAGTCGAAATTTATGTGCTTGTAAAGACACTCCCTACATGTACAAATCTTCCAATGGTATGTCTGGTAGGTACCAATGTATATTAAATTCATTGACGACACTCTTTATTTCTCCTGTTACAACTTCATTTTTTAAATAAATTTTACATTAGCCGGAATTATAACTGGTTCATAATAGTTACTTGTCTAAACATAATTTAGTAACTAACCCAAAAAACTTTAAAGTAACATGATTTGTCAACCAAGTATTTGAACCTTGTCTGATTGCAGTATAAAAATTAGTTTGGATCAGTTTTGTATATTGTTTTGAGGAATTCTAATATCGATACCTTTTTGCCAAAATATCGTAAGTCACTCACTAAATTTTACCTTAGGCTACTTACGACAATTCTGCCACTCTGCCTATTACAGTTCTGTTACTTACGATAAAATGTATGCAGTTATTTAACCGTGAAACATTTAAATACGCTTACATATTTATGGATCTATCTACCTCTGCCAAGATGTGTATTTGCATATTATACTTACGATAGATCCATAGTCATTTTCATGGAAAATGTCACTTACGATAGTTTGGCAAAAAGGTATCGATATAAGGTAGGTATTTATCGAAGAATTAGACATATGTTTGTAGTTATTTTAATTGTGGCAGGAGCTGCATATATAAAAAGCCACGATGAAAGTAGTTGCACGTCTTATCAGTAAAAACGGCACTAAAATAGCTATTTACCTAACAAGTGCGGAAAATAAATTTTTCCGCACGGGTCTGCCGTTCACCGAACGACGCGTAGCGGAGTTCGGTGAAGCAGACGAGTGCAGAGAAATACATTTTCCGCAAATGTTAGGTACAATAGTTTTTCTACAGACGTGCGGAAATAAGTATATATAATTCGTAATAATTTAATAACTTTTAATAACTATGGCAAACATTAACAATACATAGTAAACAACAAAGAATAAAATTATTCTTTGTTATAATTAACATGGTAGGTAACCGAAAACTGGCAATTATAAGCATTATTAATTAAACTGGGAGCATTTTGATGGTGAGCTTCGTTAGCAATAATGTTGACACTTTTTCTTCTCAACTTGTCATGCTGGTGCTGTTTCACTAGTTCATTGTTGTCAGCAATAGCATCAATTTCACACGCGAAACTTGTAGAAGGTAAGGGCGAAGGCGGAGGTACACTTTCCTCGAAATTTTCTCCTTTAGAATATAGAATTTGGTTGGCTATTCGTTTTTTGTTCCCCATGGATTCGTCCACATATGATTCTGCAACTTTCGTCGATTGCCATCCCCCGAGACGTTTCAAATTAGTAATATCCACTCCAGCGTCAGCCAACATGGTAGCCGAAGAGCGTCTATAACAATGTCCAGTAAAGCTCTCTGGATTTGGAAGTTTCAAAAAAGCAGCCACATCGGATGGCATCTTACCAAACTTATTAATGCCAACAGTTTGAATAGTACATGTACCTTTTTGGAAATTAACAAAAAACCTTTGATGCGGTGTACTTTTGGGACGCAGAGACATGTACTTCTTGATTAAATTAAGATTTTTTTCTCCAGTTATTACAAAGCTTCTACTCTGGTGAGTCTTGCTATCCGGTATTTTCACCAAAAATAAATCTCCTTGTTCGACTACGTTTTCACACAACAGATAAGTAAATTCTTCGCGCCTACAGGCTACAGCGATTCCAATGATAGTTGCGACTTTGATTAGTAAATAAGTATCGTCAGGCGCAACGCTTAAAAATTTTTCAATATGTTCCTGATTTAACACTTTAGACTTTTTTGGTCTAAAACCTATCATTTTCTTTTTTAAAAAAGCAATCAATTTAAAATGCCTGCTAATATCAACGTTTTTCTTAATTTTTAGTATAGATTTCACCATTGAGTACTTGGACCACATTGTAGAAGGTTGAAAATTCTTTGAAATTTCTTGAAAGTAAACTAAAAGTAAACATCAGTAAAAGTTCTTTACTGATGTTCGTTATTTTCTTGTTGATGCACCATTTGACGAACTTTTCGTATTCTTGAATGTACCTGACTTTGGATTTTTCTGGAAGCAAATTCATATCTACTTCTTTTGCTGCGCTCAAAATATATTCTGGAACCCCGTCTTCCATGGCCAGATTGTCAAATTCACCTTCAATCATTCTAATAATGCAGAATTACGAAAAATACACACTTTTAAAAAGCAATTAATCACAAATAAATAATAATAATATCGAAATGTCAGTTTGTTGATTTCTAATGATTGTTTAAGCGTCCTTAGTAACTTGGAAACCTGGTAGCTAAGCAAGACGAAATGCATTAAGCCTGTTACACACTCTGAGATACATATCAGAGACGGTCAATTAATGAATTAATAAATAATAAATAATTATTGTTGCTGCATTCCATGTTGGTACAAAATATTGTTATAATTTCCTGTTATCTCCATTCACGTTGAGATATGCATTGATATGTGTATCGCGACAAACAACGATGCGTGTATAGTAATTTTCAATATTACGTGCGGAAAAATATTTCTGTACTAGTGCGAAAATTTTTTCCGAACTAGTGCGGGAAAATCAATTTTCCGCACGGCTATAGAAAAAATATTTTTTAACTGAATGACAATCATACAATTAGTAATGTCAAGTAGTTATTAGTCAAATTTATACTTTACACTGTTAAGATATATTAAATATTGTGAATGAATTGGGATAGGTTAATCAGTTATTTTGTTATAAAATTACATGAAGTTTATAATACACAATATGGTAATAACTGCTTTTATAGAAGATAACATCAACAACTTCAAAACTCAAAATCATTATGATTATGGTAGGAATTTAATAAAAACACATTTAAAATATAATTTATACACACAATCACATTATAATAGGAGTTTTATCCACACTTATAAAGCATATAAAGTAACCTATTCTCCACTACTGAAATAATAAAAAAATATAAACTTAAATCAACCAAATTTAATTTACTTATTAAAATTAACATTAACATTTATATTAATAGACATTTCGTTCTTCGCTTTTTCATATTTCACTTCGTTTCCGTTAATATGAAGCTTGTAGTTGCTTCTTGCAACAAATTTTGGATGTCTCCTCTCCTGAGGAATTACTTGAACGAGAGAACCTTGGATTTTCCTTGCAATACCAAGTTTGTTAGATACGGAGTCTTCAATATAGCTCTCTGCCACAGCAGGGCTCTTCCACCCACCATGCCGCTTGATGGGTGTAAAGTCGGCAGCTTTATTTCCCAATAAAGTTATTGAAGTGCACCCTCATATAGTGGCCAATATAAGCTTCCGCGTTTGCCAAGTTCAGAAACGATGCAACTTTTGATGGAACTTTTGCCAATGTGTTGATTCCAACAGGCTGAGAAGTACATTTTTGATTCTTATAATGTAAAAAGAATCTGTTTTGTGATAAGTTCTTTGGTCTTAGGGAAATACATTTTCTACACATCTCTACGTCGTTGATAGAAAATCCTTCATTTATAATTTTAAACTTTCGTGAAATGCCGGTCTTGGTATGCCGAAACAACTAGATACGCGCCAGTGTCCTATACATTAGTGATTTTCAAATTCGTCAATTCGTAGCATCGACAAGCACCAGAGACTCCTATTACTAGCGCAACCTAAAATGATTCAAAGTATTATTAGTACATATTGTCTAAAAAGTTAAGAGTTATTACCTTAATCATAAAATATTCTTTATCACAAGATTTAGTCAAAAATTCTTCAATTTGCACTCTTTCCAAAACTGCAGCCTTTTTCACCTCGTATCCTTTCGATTGACTCTTCAGATAACAGATATCTACGTTTTTAGACTTTTATCGCAACCTTCAACATTGAATACTTCGACCAAATTGATGAAATGATGAAATTGCATGTTTTTTCTTCAGATTAAGAAATAAATAACTTGCACCTTGCACACAGGGCCCGGATTCTGATTCTACGATACGATTTCAATGACGATACGACCCCAGTTTTCGATATCGTCAGTACGATTGTGTTTAAAATGATTCCGGTTCACTATCGTTTCGATACCCAATTTAAACGCGAAAAAATAGAGATTCTGTTGGCAACACTGCGGTTTAGGATTGATTTTTGACTTGTATTAACCTTACTTTGTTTTGTTTTGTTCACTTAAAAGTTTATAATTATATAAAAATCCCAATAAAAACCCGACCAAATACATATTTGATCGGGGATATAAAACGACAATCGTGGTAACTCTAAACTGGTTCATGTCTGGGTTCATGATAATATATTTTATTTATGAAAAGTGTAAGTGCTAGTAAATTCGTCTTTAATTATAGAACTTATTAATCTTCTTATCATGTTACCTATATTTAATGAACGAGCTCGATGGCACGTTGATCACAATGAAAGACGAAGGCAAAATAGGAGACTGACAACTACCAACCCATTTGATTTGCCTGAACGAAGGTTTATCGCATTGTTTCGTTTAAATAAACAGTTAGTTGAAGAGTAGTTAGCAGGAGAGTTCACAAATTTTCCTGCTGCTAAACTTTTATACTCTTCTACGAAATTAATAAAAATTTCCTTATGTATATCCTGCATGTTAAAGGATATTGTAACTAAAGGTGTTGTCTTTGCTGAATGATTATGCTCCACACCACAAAACAAAAAGAATTTTATGTTCTTTTATATCAATGTACATATACCTATCACAACTTATATTTATTTGTATAAAATAACCACCATCGTATTAGACAAAGGTGCTATCGTTTACGCTGGACGACATCTCCAAAGCTATCGACCATTTTTAGGTTAGATTACTCGATAGTCGAGGAGTCGATTTCCAAAGAGAATCGCTATTTGTACGATTCGATATCGTATCACTGTCGTATCGTCATTACAGAATCGGGACCCAGAACTTCATTTATAAACCACAAAACAAAAAGAAAATATAAAAGCAGTGCTGGTAACTCAACAGTGTTACTATCATTTAGTTCATAAAATACCTAGAAGTTAGCACAGTATGGCGGCCGCCTATCAGTTGTTATTTTTAGCTACCCCCACCAGTATGTATTAGCGATCCAGTTTATTTTAAGAAATCCGTGCGTCCTCTCCTCCCGCATGACCCTTTAATATCCGTTCATCGGATGTATGATGGGTTGTTATAAGACTTATTTAGCTGCTCAAACTGTACAATTTAATTCAGAACCAAGTAGTACAAAATAATGGTAAGACATAGATGGTCTGTGACGTAACTATTAAATTTCCGGAATAATATGTTGACCTTATTTTCATTCCAACGGGGCAATAGTCTTAAAATATAACATTTCGTAAAAAATCCATGTATTATTTTTTTGAGATGAGTTGCTTTTTAATAGCTTTTTACGAACTCCGTAGCCGAGCGAGTTAAAGATATCAGGTTTTAATCGTTTCCTGCAATTGACGGCGGTTTGAATCTCGCCGACGCGCCGGTCAATTTTTTCTATTTGCTCATATATTAAATCTATGTGCATAAAACTGGTAACGTCCTAATATGCAACTAGTACTGCAATATCACTGTATAAATGGCTAACAACCTAACTCGCGGCCCGCAAAATGATAATATACCGTTCCCTCTACCACACTAATCTCTAACTTCTGGGTGCATCATCAAGATAGCAATGAGGGATAGAGATTTTATATTAATAAACATTATTCAGTTATAATAATTTGTTGAAATTGAAATAAGTACTTTATGAGTACATACCTACTGTTGTAATTACTTACCATTAACACCACAGGCTTAGTACGTATTTTCTTCGCTCTTGCGGCATATCGTAGTGTGTTTAGTGTTTCACTGAGATTTGATCTTGCGGGAGAAATACATGCTATCTAGAATAAAAAAATAATCTAAAACAATATACGTGGAGAACGAATTTTTCTTATAAAATTGAAAACTGGTAAAAACTAAATTTTTTCAACGATCAAAAAGGAAGAAACAATATTGATCAATTTTTCATTAAAATTTACAAACTGTATATAAGATGACTTGAAAAATAAATAAGCTACAGTTGCTTTTTTCAACGTAACAAAGCATGTGATTTTAATTTTTTAAATGTAGGTAAGTACCTATAATTAAGTAGTTATTTTCATCTATATAATATTAAGATTTACCTACCCAAACTAAATATAGGTTAGTTTATTTGTAATTTATTATATATCACTTTCAGTTAACGCATTCTTCTATTACCTATATAAAACTCTGTACCTACTCAACTTAACCTAATATAAATAATCATTATTTTTGGTAAACCTTCACTCATTTCATAATATAATGTAAATGTAAATGTAAATTCAAATTAAGTCATCATGCATTCGCTACACATGACAATTTATGAAAGTTGAAATTTTTTTTCGAGAAATGTTAATTTAATTATGTTAGTGTACGTTAGTGTATAACAATACATTGATCAAATATAAAACATAAAATAAAAAATAAAATAAAAATACATAAAAAACATTCAGCAAATATTTTTAAGTATTTTTATGTTTAAATTAACATTTAATTAACACATTCTTTTTATTTAACGTATTTATGCTACATTTACCGCGTATGGTACGTTTAAAAAATTAAATATCATAGTAATTAATGAAACTTAAACTTATTGGATACTATTTCTATAATTTCTATGGTAATGTATCTCTTGTGTACGTTTTGGGCTGAATAGCATACATAGACAAATATGTAAACAATTAATTAACATAGTTTCTCGTCTCAAAAGTATTAACAATATATTATTCTTGATTGAATGATTTACTGTTTAAATAATTAAAAAGCAATCAAACATAACTTTGATCGTTTATTTATATGTACTTTTATAGTAGTTATTATCGTTATTATTGTTTTTTAAACCTTTTGTACTATGGCATCCGTTTTAATAGTCAAGAACATCATTAAATCTATTTGTGATTCCTTGGACATGTTGCAGAATATATTATAGGTATATTTATATAGGTATATAACTTTTTTGTTATTGGATAAAAGTCACAAGTAATATACATTTTTGAAATCGTCAAAAGATGACTAATTCAAATATATAAAAATGTATAGGGTGTTCCATTTTAAAAATCAGACTTTTGTGCATACCTCGTAGGTAGTTTCTATTTAATTTTCAAAAACATATTTGAAATCTACTGAAAAAAATAAATAAGCTACAACTTTTAATTTTTGAAAAATCAGTAGTTAAAGAAATAAACAGGGTGAGGAAGTTACGTGGCTCACCCTGTACATTCCTGAAAATTCATCTGCTAGTTTAAATCCGAAATCATCCATCGTGAATATTTAATAAAAAATGATTACCATTAATGTTACTCCATTTCCCGCTAATGAATCGGCTAACAGTTTTGTTAATTTCGAATCCCTGTAAGGTATGTGACTAGGCTTCTTTTTTGAATCACTTAAGGAAGAAATGCAGTATCCTGTAAACAAAATAATTTTATTTATAACGTACAAGTATGCTCTCGCGTTTTTGGCTATAAGCGTTAATGGAAAAATTGAATAGAGGTAAGTTTTCAGCGTTAGCATTTCCTACAATTTCTCAATACGTTCCAAATTTGATAGTATGAAAAATTAGTGACTGAATATTTCATCTTGTACTTTTATTTGAAAGAAGAAAAGTTAGCCAACGTATAGCGTAACTTCAAAAATAGTTGTAGCTAATGACATGTTTCTACTATATAAAACTGGAGTATAACCCCATGCTGTCAGATGCCATGAGTTACGCTGGGAGAAAAATATAACTTACCCGACATGTGAAGAGTAAATATATACACGGTGATTCTTAACCTATATGCTTTAAAGATTATAGCTCAGGACAAATAATGACTAATAATGAAAAAAAAATGTTAAACATTTTTAGTTCCGGAAATAATTTGAAAAAAATATTTACAAAAATATATGAGGTGAAATTTGTTGCTTATAAAAACTAAGAAGTAAACAAGTCAGGACGATATGCTTGGTATTTCTAGCAGTACTTTGTTATCAGTTGTGGTCGTATTCGAGTTTATTTTCACGTGATTAAAATAAAAGTAGGGCGCATAATTTCTCAAATGAAGAACTTATGGACCTAATACAGGCATACGGAGTATTTTATGAAATTCACGTTCTTTTATTTTTATTTGAAATACATTGGTATATCCGAAACAAAAATTTTTTTTTTCATTATTAAGTCATTATTTGTCCTCAGTTATAATTTCCCAAGTTTATGCGTATAGATTAAGAATCGCCCTGTGTATATGGAAAAATTAGAACTAGTTAAATTAGCATTTGAAGGCATGTTTAGTTTGTTGGGTATTTTTAATCTCAAACGCTTTTGGAAACATAATAGGTAGGTAGATCCTATATCTAGTAGGTAATAGGTAGGCAGATCCTATATCTAGCTGTGTGAAACCCGACCGGACACCGAAAAAACATGAAATGAAAACACAAGCAATATTAAATAAGTCAGTATATATGATTTTTGTGAATTTATTTTGTATATGGTAATTTAAAGAAACAAACACCAAATAATTTTTAGTGGCTATGAGGCTATGGTTCTTAGTGGCTATGAGGTCATGTATAACTGATTAAAATTTCCCAATACCAAGATTCCATTTTATGAAATTTGTTTGTGTTTTCGTTTGTCTTGTTTCGTATTTCACAATCTAAATCATAGAGAAGATCATAGTGAAAAATCTTTAAACATTAAAAAATGGTCATTGATAAAACTTACTTATTAGTAAATGGAAAAATTCAACCAACCTTGCAAAAACAAAATAAAAAATCCTACATCTATGTCAGAGGTCAAGAATTCGTTTTTAACTTCAATAAAAACACTATATAGATAATTGTTCATTTCACTAATTATTTTGATAGTCTTCAGAAGAAACGGAAGCAATAAATAAAATTATCTAGGAAAAGCCGGTATTGTCACAGATCGTTGAGTGACCAAGTTGTATAACTTGGTCACTCAACGCACAGATATACAATTTAAAAATGCCATCACAACCTGTGATATCGCGAAATATTATCAATAGAAACAAGTAGGTAAATAAACAATGTTTAGAAGGATCCTTGACTCATTGTATTTATAATTTATATGAATTTTCATTTACCTAATCAATAATGTTTACATTAACACGATCCAACATTTTGAATATAAATCACAACCTTTGGACGTGGGAGCGCACCTTTCCACCTTACAATTTGCTTCTGATAGCACCAACATACTGAATAAAGAATAAACTATTGTCTGCTTTCCGATAAACGTACCGATGTTGAATTTTGTGAAGGTTTCTTATATATTATGTATATAGAAAAGCCAATCTAATCTCGTTAATTTTCATGGATATTTTGAATTGATTATTGGTTTGAATATCGACGTGATATATTAGGATATAATGTACAGTGTGTCCTATAATATGTCAATATTTCTTCAATAGTAGTAAAATGGTTAGTTTTTTCAATATCAGCCTAATATCAAATTAGTTGTAAAAGGAGGTGGAAATTTGATTTCAAACAAAATGTCGGCGACGTGCAACCATTATTGTCTGATACCTTTTCAAAATATTAATGCAAGGCCACTATCTAATACTAATAAGAGAATACTTTTTCCAAATTCTATGATCATTTATTATAAAATTGTTCTTTTGCAAATTTTTCAAAATTCACATAGTTTCTGAGTAAATTCAAATAAGTGGTACATTAAATTCTGAAAATTCAGTCAACTGAGTTGCATTGTTCTTAAAATCTAAATCCTAAGAGGAAGCGAGCATTTAGAATATTCTCTTTAGGAATATTCCTTTTGTTACTTCCTACGACTAAATGAAGCAGAGGATTATTGAATTTAACTCCTAATTGAGTACCTGTTTATGTATCACGGTTTACAGTGATTTTAATGAATAATTTTTACTGCAACCACCCGCCAAAAATTTCTTTAAGTGTTCAACTGTTTGGAGCATAAAGCAGGAATTTTTGTAACGTCACTGCTTTAGTGATCTGTTTTAGTGCTTTTATTTTTATTTGGTTTGAAATAAAAGTAGATGTTTGTCTGCTTTTACCTACCCAATTAATTTTCTAGCATCTTAGCTATTTAACAAAAATAAGACTATTCTAAAGTAGGTATCAGATCTATTATGCAAGTGTATGCCAAAAATATATAATACTATAGGGTTTAAATCTGCAAGAATCCAATTGTAACAATGGTTTTCTAGGGAATTATCCTTAGTATTGCTTATGCTTATAGGTATATCTACTTAATTGTATAACCTGCCTAGAAATAACAACAATAGTATGGAATTAAATCCTTCAGATATTTTAACAATGTATAATCTGATATTTTCGGAATATCCAGAGGTTGCTCACGGTGACCTCCCATTACAATATTTCAAAGACTGGTGTCCCATCGGGAGGGGCCGCGATCGATATATGTACTTTTCCATATATCGATCGCGGCCCCGGTACAGGGTGATTTTGAAAATTTGGTTATTTACAAAGGCAGTGGGGCCTACCTCTTTAAAATATGTTCACGTTTCTGGCACTTGCGGTATAACCGGAAGTCGAGACCAACTTGCTTATTTTAAATGGCTTATTTTTAATTCTACGTACAATTCTAAACACATTTCATGTAGGATGTTCTAATTGAAAATTGCAAATTGCAAATTGTTTTTGAAATTTTGACAGGTGAATATTGACATTTTGCAACGTTGACACCCTGTAAAATCTAAATATGTGAAATGGTTTGAAATCAAGCAGAACGGTTTGCACATTCCTATATTAACTTTTCATAATCTATCGTTTGACACTAATTTCAGATTTAGCCAGAAATTAAAAATTTTCGATTAAATTTAATCTCTTGGTTGAATCTGAAATTAGTGTCAAATGATAGCTTATGAAAAGTTAAGATAGGAATGTGCAAACCGTTTTGCTTGATCTCAAACCATTTAAATTTTACAGGGGGTCAAAAGTTGCAAAATGTCAATATTCACCTGTCAATATTTCAAAAACAGTTGCTGATAGGTATAGGACATCCTACATGAAATGTGTTTAGTATTTTACATAAAATCCAGAAATGATATAATGTATAGGGTGTTCCATTTAAAATAAGCAAGTTGGTGTCGACTTCCGGTTATAGATACCGGAAGTGCCAGAAACGTGAAAATATTTTAAAAAAGTAGGCTCCACCGACCTTTGTAAATAACCAAATTTTCAAAATCACCCTGTACGTACTTTTCTATATATCGATCGGGGCCCTTCCCGGTGGGACACCGTGTAGGTACAGGGTGCGGCAATCAAACCTGCATTTTTTAAATAACTGTATGAAATAAACGATTTCATTTTTTAAAATATCATTGATACCATGTGAATCTACTTTAAAAAGCATTTAAGAAACATTATTCAGGCAGGTGATGTCTAAAATTCTCCATTACATCACGGAGCATCTGCTGAGGGATTCTTTCGATTTCCTGACGGATTCTCGCCTTCAGTTCTTCAAGAGTATGGAGGCCGTTCTTGGAAAACTTTGCCCTATAAGTAGCCCCACAAGAAAAAAAATCACATGGGGTGAGGTCGAGTGAATGGGGAGGCCAAGGAATCGCTCCCTTTCATTTAAAAAAAAAAATGGGCCTATGATTCCCGTTGAAGACATTGCGCACCAATCTGTTACCTTGGCCGAATGGAGAGGTTTTTGATGGAGTTCTTGAGGGTTTTCACGACCGTTCTTGCTTGGACCACTATTCTATGGCTACTGAAACGCTTTGAAGTTTGAAGGGGGGAACGCAACGGTAACCTCAGGTCACGATGTGACCACAGGTAACCTTGCCAACTCGTCCCGCCCACTTTTGTGGCTCCCTCGTTGTCTTCTTCACCTTGTACTTCGATTTAATGAATAAAATTTTGGCCACTGGGTCAAGTATGATTTCTTCTACTTAATAAAATAATGACGTCCTTGTGACACTTTGGGTTATACCGGAAGTTACCGTCAACTTTCTTATACATTCCGTATATTTATGCATTTTTGGATTCTACGCGTTATTTTAGGAGGATTTTGTTGCACCCTGGCTTAATTACAGAGTTAAAGGAGTATATACTGTGACCATTAATCCTTCTTTGAACTATGAATCAGGGCATTATTAGAGGTGTAGGTAACTTAGTTGCTCAATTTAACATTGTATTATATTTTATTTAACACTGTAACAGGACGTTGTAAATCCCAAGGACATAAACGTTAGTTTGTCTAGCCCGAGTATATATTTTTATAAGTTTCACGGTTCTTATGTAGTCCGGCAGTGTTGCCATATGGTGTTTGTGCCCATATCCCTCCCCCATATTTAAATTTCATTACTGATATTAATTTGACCTGGAAAGCAAATTGATGAGATGATAAAATATGTATCTGTCTATGGAAAATGCTCGAGGAGGCAAGTGATGTGTTTTTTTGATTAAATCTTTGTAAGTAGAGGTAAGAAGCTTGTAAACCTTGCAAAGGGAAAAGGTACATTATTTTCAATTGTATCTTTTACATAATAGCTGTATGGCTGTCTACGTGATGTCAAAATGATCTTTCCATATGTGTATTTTAATATACTGGATGTCACAAAATACTCGTTCATGCCTATAATTTTTTTTTGAAGCCTTAATCTGCCTACTTAGACAGATCTTACTGAGGCGTACGCTAATTGAGGCTTTAGAAATGTAGGTGATGACATATTTGGATGAGAAATTTGGTTGACGTGTTCGAAAAAATATACCTACAGATACGCTTCACATTCCTGTTCCACCAGGTATATAGCAATATGGTTATAAATGGCAAGGTGGATTGTACAAAGTTCCAGAATGATTGCCGGTACGGGAAGGCAACCTATCCTGAATATAATCAAAATTTATTTCCATTTGTTAAAATTACTTTCTTTTTAACTGTCAATTTGAAAATTTTCATATTTGACAGCATTTGATGTTTGACTCAGTGCGTTTAGCATTTTTCGTGTTTAAAGTGTTTTACTGAAGTATTATTTGCGTTTAAAAGAGTATTTTTCAATACTATACAGTTTCAGAGAGTCCTAAATCAGGTTGGTAATTTTGTATTTCTTAATATTGAAATTAATGTTGAAATTAATATAAGAACCATAAATTAATGTTTTTTAACGCTCCACAATTCACAGTTTGAATAGGTTATATTGGTGATACATAGGAATAGAATAATACAAAATAATAAGTATATTATTTTTAATAAATTGTCTTTATTTTATTTTTAACATAACCTATATTTACTGGCGTACCATGTCATGGAACAATTCAAATCAAACCAGTAAATTCCCTTGCCTGCGCTCATGATTCTAATGCAGATACTAAAAATAGAAAGGCGGCACATAAAAAATCATTATGAAGCGGCACGGACAATCATTCTGGAACTAACTTTCTGTATAACATAAATTATTCGTATAAAAAATGTTATTGAATTAGCTTGTTATAAGTAAGCTAATAAAAGTGTTTCATTTCATAATGGTAGCAAGTTCAGGCGTGTTCGCCAGTTCAGAAGGAATCAACCAACAACTGTTCTAATTGGTTGTTATATTCAAAATGCTATATTAAAAATAACCAATAAAAACAGTTAGCTGACTAATTACTTTTAACAGTTTAGCACGGTCATTAATTTTTACTTCAAGAATTTGAGATGGAAAAAAAAAAGAGAGGGTGGCGCCATTTTCGGCAGGATGTATTTTCACTTGTAATATCAATCAACTTTGTCATTCAAGATGTTATACAGAAATCGAACCAACATTATATTACGTCTGGTTTCTAAAGCAATCGTACTTTGGCAATATGAAGTCGTCCTATTTTCAGTTGAAACCAGCAGTATAAATTACGTTCTAAATTTATTTGAAGGAGATGCCGAAAACAACTACTCCACGGCCAATATGCCCCGACTGGCATTGCATGACATCGGCATCTCCATAGGAGTCGCCACATCGTTCATTGAGACCTTCTACCAGACACTGACCGGTTTCGCGCTTATTTTGCACTCATCAGAGTGCCACAGGTCGTGGATTCGATGAACGATGCTGCGACGTGATTGCCTAATGGGCATCTAACACTACGGTGTGTTTCTCACCACTACTAACATGTTCTAAATGTTTATTCTTTAATATACTCTATAAATATAAAAATATTTATATTAATAAATATAAATATATTTTATTATCAAAATTATTAAAAAAAAAATCCTTAATAAAATGTGTATTTAAACTGAATAGCTCACCTAATACCATAAGACTTTTGTTTATATTATTTGCCTCTTCTAAAGTTTTTCCTTCACTTTGTGTCTTTTTTGTCATCTCACTACCAGCTAGATCAACAAAATTTATTTTCCCTGTTCTTGAGATGAATACTCCACCTTCCGCTTGTTCTTCAGAGGTTATATGAACGGAGAGAATTGTATGACTACGACTGAAAAGAGGGAACTGAATTATTAATGTATTCATTTGTTAAATCATTGTTTAAAACTGTCAGAAGGCGAGTTGTGTGACTGAAACTAAAAGATATTTTTAAGTAATAGTTTACCTTGAATAGTCATTCATGTTATGTCTACCAACAGATCTGTTTCTCATACCCTCCTCTAGAACAGCCATCAAATCATCTAATTCTTCACAGTCAACAGTGAATAAATTTTCTACAAAGAATCCCCTTGCTTTTTTACTCCATCTTACTGCCAGCGGTTTTCTGGCACTGCCTGGATTTAATAAGTCTATTACCTAAAACACGCAAATTAATAACATTTGCCGTTGCATCAAATAAACACATAAAAGGAATCCGTCCCTCATGGACTCAGGCTCATTATTAATAATACCTAATCTTTGGTACGATTTTTGATTTGGTGAAAGTAACTCCTTGGTATATCGCATTCTTCAATAATATATGATGGTAAAGTTTTCACCAGTTTTCAGATACTAAATGTTAATATCAACATTTTCAGTTTTATCAATTATTTACATTCATTATTACATCAATGAATTTACAATACCTTCCAATTGCGCGTCCAAATCAAACTCAGTTATGAAGTTTTAATTCTGTTTGATTATATTTAATTTAATTTTGTACTTTATTTTTATTATAAAAATGGAACTAACGACTGCTGCTGCGACATAATAGCTGCCCATGCCCAAAACCGAAAAAGAAGATGGCGGCAGACACAGTTTTTAAAAAATGGGACAAGCTATGGTTACAAATTAATGTCTGATTTACTTTTGTAAATAAGTAAATGTGTAAATTCGCAAATTCGTCAGACTAACAAAATCTGATTTCGAAAAACTTCTTTGTTTGGTAGCCCCTAAAATTTCAAAAAAATGATACAAACTACGGTGCCCCTAATATTTTTAAAATAATAAAAATCTGTACAAATAATAATGTACCTACTACTACTAGGAGTGTGACCGACGCCACTTGTTAAGACACGTCCAAACTGAGCGATGTTTTCCATTTGAAATGGAGAACACGAATACCAGCAACAGGCAATTCTTTGATGTCATGGTGTCTGATATTGACAAGTACTTATCTATTAACTTGTTGTTGTTGGCCGATCTGTACTTACCTTTATTGAATAAATAAGCTATCACTGACGTAGTTGTCCACATAATACCCAAACACTATACTGCACTCGACGAATCATCTGGATATGATTAAAGAAGTTTAAATCATCTTCAGATGCTGCCAACTTGGTTGGCGAAACGCGAGTCGAGTGCAGTATAGTGTTTTGGTGTTATGTGGAAAACTACGTCAGTGTTATCTTCACAGCACAGTTCCAACTCCTTTCAAGATAAATAAGCTATATTTCTTTTGTACGAAGTACAACTACTATTCTAATAAAACGAGTTCCAGATTATGCCTTGAACCCTTGAACTAATTCACGTTTTTTCGTATCTTAATGGCTCATATATTTTTAACGTACCTAATGTTTTTCTATTACCTACCTGACAAAATAAATTATTCATATAAGGGTTATTATTTAGGTACTTATTTCGGGATATAATGTAATAGGTCATAACGACTACCAAAATCTTTAACTAATCTATTATAGATAAACGTCAAAGAACTTACCTTTTCGTTATAAATTTCCAAAAAACTAGCCTTTAAGATAAATTGAATTCCAGGTTTCTCCCGAATTAGCTTAAATAGATACATGAAGGAGCGGAACACTAAACCATGCTTATCACTATATGGAGCTGTCTTTAATCCAAACTGTGAAAAAAAACAACAATCAGAAATAGATGAAATTAAATTAGTTAAGATATCGAAAATGTAGGTTTATGCATGAACAAGTTTATAAAAATAAATGTACCTATAGTGTTTGTTAGTTGACACCATAGACATAAGAAAATAACTAAGCAAGTAGATAATGTCATATGTTTTACAAAAGAATGATTTAAATTTGGATAATAAAGAGATGCCCTGTTATCCATATATATTAAAACGCGTCGATTCTGTCTTGCGTCAAAATTCCGTCGCCAAATCGACAAAGTCTCTAAGCTATCTCCAAAGTCTCTAAGTAGGCGACCGAAGCGATCCCAGCGGGCGACCGAATGTCACCCCGAGCGTTTCTCCTATGTGTAGGCGCATTTTCGTCCCGTTTCCTACGCCTTTGCCAATTTAAAACGCCTTTTCGAAAAACCTCTGCAAAGTTTTCGTCGATAATCATTCGGCGAGAGAGATATGCGGCTAGCACCGGCGTTTGCCCTCATGCTTAATGGCCCCGTCACGCCTGCCGAAATCCCGACTTTTCGCGGGGCCCTCGACCCCTTTTCTAATTTTTACGGCTTCGAGAACCGCTTCACGCGAAAATTCCGTTCTTTCTCTAATCCTTTGAGTTTTTTTCGAGACCGTACGTCGAGTCCTATGTCTATTTCGACTTTGAAAATCTCGAGTCGCGTTCGTCTCCACTTCTTTCTAATTTTATCTGCCGATGTGAGATTGAACTAACCACAAGCACCTCCTACGAAAACTGTCAAATTAATTAAACTTCAGATAGATCAGATTTTCCTATGAGAAATATTGCTAACGGAATCGATAACACCAACTACCAAACACTTCTAATTACACCAAAATACTGAAGTGAAATGCTTTTCCAATTAGAATATCGGTAAAAATAAATGTTTCAGGTTAACACGTACAGTTTATATACGTAACTGTTTCAGCGTCAAACAATATCGAGTGGCGCGGTAATATAGTTGCAGGATTTCAAACATCGTAATGCTGAATTTCACAAGTTCGAAGCACGCTGGAGGCAACTTTTTTTTATTTTACTTTTTAATTCCAATTATTTATTAGTATTGTTAATGTTTAGTTATTCCGTTTCATTATACATAGTTTTTATTCTTTCTGCAGGTAAAGTTTGGAATTAATTTGTTCATTTTGCCAGTCTGTAAAATTCATCATTTTAGCTTAAAAGTAAATATTTTCTACAACATTAATTTGTTGCAACAATTATGACAGCAATATATTTTTTAACACCGCCGTTACACCTTTTCTAAGGGCGGGCGGGGCTGCGAACCATAGCGGTGGGCATCATTGATAAAATTGATAAAAATGTTTACTAAAAAATGAATTCTACTTTCAGCACTTAAAAATGACGATGTTTTACCATCAATAATAGAGTACCCTTACAATTCATCAAAATATTATAAAGAAAAATCGTTTAGTAAGTATAATTAAATCATCATTCCAGATACAAACCTTTAGCTTTCAGTCTCTAAATTTATTATTTCATATACAAGGGATTATCTCAAATTTATTTAACATGTATTTTCTTTAAAGTAATATTATTCTAGATGATTTTATCACCCGAAGGCCCCAGGTCGCAGACCTGGACTTTCGGTAGAGCTAGAAATGGGGACGAGTTATTAAACAATGATGAAGCTGGTGGTATTTGTTTACCGGTACTCACTACCAGTGATGTATAATGGAGGAGTTTAAACTAACGAAAAAAAATATCGTAGAACCTAACATGTAATTTGTTTTGCAATATATTGGTGTATACATTTATATTACTTAGAAAATGTGAAAGATTCTGTGATTCTGTGAAGTGTCACACATTAAAAATAGTGACAAACCTACATAACGTAAAAAATTGGAACCCTAATAATGAATAAAATTATAGAGATAACGCCTAAACTATTAGAACTATTAGTAGTATTACTACTGCTGTTAGTTCTTTCAGTGTTACATAATAATTAGCCAGTTGTATACAGTGTGTTTCAAATTGGACGCAATAACATTGGTATCTTGGAAACCGTTAGAGATACAGACTAGGTTAAATTGTGTTAAAGTTGCGTAATTTGGTCACCAATAATGTGGCTCAAAAAAATTAAGGATAACATGATTATTTTTAGAAATATGTGAAAAAAATTGAAATTTTGAAAATTCCTTATTGTAAAATTTCTGGCTTGTTTGAAGAGCTATTGAAATAAAAAACACTTTCTCATAGTAACTTTTACGCTCTATCGAATGGCGTAAGCGTATTTTTGCGTCACTTGACAGTATTTTTCCTTATGAATTCAATGATGTATCATATACATGGTGGAGAAAGACTGTGCCTAGCAACGAATCGATATTGTCTTTCTAGCATATTGCTCTTATGACACACTTTTTTGGGCCATCCTTATTATTAGAGATAGACTCATAAAACCTTATATGACCGTATTCATAAAAAAGAGTTCTTTCCAAATACGTAAAACAGTACTTGGGTGTTCCATTTAAAATATTAAAGTTTATATTGACGTAGTTTCATTGAGTCGCCCTATAAAAAATTTAATATATGTAAAACAAGTGCAAAAATAAAAGAAAATCGACGTGTCCGAGCGATTTTTCAAAAACTTTATCGTTTTTGGAATAATACTTTATGAACCCTTCCCACCCTTTATAGGGTGGGAAAAATTTTCATGTTCAGCATTGGTATCTCGGAAACGGTAAAAGATACAACGTGGCTCAAATTAGGAAACAGTTGCTCAATTTCATGCTGATATGTGAACAAGTTTAATATATTCCGGGCCGGAAGTTATGCCGGAAAACACAAAATTTGCCAATTTCTTTTATGTCAAATAACTTTTCGTGAAATAAATGTAGCCTTTTGAAATTTGGTGTATTTACATAGTTTGATGAGAGCTTTCGATTGCCATACTAAAACATGTTTTAGGCCTACTAGTTTTTCGGCAACAATATTCAACTTTTGTATTTCTTATAGGCGCCATATTGGATTTTTGCTTCATTAAATACAAAAAGAAATTACAAGCACGGTGATATATCCTAATTGATACTCTCTTTCATAAATATGGATAATACATGCGAATAACGATAAATAGTATTAATTCATAAATAATATACAATCATTCATTTATTATCAATCATCAGTTACTCATCAGTAATTATTGGTAGGTAGGTACCATGCGTATTTTTAGCTTTTTCAGAAATTGGTTATTATAATAATCTCCCCACTCCCTACAAGTAATAATCCAGGTGGTTAAAGCACATTGATGGCGGTGGCCATAGAATGGGATCATTTGTACTTATCCACGAAATCGGAAAACGTTGATAGAGGTACTGGGTTACAATTCTAGCGTTGTGTGAAGAGGATCTTATTGAAACAACTGTAAATTTTGAATATTTTGCAAAGGTAGATCATCATGCCTTTCCTCCAAATCGTTTTGTAAAAAGTGTAAATAGTTACGAGAAGGTAATTTATCAATAATACGATAAGGCCCTAATACCGCCGGTGCTATTACAGCAGTGACCTTTACTGTCTTTGAGGAAGACAATCCTATTTATTTATTTGATGGAGATGCCGAAAACATATACTCCACGGTCAATATGCTCCGACTGGCGTTGCATTATATGCATGATAGTAGCAAAGACCCAAAAAGGGCACTACGGTGTGCTTCTCATCACCACTAATATTCACGATGGCCTTAGGATTGGCCACGGATTGCCTTAGGCAATCATATCGCAACATCGTGTATCGATTCCACTACCTATCTCATTCTGACAAGCGCATAATAAGCGCGAAACTGGTCAGCGTCTGGTGGTTGCTCTCGATGAAAGATGTGGCGGCTTCCATAGAGATAACGGAGTAATGCAACGCCAGTCGGGGCACCTTGCCCGTGGAGTATTTGTTTTCAGCATTTCCTTCAAATAAATAAGTAGGATTGTCTTCCTCAAAGACAATAGAGGTCAGTGCTGTAATGGCACCTGCGGTATTAGGGCCTTATCGTATTATTGGTAAATTAACTTCTCGTAATTATTTACATTTTTTACAAAACGATTTGGTGGAAAGGCTTGATGATCTACCTTTGCAAAATATTCAAAATTTACAGTTGTTTCAATAAGATAGATGCTCTTCATACAACGGTAGAATTGCAACCCAGTACCTCTATCAACATTTTCCGAATGTGTGGATAGGTACATATGATCCAATTCTATGGCCATCGCGATCACCGTGCTTGAACCCCCTGGATTAATATTTGTAGGGACCTGCTAAAAATTATATGTATCTACAGTAATCCAATGCCAACGACAGAGAATGAAATGTTGGAAAAAATTTTAATAAATATATAAATTCAATAGATCCTGCAACCGTAAGACGTGTAGTGGATGACATGTCTATTCAGATTAACGGCAGCCAGTTCTAGCAGTGCAAATAATTGTTTTTCCTATTATAATAATTAGTTCATCAAAAAGCTAAAAATACGCATTGTAACAATTAATAAATAAATGATTGTCTATTATTTGTGAATAAATACTATATATTTATCGTTATTCGCGTGTATTATCCATATTTATTGAAGAAAGTATCAAGTATGATATATCACCGTGCTTGTAATTTTTTTCTGTATTTAATGGAGTAAAAATCCAATATGGCGCCCATAAGAAATACAAAAGTTGAATATCGTTGCCGAAAAACTAGTAGGCCTAGAACATGTTTTAGTATGGCAGTCGGAAGCTCTCATCAAACTATACCAAATTACAAAAGTCTGCATTTATTTCAAGAAAAGTTATTTGACATAAAAGAAATTGGCAAATTTTGTATTTTCCGGCATAACTCTCGAACGGCCCGGAATATATTAAACTTGTTCACATATTTTGAATCAGCATGAAATTGAGCAACTTTTTCCTAATTTGAGCCACGTTGTATCTTTTACCGTTTCCGAGATACCAATGCTGAACATTAAAATTGTTCCCACCCTGTATATATACAATATCAAAATATTGTTTTGTGTACAAAATGAGTAGACTAGGTATTGGGACTAGAATTAGACTGTATAAAATGAGTAGACTAGGTATGAGTAGACTAGACCACATAATATACGTTGAATCTTTTGGATTTAAGAGAAACAACTTTTTACACAAACCATAGTCAACTATAACTTCTATTTAAAAAAAAACGACTTTGTCATAGGTCAAAGTTTTATTGACATATTAAAAATATCGTCTTCAAAAACTCAAAAAATTAAAAAACAAACCTGAAAAATCAAACTTTTGTTCATGACTCCCTAGCCTGCATTTCCTGCATTTCTTAAATTGGGCCCTCTCACTGCCGAAAAAGAATTTTTAAATATTACATAAAACAGAATACGCGGTACTATTCAAACTAAGACAACGCAGGGACTTTGGGAGTTTTCCATAGACTCGAGAACAGATATCGCATCTACACCCTTTAGTAGTTTTATTTTATATTTTGTTTGACAGACATTTGAAATAATTAAATACAATACACAGTTGGATCATTTTACCAATAATATAATACCTACTATAATATTTATATTGATTTGAATTTTGACTGAGGTATTTTTTGTAACTGAGAAAACATAACTATTTTAATTTAAATATAATAAATATTTTAGAGTATCAGTATAGTCTAAAGAAACATTGAACATATATAATATAGTATGAAAGATGAATGCACTTTTATATTCACGACAAAAATAAAATAAGATACTTACAAGACCTGGAGGACCTGTAAGCGTATGTGTCTTGCCGCTTCCGGTTTGGCCGTAACAGAAACAGGTACACCGGAAGCCTTCTACAGACATTTCAATAAGTCTCTTCATCCCTGAAAATTGAAGAACGTCTTCCTGAGTTGCCGCTGGTTCGAAGACAACATTATAAGAAAACAATTTTGGTTTCTGCCCACCGCTTGGTCCACCAGGGATACCGTCAACCTTAAATAATAGTACGTTTTTTATTTATTTTCTTTCATGTAGGATGAAAATGTAAAAGTCCTATGCTTACCAGTATTTGTCCGTTGCCAGGAAATTGCACGACTGAGTCATCACCTGACTTGATTTCTTTCTTACTCAATGGTCTAACCCTGAAATTTGGATATTACTCGATCATTAATAAATAATTACCTATATTTAATTAAAAAAAAAAAAATGATTGAAAGCTAAAGTGTAATTAACATACCCAATGTGAAAAGAATGTTGTCTCTACCCTAAATATTTTTGTTGTTCATAAACATCCTCTGATCTGTATAGATTTAGTTTTTTAACTGCCTTAATATTTGGCGGTACTTATTTCTATACTAACATCTATTAAAACGCTCATCGACTATTTTTTATCAGAACACACTGTATATCTTAACAGATACGTTGGAACGTTAATTTATTACTTAAACACATGCTGGGAGTTCCGTTTAAAAAATAATCGGTGATATCACAGTTTTAACTAAGCAGGCTACATATGTAAAAGCTGAACGATCCGCCATATTGAAGTATCTACTTGAAGAGTTTTTGATAGTAAGTATTATTAAATTGGAAGTTTTGTCTTCAATATGACGACAGAATTATAATCCAATGTAATCCAGAATTGTAACATCACCGAAGGGACTCCAAGAGGAGTTAGAATCATATCTAGTAGCTTTAAATTTAACTAATTAAAACTACCAGGATACAAGCTGAACGCCATATTGAAATAAAAGCTTTCAATGGTTTTGGTTGTCAATGCAATATATCAATATATCACAAACATATGTATTTAGATTTTAGTCAAAACAGTTATAATGATAATGAAATTATCTTAAATTTTATGATTAAATGATATTTCTGCTTTTCTTATTTTACAATGTTGCCATTAACTGTAGAAATGAATAAGAAAATAGCGTATACTTAAATCGTATACGCTATTTTCTTATTCAATGGGCACTTGTTTAATATGTAATGTTTTCCATTTTGTGTATTGTATTGTTTATATTTAGTTAATAAGTATTAAGTATTACTATTATTCTTTTATTATTATTATTATTATTATTATTATTATTATTATTAGTAATACTATTTTTATTATTATACTGTAAGGCATCCGTCAATTTTAAACCCATTTTTGATCAGGGCTGTTCGGGGTAAGAAGGATGTGAAAACAACAACAAAGGAAACAACTTATTTTTTAAAAGAAAATAACTTCGAATTAAAATCTCCCAGAAATGAATTAAATCGGTAGCCTGAAATAACCCAAATTCGTTCATTTTCTATATTTTTCATCTTTAATACTATCATTATGATTATCATCATTTGATATATTAAAATAAAAATATATTTTTTAAATAATGAGATTATTTCCTTTGCATACCTAAATTTTAAGTAACAAGGATAACAGAAACTCTGTATTACATTATATCATAATATTAAAATAATTTAGTTAATATATTCCTCAGTTAAATAGTTAAATGTTTTCGATTAAATAAATATGAAAAGATTTGAAAAAACCACTAAAATAAATCTTCAAATATTTCCTCAGGTACCTAAGCAGCTTTCAAAGCACTTGTTTTCTATCGCTTCCTAGTATGTTTGCCACACTTATTTTCGACGGTGGTTATAAGTATCTACACACTCACCTGACTACAACATTGATGTTGTCTTCCGCATCACTGTAACTGGTGATAATTCTCTGAAGGTTATTGTCTTCGTCAAATCTTTCTATACTCCCATTTCTAGAAAGAGTTATTCATTTACGTTTAACATTTTTGTAGATATTAAAGCAAGTTTCGGTAAATAAAATGTTTTTAGATGGAAATCAACGAATGTGATGGCTATTAGGTAGAACGATTATATTTTTGTTTTTATGATCCGTAAGGAAGGAATGAAACTCTTTTATTACTTAAAATTGAATGCTTAATAATACTTAACAGGATTCGCTTTCACGATTTTTAGAAATTCAACCATTTAAAGTGGTGACCAAATCCATTTGAGTTTTCATGAGAAAATAGACCCAACAATAGACACAAATTGTGCTCAACACCAAATGGCGAGTTTCAATTTTTTAATTCATCACCTATTAAGCTTCCCTCTAAATAAGGAGAGGTTTGAAAAGGAAAAGGCATTAATTATGGATATAGCTGCGAGTGATGGATATTCTGTAACTTTAATTGATAAAATAATCAGGAAACGTTCTCCGAGACACTTCGAAATTCCTCGACTTTTCAAAATGAAAGAGAAAACCCAAAATTCATATCTATTTCATACGATCCTCGTTTTACCCGTGTTTTAGTAAGGTTTTTAAAGATATAGGTATGTCAGTGGCTTATTCATCGGGAAATAAACTACAACAACTTTTAGGCAATCCGAAAGACAAAATAGAAACTAAGGAAAAGTCGGGGATTTTCGAAAGTAGCTGTAAAGACTGTAATCAAAAGTATGTTGGACAAACGAAAAACGAGAAGATTAATTCAAACTAGATTCAAGGAACATATGGCTCATCACAAATATGGTAGAACAGATAAGATAGTCCAGTAGCAATTTGAGACTACTTAGGAATGTGACAAATTCCAGACAGCTGCATGCTTTTGAGAGTTTGGAAATTGCTAAATGTAAAAATAGTATGAATGGTGACAGAGGGCCAATCCCATATAGCTCGCTTTATTAGTAAGTCACGGTTCACTGATCCGTCACGGCGCCTCACTGAGCAGTCGCGATGGTTCACCGAGCAGTCGCGACGGTTCACTGAATCGTAGAAATAGTTTAGATATAAATAGGTTAGGTTCAAAAGTGAGTGGGCCGAAAACCAGACCCTCCACCGCGACCATGTGGTCTATTGTGGCTATAGACTACATGGGCTATATAAATAGGACACAATGTTAGCATAGGTTTAGTTTTAATCATCTCCAGATGATACCAACTTGTTTGGCGAAACGCTCGTCGAGTGCAGTATAGTGTTTTGGTGTTATGTGGAAAACTACGTCGGTGATATCTTCACACCAAAGGTTCCAACCCCCTTCAAGGCGACAATAGACAGAATGGAAATATTTTTCGTCTCATGCAATCTAGACGAAACGATTAGTCTTCAAGGAAATTATCAAACGACATTAACTTGTAGAAAGGTGGTGTAACTCTTGGTATAATTTCCATTTAGTTTGTTCAATAAAAGTTTTTTAAAGTGATTCCTTCATTTGAAAACCGTAATTAACACAACCACTTTTTTAAGTGGAAATAGCGTTAAAATATTGTCATGATTTTCATCTATTGTCATGTATTTCTACAGACGTTTATGCTTGTATAAAAAGCGATCGGTTGGGAAATTAAATTTGAAACTGACAGTTCTGAGAAATCATGGCTACATGACTCTTTTTTTCATCCGTTGTTATAGTCTATATAATGTCAATTGAAACTGTAAAAAAAATTCCGACAAAAGAAACACCTGCACCTCGACGGCGGCCTCTTGTCGGAATTTTTTGTGGAGTTTCAATTGAGATTATAAAGACTTTACACGTATGGTTCCAGGGGCGGATGGGCCGGCTGGGAGTTCGGGAGAATTCCCGAAGGGCCGGTAGCCTTTGGGTAAATTAACTGTGGATTATTTTGTTTCTGATACCTATTTTGATCATGTTTTGATGTTACATTTTTGAGTTTGTAGTTTTTTAAGAGTTAAGTGTAGTTAAGTTTTTTTGTTGCAATATCTAGTTGATCCAATAACATATTTTTTATTTTTGAAAAAATATAATTTTGTTTTAAATATTGACTTTTTTTATTTGCGCTTTTAAAGTTTTAAAAAATAATTGGACATTTATTTTTATCTGATAAAAAAATCCTCTATTAGATTCAAACATTATATTGAAACAAAAAACAAACTTTTTTGCTATTATAGCAAAACGGGGCCAAGCCGGTACTGATTTTCCCGGGCCGGTTTACCCTACCCCATCCGCCCCTGGGTTACACTATTACTTTCTTGTACAAGTAAAAAAAAATACAAATCTCTAGTAAATACAAAAATTACTAGTAAAACAATAAGCTTTTTCTATAAAACGTCTTACGTAATATAATATAATATAAGTATTATTACACGCTTGAAGAAAAAATACTTTTACTATGGTTAGATAATTATTATGTGGATTGAGAGCAATCCGTACAAGCATGATGGGTGTCGGTCGTCATATTATTATTCCTTAATTTGTAGTTTGTACAATTGAGGTAGTTCGTAGTTCCTACCTTAATGGTTTGTCCGACCGACAATTTTTACTTGTTATACGGATTGTATAACAAGACAAGACCCGTACGAAGACAAAATGCACGATCTTTTATTAGTTTAAAGACCGTGGACAAAATGTAGGTACCTAGGTACCTAATAGAGTCGACTGACCAACAAGAGGGTACCTACAAGTCGAGGTGAGATAACACTGACCTTTATTATTTTAGTGATTTACTGATTAGATTAACTAACAAATGTATAACTTTTATTGAACAGATATATGTAGATAATACTGATTTATAGGTATTTTATAGAGGTAATTTTATTCTTATAATATTCATAAATTCGCACACACAAATTAATGAGTTTATAAGCCTATATTAAATAATTGAAATACAATAAACTTACGAAGATATAATTGTTTTATATAAACTATAACTGAACAACTGCGGATCCTTCGTAGGACTAGGTCTAGTTGAATCCAGCGATATACCTAGCATTTTATTATCTACTTTAATGTTCATTTCATCAGGTACAAAATTATTTAATGCTGACCTACACTCGGGCACGTGGCAATGGCATTTAATTCCAACGGCTTCATTTGAATCAGTTTTTCTTTATAAAAGAAATAAAATATGATACACCGTTGAACTCCACTTTATATAGAAGGTGGTCCAATAGTGCGTGAGTGGGGCAAAGTTCTTTTGCTATGAACAATAAGCAATTATCCTTTGGTATAGTCAGAGTACCCACTAAGACCCTTTTTATAGAATTATTTTTATATATACAGGGTGTTCATACTTAGAGTGTCACAAACAATATGTTTTCAAATGTAACACCCTATATATTTCTATACATTTTCATTCGCCTTGCTCTGGGTTATCAGCCGATATTATGTTTTTTGCTATTGCATAGGGCGTTGCGTTTTTATCAACGTTTTTCTCAAAAACTCGTGAAAGCTTAGCGCTGAAGATTGAAAAATTATAAATTGGAATTTTTTACACGTGTAAACAGGATCTATAGGTTATTCACGTTAAGGTTAAAGTGACGTTACCTTGTCAAAAAATGTGCCGTTGTCAGATGTAACTTCTTTGAGGGCGGGGGAAAAATGTCACAGAATTACAACGGTCTTAGTTCTGAAACGAACTGTTTTTAATATACATAAAGTGAATAACTAGAAAACGTAAATAGAAAATACACGATCAAAATTTAAGCAGAACCAAACACCAAAAACCAGCAGACAATAGGTAGGCAATATAAATAAATAACAACTTGACAACACAGAGAAGGGTTGCCAAATATAAAACTATTTGTAAATGGCAAATGCTATGTTAATTTATTGGTCATTTGTTTATCGAATATTGACAACAATTAATTACTGAAAATTACGTCACTTTCAACTTAACGTGAATGACCTTTACCTACCTCTATCGACACATACTATCATATATCAGATATTCCATACAGAGTGGTCGCCAAACATTAACAAACTTCATAATTTTCAAGGGGTAAAAACTTATTATTTTTTTTTAATGGAATACCCAGTATTTTTTTACATTTCTGAATTATCTTGTCGTTTCTATTTAGTTTCTCTTAAACAAGTTCCTAACCCCAACCTAACTATTCTGGTTTTGAGTTATTTGATGTTTTTACAACTGCGGTAAAATAATATTGTCTTGTATTTACACACTTTTTTACTTCTAGCGTTGATTAGAAACCATTGCACAAGCAAATGGAATTCAATAAAAATAACTTGCACGGGTGCTCTGATTATTCCAAAGGAGGTAATTGCTCTTATAGCTAATAGCAACTATTGGGTCACCCTGTATTACAGAAAGTGATTCAGTAAAGTCATTGCTTCTGTGGGTGTTACTCATATACCTACTATAGGTGAACTAATTAAATATATGTTTAGATTCCTATTTGAATTGGTAATTAATTCAATTAAGTGCGAATACTTAAGTAAGTTCCAACACTATCAACTGTATTCAATTTCAAATAATTTATAATTGATAAATCCGAATCACGGGCCTATTATTAAACAAAGGGAAAGTAAATTGTAGACCAAGAAAAACTTGCTTGAAGGTTACAGTTCAGAGGTCGATTTGTTGACTCGGTTCATTTCTATTGCATGTGCTTAAAATCCTAAAAAATCCTATTATAACTCACGCTTGTTAGGTACATCGACGGACAGTATAAAACTCTGATAAAATAACTAATAGTGCTGTAATCACGCTGTAATAGAGGCCAATAGGTATACTGAATAATTAACTAAATGAAAACCACAACTACCATACTAGTTGTATTTATAGAACGTGTTAGTTTTGTTACCTTTGACTACGCTTCTATACGTAATAGTGCATTAGTAATGTCATAGGTACCTATCGATATACCTAATCTATTTTAAATTAAAATCGTTATTTTGCTAGAAATGATATGGAATGCACTACGGATTACATTAAGTGGCACACTTATTTTGAATTCTAAGAAAATATTATATGCTTTATATCTAAGTTATGATATTTAGATATTCTTTCTTTAGAAAATCTGGGTGATTATAAGATAACAAAACCCTTTGGCTTCACGTTTTATAAATACCACCGTGGTCAATGACGTCAGTCAAGTGTTTAAAAAAGTGATGCATTCAAGGTACTACAAAATAAATATGAACTTAATTTTTCGCAACATAATATAATAAAATACAGTTAGTACCTAAACTTGAATAGCATACAGGGTGTATCACGCAGAGGGCCCAGTAGGATTATCTTAAAATGTAGTCGGATTGAAATATGAAAATTTGTATACAGGGGTTTGTCAAAAAGATCTATTCAATGAAAATAGTGTCAACTTCCTCGCACTTCCGGTTATACCGGAAGTTATCATCAACTTGCTTATTTTAAATGTAACACAATTATTTAATTTCTGGATTCTACGTGAAATTCTAAACATATTTCATGTAGGATATCCTATACCTATCTTCAACTGGTTTTGAAATATTGACAGGTAAATATTGACATTTAGCAACTTTGACACAGTAAAATCTAAACGGTTTGAGATCAAGCAAAATGGTTTACACATTCCTATCTTAACTTTTCATAAACTGGTTCTACTGCCGCCAATTTTCATTGAGTTGAGCAGCTACTTCAAGCTAGACTCCGCAGACTTGTGCAGTTTATTAAAAAAATGTTTTGTTTTTATTTCACAAACCCATTTGATACCTCATTTCTTTTTCAATAAATAAGTTGTTATGGGTATAGTAATGGTTATTGTTCCTGTTACTGTTACTGTTAGTGCTAGTTCTAGTGTTAGTGTTAGTCTTTTGTTATCTATAGCCATTTGAAAATTATCTTGGTTAATATTTTTTTAATTTACAAATAATTTTAAAACGTCTCAATATAACATCTAAATTTCAGAAAAGAGGATAAATATGTTTAAAAAGTAGTTGAACAGTAATTTGGCCTATTTTTATAGTGCATATTGAATGTAGGTTTATGTAGGTACATTATGTGTTTATGTAGGCTATGTTTATATTTTATCTATGATAAATTAAAAATGCATTACACCTATATTCAGTTTGCCACAGTCACCTAACTGTAAGTAATGCGTGACATGATTATTTTTTACTGTCATTTTTTGGTACGGTTTTGATTATAAAATAAATGGATGGTAATTTAATCTTTAACGTTTACATAATATATATATACAGTCTGTCCATAAAGTAACCCCCCCCTGCTAACTTTTGAACTAATCGAGATAGAGAGTTTTAACAAAATACAGGGTGAATCATGTAAACTGAAGTTCATTCTGACGATAAATTCGATTCTTCAAATTCAAAGATGGCGCCACGGGCGCTGTCAACTAAATTTTTTTAAATGGCAAAGTGTGCCGTGTTGCACCTCGTTTAAAAGATAATTCAATTCTCTACTTTCTCGTTTTTGAAAAATGACAATCGAGTTAGCCGTTCTCTTGTTACAAGCGTTTCTGTTTCTAATCTGATCCATGTTAATTAATATTTTAATACAACAAATTATGAACAAATATTTATTAAAACTAAAAATAAAAGATTTAAAAAGTTGTTCAAAATGTTGTCCATTGACTTTTTGGCACATAAAAAGTGTACTTTGAAATTCTTGCCTGATATTTCCTAAAATTTCTGCAGGGATATTTCTACACATATGTTTTAGACGTTGCTGTAGTTCGTCGATATTTACTGGAGGAGTTCTGTAGACTTTTGACTTCAAATATCCCCATAAGAAAAAATCAAGAGGAGTTAAGTCCGGGGAACGAGCCGGCCATTCTATCGGGCCCCTTCTGCTAATCCATCTACCCGGGAAATGGTTATTTAAAAAAATTGGTAACAGGTCCATAGAAATGAGGCGGAGCCCCATCTTGTTGAAATACAATACCTAATTTGAATGTTATTGCCTGCTATTCTTTCTATCTTTGGAAAAATTTCCACCCTCCTCTTAAATTTTCTCTTAAATCTATCAAATCTATCAAATCGAATAACTTAAAAAAATGAGAAAAAAACCTGTAGAAACTTTCAAACACCTTAAATTGAACGCTAAACTACTTTCTCGAAGCTTATTGGCGTTTCAGTGACAGTGGCAAGCAAAGGCAAAGAGACTTGATAAAACCAAAATTTTTAAATATCGTTAATACCAACACTTGTAACTAGAGAACGGATAACTCGATTGTCATTTTTCAAAAACGAGAATGTAGAGAATTGAATTACCTTTTAAATGAGGTGCAACACGGTACACTTTGCCATTGAAAAAAATTGAGTTGACAGCGCCCGTGGCGCCATCTTTAAATTTGAAGAATTGAATTTATCGTCAGAATCAACTTCATTTTACATGATTCACCCTGTATTTTGTTAAAACTCTCTATCTCGATTCGTTCAAAAATTAGCAGGGGGGGGGTTACTTTATGGACAGACTGTATATACAGGGTGGGCCATTAGTGCGTATGCGGACTGTACTACCTATACCGTTAAAGTTAGAATAATAATTTTTGGTACGAAGTTAGATGCCAGTGGCGTGCATGTTTTAAAATTAGTTTGGAACATACAAGGTGTTTAATATTAAAATGCCAAACCGAACATACATTTTTTTAAATGGAACACCCTATATATTTTTAGATTTTTGAATTAAGCGTACTTTTCTGAACAATTTAATATAGCACTTAATATATCTAAATTTACACGTGGCGACGTTGTTGCAAGTTTTCTATGAAAAAGATCGCTACTTTGCGTTATTGTAGCTCTCCATTTAAATATGAGATATGACGTCCATTTGCTTATAAGATACATTAAGAATATGTCTTTATTCAAGAAAATATAACGATTTAAACAAAAGTTAAATTTGCTATACAGGGTGATACATTTCGCATATCGTAATTTTACTTCAAAATTTTAAATGGAACACCCTGTATATTATCATGTCGTCTTAAAGAGCTCTTTTTCAGCTTTCTAACGATACCATACTTGGTGGGCTTAAATAAAATTTATTTGTTAAAAAAGGGTTTGAAACTTGAAGAACCATTGAAATTAAGATAAGTTGTAAAAAAATTATTGAACAAAAAGTTTATACTGGCAGTTTATTATTAGCCTTATTGTTAATAACAAATTGTGAGTCACGCGTCACGCTTAATAAAAAAATAATTCAAATTTTAATAAATAACGAAAATAACCATGTCTTGTTAACCAAATTATTATTAATAGGGATACCTACGATACTCTTCTATAGGCTGCTTTTAAAACCAAATTGAAAAGTGGTTTGGGGAACTGTCACTGTCATTATTAATATTTCTATTGTGTAGGTTTTATTGTATCAGTCAGTATTAGAGGAAATATTCAATCTACCCATATTATCGAAATTGAATTTTACTAAAGAAGAAAAGCTAGACATGATATTAGTTCTCGGAGTGATACAATACTCGGAATACTGACTGATACAATAAAACCAAGTTTTGTATCACTACGAGAACTAATATCATGTCTAGCATTTCTTCTTTAGTAAAACTCATTTTCGATAATATGGGTAGATTGAATATTTCCTCTAATACTGACTGATACAATAAAACCAACACAATAGAAACATTAATAATGACAGTGACAGTTCCCCAAGCCACTTTTCAATTTTGTTTTCAAAGCACCCTATATAAGAGTATAGTAGGTATCCCTATTAATAATAATTTGTCTTTACAATTTACAACCAACCACGAAGACATGGTTATTTTCGTTATTTATTAAAATTTGAATTATTTTTTTATTAAGTGTGACTCACAATTTGTTATTAACAATAAGACTAATAATAAACTGCCAGTATAAACTTTTTATTCAATTATCTTTTTACAACTTATCTTAATTTCAACGGTTCCTCAAGTTTCAAACCTTTTTTTAACAAATAAAATTTATTTAAGCCCACCAAGTATGGTATCGTTAGAAAGCTTAAAAGGAGCTCTTCAAGACGACATGATAATATACAGGGTCTTCCATTTAAAATTTTGAAGTAAAATTACGATATGCGAAATGTATCACCCTGTATAGCAAATGTAACTTTTGTTGAAATCGTTACATTTTCTTGAATAAAGACATATTCTTAATGTATCTTATGAGAAAATGGACGTCATATCTCATTTAAATGGAGAGCTACAATAATGCAAAGTAGCGACCTTTTCATAGAAAACTTGCAACAACGTCGCCACGTGTAAATTTAGATATACTAAGTGCTATATTAAATTGTTCAGAAAAGTAAGCTTAATTCAAAAATCTAAAAATATATAGGGTGTTCCATTTAAAAAAATGTATGTTCGGTTTGGCATTTTAATATTAAACACCTTGTATGCGCCAAAATAATTTTAAAATATGCACGCCACTGGCATCTAACTTCGTATCAAAAATTATTATTATAACTTTAACGGTATAGGTGGTATGGTCCGCATACGCACTAATGGCCCACCCTGTATATATATATATATATATATATATATATATATATATATATATATATATATATATATATATATACAGGGTGTCCACCTAGTGCGCGTAAGTTCAATATCTGGGTTAATAAAAGAGATAACTTAATTTTTTTTTCTACAGGGTTGTCTAATATCCCGAGCTGCACAAAATGAAAATATATTTACATATTCAGGGTGTTCAGTTTTTCCTGGACAGGTACCAACTTCATTTTTTTAAATGGAAACCTATATTTTTTATGGCATTATCGAATTCTACGTAAAAAATTAGTGGGACTTTGTGCATAACACTGCTATTGAAATATTGATAGTTTTCGAGATATTTGACTTTTAATTTTTTTTTCTTATGTTTCGTCACTTCTAATAGTTGACATAATTATGGTTGTATGACAGCTAGAAATTATTTTTTTTCAGAAACTGTAGAGTGAAGATGGCTCTTTCGAAAAACGTATCAAAAGTTGACCTGCGATATACAGGGGGCAACAGAAATCGTGCCAAACCTGATGGTTTAAAATTTAAAAAATCTCGACTTTTTCAAATGGAACACCCTGTGTTTTATGATTTCATTAGATGCCTTTCTGTAGACTCTACAATTTTATAATAGCTTTCCCTATACCTAAGTTGCGTAGTTTTTGCAAAAAACCCACTTTTATGAAAAATACCCGATTTGCGCACGTTCCTTTCTCGGGAAAAACGCAGTGAGCGTCTGTCACGCAATAAAATTTGTGACAATCAGTTTATATGTCATTTCTTCTTTTACTGAATATTCACGTACGAGTTTAGAGTAAGTACTAAGCGTGCATACAATGAACTATTCAAAAGAAGAATTAGTGAAAATGGTTTATGCCTTAGGAGAAGCTCATGGAAATTGTTTGCTAGCAGCACGTATTTACAAAGCAAATAATCCAGATTTACAGAGATTTCCACGTGCTGACTGTTTTGAAAATGTGAAAGAAAGATTTGAAAGAACAGCAAATGCGAATTATGAGAAAATTACCAGGAGACATGACGGTAACAATGACGATATTCAGTTTAATGTTGTGGCGTCTGCTGTTGAAAATCCAAATATTAGTGTCAGGAAAATCAGTAATAATCTTGGAGTTTCCAAAAGCTTGACAAACAAGATACTGAAGAAGAATAATTTTCATCCGTATCATATTAAAAACCATCAAGCACTGTTACCTCAAGATCACCTAAACCGCCTGCAATTTTGCCACTGGGCATTGGATAAAATTCAGGAAAGTCCAAACTTTTTTATGAATGTCTTGTTTACTGACGAATCAACAGTTTCAAACACATGCTTACCCAATCCTCGCAACTTTCATCACTACGCTGACAATAATCCAAGATTATTGAGGGTACTAGATAATCAGCATCGTTTCAAAGTGAACGTGTGGGCTGGAATTTGTGGAGAACATATTGTTGGATCGTACTTTTTTGAAGGCAATTTAAATGCCAATGTGTATTTGCATTTTTTGCAAAACGAACTTCCCCTTCTACAGCTACAGAATATGCCCGCTGATTATTTGGTTCAACAATGGTTTCAGCATGATGGTGCCCCTCCACATTCCACTTTGGCGGTACTGTGATTATTTTATTGTTGTAGTACTTTTCCTATTATCTATTCATATTTCAGATTAGAGAACACCTAAACCACATATATCCAAATAAGTGGTTAGGTCGTGGTGGTCCAGTTCCTTGGCCTGCACGTTCGCCTGATTTAAATATTCTGGACGTTTTCTTATGGGGTTATATCAAGGAGCGAGTATACGAAGTACCACCAACGGATATGCAAGACTTGAAAGAAAAGATCCAAAATGAGTTTCTAACCATAACGCCCGAAATGTTAAGAAATGTTCACATTCATTTTCGTCGTAGATTAATGCTTTGTGTTGAAAACAACGGTGGACATTTTGAGCATTTACTTTAGGTTAGCTTGCTTGTATGAGTATTGCGTATTCTTTTTTCAATACTCTATGTATATTCATCCATTTCACTAATAATTTTTCTAACTACGGTAACACCGTTTGGTTTTCAATATGATACATATGAAACTTCTTCTTCAATATCTTATTTGTCGAGCTTTTGAAAACTCCAAGATTTCTACTGATTTTCTGATACTAATATTTTTGGATTTTCAACAGCAGAAACCACAACATTAAACTAAATATTATCGTTGTTACTCCCATGTCCTGGTAGTTTTCTCATAATTCCCATTTGCTGTTCTTTCAAATCTTTCTTTCACATTTTCAAAACAGTCAGCACGTGGGAATCTCTATAAATACGTGCTGCTAGCAAATAATTCCCATGAACTTCTTCTAAAGCATACGCCAGTTTTGCTAATTCTTAATTACATGTAGAGCTTTTATGATTTTTTACTTTTATTTACAAATAAATGGTAACTTTCCATAAAGACTTGTTTATTAAACTGAAATTATCTAAATTTTTCAGTTATTTTTATTTTAAGAAGTGTAAACTAATACATTTTATAAAAATAAATAGCCTTACAATATTTTTTCCGTCAAAGGAGTGCGCAAATCGGGTATTTTTCATAAAAGTGGGTTTTTTGCAAAAACTACGCAACTTAGGTATAGGGAAAGCTATTATAAAATTGTAGAGTCTACAGAAAGGCATCTAATGAAATCATAAAACACAGGGTGTTCTATTTGAAAAAGTCGAGATTTTTTAAATTTTAAACCATCAGGTTTGGCACGATTTCTGTTGCCCCCTGTATATCGCAGGTCAACTTTTGATGCGTTTTTCGAAAGAGCCATCTTCACTCTACAGTTTCTGAAAAAAAATAATTTCTAGCTGTCATACAACCATAATTATGTCAACTATTAGAAGTGACGAAACATAAGAAAAAAAAATTAAAAGTCAAATATCTCGAAAACTATCAATATTTCAATAGCAGTGTTATGCACAAAGTGCCACTAATTTTTTACGTAGAATTCGATAATGCCATAAAAAATATAGGTTTCCATTTAAAAAAATTAAGTTGGTACCTGTCCAGGAAAAACTGAACACCCTGAATATGTAAATATATTTTCATTTTGTGCAGCTCGGGATATTAGACAACCCTGTAGAAAAAAAAATTAAGTTATCTCTTTTATTAACCCAGATATTGGACTTACGCGCACTAGGTGGACACCCTGTATATATATATATATATATATATATATTTACCTTATCCTTATCGTAATCTTTATACTGAGCAGGTGTAATGCCAACAATTATGGTAAGGACATGCTAAAATTTAAGAGGTTCAGAATCTCCCTAATGTATCTTATATCCGATATCATATATTCTGCGCCTTCACATCTTCTACGGCGTTATATTGTGAGGCAACTTTTCCTCCGCCATACAAGTGTTTAGATTACAGAAAAAAACATTCAAGTTGTTTTAATGGATGTTTTCGGGACCACGGGCCTATTTTTAAAAGACTAGGGTTATACCCCTTTCCTATTTATATATTTATCACCAACTACTAGAAATCCATAGAAGTAGAAACAGTTTCACCTTAAATTAATTTTATCATAGTTATTCTACTAAAGATGTACATTTTTAAAGAATTTCATGTCTCAATATAAGTACATTTTTACAATGCTTAGCACAGTGGCAGTAAATTTAAAAGAGCTTTAAAAGAACTTCTACTAGACCTTCCTATTCGACCGTTGAGTGAACCAATTGTATTTGGTCACTCAACGATTCGACCCATGAATTTATGAATTTATGCAAACTTTTACCTCACTGTAGAGTATTTAGATTTATGCCCACCAGTGTTTACCTTATTGCCCGGTTCCGAAATGAATGCACATAGGTAGTAACCTATATTTTTTTTGTTTTAACTGAATTTTTAATTTGTTATTATTTTATCTATTGTTTTAGTTCTATTTATTATTTTAGTTTTTAAATATTTGGGGTATATGGGATATATGAAGATTGTACCAAAGAATATATATTGTCTTTGATTGTACCTTGACGTGCTACAATTGTATTAACAAAACGTAGTTAATAATGACTGTTCTATTCTATTGCATATTAGCTACATATGTATTTAATTAAATTAAATTAAATTAAATTAAAACACTACTTATAGCAGAAGATGCTGAGTGCCGCCTATGCTTAGAAGATGATGAAACGGCAGAACACATATTGTGCACCTGCCCCGCTGGAGAAAGGATCAGATACTCATTATTTGGCAAAGGACAACTTCTGCCAGAGGATCTGAACAAATTCTCACCCAATAAGGTGATCAGCTACATTAAGAAGCTGGACCTGTTGGGTGAAATATAAGTAGGTGTGAGCCACAATAGACCACATGGTCGCGGTGGAGGGTCTGGTTTTCGGCCCACTCACTTTTGAACCTAACCTAACCTAACACTACTTAAATTAGACAATCCCCAAACCCAAAACAAAAGGCTGTCTAAAAGGAAGTTACACATTAAAAAACTCACACAAAATACCCCATACCACCAACATTCTCAGTGCCAGAGCTGGAGATTGAATCTATATTATAATAATTAAGCAGCGTGGCCGAAAAATGCTATCACATATGCTCTAGCCCACTGCGCTACTGTGGGGGTATGCATGTTTAGATTTGATATAACTTTGTGAAAAATACTTTTCTAATATGTTGATAAGAAAAACAAATAGTTTTCGAAATGTCAATAGAAGTAATGCCTTCTGATGTAGGTGGTATTATTTCTATCATTTTTTCTGTATGAAAATCTTTAGTTAAGCAAAAATAACATTCAAAAGGAATATATTTACACGAGGAGTAGATAACTATTCCCTTCCCAGATATTTCATTAACAAAACTATGAGTTTTAAAAATGTTTTACTATAAGACTTCGACATGAATTCTCAGAAATTAGCAACAACAGCTCAAAAATCTATTGTCGTGACATTAATTTGAAAGTGGAAATAATATATAGTAATAGCTGCTACATACTTGGATATGCTAAGAAAAATTATATAAGGCTATACAAAAATAAAAAGGGGTATATTGCGATAAAACATAGACTGAATAATTTAATAAGACGGGCAACTCAGTAGAATAGAAATCTCAATCATTCTTCAAATTTCCGAACCAAATTTTCTATTATGTGACCACTTGTTAGCCAATGACGGATGGGAGAAAAATTACAAGATTCATCTTTTTTGTTCAAACATACTCGATTACTCGTACAATGTAACAAATAATCCCGATTCTACTTAGCTGTTTTGAGCAAGTCGTGGTCCATGGTTAATGTTCGGAGCTGGATGGGTGACTAGATCATATAAAGAAGACCCGCGATGTCTACTCGCATCTTCTAGTGGCCTGTACGTCGGTGAATTCACAGAAGCTATGCAAACTTAGGCGAGGTTTATGTAGAAGACGAATCATCTATTTGATAGGATGTAAAGCTGGAGAAATGAGAAATGGCTATGAAATGATCACGTGTAAAATATCCCTACTCCTCTACGTAAGTGATAATAAGTGAAGTAATAAAAAACATAAACTGCTTATCACCTGTTTAGACTCTGCTGAGCAGCTGGGTATTATAAATCCATCAGTCAACGAATAAAAGTAATTTTAAGTATTTTAATCAAATTTTCCACAAACGTTTGAATTTGGAAGTAAAATTAGCAAATTTATTAATTGCCATTGACACATTTTATAGGGGTACATATTAAATGATGCTTTACTTGTTAATAGTCATAACTTTGAAATTTTTGTGTCTCCTTACACCCATGTGTGTAGTTTTAGTCTATACTACGACTCCAATATCAATTTTTTCAATTAACCGAATCCTGTGTTTAATTGCTTTGAATTTTATAATATCTCTCAGTTTATCAAGGATCCTACGAGAATTACTAAATTCTCTAGTAGGTACATTAAATTGATCTTATTTTTGTCAGTAACTGTGACATTGTAATTTTGTTTCTATACACACATATGATATTCATATTAAATTAATTTTATTTAACAATAATTGCTTTATTTCAATATTTAATTTAGTACATCTCTTTATGTCTATTGATATAAAATTAGATTATAATTGGACATTCTATAAAGGACTTTGAAATTATACAGTCACTGCTGTTGGGTCAGGTAAAAAAACATTTAAATTCTACCTGCATAATAATGTATAGTAAATAATTGTAGAAAGTTATGGAATACATTTTTTTTTTCAATGTGTTGGCGTATATCTAATGATTTTACCATATCCATTAATCTCTCTAATCTGAAGGAAATTAATAATTATTTTGCTAATTTCCTCGAATATAATACCTGTACTTGTATTTCAAGACAGAGTAAATTATAAACATATTAAATTATTTTGATTGTAACAATTTTTTTTCTAAATTCCTATGCGGTTTTCGTTGGATTTAATACTACCAATGTTGTAGTAGCAAACACAAATGGCATTATAAAAGCATAAATCACCTTAAGTGTCAAACGCCTTAAAAGCACTTAATACTCTTACAATACGCTAAAGGGTTTTCATCTATATCAAGTAGGCAATTGTAGTGTTGAAGCTTATCCTATCCATACTGGTAACTTTAATCTTGAACTATTAACATAATAGTTATTAATTATATAAGGGGATTATTAACAAGCCTTTAATCCACGAAAAAAATGGGCTCTCCGCAGCCGAGAGTTACATTTTTCGACAGGATTAAAGGCTGTTAATTTCCGAATGGAATTCAACGTTTTATCCACGATCAAGGCCAAAACCGGTCAATTAGGTGAGTGAGTGAAACATGTGTGAAGGCAGGTGAAAAATTCTGGTTTTGAAAAACGTCAGATTTAACAAATTTATTTTGGCCAAGACTATTGATTTGGAGCTGAAAACTAGAAAGTCTTGGAGTGGATTCTATGACATGCGTTTATTTATTTGTCAACAAGAGGTATACGGTTCCCGATACATGTCAATGGCAATTTATGACAGTTGCCAAACTGTTTGCGAGAAACGTTAGTTTACTGGTAAACATGGAGCGTTGGTACAACGTTCTTTTGCTATTGAAGCTTATTTCAAGAATAACGATTCTATTGTAACCACACAGCGTCTATTTCGCCGCAATTTTCACTTAAATCCACGAGATCCAGTTCCTACGAGAGTAACAATCGCAAGGTGGGTACACAAGTTCCGCAGTACTGCTTCAGCCGCCAGACAAAAACCAAAAGGAAGAGCTTTCTCTGTAAGAACACTGGAAAATGCTGAAAGAGTAAGAGCACCTGTGCAACAAAGTCCTAAGCGATCGGCTAAACGGCAACCAATAGCGCTCAATATTTCGAACAGAAGTTTTCGCCGCATTCTGAAAGACCTAAACTTCCATCTCTACAAAATTCAAATCGTACAAAGAATTTTGCCTCGAGATATTGGTATACGCCTTGCCTTTTGCGAGCATTTCCAAAGGATAGTTGCTGAAAACCCGAATATCACCAACTGTTTTCTGATGTCAGACGAAGCTCATTTACACCTGACAGGTTTCGTTAACAAACAAAACTTTCGTTACTGGGCGACGGAAAATCCTCAGCAACTTCACGAAGTACCGCTTTAGGGAGAAAGTTACTGTGTGGTGTGCTGTATCCGCATTTGGAATGTTTGGTCCGTTCTTTTTTGAAGAAAATGGATTGACTGTTACGGTGACATCGCAGCGATATCAACTTGTATTGCAAAATTTTTAACAACTTTATAACGAATGTGTAGACTTCCGAAGACTATGGTTTCAGCAGGACGGAGCCATTTCCCACACTGCTAGGTAGCCTATATCAATTCTGCGAATAATGTTTCCTGGTCGTGTCATTTCAAAATTTGGGGATGTCGCGTGGCCTGCAGGGTCACCGGATCTGTCAGCTTGTGATTTTTTCATATGGGGCTATCTAAAGTCAAAAGTATTTGCTAATCGACCTCGAACTTTGGAACAACTGAAGTATAATATTCGAACCGAGATTAACGCAATCCCAATTGAAATGTTGCAGCGAATGATGCAACATTTTTGTGGTAAAGTTCAGGAGTGCCAGCAGCGAGGCGGAAGTCATTTGACTTATGTGAAATTCAGAAAATAAATTGCCATATTTACTTAAGAACATTTTGTTTCAGTTTTCGATGAAAGTTTAACCGTTAATGAATACCAGTGCATAGAAAATAGATACTTCATTCTGCCTAAGCCGTTATTATGAATTTTAATTCTCTAGTGTATTAGAATTCCGCTAATCTACGGAAAATAGATAAGTAGATATTAATAGGTCCAGACGGTGTTCCAATAGCTTTTGCTAATGAAATTTAGAAGATTAAAAATTGCATCTGACTTCAACTCAAATTCAACCTTTACGTTAAATCTGATTTGCATCTGATGCAAAAGCATAATATCCCTTTAAAATTGTTACAAATGATATAGTTGCTTAAATAAACTACTTTTCGAATCGCTTGCATTGTTTCACTTCAGTAATAATTATTTCATTTATGGACCGGGTCTCACTGCTGTAAGCAAATATAGGATCCAAAACGTAAATCCATATGGCTGTAAACAAGTACAAAATGCATGTTGTCGGCTAATTTATGAATTAAGAAGCATGATGATATTTCATACAAAATAATTGAAACTAAATAGTTAAATATAGGACATTACAGATTACAGCATCTGTGCAGTTTTGTATATGGTATAATTATTGATAATTACATCTTTAATTTTTCTGAAGCTGAATTTTATTAAGATAATATAGTAATGCCTTTTAATGGCCTGTGCTATTATCTGTCGGACAAGATCAGTCGGTAGAGATCTGCTTTGCTGCAGTACACTTCGGTTGATATTCTTCTCGCCACCGCCTCGCGGTATAATTTGAAATTCAAGTTCAATAGGGGTATAAGCCTTCGTAGAACATATTGAATATTTTTATATAAGTAAATTAAAATAGGACAAACTAGGCATTCCACAAACAAGGGAATTGTTCGCACATTTCCAAAAATGCTATAACTTATCAAACTCAAATTTAAAAATTGGTGAATGGATCATAGCTGGCTCATAAAAAGTTGGAAGACTACCATACAGTTTTTTTCATCTTTGCTTGTACTGGTGAAACCTGTATGCATGTAAGTTGTTTACATAATATGTATTTTACTTGTACTGACGTGCCAATAAGTACTGGCGCCACTAAATCATCGAGTCTATCAAATTTTTATATTTAAAGAATGAGCTCAAATTTAGTTACCTATATCTTGTAAATTTGTGGATGTGTAGATACACGCTTCAGAACTGCCAGAAATCCATAAATGTTTACGGACGTGGTTATGCAACCACTTCCTAAATAGATGAGGTTACAGTAACTGTAAAAACATTGAAGTTCAACTTGAACTTTGTAAAGTTCAAAAAACAATATGCCTTTTGGACATTTTTTCTTTCAAAATATAAGGACTCGTTATAATTTTCTGCTTACTTTTACCGATTCTAATCAAGAAATAACTTAAATTCACAGAAAGAAGGCTCATAATGCAAGCACAAACATTTTGTAATATGATGTTTATTTTTTATATTGGTTGGTTATGGTGGTTAAAGTTAAATAAACATGCGTGAAAAATCAAGTTCTTGTTTACAAGTTGAAAGCAATAATTCGTATTTTAACTAAACCTTTGTCCCAAGTTAAAAAATAATTATATTTTTTACGCGCGAAAAATCTAGGTGTAGGTAATACCCATCGAATTACCTACATGTAATACATAAATATTCACTGTATTGGTTTACAACAATTAATGTTAATTGTGGCTCACTAATTTTGATTTTCACAGTTGTCATTAATTTATTTTATTCTTGTTAAAGGCCCCCATACATGGCGAGGCCGAACGGATCAGGCCAAACTGATCAGTTTTGCTAAGCTCCCGCTCCCTTATTATAAATAGTCCTTTGATTTGATATACCACACTGGCTCCTTTGACTTAAACAGCTCAATGAATTCCAGTTAAAATTGCTTGGACCACGACACCATTTTGTTCGACTATGTTCCTAGTATTCTAGAAAAATAAACAACAACAACTATAAATGCATGTGTGGTGTTTAAACGCAAACGCCGCGCGTCGACTGAAGCGAACGGTTAATCGGCCTCCTTCATTCCACAGACAGTCCGGTCAGTCCATCCGGTCAGGCGAAATTAATTGAATTTCTTCAGTCGCTCCGGCCACCGGATTGGCGCATACCTCGAGGCCGAAATGCACATACACGGTACGGATTCGCATCCGGTCAGGTGGAACTGGAGGCAAAACTGACCATGTATGGGGGGGCTTAAGGTTTCTATTAAAAATGTATAAATTACAAGTTCTATTTAAAAAATTAAATAGATATTATTTGTTTTAAATTGGGCGTTAGGATCAAGTTTGCCCCCTATAAACAGAAGGGTGCAATTTCTCGTAAATGTACATATGCAAAATTTAAAAAGGGTATACCCAATTATTATACATTTGATTTGTTGTTACATTAAGGGGCAAAGTTGACCTTATTTGGCTTAAAAAATATTAATATATTTATAGCACATAGCTTGTCTAATTATTTCATAATTTTGGGTGATGGAAATAGAGAATACCATATTATTACTCAATGACCAATGACCTATATTTAGACTTCAGCGGAAAATCTAGGTAATCGTTGGTAAATAATCTTTTGATGACTTTTTTATGGCAAGTCGAGTACAACGTTTTACCATTATGGTAATAGCTATATCAATAAAATATATTATGCAATAGTATGATTGATCCGCAATTATATTATAACTGATTACTTCTATTGAAGATTATCATTTAAGACGTATCATTCTTTCACTTAGAATTCGTAAACAATAGAGAGTTATTGGAAATCCCTTTAATACTATCGCGCAGTATTAACGACGACTTTATTTGAATACTGCTTCATCTTATTTTGTTCACAAAATAATTGTAGTTATTGGAAGGACTAAACAGGGTGCCTTCTTTTGACGCTACACTTTCCTTCTAATCTAAAATTTGGGCAAATTTAAATGAATAAGTAGTAGAATGTAGAAAAGCGGTGGAGATGTAAAATGCAGCTTGAGTTTTTAGCGTACCTACATAAAGACTATTTTGTTTATTTTATTTATTATCGTGTAAAAAGTAAGTTTTTTACGTCATTTCCAGTGTAAAAACTGGCCTTTTATAAGAAACTGTGCAATACATTTTTTTATAGTCGACTGTCATCATAATGCTGTCATTATGAAAGTCAAAATCGTTAATAATCTGACACTTTCTAGCACCCGTGCTGTAATGTGAAAGAATCGTGCCATAAAATCCACTTTATGGCACAATGCTATAGTAACCATATGCGAACATTCTACGATTGCACAAATTTAAGTTTTTAAAACTTAAATTGTCTGTTAAAACCACAGTTCGACTATAAAATAGCGTATGAAATTCGTTTATAATGCTCGATTATGGCATTCGTGAAGTGTTAGCGCATTCGCTTCGCTCATGCGCCAAAATTCACTCATGCCATAATCTGCTGCATTATAAACTAATTTCATAATATACTATTATTGCATGCTTTTATTGCACGATTATGGCGACTTAAACTACGCCAATTTATGTATAATATCGTTTCCTTAGTTACTATCATCACAGATTTTCAGTCACGACCATCAAGTAACATAATTAGATTGGCGACTTCAACTACAACTCAAAAAATGCTAACCGCCAAAGTGACATTCACAAAAGCTTGATACAGTTTTACAAATATTCATGAAAAATTGCCCATTTCTTACAATAATTGGCACGATCGAAGATAAAACGTTGTGACGTACTTGTAAAAAGCCTCTTTATTGCACTCATGGCTTTTAAAAACACTCTCGTCGCTGGTATTTTTAATCTAGCCATTCGTGCAATAAAGAATGGCTTTTTATATCTTAAATAACTATATCCTTGTAGCTCTAAAAATATGTACATAAACGATATGCTAAATGTTATACCTATTGTTTTCGCAAGTGTTGGCGGATATGCCTAAAACATCAAGTAAGAGAGACATAACATCCATATATATTAAAACACGTCGATTCTGTCTCGCTCTAAATTCCGTCGCCGAATCCACAAAGTTTCTAAGGTATCTAATCCGAGGGGTGATCGCGAAGCCATCCACGTGGGCGACCGAAGGTCGCCCCCAACCTTTCTCCTATGCGTAGGGGTATTTTCGTCCCGTTTCCTACGCGTTTTCTCAATTTAAACGCCTTTTCAAAAAACCTCTGCAAAATTTTCGTTGTTCACCGTTCGGCGAGAGAGATACGACTAGCACCGGCGTTTGTCCTCGCGCCTAATGGTCCCGTCACGCCCGCCGAAATCCCGGCTTTTCGCGGGACACCCTCACCCTCTTCTAATTTTTACGGCTTCGAGAAAGGCTTCACGCGAAAGTTCAGTTCTTTATCTAATCCTTTGAGATTTTTTTTCGAGACCGTACGTCGACTCCTTCTACGTCTATTTCGTCTTCGAAAATCTCGAGTCGCGTCCGTCTCAACTTCTTTCCAATTTTATCTACCGATGTGAGATTGCACTAACGAGACAAGCACCTCCCACGAAATCTGTCAAATTAATTAAACTTCAGATAGGTTATTTTCCTACGAGAAATATTGCTAACGGAATCAATAGTACTGACTGCCAAACACTTCTGATTACCAAAATACTGAAGCGAAATGTTTTTCCAATTAGAAAATTGGTAAAAGTTATTTTTTCATGTTGACACGTACAATTTACATACTTAAACGTCTCAAGGTAAACATTTGATAACAGGCGTGGTAGCGCAACGGAAAAGTCGTAGGATTCAAAACTTTATAATGCTGATTTCGCGAGGTCGAGTCACGCTGGAGGCACACTTTTTTTTTATTTTTTAATTCCAATTATTTATTAGTATTAGTATTTAGTTATTCTGTTTCATTATCCGTAGCTTTTATTCTTTCTGCACGTAAAGTTTGGAATTAATTCGCTCATTAAGGCAGTCTGTTAAATTCATCATTTTTGCTTACAAAAGTAAATATCTACAATATTTTTGATCCCATTGATAAAATTGATAATAATGTTTACTTAAAAATAAATTCTACTTTCAGTACTTAAAAAATTATGATGTTTTACCATCAAGAATAGAGTACCCTTACAATTCATAAAATATTAAGAAAAATCGTTTAGTATAATTACATCATCATTCCAGATACAAAATTTCTTTAATATGTATTTTCTTAAAAATAATATTACTTTAGATCCATTTGTCACCCGAAGGGTGACCCCAGGCCGCAGGCCTGGACCCCCGGTAAGGCTAGAAATGTCTAGTTATATCTTAAACCTGCAGAATTAAGGTCAAGGCATGCTGCTGAGATAAAATAAGGGAAACCTAAATACTGTTTACTCTCATTATTACTGATTTCTAATAATAAGGTTTTAACTTTGGGAGGCGAGCCGATGGCTCAGGGTTTGGTAAGTCGATCGCTCAACCCAGAGGTCGTGGGTTCGAATCCCCATTCCTCCAGACAATTTTTAAATAAATTGTCTATTCGTAGATTAAGGCTTGTTCATAGGGATGGGTTGGCAACCATCCTGGCGATGGCCTAGGATGGGAAGAATGTCAACTTGGTGTTAATGTGAGAGATTAAAATCAGTTAATGTTTGACTGCCTCCTTAGCTAATGAGGTTTTCCTGGTTTTCGTCATCTCAGCACTGAATGGTTTACCAACCTAAGTCGTTCCTGAGGCGCAAGTGCAGGGCGCAAAATAATAATAATATGCCGCTCTCTCTCACACAAATCCCCACTGTTTGGACTAATCCTTGCGATTAGAATGAAGGGTAGAGATATTATTATTACTTTAATGTAAATGAATTAATGTAATGAAAAATGTAAATAAATACCTAATATTAATAAAAATGTACCTACATATAAAGTAACAATCAAACATTTTATATAATTTTATTCACCTAGTTGATTGTCCATTAAAATAACTGCTTCCTGTCTTTTTGTCTATGAGGAATTTCTAAGGAATTACTTCCTGTATTGAACCAAATATGTCGACTGGATTAATCTACGTATTGAAAAATGTAATAAGATGGTTTGATATGTACTCACGTTGACATGTTAGTCAAAATTTAATAATACTGACAATTTCGCTATACGCTAACACGATTGGCTAGGTAAAGGTAAAAATGTTTCTTTGAAGTAAAGTATCGTACTATCAAGGTCAGATATAATCGGAACGTTTATGAAAATCAATACAACTTTTACCTTTTGAACACACGTTACGTGCATAGGTACAACAATTATTATTATTCTTTTATCAGGGAAAATTAATGCTTTATTTTATGATTTATGACATAAACTTACAGTATAGTTTAATGATAATGCAAAAAGATATACAAAATTTAAATTGCTTGTCTATTACTTGTAACTATATATTATTTAGGTTAGCTCTAGTTCTTCTTGATTTTTTTTATTAGAAATTCTGGAACACTTATAAAATAGGTACAAATATAAAATAAGGTAATCAGATTTGACTTCAAAATGATTACTCAAGGTTTGATTTTTAAAAATTATTAGGTAGTTTTGCCTAACTAAAACCATCTAAAAGTAATATTCTCGCATTGAACACACAGATAAAATTGAAAATAAAATACACATCGCACTTTTACAGTGGAAACTTCGAAAAAGTCTGTGACGAAACACCTCATTAATGAAGTGCCAAAGGCACTTCATTAGTAGCAGGTAAGTGCAAACCACACATAAGGCAGTTTTGACACGTTGAAATGGTCGCCTACAGGCACCTAACACCAGTGAGTGACGGAATAGATGGTTAAAAAGAAAAGGAGTGAAGTAAAGAAGGAAACTATCACTGAGAAACGGATTTAATTGACAAAAATAATATCTCTTTAAATCTTATAATTAAATTATGTACTTGAATTTGAAGTTCTGAAAATAACATCAAATAAATGACCGCCTGTACTTGTCCTGCAAGAGCGGATTTGATGAATTTTCAATTCCAATTTTCAAGCACTCTGCTCAATAAATTAGGCCGTATGTCACGAAAGGCGCATTCGATATTAAATGTTAATGCATCAGTTATCTCTGGTTTATTCTCGTAAACAATCGACTTTAAATAACCCCACAAGAAGTAGTCTAAAGGCGTTAAATCGCAGCTTCTTGAAGGACATTGGGCAGGTCCATTTCTGGAAATGATCAACTGACCAAACTTTTAACGTAATAAATTATTGTTTGACAGGCCGTGTGGCACGTAGCGCCGACTTGTTAGAACCAGTAGTAATTTTTAGCGAGATACCCGGTTCAACCACTGGTTAAAGGTGGTAATTCCCCCCACTTTCCTAAAATTTCGTTGAAGTACTCCATTCGCGATTCTAACCTTGAAAACACGTTTTGATTGTTTTGCGTACAAAATATTTTATTTGTGTCATGGGTACAGTACATGGCAAATTTTATTATTATAGGTAAATTATGTTTATGTACCGTTTATTTGTCAACTACTGTCAATTGTCAGACGTGACCGTTATCGCCACTGCTCATAACCGGTGGTGATTGCAGTTGAACTCAGTTATAAATTTTGTGACGTCACAACACCTTCCCCTCCGTGACTGCTTTTCGCAAAAATGCGCCGGTAACTGAACTGCCGTTACCACTTTTAACCTGGTATCTCGCTAAAAATTACTAGTAATAAGTAACTGAACTGCCGTTACCACTTTTAACCTGGTATCTCGCTAAAAATTACTAGTAATAAGTAATTTTTAGCGAGATACCAGGTTGAAAGTGGTAACGGCTTTAGGGTTATTGGTAAGAGCAGTTCAGTTACCGGCGCATTTTTGCGAAAAGCGGTAACGGAGAGAAAGGTGTTGTGACGTTACAAAATTTATAACTGGGGGGGGGGTTCAACCGCAATCACCACCGGTTATGAGGAGTGGCGATAACGGTCACGTCTGACAATTGACAGTAGTTGACAAATAAACGGTACATAAACATAATTTATAATAATAAAATTTACCATGTACTGTACCCATGACACAAATAAAATACACACCCCACCCACATAAAATTATCGCAACACTAAAAATTTGCTATTACTTTGATATTCGTTTTCTCTGGAACTAATTGTCCGATTTAATTGATTTTTTTTTGTATTGTAAGTTGATTCGTTAGCAATGTGACTGGTTTAGTTACATTCTCGAAAAAAATAATTTTGAATACATACAGGGTGAAACAAGTCTAACATGATTTGTCACAGAAGTTTAGAACACCCTGTGGAGTTAATCAGTTATGGCAGCATAGTAAAACTTAATAGGAGTTAAAGCGACTTCTTTTCTTAACATAATCGTCTTGGTTTCACATCGATATCTCAATAATTAAAGGAGATATTGCACAATAAAGGGTTCAGTATCATTTTAGTAAAAAAAAATCGATTACAAGTGCATCACTAAACAAATTTAATAAAACAGTATACCCTTACAGCAATAAAACACGTCATAAAATTAAAATAACAATTTTCAGTATCGGGTATTTCCTCCCCTAGCCTCAATTACCGCTTGAATACGCTGTGGTAGACTTTCAAACAGACTGTGTATGTAATCTTCCCCTATATCATTCCAAATCTGTTGAAACTTGTTCTGGAGCTCATTTAATGTTCGGCAGGGGATTTGACCCTCCTTGATTTTCCATGACATGTAGTTCCATACATGCTCAATTGGATTTAGGTCTGGACTGCGAGCAGGCCAGTCCATTGTAGCAACATGACTGTTTTCAAGATATTCTCTTACTATACGTGCAACGTGAGGACGTGCGTTATCTTGCATTAAGGTAAAATTATTACCCAACAAGCGTCCATATGGAATCACATGAGGAACTAAAATATCCGTTATGTAACGTTGGGCAGTCATGCTGCCATTGTTGACAGGCACCAGTTCCGTACGCCCATTAACAGAAATTCCTCCCCACACCATTACCGATCCACCTCCAAAATTTTCGATCTGTCGAAAATTGCACTGCATATGCCGTTCACCTGGCCTTCTGTATACTGGCATACGTCTATCTGACGAATATGAACAAAATCTTGATTCGTCAGTAAACAGTATACTGCTAGACCATTCTTCTAGGCCCCAGTTACTGTGTTCCCTAGCAAATTGGAGACGGGCAACTCGATGTGCCCTGGTCAGACGTGGTCCCTTGGCTGGAACCATAGGACGTAAATTAACTTCTCTAAGACGGTTTCTAACAGTTTGTAAAGAAATGTTTGCATGTCTGGCTCCCAAAATTTCTCGTTGAAGCATACGAGCAGTACAATGTCGAGTTCTTAATGCCGAAAGTCTTAGAAATCTATCATCTGCAGCTGTAGTTACCTTTTTACGCCCTTGTCCTTGCCTTCTGGAATGTTGTCCTGTTTCTCTATAACGCCTGATTAATCTGGAAATGGTACTTGGTTGAACACCTATTACATTTGCCACATATCTTTGACTTCGTCCGTCTTCAACGAGTGCAATTGCTCTTACTGACTCTTCATTTGACAAATGTCTGTTTAAACGAAGTTCAGCATTCATTTTTTTTAAATTTAGCACGCAAATTAAAAGAGTTTTAACAAAACTGTAACAATCGTATTTCTGTAGAAATAATGATTGTAGGAATGACATTTCAAATTTTGTTTTCAGAGCCTGCTAAGTTTTCGTAAAATCTGTAAATGTTTGTTAAGGTTTATTTGATTTTTTTTTACTAAAATGACACTGAACCCTTTATTGTGCAATATCTCCTTTAATTATTGAGATATCGATGTGAAACCAAGACGATTATGTTAAGAAAAGAAGTCGCTTTAACTCGTACTAAGTTTTACTATGTTGCCATAACTGATTAACTCCAGAGGGTGTTCTAAACTTCTGTGACAAATCATGTTACACTTGTTTCACCCTGTATGTATTCAAAATTATTTTTTTCGAGAATGTAACTAAACCAGTCACATTGCTAACGAATCAACTTACAATACAAAAAAAAAATCAATTAAATCGGACAATTAGTTCCAGAGAAAACGAATATCAAAATAATAGCAAATTTTTAGTGTTGCGATAATTTTTGTGGGGTGTGTATTTTGGACGCAAAACAATCAAAACATGTTTTGTATACAACCGAATATTCGAGGTTAGAATCTAGAGTACAAAACCGTCAAGGTTAGTTTGCGTTTTCGCGAATGCAGTACTTCAACGAAATTTCATGAAAGTGGGGGAATTACCACCTTCAACGAGTGGTTAATCCAGGTATCTCCCTAAAAATTACTAATTATCACTTCTATTGAAAAATCATAATCGGCTAAATCATGTTGCCTGCTCGGAGCCGGCCGAGACCAGGTGATTTGATCTAGCCGATTATGGAAAAACACTTTATATACCTATTGCACTTACTTTATTTGCAAAGAAACACACAACACACATGTACTTCTTACATGGTAAAGCTAAAATAGCTGTGCTACGGCCATGGTTCAACAAGTTAACTACCTACGCGCAAGGGCTCTGCTCATTTACTGGTTGCAATTAAATATTTAATTGTGGAAAATAAATATAATAAAAATAAATATTTAGTTCTAGAATCTAGAATTAATCGTAGGATTTTAATTGTTTTAATAAAATTCTTCTTCTTCTAAAATTCTTCAATAAATATATTTGTTTAAAATTTATAGAGTATATTCATTACTTAATATTTTGTAGGTGAATAATTATTTAATTTTAGAAAATAAATAAAATATCTAAAACATATTTGAAACACACCGTATACCTAGTTTTTACAATTATATTAATTCTTGGCATATTATTGTTTTTAAAACGAAATTTTGAAAAATAATTATTTATCTATAAGTAATAAATGTAATATGCAAAAATAAATAATTACTAATTTCAAAAAACTATAGCTAAAGACTATACTAAGAGCAGAATAAAATATAAATATATTAAGTCGAATATTAAAATAAATGAACTACATTTTTTATAAGAAGCAGATCCAATGAATTCTGTCAAATTCAATTAAATTGGCACATAAATAGATTTGGTAATAGCAAAAAATTATTTTATACATTCAAATTGCATTTATTTATGTAAACAAATTAATTATAAAGTGAAAACAGATTTGCTACTTAATAATTTTTAAATTATTTTATACTGACAAATTCCTTTATTATTAAATTCGTCTAATCACTATACAAATAAGATAAACTAATTATAAAACAAATTAATGATTCAATAAGTTTGTTACCAGTATTGTTCTTATTATAGGATATTTTTTCGCACTTAAAAAAAATCGAAAATGTAAAGGTACTTGCGCCAAAAGAAACAGTCAAGGATTAGAATAGGTCTCTTGAACCCATCTGAAGTTTTGCATAACCAGAAAATGGTAAAGGTAATGTTGGCATTTTGATTAAAGGACCCTTAAGCTTTGCACTAATTCTTTCAACATTGCTAATTTATGTAATGTAAAGGATCCAAAATATAGTTTCGTTTTATCGAAAATTTCCACCGTTAAAACTCGTAGTTATTTTAAATTAGGGCGAATGCGCCTGTGTTAGTAGGAGTATAACCATAAACAAAGATGATTTATGATTTACCTACTCTTTGGTTAACTAAAATAATATTTACCTACTTACGGTGAAGCTCTTCTTTCATACTAGTGTTTTTTTATGAATAAATATAGAAATTTGTTTAATAAATTTGAATTTTAATAGGCAAGTAGATCTAGTTAATAATATCATGCAGGTGCTTTCGAATTCACCATAGGTTTCAGTCATTCTTTAGAGAATTCAGTCAATATTTACTCTTAATATAATGTTATTAAATATGTACCTCTTCATTTGTTTTCTTTATGCCTCTACAGTTATATTTTATACGTATATATCTTTCAAAAGAAGAATTCTTATATTGACTACGTTAGTACAATAATTAGAACATTGTAGAAGCATGTTATAAAAGGAAAAACAAATATTCAGGGTGAGTCAACAAAAAGTTTCAGTCTCTATTAACTTGAAAGGGGTTGGAACCTTTGGTGTGAAGATAACGTTGACATAGTTTTCCACATAACACCAAAACACTATACTGTACTCGACGTGCGTTTCGCCAACCCACTATGGAGATTCTGGAGATTATTAAAACTAAACCTATGCTAACATTGTGTCCTATTTATATCTAAACTATTCAATTAGGACTGAGGACTATCAACGGTTCAGTGAACCGTCGCGAGTCCTCAGTGAACAATCGCGACTAATCAGTGTCCCGTGATTTACTAACGGCATTGATTAGGGGCATAGCTGCGAGTAATGGATATTCTGTAAGCTTAATTGATAAAATAATTAGGAAACGTAAATTTAAAGAGACACTTCGAAATTCCTCGACTCTTCAAAATGAAAGAGAAAATCCAAAATTCATATCTATTCCATACGATCCTCGTTTCACTCGTGGTTTTGGTAAGGTATTTAAAGATATAGGTAATGCAGTGGTTTATTCATCGGGAAATAAACTACAACCACTTTTACACAATCCAAAAGACAAAATAGAAACTATGGAAAAGTCGGGGATTTACGAAATTAGCTGTAAAGCTATATGGTAGAACAAATAAGTCTAGTGTCGCCCAACATGCGTTTCAGAACAACCATAAAATAGATACTTAGTAGTAATTTAAGACTAATTAGGAATGTAACAAATTCCAGACAGATATGAATGCTTTTGAGAGTTTGGAAATTGCTAAATGTAAAAATAGTATGAATGCTGACACATATACCCCGCTTTATCCGTTAGTAAATCACGGTTCACTGATCAGTCGCGATGGTTCACTCTGCAGCCGAGACGGTTCATTGAACCGTAGAAATTGTTTAGGTATAACTAGGACAGAATTTTAGCATAGGGTTAGTTTTAATCATCTCCAGATGATGACAACTTGGTTGGCAAAACGCGCGTCGAGTGCAATTATGTGTCAGTGTTGTTTTTTTGATTATCTGTCAAAATATTGGTTTTCATGGAAAATGCTCGGACAGCATTTTTATTTGAAGGGATTTTTATTTGAAATTTTTATATTATTGACATTTATATAGGATGTCCCAAAAAGGAAAGGTTTACCATAGCTTATATTTTTTAAATAGATCCTTTGATAGATAATCGAGGATGAAACTTTTCATTGACTCATTCTGTATAGGATCAATGCATATACAAACATACATACATTCATGTATGTAGACAAACATATTATCCTTTCCTTTACCTACCTACAGTGCAAAGACAATGGATGGGCATTATGCCCTTTATTTCTTTTTTAAATTGTAAGTAGCAGATCTTGTTAAATAGCTGTGAAAATCAGAGTTAGTTTGAAAATCTGAATAATAATTATTTATTTCAATGAAACAATAGAATACATATAATTAAGGTAATGGCATGATTTTAACTTTTTTTTTCAAAGGGATTTGCAGTGTTCTTTGAGACCAACCTTAGCAATTATACGCATAGCTTTTATGAAGTCTGAAAACACGAGGAGCCGTTGATAAGTTCATCCACGACATGACACCATAAATCAGAGGAGAAAGTACAATACCATAATAAATACTTATAAGTGTTTCATTATTTAACATTTTCCTAGTTCTCATATCACAATGGGCGCATTCAGGGAAACATAACACTCCAGCGCTTCACGTTCGCTGAATCGACATTTTAAAGCTTAAAGTGACAATAATTTTCAGTAATTCATATTTTGTAATTAATATTAATAATAGTTAATATTATCCTTAGATATTTTGTGCGTAAACCCATAGACGTAAACCTAAACTATATTAATTTTATCGCTTGATGGAACTATTCAGCGATCCAGCGGGAAAAATATATGCTTTCCCGCTTTAATAAAGCGCTGCAGCGCTTTAATACAACGCTGCAGCTATTTGAATAAAGCGCTGCGGTTCCCTGAATGCGCCCAATATAAACTTTTTTGCAGAGAATATGATAAGTCCATTTTAGAAAGCTATATCAAAGAAGGCTCAGCAGCTTTACATGATTACCATCGTACTGAATGTTACTTAAGAAAATGGCACGCTAAACAAAGATAAGACGTCGTAGGATGTGTTCAATTTTAAATTATTTGCCGCAAACCAAGGTTTGGACCTAACTACATTATTTTTAGCAACAAGTCCCATCGTATTATCTCTATTATTACAATAGCACAGCTATGTTGCATCATTTGTAAATAGAATGCATTCATACGGAGTCAGAATAATAAAGATCATTAATATAAATAACAAAAAGCAGTGACTCTAAGATAGTGCTTTGGTGTACGTCATAAGAAACAAATCTAAAATTAGATATATAATCGCTGAATTTGTTCTATTAGTGACTTCATAAAATAATTTTTATATGATCTAATCAATGACGAAGACGTATTTCGTATGCCTTATAGAGTTTCTTCAGTGTCATGGCAAGATACAGACGAAAGCCTTTATAAGATTACACAACATTGCTGCCGTGTAAATGCTCTTCTCACTGCCCAGCAAGGTCTTTATATAGTCGAACGATTCTTACTGAAGCTGTACTGCCTATCACTTAGAACTATTTGAATATTAGTTATACTTTTCTTACAGATTTTCACATAACATCAATTTGCAAATTTTAAACAGGACATCCTGTATGTCATTACAATTTTAGACGTTAAACCAGTTTAACAATACCATACTTAATTATCAGCATTATTATCCAAACAGTAATAATATATGAGCTGTTAAATGTAAGAACAGATTTTGTCTAATTCTATGAGGAACAGCAACATATACAGGGTGTTCCACGTAGACCTTCCATTAGACGTTTCTAGAATACTGCGCCTACTAGAATTCTGAAAATTTATATACGGTGGTTTCTAACAATTTTCAATCGATTAAAAATATTACCGATGACGTCACACTTCCGGTTCTAACGAAAGTAGACATCAACTCCCTTATTTCAAATGGAATGTACTATTTTTTTTTTCATTTTTGGATTCTACGTCAAATTGAAAGGTAAGTTTCATAAGAATACCCTATCCCTAAACTCAAACGTTGCTGAGATATTTCGACTTTTTCAAAAATTTTGGAAAAAACATACTTATGCTTAATCGGTTCTATCCTTTATAGTTTTTAATCTAGAGGGCTAAAATTTTAGACTAGAAATACTAAAAGGTATCCAAATATCTGGAGTATTCGAAAGTTGATGCAAATTACACAGGGCGTCGAAAAAGGACCAATCAATTGTGTCAAATTGAAAGTTAAATAACTCGCTTGTTTTAAATACAACACCCTATGTTTTATAATGCTAATGGATGCAGCTTTTAATTATCTTTCGATTGGTATTAGCATTCCCTATACCTAAATTTAACCGATTTGGAGATATTTGGACATTATTAATGCAACGAAAATAATCCGACAGTTAGCTGCAGGTTGGCTGGAGAAAAACATTAAGGGTCGGTTTTTCAATGCTTGGTTAACACGGTTTAACTAGTAGTTAAGCTAGCTATAAGTTTAGAATGTGATTTACCTCGAAAATTTTATGAATAACTATTCACAATCTAAAATTGTAGTTAGGTAACTCTAGGTTAAATTACGTTAACCGAGCATTGAAAAACCGGCCCTAAATGTGAAGAAATTTTTATCAAACGTCATTGTCACTGTTTAGATAGTCATGTGGAATTTTTAAATACGCACAAATTAGCATTTTGCGTACGTTTTTTTAATTAGGTGTAACGAAGTTACCTTTTTACAGTTAGGATTTATTATTTGGAGTATAGAATCTAATATGTATTAGTTTCCGCCGAAGAATATTGTAGGTGATCTCCGTAGCGCTGTACAAAGCGTGCCGACTTTTCAGCCGGGAGATCCGAGTTCGATCCTCGGCTGGGTCAAGTTTTTGGTATTACCGCCGTTGTTTCTAACATTCTACTAATATACCTAGTAGTTAATTGTTAAAATAATTAAATTCCGAGAATGAAGTAGAAAAGTCACTTACAAGTATTCCGTCAATTACATTTTTATTAATATTATAAGATTGTTTATTTTGCCGAGTTTATATCCCCTTACTTAAATATATTTTAGTTTATTTCAGGTCTCTACATTATTTTGCAGAGCTTAGAATAATTTGTATTTTCCGAAATGATTTAAATAAGTTGGAAATATTTATTTATTATTGTTTAATATTGTAGAATATATTTAACTTATTTAGGATGTGTTATAATAAGAATTTAATTATTTCTTGGAGTTATAAAACCGTTCTTTTTGGTAATGATATTTAAAATAAGTGTAGAAGCCCGTAAATCTATCAAAATATTATTTTGTAATTTGTTTATATTATTTAACGCTGTGACTAGGCTAGCAATAATGTATTGAGTAGATTAGTACCGTGTACCATTAGGTTGGCCGAATTTGAATCAAAAGTTAAAATATCTGCGCACCCAATGCGCGATGTTTCTCCCACATGATTCACAGTCACGTGGTGTCTACGATTTACTACTTAAAGCATTGTAACTGCCTAGAAAGTGCCTTTTGACCGTCCGATCTTTTGATCTTCTGATCATTTCCGTCAGCACCAGCAGGAGTAAGTAACCCTTAGTAAGTCCGACCGCCGCCGACAAGCTATCTTCTGGTTCACTTGGCTGCGATCGCTCTATGAGCGTTTGACATGGGCGAAGCAGCTTTGTGTGAGCTTGAAGACGCTGTTCGACTGTACGCTGTTCCTAGTATATACTTCACTAGGTGTACCTCTTGGTAATGGTTCCTCTATGAGCGTTTGACATGGGGAAAGTTGCCTGTTAGAGTGCATTAGTTAAGTGTAGCTGGTTACCGAGTATAGTAAATAATATTAGGCTTGTATTTTGTCTTTGGGAGGGCGTTTCACTAGGTGTATCTCTTGGCAATGATTCCTCTATGAGCGCTTGACATGGGGAAAGTTGCTTGTTAGAGAACCTCAGTTTTACGTACCCAGATTCCGGATACACAAAAGCCTAGTACCCGTATTTCAGTGTCTTAAGTGTTTTATCATAATATGTGCCTTGGCAATGGTTCCTCTCTGAGCGTTTGACATGGGGAAAGTTGCTGTTTAGGTACATTGATAGAATACCGTCAGAGGCTGGTACAGTAAACCGATAGACCGAGAACAACGTATTTTGTTGCATTATTAATTTATTGTGCTTAGCTTTTCTGGTTGCTACCGCTTGGTTGCTAATTATTGATTGCCGAATAGGTTTATCTGAATAATAATTATTGCTTGTCTATTTACTGCTGCTTGCTACCATTTGTTGCTAATATATTTCCGCTTGTTTATTATTACCGCTTCTATGAATAAATATATATACATATATTGCTATTAATATTTTGGTATTAACTGCTTTATTTACCGACCAATTTATTTAAAGTATAAATAAATATTTTAGGAGTTGGAAATGTGTGACTTTTATTACTTAGGTTAAGAAACATTGACCCTCTGGCAAGTGCAGGTATGCACCTTCTTCACTGCAGTTACCCAGCCTTTACTCATAAGCGAGTAGAGTCCGCGTGGACCATTCACCACGTGAAACCCATGTTTGGTGGCGCCCGAAGGCAGAAACCCGACCATTAAAATCCGAAACCGATTTAAGAGCGTCACAAATTGACACCCACGAGTAGGGAACGTCTCATAGGTTTAACTAAGTTTCAATTTTTCATTTAATTTTTAATTAAGTATTGGTTCTGAATTAACGATACTTTAATATTACTCATTAGAACATTCAAAATGAACTCGACAGAACTCAAATTGTACTTTTTGAAATAATTTGACACAACTAATACAATATGGATTTACCTATTATAAATATCTACAATATTTAGCATTCACATAATGGTAACAATAAATTAAGAATAAAAAAAATAATATTCTTTAATAGTCTTTTTTTAATATTCAACTCTTTAATAGTCTTCTGACCATGTCCTTAGTTCGTCTGTGTTTATCTGGACTCTGGAAACATACGACATGTTCTACTAACAATTCGATTACTCTCCCCATAAACGACAATTAATTTAAAAAGTCTTCGTTTGTATAACCGGAGTATGCCATTATTATTAAAAATATTACAACTAAAAGCGTACAAAGTACGCCAAGTGACATTTAAATTTTTTGTTTCACAGCCAACCTGCAGTTGACTGTAGAATTATTTTCGTTGCAGCAATAATGTCCAAATATCTTCAAATCGGTGGAATTTAGGTATAGGGAATGCTAATACCAATCGAAAGAGAATTAAAAGCTACATCCATTAGCATCATAAAACATAGGGTGTTGTATTTAAAATAAGCGAGTTATTGAATTTTCAATTTGACACAATTGGTCGGTGTTTTTTCAACGCCCTGTGTAACTTGGATCAACTTTCGAGTACCACAGATGTTTGGATATCTTTTAGTATTTCTCGTCTCAATTTTTAGCCCTCTAGATTCAAAACTAGTAGAGATAGAACCGATTAGGCGTAAGTATGTTTTTTCCAAAATTTTTTAAAAAGTCGAAATATCTCAAAAACGATTGCGTTTAGGAATAGGGTATTCTTATGAAACTTACCTTTAAATTTGACGTAGAATCCAAAAATGAGATAAAAAATAGTTCATTCCATTTGAAAGAAGCGAGTTGATGTCTACTTCCGTTAGAACCGGAAGTGGGACGTCATCGGCAATATTTTTAATCGACACAAAATTGCGAGAATATATAAATTTTCAGAATTGCACTACGCGTGGTATTCTAGAAACGTCTAATGGAAGGTCTACGTGGAACACCCTGTATAATTACAAAACAAAACAAAGATATTACAGTAGGGAGAGATATCTACGTTTTGTAAATAAAAAATAAGAAACATTCATAACAGATTGATTATTGTTATTGAAGTTCCGAAATATAAAACATAACAAGTATGATATCTTTGTAATGGTATTAGAAAGGGTAATCTATTTAAAATTTTAATGTTGATGTCACATCACCAGAAATATGAAGCTGAACTAATAAAGCCTTTTTATTCCAGAAATGGACAACGCATTAGACTGATTGAAATCACCAAATTTCAAAATTGTAGTTTAAAATGTTTTCGAGATATCGACTGGCCAATCCTCGCGAGCCACCCTATATTTTTTCACTGGTGCAATAGGCTTCAAGATAAAATATGATATACTAGGTATAATTTACTTTTATTTACTTCTATTTAAACAAATCAAGAAAAGATATTGTTGCAAACCGTGAATTGAAATGGTAACATCATACGTAAATAAGAATATGTGATGTATCTAAGATAAACAATAATATCAGCCATGTACAAAATAGAAAAAAAGATGATTACTGCTTTATTCGAGAAATATTGAGTTGAACATGTGAAGGGTACAAAGAAAATAAGAGCAACTATTTAGATGATATGGCAACCCCTACAGAAAAAATAACCAGCTCGTAATAATAACCAAAAGGGAAAAAAACAACAAATAATATGGAAGAGTACGAACTATTACCTAATGCATATATTTATTTAAGTACATTAAAGAAAACGGTAAGTAACGTCAGTAGTGAAGGTTTTCTAGTTTTTAAAATATTTCATATAAAATCTTTTATCAAAATTTATTGCACGTAGGAAATCGACAAGCCATATTTTACTTTGGTCGGTCTATAATTTCTTCTAAGCAATTTCAGTATTGTTTTCGTATTATACATATAATATATATATTTCAATACACATATATCGATCTTATCAAACAGCCTTGACTTATAAGTAGGTCATAAATAAATTAGGCTTTTACATTTTAAGCTTTAAGGAAACTTAGAATACATTAAGTTTTTCTCATAATGCTTTATACAGCTGTCTTTATTAAACCAGTAAAAATATTTTCATGGTGTATCACATATAGGTATAGCTTGTTTTCCCATTTTCTAGAAATTATTTCTTAGAATGTTTTGATACGGGAATATGAAACAATTGGGTATGTTATTACTTCTATATATCTGGAATGACGCCTTCATTACATTTTATATTTTTATAAAGTTACTTTTAAAACTTCTGAACTTTTTGAGTAAAACAAAAAAAAAAAATTATTAGTTACAAAGTTATGACATACTGTGTGTAAAACCTATTAATGTGCTTTCGATATCTCGATTCCTGTAAGAGATACAGAGCATTTTCAATGTTTTAATTATACTTACTTGATAATATGCCGACCCATCCCCCACACAAGTTTCGGACTTCCATGCTAATCCTTGTAATTAGAATGAGGCGTAGGGATATTATATGATTACTTGTTATTTGTAAATATATTCTGTTAGCAGATTTTTTATTCAGTATTTGATAAAAAAATGCAGTACTTACCGTAGGTGAGCTTTTTATAACGTTTGGTTTTTGAATTATAATACAAACATGTGTTTGTATTATAATTCAAAAACCATTTACACACATTATTAAATTGTACACACATTTTAAAAGGAATAACCCATATATTTTAAATCTATCAAAATTAGCGTAAAATTTAGGAATTCGTTGGCCCAACGAATTCCTCACACCACATTTTATTTCAGCCCAACCAACACGTTTACCTAATCTGGGGAGGGGCACTGAACTTTTCCCGTTTGATATAAATAGGAGTATTTAAAACCATTTTTTCGAAGGTCCAAATCATACGACACCATCTTCCATGATACTTATTTCTGATGATACTGATGCCTAACGTGACGTGATATATATCCCTAAGCCAGGTAAGAACTTAACCTTTCCCGTTAGTTACAGGCACATCAACTTACTTTCAGGAATGAGCAAGGTGGCAGAAAGGACAATCCTGGTCAGAGTTCAAGAGTGCTCGACGAACTGCAAGTCATCCCAGATGAGCAGTTTGCCTTCATGAAGGAGCACTTCACCGAACAGCAAATCGTAAGGTTGGTAGAGCACGTGGTCGAAGGTTTCAAAGAATTTAAAAAATGAGAATTTTCCTGTATGTCGCAAATGCTTTCGGCAGGGTATGGCACGACAATCTGCTGGTGAAGATGATCATCATAGGCTACCTACCCTACGGGAATGGTGGTGATCAAGATATTCATCCAGCTCAAGTTGACATACGCGACAGCAGTGTGTGTGATCCCTGCAAAGTCGTATATCAAAATCAGATCGATGAAATGTCGCGCTACAGACCGCCACAGGTGCCTCATGATACCTGAGAAGGGCCGACATCTACCGAAAGTCCGACGTTCTACCCCACTATGTCCCAGTTCTGAAGGTCATCAAGAAGAGCGCCATAAGATCCTGCCCAGTCAGCAGGGTAGAGCCAGGACAGGAGGTGACCCCACGAATTGCCCACACCTATCACTTTTGTGATCGGGGTTGGTGAAGGATGGGATCAACTTCTACGAGGCAATCTAGACCTACAAAAATGGGGAGCGATAATCCTGCTCAGGCCCGAAGCACACAAGTCATATGTAAAGTCAAGAATAATGGGCGGCGCGGTCTAAATCAATTTTTCCCAAAGAAAAATGTAGAATGTGATACACCTTTAGAATCCCGCACGCTAATGTGAAAAGTCGAAATTCAGACTAATTACAGAGATAATTAGAAAATAAAGAATAAGATTGGAACAAGAACGACGCAAAATAAAAAAGTGGTTGTTGGAGATATATTTTCTCCATCTTTCGAATAAATCAACCCAAGTTATTACTTGGGTTGATTGGGTTGACTAACAAGTTGCTGGCCATGGGAGTTGGTATTATGTGGTTTGGCAAAAATACCAGATTACTTTCTTCCGAATAAATCAGTGCGGAGGAAAATAAAAAGATGCTTGTTGAATAAGAACTGATATGGTTTTGTTTGCCATAAATTCTGGGTAATACGTATTGGTTACGTACATGAGGAATGTATACAGTTGTTTGGCTAAGGGAAAAATATCGCATAGTATGTTTCTAATAAATATTTGTTACATATCATTATATATTTTTATTAACAAAAAACTGTAGTTGGCGTTATGGTTTTATTGTGAGTGTTTTAAGCAGCTTTTTAAGCTTCAAACTGTGAAAAATTTAGTTCTTAACACATATTGTTATTTATTCACCTTATTATGAAATAATAATAATATAATTTTTTTTTAATTTTATTATTATGAGTAGGTTTCCTGAAAGGAGTTGTAACGTTTGGTGTGAAAATAACACTGACATAGTTTTCCACAAAACACCAAAACACTACATGATGACTCAGCTTGTTTGATTCGAATAGATTCCCAAGGTAGTTCAAGGTCTGTGGTATAGGAACACTTGGAAACAATGAACAAACGTCAAAGAAAATCAAAACTTTACCTTCTTGCAACTGGATATTTTTCACCTTATTAATAGATCATTGAAATTAATCACAGAATAGAAAAAGCATTGGTTAGGGATATTTTTCACCTTAATATATATTCCATTCGGTAATGGATATTCTGTAAGTTTAATTGATCGACACCTTCGAAGTTTAGTCGAAGAGACACCTCGGAATTCCTCGACATTTCAAAATGAAAGAAAAAACCCAAAATTCACATCTATTCCATCAATCCTCGTTTCACCCGTAGTTTTGGTTAGGCTTTTAGATATAGGTATGTATTTCTATAGTAGTTTATTTCCCGATAAAGAAACCACTGACATACCTATATCTTTAAGAACCTTACCAAAACCAAGGGTGAAACGAGGATCGTATGGAATAGATATGAATTTTGGGTTTTCTCTTTCATTTTGAAAAGTCGAGGAATTTACGAAATTAGTTGTAAAGACCAATCAAAAGTATGTTGGACAAACTAGAAGGTCAATTCAACGCTAACACATAGTGTTAGCATTCACACGGTTCACTGATCCGTCGCTACAGTTCACTGAGCCGTCGCAATGGTTCCGTAACGGTTCACTGTACCGTAACAATCGGTATAAATAGGACATAGTGTTAACATAGGTTCGATTGTAATCATATTTAGATGATGCCAACTTGGTTGGCGAAATGCGCGTCGAAAAACTACGTCATTATGTGTAGATTTACAAATATTAAAATAATTTCATTTAGAATTGTCATAAAATATGTAAATATTTATGAGATTACCGTTACTAACAAATCTGGTTTCTTGCGAAGAACGTATAGCGTATAGCTATCATAATTAATTTATGGTATACTTAGCACATATCCTTCATATACGCAGAAAATCATAATGTTTAATTTATTTATTTATACTAGTATATATTTAGGTTCTTAGTATTTAGCAAAAAAAAATGTTATAGGTAGGTACCTACAACAAGGAAAATTAAAACTTCCTTGAATTATGATAATTCCATTAATAATAGGTATATCTCTAAGTCTCTAAGTATATCTCTAGTCATATTACTCTTAGTTTATGTTTTTTAGCTGGATACCTATAGGTAAATACATAATCAGTTAAATAAACCAGCAAGTAATATAAAAAATATTCCACTAAAATTTTGTTAATATTAAAACCTTGAAATTTGTTATTGTTGAAAATATTGCGAATTTATTAAAAGAAATTATTAAATCTTCTAGGAAGACGCAATATAAACGTTTCTCGAAATCGTGAATCATTTTATACAACAATAAGAGGCGATACCATTAACTAAAATAATTCTATATATAGTTTGTTGAATATGCGAGAATATGAGGATATTACATATAATAATACACCGAATACTTATAGTATAAGCAATATGAAAGATCATTCATGTTAGTTTTTGTTGTTGCTGACATTTATGATATTAGATAGGTTTGTGCTGATTTTAATTATCAAAACACAGAAAAATAAGTTACGATCGAGTTATTGTAGTAAAAGAAATGATTTTTAAATAATACAACTGGATATTTTCACAGATTTGGATAGATCGTTATCTATTGAAACTGGTTAGATCTTGGTGCTAGTCTGCGAGGCCTACACAGTTTGTTGCATATAAACAAATGATCCTACACCCATAACCTCTCTGTAGCACATTACTCACAGCACACATGAGCGTACCTCTCTTAGTATTAGAGCTATAACCACTAAACCTTATACCTATTTGCATACTCATAAGAGCTCTATATAGGTACTTCAGTAAAAATAATGAGGGAATTCCTTTTTATTAGGAATGCTTTATCGATATCTAGAAAAAGCGATGTGGAATTATTTTCTCTGTTTCGGATAAAATATGCACAAAAATATAGATACTGATTTAAACTATCCTCCATCTCTTTTAGTTTTCGAGGTATCAATAATGGGCATCGAATAATTTATAACCTTGGACCTACTTCAAGTACCGGATTGGTAACACTGGTCTACAAATCTTTTCGATACCCGATATCCGAAAAATTATTAATTGTCCTGGTAGTTTACAATTCTCACGATTTTCTCACCAAAGAATAAAGATTATTGAAAAGGTGAGAAACATACGATATATTCGACTTCCAATAAATATTTAAAATATTTTATTGAAAATTGGTACGGAAATATAGCACCATCCTATTGTTGGATCGTATGAACGGGAATTCTTGAGTTAGAAAAATTAATAAGTACCAACTGATATTGTACCAACTGATATTGTACCAACGGTGTGCGCCCTGCTTTTAAACCCTGTTCTTTCTTAAATTAAAAACAAATAAAAATATTGGCAAGTCTAATATATAATAACAATAATAATATCTCTACCCCTCTTTCTAATCACAAGAATTAGCCCGAAAGTCTGAGACTTGTGTGGGAGAGGCCCGCATTTGCGCCTCAGGGACGACTTATGTTTATAGGCCCTAACCACCATTCAATGCTGAAATGAGGGAACCTGGAAAACCTCATTAGTTAGGGGGACAGTCAAACATCAACTGATTTTAATCTGACATTAACTCCAAGTTGACATTTTTCTAATCCTAGGCCATCGCCAGGATGTTGCCAAGCCATCCCTGCGAATAAGCCTTAATCTACGAGAAACAATTTAATTAAAAATTGTTTGGTGGAATGGGAATTAGAACCCACGACCTCTGGGTTGAGCGATCGAGACGCTAAGCCCTGAGTCACCGGCCCGATATAGGTATGTATTTCGATAAAGCAGCTCCACACGACTTCAGTATTTCCACACGGTAAAGGATTTCATATGTCTACCTCTAATAGTAAGGATCATACAACTTGAAGAACGTAACTTAACCGTAATGTGTTAAAAACATCAGTGAAGTGCGGTGCTACTATTATTAAGAGCCCTCTTCGCCTTTACGAAACATTGCTCTTATGGCACTCTCTTTTTGGACATATCTCTTATTATAAGTTACCCGTCAACCCCTATAGCAATATATTCGTGAGAGAACGCTTTATCCAAATACGAAACTTTTTGTGTACTGAACACCTTCTATATATAGGATGCCCCACGGTGATAGCCCATTAGAGGCATCTGGAGAACCAATAAAGCTATTAATTTGAAATTTTAGGTAAGGTCAAAGTGGACTATGATCTACTTGATGAAATATTTTGAAGTTTCTACCACTTGACATTAACTTTGTTACTTTAAATGGGACACCCTATATATTATTACATTTTTTGATTCTCCATCTAATTCTGGAAAACATTCATTAAGGACAGTATATATTTACCTTAAACGGTTTTCGAGATACCGCTTATTTCATAAAAAAGTTGCTGTTTGGCACTATGTGATATATCGTGTAACTACTTCTTTCATCTTGGACTTACAAGTCTGAAATTATGGTGTAATTATTTGACTCCGGTTGAATGACATCTACTCCGGCATCGTATAATTAATTAACAGAAATCGAATCTACGATATACAGGGTTCAGGGTTCAGAAAATAAATTCAAATTAATGATAAAAACTAGCTTATCTTAAATACAACACTCTGTATTTTATTACATTACTGGATAGTCCAATAAATTATCTATCAAATTAATAGTATCACATTTCCCTATCTCTAAATCTTATAGTTTTCGAGTTATTTGCAATTATTTACGAAATGGATTACAAACTAACTCTATTTTGTTCGTTGTTGAAAAGAAGGTTGACGAAAATAAATTTTTTGTTGATTTCGTAGTTAACTATCTAAACTGACATTTCTTGTTAATTGCTTGTTGACATTGTTGACGAAATGGAAAATAATTGTTACTCAAACGAAGATATCTTAAATTTATTTATTATACATGAGGAATTTAACAAAGTATTAAGTAGAACCTGTACAAAGAGGAAGTTTCCGAAGGGTGAAGATTATCAAATTAATGTTTTGGGTTATCTTCAAGTAAATCCAAATAGCTCAATTCGTGCAGCTGAGGGAGAGGTTGGAATATCAGGAAACTCTGGTGAAAGAATTTTAAGAACCCATAATATGCATCCCTATAAAACAATTTTGCGAATTGCTGACAGTTCATATGCAGGAAGACCAAAATTTTTTTAAGCAAAATTATCTAGGCTGATGAGACAGAATTTACCAGAGACGGTACCGGTATATTTAATAAATAAAATAGTCATTTTTGGACTGCTGGAAATCCCCATGTCATAAAAGAATGTAACTATCAGAAAAGATTTAGTGTTAATGTTTTCTGATTGGTACTAAATGATCAAGTTAGACATTTTATTTATGAAAACACCTTATCATCGGCAGTTTATTTAAATATTTTGCAAACAATAACAGACTTTTTAAATAATTTACTCTTGAATGTAAGACGAGAGTGTTGGTATCAAATTGACGGAGTGCCTCCTCACTGTACGCAAGTAGTAAGCCATGAATTGAATGAGATATTTGAAGATAGGTGGATAAGATGTTTAGGACCATGGCTATGACCATGGTTACCACGATCACCGGATTTGACACCACTGGATTTTTATATCTGGGGTGTAATAAAATCAAGAGTATACGACACTCCGATTAATTGCAGGAAACAGTTATTGGCAAAAATCAATAGAACATTTAACAATTTAAATAGATACGAAATCAGAGATCTATTGATTCTATGAGGACCCGAATTCAAACATGTTTGGAAGTGGATGGACATCACTTCGCACATTTATTGTATGTAGGGGATAATATTATATATTAATATTATCCCCTAACTAATGAGGTTTTCCAGGTTTCCCTCATTCCAGCACTGAATGGTGGTTAGGGCCTACCAACATAAGTCGTTCCTGAGGCGCAAATGCGGCCCGCGAAATAATAATATGCCGCCCCCTCTCCCACACAAGTCTCCGACTTTCGGGCTAATCCTTGTGGAGGGGTAGAGATATTATTATTATTATTATTATTATTATTATTATTAATTATTCTCTTAGTTTAAGTTTTAAGTACAATAACCATTTAGTATTTAGATTTTTGCATTTATTTTAATTCTACAAGGTATACGGTTAAGTTATTTTCAAAAAATAAAATTCTCTTATACAAAGAAGAATATAACCTTTGCATATGTAAAATTTTTTATAATAGGTACATCAAACATCTTCGATATGGTTGATTTTGTATGCTTTTCCAAAAATATCAAAATACGAAAATATACAGGGTGTTACATTTAAAAACCAAGCTTACAGTTACTTCCAGTACAACGGGAGAGCTAGGGTTATTTCTATCAAATGGATATTTCAATAAACGCCGATATAAAAATTTTCAGATTCCAAATTGCATTACTTTCTTAGATTCGGCTAACTGTCAATCGTCACACATCTAAAGTATGAAATATTGAATACACACTTAATAGGGTCTTACATTTTCCTGAAAAATAGTCTGAAAAAAAGTAATTTTGAAATAGGCCTAAAATATTAAATAATCTGCTTGCTGTTCTAGCTGCAAATGCTTGTTATTAGGATTAAGCAATCGGATATGAAGTTTATAAAAATAATAAATATTATTTTATATTCCCTGTGTAGTTATTAAAAGTTAGCTCTTAAACATTGTTCACTAAAAGTATTAAATTGACTTTTTATCATTAAGAATATTTACTTTAAGTAGAGACAAGAGTTTCTACTTAAGTAAAAGTAAGTATGGGAAGATAATTAAATTCTAATTCTATGTATTCTAAAAAAAACTACTCTTCACGCCACTCGCCGGTCGAGCGTTGAGTTATCTATATTAGTGGAGTAAAATCACCGGTTTAACTCGCTTCTTTCTAGGGGTAGACTAGGGGTAGGTACCAGTATTCGCGCTATAAGCTTGAGCGCACCGTAATACTTCACTCTGATAAAAGCGGCAACTTTTTAAAAATTCGATACTTCGAAAACGGTTACAGATATCAACCCATTTTTTTTTTAACTTTTTCAATATCAATATATATTTTATTTAATTTCAATTATATATATATATATATATATATATATATATATATACAAATTTTGAATATTTCACATAGCTAACCGCATATCGGAGTTTGTCATGCATATATATTCAGAAGTTTTAATTTTACGTAATTTTTTTGGCAATATATTGGTGTATTTAGTACCAAAAAAAGGTTTATATCATTCGAAGCGCTTAGGTCTTGTGCATAAGTGGTTAAAATTTCAAGGAGGTAAGTGTAGCCGTTTTTTTTTAATGGCGATATATGTACACAGAAACACATGTTTTCGAATTGTGCAGATAACACAGTCTAAGGCCATTTAAAAAAAATTATCCTACTAAAAAAAGTTGTAGATCACACGACATATCCTCCAAAATATGTTCTACAAGATGGTATAGGTTTCACCTGCTCCACTATATGTATTGCCTCACTCGATCGCGAGACCGCTGTCTTTTGGCCTTGAACGAATACTTATAATTTGGTCCCCATATACGAACATAAACATTTTCAATGTTAAAAGATAATACCTACTTAAACGTTACACAATGGCATTTTTGTAAAATTCCAAATATGTCTGAAACAGCTGCGTTAAGGTACAGTGATTTGGACTTGATAAATACAGGTATACAGGGTGCCCCAGTGTGAGCTTACAAAAATTTACCAGGGGGTAGAGCAGACCAAAATAAGAATAAAACTCTTATAAAAAAAAGTTATTTTGGAGGAAAAAAAACAATTTTCCGCAGTAGGTAACTTAAAAACCGTTTTGTAGATTTAAGTAATTTTTGGGTGACGTGTAGATCTATTAAAGGTCATTAAAACTACATGGTGTTTGTTTAACTCTGACACCTGTGGTGGCCTAAGCCTACTCTTCCTTATGATTTTGTCTTCATAACTCTTGCATATTCTACTTTTTCGTGGATTAACTAAGTTTTCCTTAATCGGCTATCAATTCTGAACAAAAAAGGTGCTCTTGTTACATAGCTCTAAAATCAACCATTTTCAAGTAAATTGAGTGTAAAGTACCGAATAAATTCTTTATGAAGGAAAATACATGCAAAGGAAGTCATAAGGAAGAGTAGGCCTATAGGCCACCACAGGTGTCAGAGTTAAGCAAACACCATAGATGGGACACGTCTCCCAAAAATTACCTAACGATTTTTAAGTTATTGCGGACTTTTTTTTTAAATAACACCCTGTAACTCGTTAGGCGTGCATCAGAGAATTTTTTTTTATAAGAGTTTTATTCTTATTTTGGTCTGGTCCACCCCCTGGTAAATTTTTGTACGCTCACACTCGGACACCCTGTATACGTAAGTTTCCAAAACGCCAAAAGTATAGTATTTCTTCATCTCAAATTCGTAGTATAAATTTTCTTAGGTTCCTAAGAGTAAAAAGTCAAAACAGATAGAGTGGCCCATTCAAAATAGAATGAGAGTGTAATATCGGAAACCTAAAAACAAAAACTCAAGTTTTCACTAATTTTTCGAATGTTTGCAATCAATTCGTAGATAACGAAATTAAATAAAAAATAATATTTAGATAGACCAAGTTTTATACAATATATACCTAGTAAGCCATCACATCCTCAATAAATCGTTAGTAGGTACTATACTTACTCGCTTCCCCGCGACTTCAGCGACTCCTCTCTGATTTTTAGAGGACTGTTACCTCTGGACCTCACCACTGTTCTCTCTGGGGTAGGGTTTCTCCTTCGATCAGGGCTCTGACGATTCCTGTTAGGGGGCGTCTTCATAGACGTCTTTCCGCCTTTACTTGGAGATGCATTTGGACTAGCCCGATTACTGACTTTGCCGTTGACTCTCGAAGGACTCGTCCCTCGGGATCCAGGAGGGGTTTTGTGGATATTAACTGGCGGTTTGGTTATCATTTTGGCTGCTTCAGCCGCACCCATGAAGGTTTTTTGGAGGAACTTCCATTTTTTCTGAAATATGTAACGATTCTAAAAGTAATCGACATCATGTTTATTTCTTATTATTAGGGCTTGTCTCAAAATAAGCAGGTTTTTAGGAATTTACATTTTTCTGTAATACCTCATTAAAAAAGTTTACATTAAAAAGCTCCGTATTAGGTCATTCCTTATACAGGATACTGAATATACTGGTATTGTTACTTCATATGAAACTAAAAAAAGTTAATTACTAATTTCTTTAAATCTGCAAAGCTTGTGTATTTAATAATTATCTAATTTACGAAATATCTAAAGAAACAATATTTTTCTAATCTTTCAATCTCCCAATCAGGAAACATTTGAAAACACTCAGTGGCGAATGGTGATACAAATGAGTGATGTTCTATTACAGATGTCTCTATCACAGCACGTGGAGTGCATTCTTATTCAACCTTCTAAGATTATGCAGCGCAACTGAATACTGAATCAGGATCTTTTTGCATATGAACATAAATAAAAAATTACATAATTTTATTATTTTTTTTTTAAGAAATATAAAAGTAAGCAAAATAAAAATAGAGAAGGTTTTATAGAGTACAGTTAAAATTTTATAGGGAATGAAAAAACTATAATAATACACAGGAGATAAGATTATGCAACGCAACTGAATAGGTACTGAATACTGCAATACTGAATCGGGACCTAGAAACATATACCTAAATCCATTCTAAAACTTTCGCTCATATGGTGCACTGTCTTGGTATATCTTCCTCATTATTAAAGATTAACCCATCAATCTAGTCAGGATAAAACTGACCTATAAGAAACTGGTCTATTCACATTAATACAAATATACAGGGCGCGTCAGCAAGGTGTTCGTCTTCGATAACGTTTAAACTATAAGAGATACAAAAAATTTTAAATCTAAAAGTTATTTGATTCTACATATATGAAATCTATTGTCTAAAATTATTCAGACATCTATAGGTTGTTTATTTTCTTGGTTACAGAGAAAAAAATATGTTTTTCTAAATGGAATACCCTGTATGTGATAGCAGCATTTGAAAAAGGTGCTATCATAACAAACCTGTATGAAAAAACGTGTTGTACGGTGATATTTTGTTTTTGAAATTAAATGGAACGTTGCCAAGTTATTTTAATTTTTCCGAAAACTTATAGATTTTCGAGTAACTAATAAAAAAATCATGGCATACCTATGGAATAACGTTGAGCGCACGAAAATTTAATAGTGAATACTTCTAGATACCCGCCTTGTATTATTAATACTATTTTAAACATTTGTTATACCTATAGGGTGTCTCTGACGGTCAGCCAATGATGACCAAATTCAAATAGGATTACGAGTATTTCAATTTTTTCAAATGGAGGACCCTGCATTTTTTAGATTGGTCGAGTTTGCCTATTAAATATCTTTATTATTTATTAAATATGTATTGTTTATACCTAAATGTTGTATGTTTATACCTAAATGTTTTTTAAATATTTAAAATTTTCACTCGACATCTCAATTCTTACGAAAATTAACATCTACGAATCAAGGATTTTGTGACAAAATAATTATTTGGTTGATAGGGACTCATTTTGACTTTTCATGATATAATAGAATTTAATTTTTGTAATAACTGTGATTATTAAACTTATCGTTTGAGTATTTTAATTATTATTTTTGCTAAATATGAATTTTTCACTAGAACACTCATTGACGGTGCATTGGGGGGAGGTGGCGGGAATTCATTGTTAGCAACAAGAATGTATGCTCAATAATATCTGGAAAGAAGACATCTTCACCCTACAGCATTTGAAAGGTTAAAAGAAAGATTTGAAAGAACTGAAAGCTCTAAAGAATTTTCGTCAGAATTGAGATGTGGAGGCGAAAACCTCACAACATTTACATTTACAAAAAAAATACAACATTTAAGTACAGGACATATTTAACAAAAAAATAAAGATATTTGAAAGGCAAATTCGACCAAAATAAAAAAAATGCAGGGTGTTCCATTTGACAAAATTGAAATAATACTATTTGATTTTGGTCATACTTGGATAGCCGTCAGAGACACCTTGTATAACAAATGTTTATAGTATTAACAATACCTGGCGGGTATCTAGAAGTATTCGCCATTAAATTTTCGAGCATTCAACATTATTTCATAAGTAGGTATCTATGATTTTTTGATTACCTAGTTACCCGAAAATCTATAAATTTTCAGAAAAATTAAATTAACTTGGCAACGCTGCATTTAATTTCAAAAAAGAGAATATCACTGTTCAAAACTTATTTGCTTAACGAAAAGGTGCTATCAAATACAGGGTGTTCCATTTAGAAAAATATATTTTTTTCTCTGTAACCAAGAAAATAAACAACCTTTAGATGTCTAATTAATTTTATACAATACATTTCATAGAACCAAACAATGTTTGTATTTAAACTATTTTTATATCTCTTATAATTTAAACGTTATCGATGACAAACACCTTGCTGTATAGAGAGGTCCATTTGCTATAACACTATCGAGATTATTTTATCAACTTCTTCACTTGTTATTACCTACTTTCTTAATAAATTTAGCCAGTCAAGGTAAAATTAGCAATTTTACTCTTGTTTAATTTATTTTTTAGCTTCTACACTATTGTTCAAAATAAAACAAAAAATCTTACATATACTACAAAGTAGCTACCTATATTGAATGTTTATAAACTATTATTATTAATAATTGTTTACGTTAGACTGAAGTTAAGAAAGTTCATATAACACTAACAACTTTTTATAATATAAATTTAAATATAATTATTTTGTGTTATATTAAACAATAGCGTTGAGTGTATAATTTGCTCACTCAACGACAATAGTCAATATACGATACGATGGTATGTTATCAACGCTCACAGGTGTGAATTATGGTGTCTTACCATTTAGAAACAATTATAAGATCTTCGGCACTAACTAGAAATACGTCGTCATGTAATCATTCCCCTTTTACACATGTACCACCCTTTGCACGTGCTGCACGATACTAAAGGAAAAGTTTTACCTACTGACATTGGACGCTCACCGTCGCTACGCGTCGCCCAATTAATACAAACGCCACCGAAGTTCAGCTTAATCAAAGTGCACAGGTAGGTCAATAATATGTTGGAGAATTTCGAAAATACCTTTTGCTAGACCTATTACAAAATGAACTTTGCGTGGGTTTTTCCTCATAAACCAATTGAAAATAGGAGAAAAATGAACAAATGTATTAAAAATGAGAATTCATATTAGTACACACTGTTAGAATAATAGATACAATACTGGACAGCTTAAAGTCTCCACCATTGCAGTGTCTCCCTTTCTGACTATATCTGAAGTGAGGCGTGCACAAGGAAGAGCGACTTGAACTTTGGTGGGTTTAACTGATGAGTATCGTACAATATCTTGAATAGAACGTGATCATAAAACATATCGACTCAAACCCAAGCGAATTAAAAGGGCAATTATCATCAAATAACTTATTGATAGATGGTTGAACATCCGCTTCACTGTAAAACTTATTGATATCATATAGGTAGGTTTTTTTTTTATAATATTATTTACACAAGACAGTGCCCATCAGGACGCTTGTAAGTTTATCCTGTGCTCAACAGGATTCAAGCCTGCTACTGTTTTATGGTCTATTGTCCTACTGATTCGGGTATACTTCCAAACAATTAATTGGCCACATTAGTGGGTTCTGGGGTTATTTTCCATAAAAACTAAATCAGGAGCATATCTGTTGTCTTTGTTAGTAGGAATGTTATAATTTATAGCAAGGACCTTAATTCAAACTTATTTATTCCTAACTAATAACAAACGCACGAAATCAGTAGACGTTCGTGTTGTAGAATAATTATAGAAGTCACAACTTTTATAGTTTTATAAAATCTCACATTGGACAGTTCCGACTCTAAATTCTGGACTAGATGCTCTTTTACAGCAATGTCCAACCCTGTAAAATTAATAAATCTCAAATATCCCCGGATCAGAGAGCAACGTTATGTCGTCTTAATGCAAGTTTTGCAGAAAATCCATGTTTCTTATATAATTTGTTCACCTAAATGGTTCAAATTTGTGAATCCCGTTTTTATTTTTATTTATAATTTTCCTCTGTTATAGTATAAGCAGTGATTTAGTTAATAATGTAAGAATTGTAAGCAGGTATTATTAATTCAGTTTTATATAGTATAACCAGTAAGGAGGAAATAAGGAACAGCATCAGCATAGAGCAGAAGATTTTCATCTGGTCTCTCAGTTTTCGAAACAGAGAGGTTCATCGACATAATTAATACTCAATATTTCATCCATAAATTTTTCAATGTCTTTTTGAAAAATACCAGGAATGTCAAGTTTAGATTCGTTAATGCCAGTAAAATTATTATCTTTGTGCGAATATGATGTTTGACTTCTATAACTGAACTATAACAAATTCTTTTTCATATCTGTCAACATTGTTCATAATTTTAGGAATATAGATATTCAAGACATGTCATCTGATGCCACGATAGACTAATTTTAAAGGCAAGTTATTGCGCATGGCGGGTGCAGGTGGAGCTTCGTCGCCCGGAACGGGCTGGAACCTTAATTGATGATGTCACTTAAGATATTGCGAGTAGGTACACTACACCGGTTCTAGGCCACTTCTCTGGTCACCGAGCTCCGGATGGCTGTAGGTCCCCCGCTATCAGAGCACCGAGCTCTGGATGGCGTGGGTCCATCAGGAAGTGACCAAAGATGATGTGGGTGTGTCGAGGGTGTCGAAGAGTTCTTGGAATGGTGGTGAAGAAATGTTAGTCAATGTCCGGAGGGTGTAGAAGAATTTCGAGGGTGGTAGTTGATGTATGGTAATTAAAATAGTAATTAATGATAATAAAAAATAGTAATTATGATTGTTATGATAAAGAATGTGGGATGGAGCTTCCTGAGGGTGGTGCGGGTGAAGGAGGGTGGATGGGGGTGTTGTGCGCTCAAGAATAAAGATGGCGGCTAGCTATTGTTGTGTATTAATAATTAAAAATATTAATTATAATTAAGAATGATAGGTATGTACCTGCTTCTCGAATTGATTTAGGAATGTGATTTATGATATGACATTAATATACCTGAATTCATGTGATTGATGTAATCTAATATTAAAACGATGTAAAAAATAAAGTTGATTGGTGGAATTGATAAAAAAGAAAATGGCGGTCTTAGGGGAACGGAAGGGTGATGAGGCAAGCTGATTTATGGTAAAAAATTGTTCGTTTGATATTATTTCCTATGCTTTATCACACACAGGCACCTACCGACGTGTTTTAACAGGCTTATTCCCGCATTGGAACAATTATGTAGTACCGTATTACTCATTTAAAACATATTCTGTTGAACTTAACTTGGGTACCTATAATATTGGTCTGAATCAGATTCTAAAAAATAATACATAAATATCGGCATATTAACTTTCATGCTGAAATGATAAAATACTATGTTTGTTTTATAAATAAATATACTAATTTCTGCCGATTATGCATTAAACTCATTCAATGCTGTTATCCGCCGAGATAAACATACGTTTTGTTTTTCCAAATATCACATATGAATTTAGTATAGTATAAATAACTTAACTTAACATAAATTACATACAGAGCGATTTAATTTACGTGGTATTTCATAAGTAGGTATTATTATTTGTGTTGCAAAGAAATTAATAATTTAACTTGATTTAGTTGGATTCCAGGAATTTCATGTGAGCAGGCATGATAAATTATTGTTTACATTTCTCGGTTCTTCAGTTTTAGGTATCATAATCTTTAGATATTTTGATTCCAGGAATTTTATATGAGGCGGCACGGCGCAAAGAAAATATTGTTTATATAATAAAATCTTTGTTTATATCTGAATTTAAAAACGGCTAGACACCGCTTCCTTTCCCACGGACATTCACAAACAGGTTTAGACTCGAGGCTGCACAATCTGAGCTCAATGTTAAATGACATCACCACCTGTTAAAACACGTCGGCAGGTGCCTGTGTGTGATAAAGCATAGGAAATAATATCAAACGAACAAATTTTTTACCATAGATCAGAGTGTCTCATCACCCTTCCGCTCCCCGAAGACCGCCATTTTCTTTTTTATCAATTCCACCAATCAGCTTTATTTTTTACATCGTTTTAATATTAGATTACATCAATCATATGAATTCAGGTATATTATATCATTCTTAATTATAATTAATATTTTTAATTATTAATACACAACAATAGCCAGCCGCCATCATTATTCTTGAGCGCACAACACCCCCATCCACCCTCCTTCACCCGCACCACCCTCAGGAAGCCCCATTCCACATTCATTATCATAACAATCATAATTACTATTTTTTATTATCTTTAATTACTATTTTAATTACCATACCTACCCCAACTAGCACACAAGTAGTTGTCTCCGATACAGGAACCTCGAATAGGTAATTATTACAGAACTGTGACCAAAAATACTACTTTTATAAATAAACAACTTTATTGGGTAAATATGTCAGTTCTAGTTACGTAGTTTCTACCTTTAGTAGCTACTTTATAGTTTCGTCACTAATAAGTAGCTCTTTTAGTATCCCCGAGCTCTTATTTACTTAATTTACGAAAATTCGACTTCAAAGTAAACAATTACTTCAAAGTGTCTTTGCTGGTTTCCGCGACGTTTTGGAAACTTGTTTCTCTCCCCCCAAACTTGTAAAACTTGAAAGTAGTATGTATTTGTGCTAATAACGTTTGAGCTACCACGACATGTAAACTTTATCGAAGATGGCTACTATAAAGTGGCTATCACCCTTTCAAATCCACCATGAAATAAATTTTACCACTACGTTCCCGGCAGTTTGCGTTTTTTAGAGTGTGCACTGTGCAGGCAGTACCTACTTGTGGTTTTCTTATAATATAATTGCCCAGTGTGCCGTTGTTTTACAAAAATGTTTCTTTACAAAGGAACAAAATGTTATAGACATTCCACAAACTTCTACAGAAAATTTAAACTCAGGACAAATGTAGGTAATCTGTAGCAGCACGACAGTGAAGTAATATTTTTTTGTCGTGAATAAACCACCCGTGAATGCAGCATGCTTTCAATCAAGACAGCAAGTGGAGGACGAGGAATTAATTGGTGATTTAGATAGATCCCAGTCGTTTTGACAGGCTGATCTGATCTTCGGGTGCGTACCCCTCATAGCAATTATGAGGGGTACGTACCCGAAGATCAGTACAATGACAATGAAGAAGTAAATTATGTAACCTCACAAATATCACTTTCTGAGCAACTGGGAATATGGTATTACTCTCATAGAGTTTACTTCTAACTTACTTAACCATCTGCTTAAAATCCCATGACATAAATTTACCGGTAATAGAAGAACTTTATTGAAAACGCCAAGAGTAGTTCTCATTGAAAAATGGGAAATCCATACCTATCTGGTATTAAAATAATGATAAATGACTCAAACATTATAATTTTAACGATTTTTAAAGTCGATACGAACACCATATAACGAACACGTTCACCGCATATAAATGACGTTCACGGTATGTTATAATTTTATGATAATACATAACCCAACAATTTTCCAGCCCAAACACAAACCATAAGACAAGGAAGGCACGGCAGAAGTTCCCCATAGAACTGTATAGTAAAAAGTTGACTTTTGAGCAGGCAAAAGCGACTTTGAAGTAAATAATTACTATAAAGTTAGATTTATATAGTTCCCGTTTGATTACCGTCAATGTTGTCTAGTAACAATTAGTTTGAAGTCGTATTTTTTAGTGGAAAGTACTTTAAAGTTAAATTTCCCGAAATGCGCCATTTTTATGCAGGATATTCCATAAAATATTAAGACGCTATTTTAACAAAATGATGAACTTTCACGTAATAACGATTTTATAAGATGTTTCTTACAATTTCAACATTAATTATTACAAATTAACAATTCACATTCAAATTGCAAAAGGTATTAAAAAATTATATTATTTTATTTTATGGTATTAGACAAAATTTTATTTAAAAAATCTAAATATAAGCGGCGCCTTGTTTATTTGGATCTATCATCACCATATTTGACAGTAAACTTACATTCGTTTAGCTTTTCTCATGGGAGTCACTGCGAATTGCGTATTTTTCGTACATTTAACCTCTACTACTCATATCCATGTCAAAGATTGGAATCCATATTACAGTAGTTAATTTTGTTTCACTTCGGGAAATAATGGACAAGGATCATAAAAGAATGATATAGAAATATAACAAAATCATGTGCAAGACAAAGCAAGCACAATGACCATGTTTGTGGGAGGGAAGTCCCGTGAAAGTCGTGTCTACCACCCAACAATGTTGATTCCACTTAATCACAACTCCGCTGGAACGTCGCCGTGATTGTATCAAAAACGTTCGCGGAACGTCGTAATTACTGAATAATTGTTCCCCATTTTGGTCACAGAAACGTAAAAGTAACGTTGCTATTACGTGCCAGTAGCTTGTAACTAAACACTGAAAAGTTCTTACAATGGTAACGGTTACGTTCCAACGACTAATTGTGCTAGTTGGGACCACCCTCGAAATTCTTCAACACCCTCCGGACATTGACTAACACTTCTTCACCACCATTCCAAGAACTCTTCGACACCTTCGACACACCCCCATCACCTTTGGTCACTTCCTGATGGACACACGCCATCCAGAGCTCGGTGCTCTGATAGCGGGGGACCTACAGCCATCCGGAGCTCGGTGACCAGAGAAGTGGCCTAGAACCGGTTAGTGTACCTACTATTGCGCATGGCGGATTCGTCGACTAGAACACGGGCGAATACTCCACTGAGACGTCACTGCGCAAAGTGCGCGAGTTTCTTATGCGGGACTTACTGTACCTACTTTACGCGGTAATAATCAACAAATCACGCCGGAGACAATCATGCATCTGCTCTCCGCTTGTCCGGCATATGCAGTCTCGGTCTACAGGGTGTCCACCTAGTGCGCGTAAGTCCAATATCTGGGTTAATAAAAGAGATAACTTAATTTTTTTTCTACAGGGTTGTCTAATATCCCGAGCTGCACAAAATGAAAATATATTTACATATTCAGGGTGTTCAGTTTTTCCTGGACAGGTACCAACTTCATTTTTTTAAATGGAAACCTATATTTTTTATGGCATTATCGAATTCTACGTAAAAAATTAGTGGGACTTTGTGCATAACACTGCTATTGAAATATTGATAGTTTTCGAGATATTTGACTTTTAATTTTTTTTTCTTATGTTTCGTCACTTCTAATAGTTGACATAATTATGGTTGTGTGACAGCTAGAAATTATTTTTTTTCAGAAACTGTAGAGTGAAGATGGCTCTTTCGAAAAACGTATCAAAAGTTGACCTGCGATATACAGGGGGCAACAGAAATCGTGCCAAACCTGATGGTTTAAAATTTAAAAAATCTCGACTTTTTCAAATGGAACACCCTGTGTTTTATGATTTCATTAGATGCCTTTCTGTAGACTCTACAATTTTATAATAGCTTTCCCTATACCTAAGTTGCGTAGTTTTTGCAAAAAACCCACTTTTATGAAAAATACCCGATTTGCGCACTCCTTTGACGGAAAAAATATTGTAAGGCTATTTATTTTTATAAAATGTATTAGTTTACACTTCTTAAAATAAAAATAACTGAAAAATTTTGATAATTTCAGTTTAATAAACAAGTCTTTATGGAAAGTTACCATTTATTTGTAAATAAAAGTAAAAAATCATAAAAGCTCTACATGAAATTAAGAATTAGCAAAACTGGCGTATGCTTTAGAAGAAGTTCATGGGAATTATTTGCTAGCAGCACGTATTTATAGAGATTCCCACGTGCTGACTGTTTTGAAAATGTGAAAGAAAGATTTGAAAGAACAGCAAATGGGAATTATGAGAAAACTACCAGGAGACATGGGAGTAACAACGATAATATTTAGTTTAATGTTGTGGTTTCTGCTGTTGAAAATCCAAAAATATTAGTATCAGAAAATCAGTAGAAATCTTGGAGTTTTCAAAAGCTCGACAAATAAGATATTGAAGAAGAAGTTTCATACGTATCATATTGAAAACCAAACGGTGTTACCGTAGTTAAAAAAATTATTAGTGAAATGGATGAATATACATAGAGTATTGAAAAAAGAATACGCAATACTCATACAAGCAAGCTAACCTATAGTAAATGCTCAAAATGTCCACCGTTGTTTTCAACACAAAGCATTAATCTACGACGAAAATGAATGTGAACATTTCTTAACATTTCGGGCGTTATGGTTAGAAACTCATTTTGGATCTTTTCTTTCAAGTCTTGCATATCCGTTGGTGGTACTTCGTATACTCGCTCCTTGATATAACCCCACAAGAAAACGTCCAGAATATTTAAATCAGGCGAACGTGCAGGCCAAGGAACTGGACCACCACGACCTAACCACTTATTTGGATATACGTGGTTTAGGTGTTCTCTAATCTGAAATATGAATAGATAATGGGAGAAGTACTACAACAATAAAATAATCACAGTACCGCCAAAGTGGAATGTGGAGGGGCACCATCATGCTGAAACCATTGTTGAACCAAATAATCAGCGGGCATATTCTGTAGCTGTAGAAGGGGAAGTTCGTTTTGCAAAAAATTCAAATACACATTGGCATTTAAATTGCCTTCAAAAAAGTACGGTCCAACAATATGTTCTCCACAAATTCCAGCCCACACGTTCACTTTGAAACGATGCTGATTTTCCTGACACTAATATTTGGATTTTCAACAGCAGACGCCACAACATTAAACTGAATATCGTCATTGTTACCGTCATGTGTCCTGGTAGTTTTCCCATAATTCGCATTTGCTGTTCTTTCAAATCTTTCTTTCACATTTTCAAAACAGTCAGCACGTGGAAATCTCTGTAAATCTGGATTATTTGCTTTGTAAATACGTGCTGCTAGCAAACAATTTCCATGAGCTTCTCCTAAGGCATAAACCATTTTCACTAATTCTTCTTTTGAATAGTTCATTGTATGCACGCTTAGTACTTACTCTAAACTCGTACGTGAATATTCAGTAAAAGAAGAAATGACATGTAAACTGATTGTCACAAATTTTATTGCGTGACAGACGCTCACTGCGTTTTTCCCGAGAAAGGAATGTGCGCAAATCGGGTATTTTTCATAAAAGTGGGTTTTTTGCAAAAACTACGCAACTTAGGTATAGGGAAAGCTATTATAAAATTGTAGAGTCTACAGAAAGGCATCTAATGAAATCATAAAACACAGGGTGTTCCATTTGAAAAAGTCGAGATTTTTTAAATTTTAAACTATCAGGTTTGGCACGATTTCTGTTGCCCCCTGTATATCGCAGGTCAACTTTTGATACGTTTTTCGAAAGAGCCATCTTCACTCTACAGTTTCTGAAAAAAAATAATTTCTAGCTGTCATACAACCATAATTATGTCAACTATTAGAAGTGACGAAACATAAGAAAAAAAAATTAAAAGTCAAATATCTCGAAAACTATCAATATTTCAATAGCAGTGTTATGCACAAAGTCCCACTAATTTTTTACGTAGAATTCGATAATGCCATAAAAAATATAGGTTTCCATTTAAAAAAAATGAAGTTGGTACCTGTCCAGGAAAAACTGAACACCCTGAATATGTAAATATATTTTCATTTTGTGCAGCTCGGGATATTAGACAACCCTGTTGAAAAAAAAATTAAGTTATCTCTTTTATTAACCCAGATATTGGACTTACGCGCACTAGGTGGACACCCTGTATATCCATAATAGACATAATGCGGCTTTATGAGTGCTTTACTACTTTCCACGGCACTCGTACGAGATAGACGAAACACCAGTGCTGCCGTACGCTCCGGGGGATATTGTGTCCGTTGTAGGGAATGAGAAGTGCCGAATTTATTGGAACTACTCATTTCCCCGCACAGGCAGATTCGAGCCAATAAGCCTGAGGTAGTCCTCCTCGACCACCAACTCAAGGCAATGTTTGTCATCGAGTTCTCGGTTCCTGCCGAGACCAACATTGTCTTGAAAAAGAAGGAGAAACGGACGAAATACCGAGACCTTCTCTTCGAACTCCGCTGACTCCATCCAGAACATGCTGTGAAGCTTGTGGTACTGATAATAAGAGCTCTCGGTGGAGCAAGAGATACACTGCTTTCGGAACTGAAGATCATACCGGCATGCCGAAATTCGGCAGACCTTTTAGCCGGAAGAATGCATACGGCAGTCATTCTGGGCTCATTACGTCTACTCAGGGCACAAGATTCCCGGACTCAGTAGTTAATCACTGGAAGTGGGGAGTAGCTACTGATAACCACCAGTGGCCGACCTTGAGAATCGGAGCCAGGGAACGGATCGACTAGATTTAAACAAAAATAAATAAATTAATTAATAATAATAATAATAATAATAATAATAATAACAATAATAATAATAAGTAAGTGTTTATTGACTTATATATATATACTCAGACGTACATTTTTTGTCATAACTTAACTATAGGTAGAAAAAATCAATGAAGTTTTAATAGTTATTTAACTAGGTGGATAATGGTATTACTAACTAATAAAGGACACAAATTCACTAACAGAGAAAAACAATGTAATAATAAAAAATTTCTAGTTATAAGCTGAAGGCTTTATATGACATACGTTTAAAATTTTTATGCTTACAATAGTTATCAAATTTATTAAAGAGGTCAATTACCAATTTATTATTCTTTGTGATATTTATCCTAGAAAATGGTTGTATAAGGTCCTCAGCATGCTTGGTATTATACTAGTGTCTATTCGAATGAGTTGGCAAAAAGGGTATATTTTTATATACTCCAGTAGGTACATGCATACAGGTACAGAGGTAAAATTTTATATTTTTTAAAAATCACTTTGGTATGAGCCCGGTTTGGTGCAGCATCATCAATAAGGCGAACACATGCTTTCTGGAATATAAAAGCCTTATCAGCTGTACTAGAATTCTCCCATAGTGGTACACCATAAGTTAAGTGACAGTGTACCCATGAAAAATAAACTACTCTCAAAGTTTCATTATCAGTAGAAGGTCGTAATTGCCTCATAACACATATTTGAGAAGATACTTTAGTTCAGAGACTGTCTAAATGAGATGACCAGTTTATATTGGGGTCTAACGTAATACCAAGTAATTTTACGCTATCTGATTTTGGATCTAATTTATTCGAGGTGAAAGTGGCGTTATGCGTTTTAGATATATGTATTAAGTTTTAGCTTATTAGCCGAGAAGCGAGTTTCCACAAAACTGAGATTATCACTGCTCAAATCTACATTACCACGCCTGAGTACCGTCGTGTCATCTGCAAAGAGGACACACGCACCTTTTTTATGTAAATAGGTAAGTTGTTGATATATATTAGGAAACGAATCGGTCCCAAAACTAACCGTTTCTTCTACTCTAGGTAACAAAGCCGATTCAAAGTCATTAACTCTTGACATATTGCTGCCTACCAGTTAAATAGAAGCGAAATAGCTCTAGTACTTTTCCCCGAATACCGTAATATTCCAACTTTAAAAGAAGAATATTTACATTAATACAATCGAAAGCTGTCGTCAGATCACATAATAAGGTAGGTAATATAGGTTGGGATGTCGAGATCAAGTCCCTTAACGATATCATCTATGGCAGCGAACAGAGCTCTAATCGTGGAAAAATCCTTCCTAAATACAAACTGCGAGGGCGATATAAAAGCCCCCTTCTCTAAATAAAACAGCAATTTTTCTTTTAATAGAATTTCAAATATTTTAGAGATTACTGGCACAATTGCAATGGGTCTGAAGTTATCTAATACCTGACTGTCGCCTTTCCTGTGGATAGGAAGGACTTTAGCCATCTTAAGGGAGTCTGACCAATTGCCCTCATCAATAAACTTGTTATACAGTAAGGTTCAACGAGGAACTCAAGGGATGCCTTAATTATGCGACTATTTAAATCATAATAATCAAAACATGGCGAGTTTTTAAGAGATAAAATAGCCTCATTGACATTAGTTTCAATAACAGGCAATATAAAAATGGACGAATAGGGTTTAGGAAAATTGCGGAAGTATGTCTCCGGATTAACGTTGGAATTATCTGTATATTTAAAAATTTTTTCTGAGACCGTAGCAAAAAATATATGAAAGTCATCAGTAGTTTAATCCATTTTTTTCTTACACTTCCTATTAGGTCTTTCAGAATTAACGATATTCCATATGGCTTTTGATCTGTTGTCCATATGGCTGTGTTGTCAATCCACTATATTTTTTCTTGCGCAAATGCTTCAAAATGCTAATAAAAACTCACTCAAAACTCGTAAATGTTCACCTAGATTCCATCATTTTCTTCTTTTTTAGGTAATTTTCAACAATGAGCCGACTTTGCCACGTTTTATTTATTTTCAATATATTTGTTACATTTGTGACGTATTTTCCTTACCCTACACGACACGTCCCGATTTTTTTGTATTTCAATAGTGATTTACCTTGCCTTAAAAAAACGTTACACATACTACATTAATTTTTGAGACTTTCTGTTTTTCATTAAGCGCAAATTTCGATTAATAACTCACCAGTGATTTTCCTTGCCCTTTATAGTTTCATTATTACTCATTTGCGCTACACTACATTTCTTCAATGCGAAACAACTACTTATACTTTCTAACGCTACATACAAAAAAACTGGATACAAAAAATGGTAATATAGCAAACATCACCAAAATGTATATTTGGGTAACCTGTTTTTTAGGGCAAGGAAAATAATTAAATGGAAACGTTAGTGATTTAATATCACAAAGAAGTGCAAGTAACGGACGTATTAGATTTGGCAACATGTAATTGTAGTATTTGGTAGTGGGAGTGACTGAAAGTGACATAGAGAAGAGAAAATGGTGGAATGGAGGTAAACATTTTAGATTTTTGAATATTTTTTTTTATTTTGATTAAGTATTTGATTGATTTGATTTTAGTTTTATTAACATTTTGAAGCATTTGCGCAAGAAAGAATGTAGTGGAATGACATCCGTAGGTCATGTAGAACACGTAAGTAATTTTATTTTTTCGTAGCAAAAAAGTATCTAGTCAAACTGAAAAATGACCCGAATTATTAATGATGTCAGTATAAGTATTCTTTTTGGTTACCTTTAAAATTTTTTTATAGAATTTACGTATATTAGTGTAAACAATCCAATCACTATCCAAATTAGTTAATCTAAATCTTTTTTAGCAAGAGGAAGATTACGTCTGATCGCCCTCAGTACATCATTGAACCACCTAACTTCCGGTACACTACGGACAGATTTATAAGACGTGATTTTTTGCGAAATTGCTACGTTTTTAAGGAGAATTAGTTTTTCCCGGGGATTTTGCGGGAATTTTCCCGTTCCCAGAAGAAATTTCCCGACTACCCATCAGTATCGAGAACGTAATAATTTTTAAACGAAGTATAAAGACTTTTGCGCATTAAATTAAAGCTTAAGGATTCTTGTTCCACTTGTCCTTTTGAGAATGAAATGCACAATATATAATATACTGCAATTGAAATAAATACTGAAATACTAATTTGTATATTTTTCTTGATCTGTAAAATGTTATAATAAACGCACAGTACTTGGTCATTATGTGTATGATTTCTACTTAATTTTTATGATCACTCAACGAATGGTTAAGGAATTATTATAGAAAGAACGATAAAATAAAAATAATTGAATTATCTTTATTATTATTATTATTTTTTTTTTTTTTGGAGAGCTACAATCAACATTTTTTGGGCATTATGTGTATGATATCCTCTAATTACCCTTGCACAAAGGAGGGTTATGGAGTTATTACATAGAGAACGATAAAATTAAAAAATATTTATTATAACTATAAATGTTTTTCAGTCTATCAGGGAGGATTACAAGCAACGCACTGTACAGTATCCGATTATCAAGAATATATAGGTTATTCACGTTAAGTTAAAAGTGACGTTATCTTGTCAAAATAGGTGCCGTTGTCAACTGTAACTTCTTTGCGGGCGGGAGTTTAAAAATGTCACACAATCACAACGGTTTTAGCTCTGAGAAGAACTATTTTAAATATAAATAAAGTGAATAACTAAAAATGTAAATAGAAAATACACGAGCAAAATATAAGCGGAACCAAGCGTCAAAAAACCAGCAAACAATAGACAGGCAATATAAATACTCGTAAATAACAACTTGACAACGCAGAGAAGGGTTGCCAAATATAAATCTCTTTGTAAATGGCAAATGCTATGCTAATTTATTGGTCATTTGTTTATCTAATATTGACAACAATGAATTACTGAAAATTACGTCACTTTAAACTTAGATTGTGTTCCGATATTATCCGCGACCAACCAGGATTTCGGTTAACCGAAATATTGGTAAACCTGAAAAATGTGTAATTAAGGAACTGGCTGGTTAATCAACATGGATGATGAATTGTTTTTATTGGGATTCATTCAACCTTAAATACCTTCATATTCCTTGCTTAACTATTACTCTAGTCTTCAGTCAAAAAATAAATGAAATAGCAGATAATTGGGTATATTATAGTAAGATATAAGTAGTTTATAAGTAGATATAAGTGTAGCTTTCAGTCGACTTGGTCAAGTGGACTACAGAATACAATACAGAAAAGTAGAATTTATAAATATTTATTATAACTCTTAACGCAAGAACACCACCCCATCTGCCTTCACCATATAAACAAAATATAATTAAAATCGTTGAGAGAATTGATTTTTCTTCTCTCAACGCTAAAACCTAACCTGCTAACTCTTCGGTTGACCAATGTACCGCTCCCAGAGCACGGTCAATATTTTGACGTTTGGTTAACCTTTTTCAGGTGACCACAGTTCCAAAATTAAACAATTTTCAGGAATTTTTATTTAATGGAACGCTTAACCGGGATTTTGGTTAACCAAGTTTAATATCGGAACACAACCTTAATGTGAATGACCTTTATAAGAATGCCAAGTCAGCCAAGGTATATAAATATTTTTTTTCTTTAGGTATTTGACTTCACCCAGGTCAAGATCTGTAGCTAGAAATCTGTAGATAACTTCACCCGAATACCACTAAAATATTTATTAATATGGTGGAAAATATTATCTTTTAACGATTTTACATTTGTACAGATAATTATACTAAACATTTAACATGACCTCTTCATGTAGGTATGCAGGTAGGTAAATGGTGACTCATTTTACATTTCACTGTTGTGCGCTATATCGGTCATACTGAATTAGTCACTCGTAAAAAGTAGTTAAATCCCCAAGTCAAATCTAGTGCAAAATTCATACCGCATAATGCAGACTGTAGACTATTATTCTTTCATATTTTCGCTGGGATCACCGCTGAAATTCTTATTTTAGCGATAATGCCACAGTTTTCAAAATGTGAAAAAGCTGAAACACAAAAGTAGCTCCTACAGTATACTTATCTTTTTATACTTATTAAGAAAGTATGCGCTGCATTTTATGCACAAACGTACTTGTCTTTAATAAAAAGTAATTAATAAATCGTAGATATTTTTTGGTAAATTCTATGTGTCCAAAACTTCACCGAAAACAATTGAATTCTGTAAAAGATTTTGTGTGAGAATATGAAGTTTATTTGCATCAAAAGGAAGATATGTTTTTAGCTTTCATTCGAAATGATTTAACATTTTTGCTTTATTGGATCCATACATACACGTTGTGTTGTCAGTCATAAGTTCGAAAATTTCAACTTAAACGTTCGAAAAATACCTTTAATTCATATGGAATGAAACCCAAAAGTATACCACTTTTGGTACAAATAAAAGATTTGTTCACAAAATTAATTTTATTTCCTTAAGTTTTTGGAATCGTAAAATCTACTGGAGAAAATAGACATTTTTTTAATGACAGCATTTACCTACATAATAACAAAGACATAATTCATATCAAATGGAAGCTAAAAGCATACCAGTTCTTTTAGTGTAAATCTAAAATCATGTATTTATTTAAAATTCGTTCGCAAAATTGAAATATGCCAGGAAAATATACAATTATTTAATGAAGAACCACTTCACTTAGGTACCTACATGCAGTGACAAAACATATGCCCATGCATTAAATGCAAGGCCTACTTTCTAGATAATTCAGAAAAGAACGGCTGGAAAGTTGTTCTTTACAGTTACAGACAACCAAGTAAAAGAAGAACAAATGTAAACTTGTAGGAAGTTTATATCGCTGAAATCAGAAATTCACGGTGAACAAGAAAATGAACAATATAAGTGTGTCAGAATACCATCTAAAAAAACAAAAAATATGTCAACACTGCCTCGAAAATGTTCAATGTACAAAAATCGGATAGTAAATGGTAAATGTATTCTAATGCGATTCGATGTAGAAAAATCATGTTTGAAAAAATTGCTTTCAAGCCAATTTATTTATAAATTAAATACGAATGGACATAATGCAGAGACGAATGGAACATTTGGCTCCATTCGTCTCTGAAGGATCTAGCATATCACAGAATTTTAAAACAAGATATAAGCTGTTGCTGTTCCATATTTACGAGTATGATGCACTACATTCGGTCAGCGATCTATACATAAAATGACCGAGTCTCTATAAGTAACGCTAATTCGTATTTTACGTCAGTTCAATTTAAAGAAAACTTTCAGAACTACAATTTCAGCAATACAATTTCTGTAGTGTCCCAGGCATTGTTGCGTTTGTTAAGTACCTGATTTGTTTAGATAAATTGGGGTTCTAATATTAAGTGAGAATTCTGTTTTATATTATTAATTTAAGAATTAATCAACAAGAATGTCAAATTATCTTAGGTAGGAAATTTACTAGCATTACTTCCTAACTTACATTACCTTTTCACTTTAACATTGACAAATATCTATGGCTCTAGGTGGATTCGAACTACCAGCAGTTCACGTATTCAGATCCAACAATATTTAACTAAGCTGATACCGCGAAGCGTCTACAACGCAATCGTTCTGAAGTAATTCTTGTAGAGGGTCAGTTTTTCTTCATTCGACACCAGCGGCAGGGTTCTCTTCCGATTCCACATCGTTCTCTCAAAAACCAATACACTTTTGAATTAAACTTGGAGCTTGTTGTCAGCTGGTCGATGTTTCATCAAACTTCGATATACTGATAGCAGAAATATATAATATTATTTTCTTCTATACAATGTCCAAATGTGATCTATAGGCCCCATTCAATAAGGACAAAATAAACTATTTCAGTACCCTGTAGTTGTCTCTAAATGAAGATACTAAAAAACCTAATTAAGACACATCCCTCCCTACATCCTAGCAGGCAGCTCTACAGTTTTCGATTAAGCATTTACAAGCAGGACTTAAAGCGGCATTACTTTGAGCAGGATTACAACTACCGCAAAACAGGATATGAAGTAATTGCGTGACCAATGGATCAACCAACCAACCAACCAGATTCGGACAATGGATCTCGATGGTGAAATCGTCATCCTCAGAAACTTGCTGGTGGTGGTATTTCAACAAAAATTCGAGCTGATGCAACCAATGGTACATCTATAATAACCTAAAGCTAAAATACCGTTGAGTGACAAAATTGTCACTCAACGCTAATACCTACCTTTTTAATACCTACCTAGCGGTTTTAAGGATATCATATAAATATAATCAGATCTAATCTGTATATAATCAGAAATTAAATACAGATTAGAAAGGGTCGAAAGGGAGAAAAGGAGAAATAATATAGTATTAACCGGGAAAGAGATAAATACGAGCCAGCCAGAAATGTTAAAAGAGGAAATGAAGGAATTCATATATAAGAATTTAAATCTGAAGGTGGAGATAAAAGCAGCGTATAAAATAGGAAGAAATAATTGTTTGATAGAACTTATAAATGAACAGGATAAAGGTAAAATAATGCAAAATAAATATAAGCTGAAAGATATTAGTGAGACCAGGATTTACATAAATAATGACCTTACTAGAGAGGAGAGAGAAATGCAGAAGCAAATAAGATTAATTGCAAGGGATGAAAAGGTTAAAGGTAACCAAGTCAAAATAGGCTTTAACAAGATATGGTTAAATGATGTAGAATGGAAATGGAATAAAAATAAGAAAACATTAGAAATGGTGGAGGCAAAAAACTAAATAAGGAAGGTTGGGAGGAGAAGACGGACTTGGCAAGGGAAAAGGTTATGAGTAGGAAAAGAAAAGATAAAGAAAGAGGAATAATAAATATCGAAACAAGGAAACGAAAACAGGTTATAATAGGTGAAACAGAAGAAAGCGGCGTAGGTAATAGGGAAGGGAAAAGAGTGATACGAAAAAATATGAAACAAAAAATAAATGTAACTTATGGCTTGAAAGTGGAAAGGAACCTAACAGCAGGGACATGGAATGTCAGGGGGACGTATGAAGAGGGAGCGTTGAAACATTTGAGTCAGGAAATAAAGAAAATTGGGGTTGATGTGGTGGCACTACAAGAAACAAAACAGAAAGGTAATGAAATTATGGAAATTGAGGACTACATGCTAATGAATAGTGGTGGGGTAAATAGAAGATTGGGGACAGGTTTTATGATACATAGCAAGTTAAAAGCAGCAGTCATCCAGTTTAAACCGGTGTCGGAAAGAATGTGTATTTTAAGAATGAGAGGGAAATATCAGAAAATTACCTTCATAAACATACATGCACCAACGGAGGAATCGGAATTAGAAGAAAAGGAAGAATTTTATAATAAACTGGATACCGAATATGATAGAGTGGCAAAATATGACCTTAAAATTATTTTGGGAGATGCGAATGCCAAAATCGGACAAGAAGATATTTTTAGGCCTACAATTGGAAAACATAGTAAGCATAAGCAAAGCAATGAGAATGGACAAATGTTAATTGATTTTGCGAAGGAGAAGGGGTTGGTAATAAAAAGTACTTATTTTGAAAAGAGGAATATACATAAGGGAACGTGGAGATCACCGGATGGATCCTACACAAACCAGATTGACCATGTACTGGTACAAAAGGATGAGGAGAAATGTATAAAGAATATAAGAAGTTATAGGGGGCCAGACGCTGATTCGGATCACTATTTGGTGGGAATCACAATGAGGCAAGAGATTCCAGTGGCAAAAAATACCAAAAACAAAGATAGGTTGAATAGGTTATGTAGGTTGAAATCAAAAACGGAAAAAGAGTCATATAGGAGCGAACTGTCCAATAACTTAAATAAAATCCAAGAGACTAATGATGTCGACACACTTTGGCAAAGCTTGAGAAAGGAAATGAAGGAAGCCGTGGGAAAAAGTACAGGTAGGAAGAAAGGAAAAAAAAGTGAGAAATGGTTTAACAAAGAATGTGAAGAAGAATTAGAAAAAAGAAGGGAACTAAGATTAGAGATGCTAAAAAAGGAAACGGAGGAGTCAAAAGAAGCCTATAAGAAGCAAAGAGAAAAGTGTAAAAATTATTGAGGGGAAGGAAAAGAGCGTATACAGCAGGATTGCTACAGGAAATTCAAGAAAATTACAAAAATAAAGAAATAAGAAGACTTTATCACGGAATAAAGCGGGAAAGAGAAGGATTCAAGCCAAAGCAGGGTATTTGAAGAACAGTAAAGGAGAGCTAATAGGGGACGAGGATGCCATATTGGAGCAATGGAAAGAATATTTTGAAAAATTGTTGAATGAAGGCGAAGGAGAGGAAGTAGAGGCAAATTGGAAAGTGCAAGCAAACAGCGTACAGGAGCAAGGAGAAGGTACCCCAACACTAACTGAAGTGAAAGAGATTATACGCAAATTAAAGAACAACAAGAGCACTGGAGAAGATCAAATAGCAGCGGAATGGTTTAAATATGAAGGAGAAGATTTATGTAAATGGATTCATAAATTAATGCAGCAAATTTGGAGGCAAGAGAAAATGCCAGAGAAGTGAAATGAAGCGATACTCGTGCCACTATTCAAGAAGGGCGATAAAATGCAATGCTCTAGTTACCGTGGAATAGCTCTACTGAATGTAGTTTATAAGATTTTGTCGTCACATATAAAAAATAAGCTAACGGAAGTAATGGAAAATGAAGTAGGCGAGTATCATTGCGGATTTAGAAAAACAAGATCAGTGGTAGACCAAATCTATACGCTTAGGGAAGTCCAAGCAGAGAGTTATGAATATAAAAAAGAAACACATATAGCTTTTATAGATTTCAAACAGGCTTACGATCGAATAAAAAGAAAGCAGCTCTACATAGCACTGAAGGAGGTGGGAGTGAAAGAGAAGCTCATTAAAATGATTCAACTAACTCTGGAGGAAACTAACAATAGAGTGAGATACAAGGATAAAGTAAGCGATGTTTTCAAGGTAAAGGAAGGACTAAGACAAGGAAACCCCCTATCAACAACACTATTCAGCGGTGTGTTAGAATACGTAATAAGGAAGGCAAATTTAAATAGGTCCAGCTTGGTATATCACAAGAGACACCAATGTTTAGCTTTTGCAGACGATGTGGCAATACTCACAAGGAATAGAACGGAGTTGCAGCAATGTATTTTAAAACTAGAGAAACAGGCACTTGAAATGGGTTTGCAAATAAATGAAGACAAGACGAAGTATATGAAATGGACCGATGAGGAATATAATCAACAGGGAAAGCTGGAGGTAACTAGCGAAAAGGGTAAAACATATGTATTTAAAGAGGTCGAGTATTTCACATACTTAGGGGTCCAATTTGGCAGAAAACCGGAAATCAAAAGGGAAATCCTACAAAGGATTATGGCTGGGAACAGATGTTTGCATGCTCTAAAAAAATTTATGAGAAGTACAAGTATATCAAGAGGGCTCAAAGTAAAAGTTTACAGGACAGTCATGCAGCCAATAGCAATATTTGGTAGTGAGGTATGGACCCTGGGAGCAGTGGAGCAAGCAATGCTAAGTGTGTGGGAAAGAAAAATACTTAGAAAAATATATGGCGGCAAACAGGTGCAGCGAGTTTGGGAAAGGAGGAGTAACAAGGAGATAATGGAGCTATATAAAGAGCCGGATATTATAGGAGTGGTGAAAGGGCAAAGATTGAGATGGCTAGGGCATGTTATCAGAATGCAGGAAGACAGAACACCGAGAAGGATACTAGAAGCTAGCATAGGAGAAAAGAAGAGGCGTGGAAGACCTAAAGCGAGATGGAAGATGGAAGTTATGAAGGACATGCAAGAATGTAACATCACCAATTGGAGAGAAAAAGCTAGTAATAAAGGGAGATGGAAAAAAGAAGTACACAAAGCCATGGACCTCCTAGGCCTGAAGAGCTGATTTATATATATATAATCAGATCCATTCATTTCAGTACCTAAGGGATGCGTAGTTCTTATTTGAAGCGATTTCAACTACATATTAAATGCTATCAAAACATTAACATGGCGTGTGGCCTGATAACTACTTATTATCTTTCCCTCCTAATTACTAATTTTAATTTGACTACCCACCAAATATATTTCTTATACAACTCTTATTGTTAAGTCAGCTAGCAAGCTAGCTAGCTATCTTATTTTAACATGAATACTAGAAATGGGAGAAAATCGCTATTTCTAGCCCTACCGGGGGTTCAAGCCTGCAGCCTGGGGTCACCCTTCGGGTGACAAAAGCATCTAGAATAATACTGTTTTTAAAAAAATATATTAAGGAAATTTTGTATCTGGAATTATAATATAATTATACTAAACGATTTTTCTTAATATTTTGATGAATTGTAAGGGTACTCTATTCTTGATGGTAAAACATCATAATTTTTTAAGCGCTGAAAGTAGAATTTATTTTTCACTAAACATTTTCATCAATTTTATCAATGGGACCAAAAATATTTTGCTGACATAATTGTTGCAGCGCAAATTAATATTGTTGATATTTACTTTTGTAAGCTAAAATGATGAATTTTCGCTTCAATATTTCGGTAATCAGAAGTGTTTGGCAGTCGGTACCAGGTACTATCCATTCCATTAGCAATATTTCTTATAGGAAAGTAATCTATCTGAAGTTTAATTCATTTGACAGATTTCGTGGGAGGTGTTTGTCTCGTTAGTGCAATCTCACATCGGCAGATAAAATGAGAAAGAAGTTGAGACATATGCGACTCGAGATTTTCGAAGACGAAATAGACGTAGAAGTCGACGTAAAAAAAAATCTTAAAGGATTAGAGAAAGGACGGAACTTTCACGTGAAGCGGTTCTCGAAGCCGTAAAAATTAGAGAAAGGGCTAGGGGGTTTCGCGAAAAGTCGGGATTTCGGCAGGCGTGACGGGACTATTAGGCGCGAGGCCAAACGCCGGTGCTAGCCGCATCTCTCTCGCCGAACGGAGATCGACGAAAATTTTGCAGAGGTTTTTTGAAAAGGCGTTTAAATTGGGAAACGCGTAGGAAACGGGACGAACATACCCCTACGCATAGGAGAAAGGTTGGGGGTCGCTCCGCAATCCCCGCTCGCAGGAGATAGCTTAGAAACTTCGTCGATTCGGCAACGGAATTTAGAGCGAGACAGAATCGACGCGTTTTAATATATATGGATCAGCTTCTTTTTTAATGTTACATAAAAAGCAACGTAGATCTGCTCTTTGCGCACATTTTAACATAGTTGCTATTAATCTTCATGTGTACTTTATGGACTCAACCAGCGATAAAAATTTCGTATGATAGGGGACGTCATCCGATAACCTTTAAGAAATGTAAATGATTCGCTCCGCCACTGGCACCACTTTCTGTGCTCATTGTCACTGGCAATGGCACTGCCGTCACTGGGGAGGGAATTTACCACACAATCATGTAAGTCAACCCAACTCTACGAAGACGCGAGTCTGCAGTCTGGCTTGGCGATTTCTTGGCTTAGCGCTTCGCTGTGACATTTGAGGTACACGTGCGTGAAGTAGCAGCACGGCAAACGCCGGTTCGTTTATTTCTATGAAATCGAAACTGAATTTTGCCGGGAGATTGCACTAAATTATTTTATTTTATTGCGCAATAAGAAACTGAAAGTGTTGAATGTGTGAAGTGGAGAACTTATGTATAATTTAATGAAAGTGTAACTATCATTTTGCGCTGGATGAATTTCTTTTAAAACCAGGTTAGTTTAAACAAGTTTCTGAGCGGGCTGTTTGTCAAGGCGAGCTCTGCTGTAGTTTACCTGCATTGCACTGCTGTCATTTTATTGAACGTCGAACATCTAGGAAGGATTTAAAGCAAACATTCATATTAACAATTTGGTAGGATGTAAACATGTAAATCCAGAATTATTTTAATATAAATAATTCGGATTGATTTTCCTCAATTGTATTATGAATACTTTTTACAATCAAGATTTATTTAACTAGTTCATAAAATTTGTCATAAGTAACTTAAGATAGGCAGGTATACCTATATATGTTTGTTGTATATATTATAATAATTATAAAATGTAAGTAGGTACAAACCTACCTACTTAATATAAATAAATTAAACTGTAAGTATGTAAGTATACAGTGATTTTGTGAAAATTCCCGCTTCTCCTACTTATTATTTTTAATATTAGGAAAAATGGCAGCAATTAAATGCGAACATTTTAGAACTTTTATGAAGATTTTGAAAGTCGTAACAGGTACTTAATCAGGAAAGTAATTGCACATGGTGCTAAGGAGATCTAAATTTAAGTACTTGAGCTTTTTAAATAAATAGTTTTACAAAAACGCTTTCTCACAAATACCTTTGATAACTATATCTCAAACCGTTGACTTAAAAATTACTTAGACGGCCCTCTAATACTAAGGAAGGCCCGGTACTTTCACTCCTGATTAAAGTGTTACTTAATCGGCTGTCAAAATAATCCACATTAGACTGTGAGCGTTTTAGTCCTAAGTAAATGTATGAACTCACATCTAAGCGCTGGTTAATTTTAATCGATGATTAGTATGGTAACCGGGTACAAAGTATCGGCCCTAAGGGAGATATAGATCAAGGATTTTTAACTTATTAAAAATCCTTGGATATAGATAGCACAAGAGTATCGAATAAGATCAATAGGATCAACTATCACACTGATTTTCTTACAGCCATACTCTGGTTGACCTAAGGAATTTGAAGTACTTACTGCTTTGTCCTTGGGACATAGGTAGGTAGGTACCTAGCTACATATCTTCATTATAATTAGATATAAGACAAACCACACTTTCTATCAGCATATTGATGAGATAACTCCTCTATCCAAATTTATCAAACTATACAAGGTATTCTGAGAGGTCGTGTTGTATTAAAAAATATGTTTGGTAAATGTAAATGTAAATATAATAGTTACCTTAGTAGTGGTGAGAAACATACCGTAGTGCCCTCTTTGGGTCTGTGCTACTATCTGTCTGACAATTATTGTCAAATTGACAGACAGATAACGACCTCCTTTTCCGCAGGTGCCCTTACAGCAGTGATCTCTATTGTCTTTAAGGACGACAATGCAATGCAACGCCATTCGGGGCATATTTCCCGTGGAGTAGTTGTTTTCGGCATCTCCTTCAAATAATAGTTACCTACCTACCTACCTACCTAACTTTTGTATTTACAGTATATCCATAAAAAGTTTCTTAGCAGTTCAGAGTTCGAAATAGGTAAAAGTAGGTTTTTAATTTATGTGACGTTTCGTCTGGTTATTGGTTATGAAGGGATCTTCAGGTATGTTTTAACAATTTGGTTCTTATATACAGTTGCGTTAATCATATACTGTTAACAATAACTTGTTTACTTGTAAAAGCATCAAAATAGCAAGTGTTATAGGTACTCGTCGATATCAGTTTATTGATAATTCTGTGGTTTTCTGCTTTTAATAACTAGTCTTTAAAATAGCCAACTGAATGAAAGGGAATGGATAAATTTACTCATGATTATTGGATACGGAGACAGGCGTTGATCTTTTCAGGAAATATGTAACCTTTTCAACGATACCTTTTCTGATCGAAACCCAATTTCCAAATTTACGGCATTAGATTTTTCACAATTTTGAGATTATGGGAAACATCAAGAATTTATCAAAAAGTGGCTGTCCAAAAACAGCGACAAATGACGACCGATCTTTCGATGTACTTTTAGAGATTGAAGACGAGCCTACAGCGTCAATTCCCAGATTTTTATTAGAAACTGCTTGCTAATAGTGCTAATACTGAGAGATCTCTCCGAAGAATATTAAAGACAAAATAAAGTACATCCTTACAAAATTACTCCGAAAGTTACCGACTTCTTCGGTAACTTTCGGAAGATGACTCCGATTGTCGAATGCAATTTTGCCATGATGAATTGCCTAGAAGTCGCATGTTGAGGTTACATTTTGTTTAAATGGATTTGTCAATCATCACAATTGTCGCTACTGGGCTGATGAAAATGTGACAGGGTCCTTATAAGGTCCTGTATAAGGGTCTGCTGTATATTTCCGTAAATGACAGGGTAGCACGGAAATGTAGGTACTGAGACTTTCCGTACGTAATGGTAGCTTCTTTTTATTTATTTCAAGAAGGTTGTAAATCGTGATTTACAAAAGATAAATTAGGATATTCAACAATTCAGGACCCGTATATACTGTCTCTGAGACCCCACCCTGATATTTTTTGTGTAAACTTAACGACTCACTTTACGTTTTTTTCGATAAAATTAAACAAAAAATGCAATGGGTGCCAGCAAACTCGGTCTGCCTTTCGTTCATACTGACGCTGACTACATTATCGAGTACCTCACCCCACTACATATATGATTAGGTGGCTTGGTCCGAAAAGACCAGGTGTATATCGTGGAAAAGACCAGTAGTTTAGTTTAGTAGTCGTTTAGCAGGTAGCTAGGTAGTATAAGTTGTTAGCCGTTTACTGTAGCTTATATTCCTCAAACAAACAATATCGCACTCGCAATACACAATTCACACCATCGACTCTTGTTGACTTCAAATGGTATAATACAAATAAATAATATCAATAAATAATCAAATAATATAATCAATATATCAAATAATCATATTTCTAATGGGCTTCACAGATCCTCAGAATTTTGATCCGGCTTAATTCAACAGTTTACGCCGCTGCATATAAACTCCCTATAAAATGAGTTTTATACTCCATTATTCATTCAAATTTACAATTTTTTTTTCGTAAGTATATCAACAACTTGAACTGCAATTTTTCATTTAGAAAGGGATCATGGCAATATAGTTAATTCAGAGCTATTAATTATAATTAGCGAAATTGATCAATTTGGTCACTTTTAATTGACGTAAATATAGACTAATTAACTACGGTAAACAGGGAAAGTATACAAAGAAAAATGTTCCAGTTTCATAATTTAATTATAGGTAGGTACCTACTAGTCCAATATGTTTTATAATAAATTGCTTTCGACGATTACATATTTCACTTAAATGTTATTTAATTATTGTAAAGCAATTTAAAAAAAAATCAGTAGGCTACCTAAAAAAATGCTACATTGAAATATTAAATACATACGGATATAACATATTTCTGTAAAAATAAGGTTATATTACACAAAAAAAGTTTTTAAGTATTCCTTAGCACTTTTCCATCAAACTCCATAATGAACGCAAACCTAAATAAAATTACCGTAGATGTTATTATTGATGGAAGTAAGCAAGTAGACTTTCATTGTGTTACAAAAAATTTACACAAATTTAACAATAATTTATAATGAAAAAAATTATTTGAATGACAATTTAATTTATATATAAAAAATCCCATATGCCACTGTGCAATTGCCACTTTGACATCGACGAAAGTTACCTGCAATTTGTACAGTGACAAATGCACTAGTGGTTTTTTCACTTATCCATATATATTAAAACGCGTCGATTCTGTCTCGCTATAAATTCCGTCGCCGAATCGACAAAGTTTCTAAGCTATCTCTTCCGAGGGGGGGATCGCGAAGCGATCCTAGCGGGCGACCGGAGGTCGCTCCCAACCTTCCTCCTATACATAGGCGTATTTTTGTCCCGTTTCCTAGGCGTTTTCCCAATTTAAACGCCTTTTCAAAAAACCTCTGCAAAATTTTCGGCGAGAGTCTTCACGCCTAATGGTCCCGTCACCCCTGCCGAAATCCCGACTCTTCGCGGGATCCCTGAAACCCTTTTTCTAATTTTTACGGCTTCGAGAACCGCTTCACGCGAACGTTCCATCTTTTCTCTAATTCGTTAAGATTTTTTTTTTTCGAGACCGTACGTCGAGTCCTTCTAACTTCAGGTTATCTTCCTATGAGAAATATTGCTAACGGAATCGATAGTACCGACTGCCAAACACTTCTGATTACCAAAATACTGAAGCGAAATGCTTTTCCAAATTAGAAAATCGGTAAAAATTAATTGATCTGGTATTCATTCTCTTATGATCGCAAACGTTTTAATTTCTCTGTATATATTCATTACAATTACAAAAATATAGTAATTAAAAAAATAGGGCAAAAATCAATACGAGTAAGATGATGACTACAAAAATTTAATACAACTGTAAATGTAATACATAAGAATGATAATTTTCAGGTGTAGGTACTGGAGTAACTGCGAAATTATCTTTCTCTGATCTTTATACTGAAATAAACTAAATACACTAAATATATGATTCGAAGGTTGTGTGACCTTTGGAAAGGACTAAGCGATTAAGGCGAAACGACCACCGTTGCTTTAAAATTACTTAAGATTTGCTCATTAAAATTATTGTATCTGTCACTAGCGAAACAAGATGAAGGCTCGACTCCTTATTTATCTTTTTTGTTTGACAAGATATGTTAATATATTTCGGAAAATGTTTAGGAATGGGATCAAAAACTGCATTTAGTAATAATACAAAACAATCTCAATCACTTCCTGTTAGACTGGATTTACCTTCGAAAATTAAATCAAACTTATATTCGGGTAAAGCGTTCTGTAACGTATTCATTCATATAAATCGCATAGCTAGTTTCCAGGGGAATGGTCTGTCGGAAGATACCCTGTGCTTCACCAAGAGCAAAGATCACCACGTTTTGCCCAGGTTGGTTTGCTCAGTTCTCTACACAGAACTTGCGTGGTAGAGGGGCGGCATTTATACATATAACTTAATATGCTTAATGAAGTTGTTATGTCGCCTTCTTTTGGTCATTGCTGCCATACTCTTAAAGATACATCCGATAAACCCCATATCAACATATTTTTAAAACGCTTTCAAACGAAAGAAAGAATCCAAATATGTAAAGTCTATACCGTGTCCTGTTTAATTTTCCAAAGTTTCACCAATCGCAAAGTTCGCAATTAAAACAAGATACCAAAAACAATAGAGTTTTTGAACCCCTTAAATTTTAGCACGTCGTTATCGTTATTCTGCGCATGCGCAGCGCCTAAAAGAGTATCATTTTTGACACTGCGCATGCGCAGAATAACGATAACGATAACGACGTGCTAAAATTTAAGGGGTTCAAAAACTCTCTAATATTACATCCTACCGGCGACAAAAATTTTGAATTGTATGCTGTAATCAATTTAATAGCTCCAAAAAAGCCGTAAATCGTCTCAAAGATACAGAGATAAACAGCAAATTGGGCACTATGTTGCTACTTATATGTAAGTAAGAGTAAATTAACAATAAGTGGATAGCGTCATCTACTGTGCCAGACGAATATAAAGTTCACCGTCATTTGGTGATACATTTTAAAAAAGCTGAGAATAGTTGCTAATATTGTATGTTAATCAAGCAGTTTTTACCATTCTTTTGACTTCCTAATACGAATGATAATCGAATAATTATGTATTATTTTTCTCGTAGCAAAATTGATATGGCCTAGGTACCTTCATAAGTATATTTAATTTAAGAGAGTATACAGATCCGTGTTTCATTTTTTGTAACACTGAAATGGCGAATATTTTATTTACAGTTCATTATGTTATATTAATTATATGTAAAAGTTACCGGCGTACGACTGCTCTAAAGTAGAACAGCTGTCTCGAAAGGGCATCACATAAAAAGTACATACATTTTATTCACTCTACCATGCCTTATGATTCTGTGTTCGTTGAACACAATGATTATGCGTACAAAACATGATTACATGATTATGATTCAGTATGCGTACAAAAGTTAATATTTTTATTTTTGATCCTACAAAGTAGTTCAAATTACACCAAATTTACTCAAATACACAGGATGTTCGATTTAATTTTCGAAGGCTGAGGTCAGTTCCAATTTAACACGAACTGATTATTGAGAGTATTTTATAGTGTTACCTAAGTACTAATTGCTATTTTTGATCCCATAAACATTCTCCAAAATTGATCTTGGAAAATAAAAAAGATAAAGGGCTCGAATCTTCTTCTTGTTTCATTATACTACGCATTAATCGCATTGTCCTTTCCAAAGGTCACAAAACCTTTGAGTCCTATATTTGCATTTAGTCTATTTCAGTAAATATACATATAAGATTATAGGAAGAGCGTTACCCAGTTACTCCAGTTGCTACCTGTGAATTATCATTCTTATGTATGTATACCTACTATAGGGGTGGACTGAATTGGTGGAATTCAATTGTAATAAGGCTCGTCCTATATAGCCTTTAAATCTGACGAATAAAAATATGTTTACGCGAACCAAATTTTACAAGAATGGCGGCGCTAACTTCAGACAGAAACTAGCATCTCCATAAACTGATATTTGGAGTGGACGGAAAAATTAATAATTGGATATGAAAATAGCTGTTAATTTTCTATAGTTCCATCCGAAAATTAGCTTGTGGTGGCGCTAGCGTCTGCAACGTAGATTAAAGACACTCATATTTAATACTTATTTTGTAACTTGCAATTTGATAATTTGAAACAATTAATTCTAAAGTTAAGTCCGAGATTAAGTTATAATAAAATGTCAGTATACCTACCACTTCAAATAATAATTAAAGTGCAACACCAACACGTAATAAAAATTTGCCAACATTCATAAAAGATCATTACTTAGATAAGCTGTATATTATTAATTTTAATTTTATACATTATATTAATTTTAAGAAAGATAGAAAAAAATTAGTATAATACGCAATTGAGGTAAATACAATTAAATTTAATTTACGTTGACAGAAAATATTTTCAAACTCATTATTCATAAATTCATTATTTATGTATTTTATTATTTAAACGATTCTTTCCAGGGTACCACGGTAAGAACCGAATCGAAAGACACAGTCATTTATTATCTATGTAAGCGAACTCGGTAGGTAGCCGAAATAGGCGCAACGTTATCAAATTTAAAATATTTTCGCAGAACTTCGCCAACAAAATCATACTTAGAATTTTACTCTATTAGGTGTCATAATGAAAACGATTTTATTGACTAATTTAGATGTCGGTGGCTCAGAGTTTAGTGTGTCGATCGCTTAACCAGAAGTAGTGGGTTCGAATCCCCATTCTGCTGAGTATTTTTTAATTAAATTTTCTACTCATATATTAAGGTATGTTCGCAGGAATGAGTTGGCAACAATTCTGGCGTGCATGTCTAGAATGGGAAGAACGTCAGCTTGGTCTTAATGTGAGATTAACATCAGCTGATGTTTGACTATTGTCCTAACAGTTTGGGCAATAGTCAAAGTTAGGGCCTAACTAATGAGATTTTTCAGGTTTCCCTTATTCCAGCACTGAATTTTGTTTACGGCTTACCAGCGTAAGTCGTTTCCAAGGCGCAAATGCGGCCTATTGAATAATAATATGCCGTCCCACCTCCCACACTAGTCTCACACTCCTAAACTAATCCTTGTGATTAGAATGGGGGATAGAGATATTATTAACAATAATATAATAATGTATATGAAAATAAAATATAAGTATGTCAAAAACAAAAGCTGGGGCGTCAGTACAAAGTTTACACATCGTTTTAAGTAGTCTTAACCACAAATATTACAATTTTATTTCTTTTTCTCTTTTCTAAATTCTAATAACTTCACTTAGATTTGGAAAAATTTTAGATTAGAAGAAAAGTGTAACGTCAATAAATAAAGTCGTCGTTCACACTGTGCGACAGTAGGTATTAAAGGGATTTCCAATAACTCTCTTTTCTGTTTCTAATATTTTAGAGAACATATGTAGACTAGAAGGTCCAGAAGAATTGCGCTATCATCAACGTCAACAGAAATAGTTTAGCAGTCGGGCCATATTAGTGATTCTACATTGTTTTCCCGTTCTTCAGTTATGTTCTTCAATTATGGAAATATTTAAATATTACAATAATTGTTAAAAAAAAACTATAAAAATTAATTACTTGATTGAGATGCAATGAATTAGCAACAACAAGAAATATTCTTCTATCGTATATTTTCTAATTGTTTGATATTTAATGCCACATTTTATAAAGTACCTACTAAAAAAGCAATTAAATTTGTAGTTCATACTTATATTACTTAACCTTTGTTTGTATTATTCACAAAAGCATTAAGATAATAAGTGCGGACAATACATTTGTTGTGAACCCCATACAATAAAAATGAAATATTTTTAAGTACGTAAAGCTTATTTAATATTCAGCTTGTAAACTGTTATTTCCATGTTATTGATTTTTATGGCCTCGTACTTATTTTTAACTAAAATGAATACTTTGAATCAGAAAATATGAAAGAAATATAAAGAAATGCTTTTTTAGTAAATAAAAACTGCTTCAAGTAATAATACTTTGGAGTTTCCCATCCATGAGATTTCAAAAGAACTAAATTTCAATTTGACAGGCGTATAATTAATGAAAGTCTAATTGAGCTGCGTTCAATTAATAAATTCTGTTTTATAAATTGGATGAAATTAGTAAAGCGAAATAAATTATTTCTAGAAAAAATGCTAAGATATAAGTATAAAAAGTTAAAAGAATCAGTAGTTCTTGTATTAATAGTTCTTTTAATATTTTAGAAAAACAGAAAGAAACGCAGAAAACCCAAAAAATTTCATCTATAAAAATAATTATCTTGGAGTTATATGTCAAATAATATGCGAGTCATATCATAATGACAATATGCGAGTATTGAAGGTAACTAATAATAAGTCATAATTGCAGCATGGCTACAACAGAACTATTGCAACATATTTATACTTACAACTACGGTGGAATCTATTTCATTGTGTAATAATTATTAAGTAACACAACAGCACTGTAATCACTTTTTTAATATAACTAGTTAGTAATGTATAACATCATCTTCCTATATCTGTCCTACAATTTTAGTTGGTATTATTTCGTTTTAAAGTTTCATAATAACAACTCTTCAATATGTAAAGCTACAAAAATGTAGCTTTTTCTTTAAAATCTTTGTCTTTATCCTAAAAGTTGTAGCAGGTACGTAAGTAAAAACCGTACAGTACGTAAGATAATAGCAAGAGCTTTATTTGTTATTTTAAAAAATAAATATATTGGTATAAGTATGTTTTGTACGGTGTAATTTTACAGTTTGTTACATTTCCTATTCACTAATTGGAAATTTATAAATCCATCTATTTATAGAGGGATTATAATCCATATAGATAGATTCTAATATATAGTTATATATCAAATAAATTTATAAAGTACCTATTTACTGAATATGTTGTACATAAAAAAACAAATTATATTGCAACGAATTCAGTGTCATGATGAACTTGCAGTTTAAAATATAGAGGAAACTGCCAATACGGAATTGAATTTACTCTAAATTCAGATAACGGTGAATGTTGAGTTGCAACTCTATATACAGTATACCACCAACCAACAGTAACTTTTTATCATTTTCGCACTGTTTCACAACTTTCACTAAACCGATAACAAAACAGAAACAAATAAATGGCAAATGGCGGAGGACGCGTCGGTATGGTAGGTAACTGATGCTCTAAAATAAAATTTATGAATTTTTATTTTCTATAGCAATATACTTTACTTTTGTGGCAGTAAAGAGTTTTTTAGTAGTTGAAATATCAACTTTCAAAAAAAATACATTTGTGCTGCAGTAAAGTCTCTTTATGATCGTAGGAAACAATGTTACTGTTGCAGCGAAATCGCCTCAGTAATCATATTTATATGATCACAGCATAAAGTACTTACAACTGTAAAAGCAAAATGTACTACAATAGCACAAAAACTGGTAGCAGAAATTTTCTTTAACTCAGTTTTCTGAGTGTAAAGCGAGCCAGTAGGGCTAGTACGTCTACTGGGTAGGAATTTTCACTTGTAATACCACTAGAGGTGGTAATTTTAAGAAAATTATCCGTATCTGCCGTCTAACGACTCGGGATAATTTTCAAAATTTCGGGAGCTCAAAAAAATTTCCAAAATGACTTTACAATAGAAAGATGTTATTTACAATATTTTTCTCCAACCGTCACAAAACTAACTATGACATTTTTTGACTGTCAGGAGTCTGTAAGGTTGATATTTTAGTAGTAAAAGTAGTCACTTTTAATCCAAGGAACTAAAGTTGACACTTTTAATCCTTAGATTTTTCACTAATAGTTAGATTATTTTCAGATGTGACTTTAGAAATGACAACGATGAAATAATTCAATAATTTCAAAGCACAAATTAATTATTAAATGGGGGATTTTGGTTGGTGAAAAATAACATGTTATATTCGGATTAAAAGTGTCTTTTTTGTTCCGCAATTTTGCATCTGCTCGGCTACGCTACGATACAAAATTTGCTCGCCAAAAAAGTGACACTTTTAATCCTAATATAACAATACATAGACGAATGTCGCCAGATATGGGGAGGTTTTTTATATAATTAAAAAAATACAGATTGAAATACTGGAAGAATGATAAGATTAGGTAGTGACAACCTCTTACACATATCCGCTTTCATCATAAGCAAATATCGTTAGAATTAAGCCACCTCAAATTAAGAACTCTCTAGTAGTGCCTAATATGGGTAGATAATGTAAATACTGCATTAATAATTGAATTAACTAAAAAGTACCATCAAGTTTCATATTTTTTTATATATTTTTCAAAAAGAAAAACATCCCAACAAGTAAAGTCCATTAAAAAAATCATAACCTGGTATAAAATCATAATATGGTAGTTATTTTTGTTTTTTCAGTGCAATTCTTACATTTGAAGATGTTCTTAGCCTTTGGTCCTACACCTGCATATAGATTATGCGCCTACGAATAACATAGGGAACATCGTATTCAGCCTTCGCCATTATCATCGTCTGAAAATAGACCTGCAGAAAAAATGCATTCTGCGACTTGATCATGTCCCCAGTCAATGCCCTCATCTTCAGATGATTCATCTGAAGAGTTGACTTGCTTACGTTTATTTGGCTTAGTAAGTAAATGACTTAACGGGGTTTGATGTTTTTTGCCAAAAACTGCCTTCGGGTTTATATTTTTCTTTTGTGATTTTTCTAGCTTATTTTTGGAAGGTGATCCCATTATGAGTTGTGCAGATCCAGAAAGTGTGCTCTTTTTGTCCGGATTTAATCTTGAAACGGGCCTAATTTGAAATGGACTAACAGATTCCTGGCGTATTGGACTCAACAGTTCTGATGATTGCTCAGGTTGATCTTCAGAAGAACAAACTTATGTTTTAAATTATTTCGTTTTGCGAGTTGATAAGCCATACTTCGCACATCTTTTCTTGATAGCCTAAAGAACTTCTGTTCCATTTCAAGAAAATATTTTACAACTTTTCATTCAAGTTCATCAGGAATGATAGGTTTTCTACCTATCCTGATTTTTTATAACTTTTTTAAGACCACCATCTTTCCTGGCATACCGTTTTAGAGTTGTCTGGGAAATATTGCAAAATAGAGATGGTTTATAACTACCCATCTCCTTACTTCGCATAGGTTGGACGGCGCGCAGCCTTCATTTGTTGTAGATCCCAGCCCAGGTCTTTATTTTTGGCATCTGCAGAATAAAATACAATTATAAGTTTTACAAACAAATTACTACCATTATTCCAAATTTCAATCATAGGATGAATTGGTTCCTAATATGGGGATCCCCATATTTGGAGCCCGATAAATCCCCATATTAGGAACTACTTATTGTTTAAAATAATGAAACCTCTAAAATATCTGTTGCCTGTCACCAACTACTTATACCATGAAACACTTATTCAATACTCTCCATTTTTCGTCGAATGAAAACGTAGTTTCGATTTGAATAGGTATCTACTTAATTATTAATAGCTACCTACGTGTTTAATACGTCATGTTTTTATTTTACAGTCGTCAATTTCTAGAAGAATATTTGTTAAACAAATTGAGTACTTACTTGTTTTTTTTATTATTTTTTTTTATTTAACTTGGACTATTTCCGCGATTACCAAGACTATCATCACCGCCACCAAGCAAGCTCCAACCTGTAAATTTTACGGAACACCTACTTTATTGTGGGATAAGGGTTTTTTGCTTACTTTACTTTACTAAGGGATTTGACTTCCAATATTACATTCTCTACGAGGATAATAAGTACTTATGGGTTCTACACCAACCTCGCGTTAGTTTGTATAGTTTGTCACTGACAGACAAGCGTCTACAAGGTTGAGCAGGCATTGTGGGAAGTCATACAATGCCAATGCATGTTTAACCATCCAGGTAAACGTTGTTTAAAGTAAGTAACCCTCCATATTGACAAGAAAGTTAAGAAGCTACTATCGTTCGGCCGATATTTGTTTTAAATTCGCAGTTTCATTCAAAATCGATAAAAATTGGTCATGGCAATATCACATTTAACAAAAACATTAAATTTTTTAGAAAATTTGTTCTCAAAAAATTTAAAATTTCATCTGTAGCGCATTTTTTCTTTTTACATACAGGACAGGATATATGCCTCTGCCTACTGCCTACATAAAATTATTTGAGTACGAGTATGTAGGTACAATACAATCAAAACCTAACAGCAATCTTCGCTAAGTAACAGATGGTTTTTAGAACTAATGAGCCCATTTAAGCTCCCACTTAACTGTAGATCCATTAATTCCTGACTGATTTAATATTTATATTAAAATAGTAAGAGCTTCGAGGGCAATAGTTTATGTGAAAGGTTTCACCATATCTACTTATTAAAAAAAAGTAGATCTATTATACACTGTGATCGCTGCCTATAAAATACAAAATCCCTTTTCATTTGAGGGTAAACTTCGTCCATATATTAGGATAAATCCCTTTCTCACAGGTATGTTGATATGGAGTTTAATGGTCCTGCTTGAATAATAACAGATATTTTCAAAAAAGTTTCCAAAAGACTAAGTCTTTGTAGCCTACCAATCAATGTATTCTTGAGAAATTTTATTGTATGCTACATATTTTCGACTAATTTTATGCTCTTTCCGAAAATGGTAAATTTACAAAGTATTCCATTGAAACAATATGTTACTGTTGCCTTAAACGCAACAGTCTGTATATCAAAATAAGTTTTAAGTGATGTATATATATATATCCTATCTAACATTTTTATATTACTTTTATCTAACATTTCCTGTGATAACATGGTTATTATATATTTATCATACAATTGACCCACCCTGTATAAAAATACATAGTGTTTGCCTTTTGCCTTACCTTAGAGGATCTTGAAAGTTAACTAACTGAAAAATGTTTTGCCAGGTGCTGTAGAAATTTACAATAACATAAACATGATAAATTCCAAATAATTTGATTGCTAATGATTTCAATCAGAATGCGATCTAGGATGACTTATTTTCTGCTATTATATCAATATGAACAAGATGTACCTACCGATATACTGGTATTATATTTTCAGTACCCAACTTTTAGCTTTGCCCATGTTGCCTTTTCCGTACAGTAGTCTGTAACAAAAACTGTTTAATTCTTTTTAAACTTATTTGTAAACACACACATATTTAAATAGGCAGCGATAATGGCCATACAACAAATTAGTGTCCATAAAACATATGCTATTTGTAGATGGTTAGGCATATGTTATATTAGTCACGGTATCTTGATATTAAAAATATTTTACATTTCATGTCCATTATCAAAATAATAACATAACCCAGCAGAAACGTATTCACATGGACCCTCGTTGACTGTAACGGATAATCATATATATAGTTAATTAGGTGATGGTATTTGATAATCCCTAATAATAATAAGTAATTTACCTCTGAGTTGTAGCGTTGACTGAAAGGTTTCTTCAGTCAAAGAGACTTCAGTCAACGACGTACTTTTAAATTTATTTTGTTTAAAATTGATTTAGATTTAAGTTCTGGTGACAAAAAATAAAATAAATATTATTTCACATAATTATATTTAGGTCAGGTTAGGTTAGGTTCAAAAGTGAGTGGGCCGAAAACCAGACCCTCCACCGCGACCATGTGGTCTATTGTGGCTCACACCTACTTATATCTCACCCAACAGGTCAAGCTTCTTAATGCAGCTGATCACCTTATTGGGTGAGAGCTTATTCAGATCCTCTGGCAGAAGTTGTCCTTTGCCAAATAATGAGTATCTGATCCTTTCCCCAGCAGGGCAGGTGCACAATATGTGTTCTGCCGTTTCATCATCTTCTAAGCACAAGCGGCACTCAGCATCTTCTGCTAGGCCGAATTTGCGCAGATGATATTTTAAACGGCAGTGACCAGTATATTAGGCCGATTAAAGTTCGTAGGTGCAACCTGCTTAACTCTAAAAGTTTTTAGTTTTTGTTTTTGAAGGGTTTATTATGAACGCCTTCGAATGAACTAATCTTAGTAGTTCCTGCCAGTACTGGAGGATTTGCCCCTCAGCCCAGGTCAAGAGCGTTGCTCTGGCAGTACTCGGGGATATGCCAAGCTTCGGTTCTGGTCCGACAAATTCAGAAGCAGCACCCTCCCTGGCTAGAGAGCCGGCTGCTTCATTTCCTTCATGGCCAGAATGGCCTGGGTCCCAGACCAGAGTTACTCTATTTTTTCTGCTCAAATGAGCGAGTGCCTGCAGACAACTCCATACCGTTTTTGATTTTCAACGGTAGGAACCAAGAGCTTAAAGAGCTGCTTGGTTGTCTGAGAAGATTTTTATCAATTTGCGCGTAAGTTGCGTTTGTTCCAGCCTCTGTACACACAATTCGATGGCATATATTTCTGCTTGAAATATAGTTGCGTAACTACTAAGGGATGAGGATATTTTTACCGTTGGGTTGCAACTATATACTCCGGCTCCAACACCCATGGGTGTTTTGGAACCATCTTTAAACCAACAACTATCTGCCCTCAATAGGTCGGCTTTATTCCGATCCCATTCATCTCTTCCTGGGAAGAGAATGTTAAAGGGCAGTTCATAGTTGGTCGTTGCAGGCATGACATCTGAAATCATCTCCAGGATGCTGTGATTTTCCATGTCATCCAGCAGCCTAGTGTTCTCCATAATGTCAGACTGCGGCATGTTAATAGCTGCCTGCTTTAGGCTTTATGTTGTCCATCTGGCATATCTCTCCAATTATAATTAGCAAGGGAATTGTTTGGCATTTATTTAGTTTTTAAAATTCAAAAAGGAAAAAGAAAAATGTCTTATTTTAGGAAAGACTTTTTAAAATGTGTCTCGAATCTAATTTAATTTCTCTTTAATTTTGTAACTTTTGTTTTCATTAACTGTATAACACTGGGTATGACGCCATCGCCGTTACTATTTCTAAATTTTGTCAATCTTTAAACATATTATTTTATACGACTACTACTGTATATTGTATATTCTACTTTTATTATTAAGCTGACTTTGCGCAAAGTTATAGAGGATGGATTGACATAAACGAGCCATTTAAAAACTGGTATACCTACACATGTTTTCTGTAGATTTCAAATTCGAAATCCTTAAACGGTCCTCAAATATTCAGGATGAAGTCAAAGATCTCTTAAAAATCGTGTTTGAAAATATCTAAATTAAGGTTTTCAGTGTCGGAATGAAATACAACCATATTTTTTTATATCATCTTTTTTACTATACAGGATGTCTTAGAATGAAAATATAAAAGTAAGTACTTCGAGTCAGCCATATCTCAGAAATGTGGCAACACTCTACTCCATTCGATAACCACATGATTTGACAACAAAAAGTCAGTGTCGGATCGTCATAAGGATTCTATAAGGTATGGTGTATAAAAAACTATTAGTAAGATTACTTAAAAGTAATAGGTAGTCAGTCTGTTTCAATATGTGTATGGAAAGGTATTAACACTGACGTAGTTTTCCACATAACACCAAAACACTATGCTGCAGTCGACTGCCAACCAAGTTGGCATCATCTGGACGATATTAAAACTGAGTTGAGTTTTAAGAAACGCGCCGTCAAGTGCAGCATAGTGTTTTGCTGTTATGTAGAAAACTACGTCAGTGTTATCTTCACACTAAAGGGTCCAACCCCTTTCAATGAAAGGTATTACTACATATCGCTCTAATAGACTTCAGAGCGAAAAGTTAGTGCTGGGTCATCATACAGTTTTTAGATATAAAGATATCCTGAAAAGTAAAGAAAAGGAATTTGTATCAGTTGGGATCTTGGCAGAGAATTACTACTCAACTTTGTAGTAAATATGCGTATGGAAAGTCAGCGTTCTGTGGATGTTTAATATACTATACACAATAAAATAGCTGTTTGAAAGTGTTCAAAAAATGGTATGTAGAATAAATGACTATAGACAAAAACTGGTTCAACTTATCGATTTTTGATATCTATACTAGATTATGAAATAGGGAGTATAGGCTAGAATAAGAAATACCTACCTGTAAATGTGAAAATTATATGTTTTGACACTTGGAAAGAAAGTAATTTTAGCAAACGGAAATACATTTTTGGTATCTCTTTCTCTGTCAATCTTAGTCATTTTGAATCTCTACATAATATATACATAAACTAATGTTCAAAGTCGTTATTGATGTTTATGATCTGCAATATTTGAAGGTGTACGCAAAAAATGATTATATCATTGTTTTAATTCGAATTGATATATGCATCCGTATATAAAATACGACTATTACAAAACTTGACGGTATAGACAAGTTCCGAAATCCGATAAGATCTCATACAGCTGCTTTGGAAAAAATACAGACGATTTCTAAAGTCTGCCGTGTATTTACTTGATGGTGTTTATCCTCCGGTGGGTTACCCACACAATTTATTACTTGAGCGGTTTAATCTTAATGAACTAGCAAAATGAAGGTCAACATATCAAATCATTTTCTTATATAAAGTTTATCCTCCGGTGGGTTACTCGCACAATTTATTACTTGAGCGGTTTAATCTTAATGAACTAGCAAAACCAAGGTCAACATATCAAGTCATTTTCTTATATAAAGTTCTTAACAACATTTTGGACTGCCCGGGTATTATAAATAATATCCAGATAAAGATTCCTATACTCTCGGCAAGGAGTAACAACATTCTAAATCTTTCTACTACACGTACCAATGTTCTAGTAGGATCTCCTTTGTATCAAATGATTTGGCAGTATTGTAAAATAGAACTAAGGTTGATATTTTCTTTAGTTCCATTCTACAGATTAAAAATGCTTTTGTATAAGCCAATCACATCTGTGCTAGCATGTTAGTGTTATTGTAATCTATAAATTGTATGTCTACTTTGTTAGTGTATATTTTTCTATTGTAGCCCTATCGTTGTTATGTTTATTTCGGCATAGGAGTTATGGAACTTTGCCACACTATTGAGCCACCCTGTGTATATATATATACACACTTGAAGTTCGATCGCAGTTTTCTTTTCGAAATTGGTACTCAATATATAATACGAAATAAATTTATTTAGAGTTCATTCACGTTAAGTTTAAAGTGACGTTTTTAAGTTTTAAGTTAAGTTCATATAAATAAATAAAAACTTGACAACGCAGAGAAGGGTTGCCAAATATAACACTCTTTGTAAGTGGCAAATGCTAAGCTAATTTATTGGTCATTTGTTTATCGAATATTGTAAACAATTAATTACTGAAAATGACTGAGTCACTTTAAACTTAACGTGAGTGAAGTCTACCTCTATATAAATAAATGACAGGGATTCGACTAAATACATGTGAACCATTACCTCTAATAAATTCAATTTTTATGTCTTTATTACATAATAGTTGGATTATAATAATAACTTCAGCATTTAGGCTTATTTATTTATAAATATTTGTTAGTGTTATATTTAACACAATAAGTCATATAATTATTCCTCCATCAATTGGTTGGTCTGCTATTTGAATCAATAGTTGGAGTAGCTAACTATAAAAATATTAAAGTAAGGCAATATAAATATATGGATAATAAAATGAAACATATGTCGGAATTTTTAATGATAAATAACATTTTTATATAATGCAGTGATTAATACGAATGAGGAATACAATTATCATCATTGTGATATTGAAAATCACATTTATATGTTCCATAAAGAAGTAAAAGTTTAGACAATTCAATAAATTAATTTCAGACATAATACTGATTTATCAGCATGGTTAATAAAATTAAAAGATTGACAAAATCTCAGAATTTGGCGTTTTATTTTAATAATGAAGCTATGGTTTTGTTCATAATAAGATGTTTGCATATTATTTTAATTAATTGGTTAATATAATTACAATGATCGAAATGAGTTTGTTTTCACATCATAATTATTTAAATTATTAATTTATTAAATACTACTCGTATTCAAGTTAAGTAGAAAAAGAGCAAATCAACTATAGTACATATACAGGGTGTCTCACGGTGACCACCCATTAGAATATTTCAGAGACTACTTCGATTTGAGTTTTGAAAATTTGTGCAGTGGGTTTTCAGGACATGCCCTCCTCAAATAAAATAATGGCGCACATGTAGCACTTCCGGTTATACCGGAAGTTGACCCCATCTCCGTTATTTTAAATGGAACACCCTGTATATTATTGTGATTTTGGATTCTGCGTTCGATTTTAGGTGGACTTTTATTAAGGTTCCCTATTCTTAAAATTAACAGTTATCGAAATATTTAAATTTTTTTGGAAAAATGGGAAAAAACAGTAACTTACTTTAAACCATGTGGATTCTACTGTGGAAACACTACATCAATAAAATTTATAAGAGTTGAAGCTAGATCCATAAGCTTCTCATTCATACATCGAGAATGATCTAATTGTATACAGGGTGGTGGAAATTTATTGCCGAGTTTAGTTAACTTCAAACATCAATAACTTGGTTTTTTCAAATGGAACACCCTATATATTTTGCCATATCCTGATGCCAAATTTTATTCTCTTTCTACTGGTATTATGGTTCCCTATACCTATCTCTTTTAGTTTTCAAGTTATTTCATGTTTTTAATGCAATGAAAAATTTTCAGTAAATTTTATGCTAGGATGGCTGTGATATTCCTAGCAGAATTCGAAACAAACAACTAAAATCTGTCAACACTTACCTATTGTCAATTTACAGTCGACAGTGACGTTTAAACTTGTGTAAAATAGTGTTTAAAGTAAATATAAAAGTAGTGTCAAGAAATGGATAATGAAAATACATATTCAAATGCTGTCATTCTGAATTTATTTATCATTTATGGAGAATGTAGCAAGATCATAAGTAGAACTTGCAGAGTGTTTAACGAAAAATATCCTCATTTACCACCGATGAGTAGAGAAAAATTAACAAGAATTTTAAGGAATCAAATTGAATAATGGTAATATTTCTGCAGAGAGAAATTTGCCGAAACGTGTAACTGTAGATGAGGGTAACGTAGTAAATGTTTTGGCGTATTTTCATGCATATCCCAAATCCTCAATTCGTGCTGCCGAACGGGATCTAGGAGTCTCAAAAGCTTCCATCCAAAGGATTTTAAAAAGTAGAGGTCTACATCCATACAAATTTAATCTTGTTTCTGCACTTCAACAAGGAGATGCTGAACGACGTATACAATTTTGTCAAATGATTCTAATGCGAACCCAAGAAGATCCACAGTTTTTGCGTAAAATTATTTGGACAGATGAATCAAAATTTAGCAGAGAAGGGATTTTTAATAGACACAATAATCACTTTTGGACTTATGTAAACCCGCACGTCACTCGAGAAAGAAATTATCAAAACAAGTTTAGTGTTAACGTTTTCTGTTTAATTAAAGACAATCAGGTTCGGTATCATATTTACGAGGACAATCTAACTACGCAAAGATACCTTGATATCTTGCAAAGTATAGTGGCTGATTTTGTCGATAATCTACCCTTAGCTCAATTGGTAAGTTGTTGGTACCAATTAGATGGTGCTCCAGCTCACTGTGGGAATGCGATCGACCAAGAACTTGATGCAATGTTTGAGGATAGATGGATAAGGCGCTTAGGACCCTGGGATTGGCCAGCCAGATCCCCAGATCTGTCAGTTCTAGATTTCTTTCTTTGGGGTACAATAAAGCAAAAGGTGTATTCCACGCCAATTCAATCGAAGGAAGATCTAGTTGCACGAATAAGAAGATCATTTGAGGCTTTACCAGCAGTCCAGATTTCTAGAGCTGTTACAGACGGATTCATGGCAAGAGTACTCTGCTGTCTGAGAGAAGATGGGGGTCATATCGAAAATAGAAATTAGATTAGATTATAGCTACGTTTATTCTTCTCACTGTTGTTTATTTATTTATTTTGTTATATCTCCACCGTTCGTTCTAACCCCATATTGTATTTTTGATCTCTTATTTTTTTTAAATTCCTATTTACTAATTGGTGGTAAATGAGGATATTTTTCGTTAAAAACTCTGCAAGTTCTACTTATGATCTTGCTACATTCTCCATAAATGATAAATAAATTCAGAATGACAGCATTTGAATATGTATTTTCATTATCCATTTCTTGACACTACTTTTATATTTACTTTAAACACTATTTTACACCAAGTTTAAACGTCACTGTCGACTGTAAATTGACAATAGGTAAGTGCTGACAGATTTTAGTTGTTTGTTTCGAATTCTGCTAGGAATATCATAGCCATCCTAGCATAAAATTTACTGAAAATTTTTCATTGCATTAAAAACATGAAATAACTTGAAAACTAAAAGAGATAGGTATAGGGAACCATAATACCAGTAGAAAGAGAATAAAATTTGGCATCAGGATATGGCAAAATATATAGGGTGTTCCATTTGAAAAAACCAAGTTATTGATGTTTGAAGTTAACTAAACTCGGCAATAAATTTCCACCACCCTGTATACAATTAGATCATTCTCGATGTATGAATGAGAAGCTTATGGATCTAGCTTCAACTCTTATAAATTTTATTGATGTAGTGTTTCCACAGTAGAATCCACATGGTTTAAAGTAAGTTACTGTTTTTTCCCATTTTTCCAAAAAAATTTAAATATTTCGATAACCGTTAATTTTAAGAATAGGGAACCTTAATAAAAGTCCACCTAAAATCGAACGCAGAATCCAAAATCACAATAATATACAGGGTGTTCCATTTAAAATAACGGAGATGGGGTCAACTTCCGGTATAACCGGAAGTGCTACATGTGCGCCATTATTTTATTTGAGGAGGGCATGTCCTGAAAACCCACTGCACAAATTTTCAAAACTCAAATCGAAGTAGTCTCTGAAATATTCTAATGGGTGGTCACCGTGAGACACCCTGTATGCAAAATACAAATACCTATGTAGCAATTTTTGGAATACATACTTACTTTAAATAGTTTTTAAAATACTTATTACTTTTTTTGTGGAATGTTAAAGATGCTTAAAGAGTAGCCTTTCTCTTTTGAGGAATGAGATCCAGAATAACTTGGATTTCAAAAAAGTTCCAGCCCTTGTTTACAAAAATGATTAGATGATTAATTGATTAACCTGCAAAAACACAATGTTTTAGAACAGAATTAATTCCGTTTGGTGTTACCATTCACGTATGAAATAATAACAAGCAACGTAGTAGCGTTTCACTTTATCAAAATTTCCTGTCGCAAATCATCCCAAAGTTCCTCTGTAGGTATATCGGTAAACTGAAAGCTTTCACTATCGTTTTTAGAGTAGAATTTCTTCTATATTTATATCTATATTTCCCTAGAATTACTGATTTTTAAACATTTTCAAAATATAACGAATTTTATAACCATATTATTTTAAAAAATACTAATTCTTTGCAGAGCAGTGCTTTTGCACATACAGGGTGGTCCACCGGGAACCAACTCGATCTATATATGGAAAACTATTCATAGGAAAATTTTGAAAATTTGACAGTATACTAATGTCGGTGGGGGCAACTCGCATAAAATATTCTCAAGATGGTGGCACTTCCGGTTATACCGGAAGTAGGTGCCAACTTGCTTATTTTAAATGGAACACCCTATATATTACCTCATTTTTAGATTCTACGTAAAATTCTAGATAGATTTCATGTATCATGTCCTATACCTAAGTCTAAGCGTTTTTACATTATTTAAGTTTTTATGAGAGAAATGACGTTTGCAGGCCCGAAAGCAGTTATCCATTTTTCTTAAAAGGAAGCCTTTATTATTTAATTTGAGGTGGGTTCCTTGTTGGAAAGAGCCTATTTTAATAGAATTTTTATAATATTTCAATAACTATGAATACAGGGTGTTCAAAAAAGTAGGTTAAAAAGAAAATTGGGAAAACTGCAAAAAATCAATTTGTTCAAATGGGAACCCCTAATTTTATGGTTTTATCTTATTTAGCATTAAAAATAAGGGTAAGTTTGTGTATAGTTGTCTATCCCGAAAATTCTTAGTTTTCGAAATATTGCCCGTTTAATATTTTTATTTGGTAATTTTGCTTCGTATTTTAAGTTCAGTTACTTGGCTGTGACAGCGTTAAAACACAATCAAAATAAATGCTAAACAATGTATTAAGCTGTCATTCGCCATTTGCAAATTATTAATAATCATGCCGGGGCGCTTAAATTATACAAATGAAGAAACTTATTTATTATTTATGGAGAATGTGATAAAGTTATATCAAGAACATGTGACACATTTGCCCTTCGATATCCACAAAAACAGAAACCATCACGATTTGTTGTTAAACAAATTATAGAAAATTTCAAGAACTTTGGATCCGTCAAGAAAATAGTGGAAAGAAATAAACCTCTCCTTAATAATGAGAATATTGAAATAGCAATTTTGGGATATTTCGCCGCTAATCCGACAATGTCTCTAAGACAGGCTGCGTTAGAGTCAGGATTAGCCAAATCAACAGTTCATAGAATATTATGAAAACATAAATTCCATCCATACGCATTTTCCATAGTTCAACATCTGAGAGATACTGATTTTCAAAGACGAGTGGCATTCTGTGAATTTATGATAACTAGGGCGCAAGGAAACAATTTTATGGCAGGATCCATAAAAATAACAATGCATAGGTACTTAATTTAAAAAGGAAAACACTAAAAATAGGGAACTTTGAATTTAAAAAAAAATATTTTTTCAGTAAATGTTCAAATTGATGTCCTTGACCTTCCAGACATTTCTCGCATCTGAGCAGCACTTGTTCATGGGTTGCTTTTCTTATTGACTCAGGACTTAGATTTCTAAATTCATTTCTCACTCGCTGCATACATTCTTCCATAGTTGTTGTGGGAGTCTTATACACTCGATCTTTAATTGTACCCCAAATAAAAAAAACGAGCACTGAGAGATCTGGAGAGCGGGGTGGCCAAAGGAAAGGACCACTGTTGGCTATCCATCGATCATCAAAAGCATTTTGTAAAAAATTATCGATGAGATAGCCACTATGTGGAGGCGCACCATCATGCTGGTACCTAAAACAATTTTCTTTGAACAGCAAGCGGCACATTTTCTAAATAGTCTGTTTCAAAATTTTGGAGAATATTCAAATAGCCTTCACCTATAATTTAATAAGCACATTTTATATTTAGAATGATTGAAAATCATCTAACTTACCATTCAAATTTTCCTGATAAAAATGTAGTGCCACGACGCTATCATTTCTTATCGCACAATAAACATTGAACTGCCAAGATTCTTGAAAATTTTGCTCCCTAAATACATTTAAATTTGAATCACTCCAATAATGGGAATTATGACGATTAAAGGCACCATTTTTCGTAAATTTAGCTTCGTCTGTCCAAATGATATTGTCCAGAAAAAAATTGTTTCCTTGCGCCCAAGTTATCATAAATTCACAGAATGCCACTCGTCTTGGAAAATCAGTATCTCTCAGATGTTGAACTATGGAAAATGCGTATGGTTTAAATTTATGTTTACGTAAAATTCTAAGAATTGTTGTTTTGGATAATCCTGACTCTAACGCAGCTTGTCTTAGAGACATTGTCGGATTAGCGGCGAAATATCCCAAAATAGCTATTTCAATATTCTCATTATTAAGGAGAGGTTTATTTCTTTCCACTATTTTCTTGACGGATCCAAAGTTCTTGAAATTTTCTATAATTTGTTTAACAGCAAATCGTGATGGTTTTTGTTTTTGTGGATATCGAAGGGCAAATGTGTCACATGTTCTTGATATAACTTTATCACATTCTCCATAAATAATAAATAAGTTTATTATTAATAATTTGCAAATGGCGAATGACAGCTTAATACATTGTTTAGCATTTATTTTGATTGTGTTTTAACGCTGTCACAGCCAACTTAGAGTAACTGAACTTAAAATACGAAGCAAAATTACCAAATAAAAATATTAAACGGGCAATATTTCGAAAACTAAGAATTTTCGGGATAGACAACTATACACAAACTTACCCTTATTTTTAATGCTAAATAAGATAAAACCATAAAATTTGGGGGTTCCCATTTGATAAAATTGATTTTTGCAGTTTTCCCAATTTTCTTTTTAACCTATTTTTTTGAACACCCTGTATTCATAGTTATTGAAATATTATAAAAATTCTATTAAAATAGGCTCTTTCCAACAAGGAACCCACCCCAAATTAAATAATAAAGGCTTCCTTTTAAGAAAAATGGATAACTGCTTTCGGGCCTGCAAACGTCATTTCTCTCATAAAAACTTAAATAATGTAAAAACGCTTAGACTTAGGTATAGGACATGATACATGAAATCTACCTAGAATTTTACGTAGAATCTAAAAATGAGGTAATATATAGGATGTTCCATTTAAAATAAGCAAGTTGGCACCTACTTCCGGTATAACGGGAAGTGCCACCATCTTGACAATATTTTAGGCGAGTTGCCCCCACCGACATTAGTATACTGTCAAATTTTCAAAATTTTCCTATGAATAGTTTTCCATATATAGATCGAGTTGGTTCCCGGTGGACCACCCTGTATATGAAGTACGTATTTAAGAAAGTTTATTCTGAACTATGTATTATAAATGTTGTTATCCTTATCAAATAAACTTTATTCTAGTGTATTCTATAGTTCTGTTCATTGATATTTAGCTAATATTCAGCTTTAAAAATTGCACATTTGTCAAAATTTTGTCTAATTCATATTTATTACCGTTTGAAATTATTTAAAGGAATTTATACAGGGTGTACCAACCAAAAGTAGATACCCTGAATAACTTTAGAAATAAAAACTTTCTGAAAAATTGGTGAAGAACGTCGAGTATCACAATTAAAATTAGTTGTAAATAAATAAATTTTCAAAGGCTATCAAATACTTACAATAAATATTTTAGTATTCTAAAACCAAACAGACAAGGGAAGTATTATTTGTTGAAAAAACTCGTGCTAATTTCAGAGCACTAAAAAATGTAATGTTTTATAAACTCCATTATCCAGTGTCGTGTATTTTAGACAATTTAAACGATTTCGATGAGTGTGTGCAATTATCAAATAAAAAATTATTTTACTCAGGAACGAATAGATAAAAGTTAATAAAAAATACACAGTTATGTAGACAATTGAAAGGCTTTTCAAAAGATGCATCACTCGACCTCCCTTGCCATTTGAATTTATTGAGAGGGTGGTTGTGTAGAGTAAGGGGATGGTGATATTAAAATATCTCCATCTTGGAAACAAGATCTACGTGTTTCAACAATTTTTCTCCTCCACAGTTATTCATGGTGTCCCAGCTTTTCGTTGGGACAACCTACCTATATTAATTGATATCTGTATAATACATGCTCTCATGAAAACAACAATATTGCCTTTGTGGACCTCTTATATTTTAAGCCTTCAAGTAAAAATGCTAAATTTATTTATCAAGAATTTTAAGGAACAATGCAATTATAATTGTAACTCTTATTTTATATAGATTATAAAATGTTAATCTAAATTAAACAGAATTACCAATATCAGTGTCTTTCAAATACGATAACTTATCTTTATGATGAAATACTAAATTAGGTATTTGTATATCGATAAGCATCTTCAATAAAACCAGACCATTAAAATATTTGTGATTGATTTACAAAAGAATTATTTTGTATACGTAACAAATAATTTTGAATAGTAAATTATTTTTTCTTTTATAAAAATAATAATAAGGTACATACCAACTTATCCATCGTACTCTGTTTTAGTAAACCATCAGTTTGTGTTGTCTGTGCTCATTATAATAGCAACTAGTCCATTTTTTTTAAAAAACAAAGAAAAGATCTTATCGTCAAGTAGCCGAAAAACCATTTACGTAATTATATGTGGTATGATCATTACTGCGTAATATAAAAATAATTGGTAAATTAAAGAGAACATCCTGAACATGCTTTCTCTTGCTGCAAAAGCGGTACAGCATTTATTAGAAGTAGACTGTTGTATTATTTTGTCATTAGGCCCTTTGTTTTATAATGTCTTATTCAATTAGAATAAAATATTTTAACACCATTCAACTTTTTTTTAATTAAATGAGATAAAAAAAATGTTAACTTTGATGCATTTAAAAAATATATGAGTTAATTAATTTATTTTTTTACAGATTAGAAAATAGACAAGACTGTATCCCAAACATTACGTAGGTAATAAAATGCATGCATACCAGAAATTACAGAAATTGAAATACCTGAAAATCAAAGATTTTTATATATTTTATAAACATCTATATAAACGCGTAATGGATATTCTGTAAGTTTAATTGATAAAATAATTAGGAAACGTAAATTTAAAGAGACACTTCGAAATTCCTCAACTTTTCGAAGTGAAAGAAAAAATCCAAAATTCATATATCATACGATCTTCGTGTGCCATGCTTTTGGTAAGATTTTTAAAGATACAGGTATATCAGTGATTTATTCATCGGGAAATAAACTACAACAACTTTTAGGCAATCTAAAAGACAAAATAGAAACTAAGGAAAAGTCAGGAATTTATGAAATTAGCTGTAAAGACTAATTAAAAGTATGTTGGACAAAATAGAAGGTCAATTGAAACTAGATTCAAGGAACATATAAGTCTAGTGTCGCCCAACACGCGTTTGAGAACAACCATAAGATAGATAGTAATTTAAGACTAATTAGAAATTTGACAAATTCCAGACAGTTGGATGCATTTGAGAGTTTGGAAATTGTAAAGTGTAAAAATACTTTGAATGGTGATAGAGGGCCAATCCCATACAGCCCGCGCTATTGGTTAGTAAATCACGGTTCACTGATCCGTCGCGACGGGTCACTGAGCCGTCGCAACGGTCACTAAACCGTGAAAATAGTTTAGATGAAAATAGGACATAGTGTTAGCATAGGTTTAGTTTTAATCATCTCCAGATGATACCAACTTGGTTGGCGAAACGCGCGACGAGTGCAGTATAATGTTTTAGTGTTATGCGGAAAACTACGTCAGTGTTATCTTCACACCAAAGGCTCCAACCCCTTTCAAGATTGATTGATAATATAGGAAATGTAAACTAATATCTGCCATTCTCATTGCCTCCCATGAGAAGATATAACAATAATTGTTATTGGAATAAAGCGAAGGCTCTATAAAAAATTTAAATCGAATGGGACATTTCAATTTATAGCTATTGGCTGGTCTCATGGACCTTTTTTCTCAACTTAAAAATATTATAATACTTCGCCTCGTAACAATAGAAAGGGAATTAATTATAAAGGATGAAATGCTTTAATAAGCAGATTATAATAAATGGGAATATCTCAATAAAAATTGATCCTCAAGTCAGACACTCCGACACACGCGAAAAATATTAACGTGAAACTTGGTATGGCATAGCAAAATAGCTAAGTTGAAGAACTCCATACCCACTAATTTATATGGTTGAAGTGCTTATTTAAACTTCGCCGTTTACTGGATCATTACCGATTTTTTTGAGATTGTACTATTGGCATTTCTCATATAGATGTGTATAAACTCCAACTAAGTACTAAACTAATATAGATTTCAATAAAAAAAAAATGTTGAGATACTAACAGATTCTCCATGAGTGTTTTTTTCATATTAATCCTACATCAATTATTGGCATATAAAAATAAACTCACTCAACTCAACTTTTGTATTGTTGTCTTGTATTTATTAATTTTAATAATTCTGAAAAAGTAGATGTGCACCGAGATATTTATAAATATTGAGTATGTACTACCGACTACCAAAGCTTATGTATACCTATTTATTGTCACAGAACACTGTTGATTTAATTAATAACTATCCCTATTAAAATTGGTAATTAAATTTGGAACTTTTAAATAAAACAGACAGTTGAAACGAAAAATCATGTATCATGGGAATTTCAAGCATTGTTTTTATCAACCCACTCATTGACGTAAAGAACTTCACATCAATTATGTAATACCTAGTGTAATGTGTAATAATATTGCCTTGATAACAGGTCGCATAATTCTCACTTACTTATTTCCGGATGTGTCCTTAACTTATGGGAATATTCTATTCATATTATGTAAATTTAAAAACATTTCACTTCCTTACGTGCATTGACCTATTACTGTTCTGAGAACATGTCGTCACATTAATAAATGTACGCGCCACGTAATTCAATTATTTAAAAGGCGGGAGAATTTTTATTTTGCTCTTTAGAATACACGGGGAAATTAAATTTGATTTTAATTTACATATCGCTTGACACACACATACAGTGGGCGTCTAAAGTCCGTTCCCCTCTTGGTAACTTTTCAACAAATTGGGTTAGGGACTCCGTACAAAATACAGGGTGAATCATGTAAAATGTATTATTTTTTGACGATAAATTCATTTTTCTAAAATGATAGATGGCGCCACAGGCGCTGTCAAATAATTGTTTTTAATTGATAAGGTGGGACATGTTGCATATTTTTATATGAACATTTAAAAGGTATCTCAATTCTCTTCATAATAGTTTTTGAAAAATTGAAATCGGTCTATCCGTTCTCATGTTATAAGCGTTTCTGTGAGTAAGGTAAATGAATAAAAAGCAGTCAATATCAACTGTTTAATAAAGAAAACAATATTTTAATAAGAATAACTAAAGATTTTGTTCAAAATGAACATCTTGGATCTTCTGACAGTAGAAGAACCTATCGACATTTCCTGGCGCACGTTGTGAAATGTTTGCCTGGAGATAGACGCAAACTCGTTGGTGAGTCTCTACCGTAAATTCGAAAGATTGTCCGGTCCGGTTGGGTAATGAATATCTTAGACTTAAGGTAACCCTATACAAAAATCCAATGGACTCAAATCCGGTGAACAAGCAGGCTACTCAGGAGGTCCTGGACGTCCAATCCAACAGTTAGGAAAAAGGTTATCAAGGAAATTCCTGATTTTCCAAAAACTGATGGCTTACCGTCCTGTTGATACATTATGTTTAGTTGTGTTTCGATTTTTTTTCTATGGTGTTACCTTAAATCTAAGGTGTTCATTACCCAACCAGACAATTTTTTGGATTTGCGTCAGATAATCAGCAACGAGTGTGCGTCTATCTCCTGACAAACATTTCAGGAAATATCTGATATGTTCTTCTACTGTCAGGAAGTCCAAGGTGCTCATTTTGGACAAACTCTATAGTTATTCCTATTAAAATATTGTTTTCTTTATTAAACTGTTCAATTTGACTGCTTTTTATTCATTTATATCCTTACTCATAGAAACACTTATGACTTGAGAACAGATAGACCCATTTCAATTTTGCAAAGATTAGTATGCAGAGAATTAAGAGATCTTTCAAATGATACATGATGGGCAACACGCCCCATCTTATCATTTAATCGCCATCTTTCGCTTTAGAGAATTAAATTTATCGTCAAAAAATAATACATTTTACGTGATTTACCCTGTATTTTATCCGGAGTCCCTAATCCAATAAGTTCAAAAGTTAGGCGGGGGGCGGACTTTAGACGCGCAATGTATCTAAAGTTTACCAGAAGTTTTTACGTCCTCTCACGAATACATTGATATAGGTTTAATGGATTCAGCTCTAGTAGTGAGAGAAGTATACCTAAAACTGTGTGCCATAAGTATAATGGGTTAGAAAATCAAAGCTACAAAGTATTTTTCCAACACATTGTTTTTATGGCAAATATTTATAATCATATGAACCTTACTATTCGAGCTATATCCATCAATCTCCATATCAATATATTTGTATTAACACTTTCTATCCAAATCTGTAAAAATTCACAGGGTATTTTGATAAACATATATAAGTTGTGGTACACTTATAGGTCTCTTTTAGGACACCCTGTATAAATGTAAATAATATGAAAATGTCCTCCTTCAAATAAAAAAGGCTTAATAATCAACCAGTCTATGGAATTTGTTAGAAAAAACTTTTATATAAGGTTATTCAAGGTGGTAGCTCTTCGTTGGGCCACCACATATCTTCGTAAACCCGTTGAACTGCTTAGAGCCCACGCATATACAAAATGCGAGTAAACATTTTGTAATATGTATTTAGGCAGGTTATCGGTCTGTAGTTCCTTGGACTGGATAAGTCTCTGTTCTTTAGAATTGGTAGGTACAGATGCATTAAAAATTCTGGTCAGATGGGGGTACTTAGAAATTTTTTCCACCAGAAGCTGATTATCCCATCGGGACCTGGAGCTGCAAAGTTCTTAGAGCCTACCAGAGCTCTTGGAACTTCTTCATGGATTAGTTGGCACACATCCTCTGGTTGCTGTAGCGCCTAGCAGAAGGCATCGTAGTGTGCTAGGCCTGGAGTTTCTCTATTGAGCGAAAGCTCATAAAGCGTTTTCCATAAGCTTTTTATTTGATCAACGGTCAACGGATTCTCTACAATACTCTGAGTCTCTTCGAATAATTTATAAAGTTTTTACCAAAAGAGCTTATTCTCCTCCTCCCTTCTCGCTTGCTTCGCTAGTATCTTTTTGGTTATCACTAGCAACTGTATCCTGTCTAGACAGGATAGCCGTTTGATAGCGTGCAGCACTGTTCAATTGAGAGTGTCTTATGCAGCACACGTCAACCCTATTAGCCTCGGTATGCTCTATATTACACACAGAAAACGCGATGATGCTTCTATCTTGTGTTTACGCCACTGTGCCCTTTCTTTCGGAGAAACAACATTGCCATGCCGCTTCTCTTATAAAAAACCGTTCAGCCATTCACCAATTGTGCTGTACACGACACATGTAGTCTCTTCTAGAAGTACTTCATAGTTTTGTGTCTACTTTGGCCAGGTTTTGCGACCTTGGAAGTTTATCCTCGTACGGGCACTGATATGCTCCATTTTAGGTGGAACTTGAAACAGCTTCTCCTGAACAATATTTTTCCGTGGTCCTTCGATCACTTCATTGACTCGCCGAAAAGGGCGAAAAAAGTGGCCTCTGCGACCAGGGTAAGATTTTGTTTTGTGGCAGCTCAATATTTAACACCACTGGGCGTGCTTACCCTCCAGGTATCCATCGTCTTTGTGCGGATTCACTGCTTTCATAGCAAATCATCTCTTAACTCATCAGTCTATTCCCAGACCCATGTTCATCGCGAACGTCTACGAGTTACCGTTGACGTCCATTGTGAAGACCTTGTCTTCTGATGTCTGTAACCAGAAGATGCCGACACCAGAGGGAAACAAAAATTTCTCTTCTGGGTCCGCTAGAGCTGCCAGATCGATTTCGCACCCCAACCAAGAGTAAGTGGTGTCGTTGTCACCAAAGTCCTTCTTAGTTGACTTTCTTGCTTATTGATTATTATTATTATCATATGTTATAATAATTATTTATTGACAATCATTATTATCATCAAAAACTTTTGGATACATACAGTTTTTTCATTATTAATATTAATGTATAAAGATAATCTAAGTAAGTTTCAATGAAATAATATAAAACGGTATAATTTTATGCAAAAACAAGAAACGTTCTTACTCTCTGTAAGGTAAATTAATGATTTTCCTAATATATACGTTGGTCATTTTTAGTATACAATTTCTCTGATCTGGTGATCCATAAGTTTCTACACACAAACATAAAAGACGATGTTCACATTACATTTATTTTTATAATGTTCAACTTTCTTGCATTAAATATATCAACTTTCTAGTAGTATACAGTATAAACTGTCATATATTTTACACAGTATTCTACATTATTGGGGTAGTACCAGTATTTCTCTTAATCGAATACAAATTTTATATTGAGTAGGTATTTCGCTAAATACTTAAATTTAGAAATATTTAATTTTCTAGTTTTAGTAAATCACGATACAATAAAAGGATCTGCAAATTGTGCAGTAAATTATACTCTAGCTCCAATAATAAATACAGATATAAAGTATAAGTTAATAAAACGTTTATTTTATTATGAATTTGAAATAAGAATAACTTATTAAGTATTTGATTGTGCAACATGATTTATGCTGGATTAAATACATGCAATTGGGTGGATACATAAATATAAGAAAATAAAAATTTTCTCGTGTGCGACATTCTATATTTATCACTCTAAAATAGAAATTGGAAAGTCACATTGACTCATAAAATTTGTTCTTTTAATTAATAGACTCAGTTATAACATGACTATTTTTGCACCGGGACGACTTATATAAAGATATATACCAATAAAAGTATTATTTATGATTTGAATCTAAAATTCACATTTGGTATTTTATTACTTATCTTTCTACACAGGATGATCCGTTTTTCATTTTCCGTATGCTCCGTGTACCTATGTGGCACGAATTGAAATATAGGTCTATAAAGTAGATACAATCATAAGTATTATGTAAATTTTTAATTATATAAAAAAATGTATTTCAGATTATTTTTTTCTATTTCTATGTAACATATTATATAATATGTTTGTATTTAATATATATTTAAAGAACTTACCTACAAATAAAATAAAGATAACGTATGAGATAAATTTGATTTCTATAAAATATCAACTTGGCAGGTGCTTTACTAGGAATTTGAATATTATCATAATTACGTAGGTACTTTTGGTTAATATCAAATTGCTAAATATTTATGATAAAGAGATATAACTTATATTGTATTGAGATTAATTATAAAAGAAAAAATTATCTAAAACTCGATAGTAATGCGAATGCCCCAATATAATTTTTCAGTGTTATAATTGCTGTTATTTATTTTAAAACTGTTCAATATTATTGGGCAATAAAAAGAAAAATTGCGTGTTTTCGCGCATGCGTCTACGCTTATACTGTCAGTTCTGAAAAAATATAAAACTGTTGGAGTTATATTTATATTTATAATAATAATAATAATAATAATAATAATAATAATAATAATAATAATAATAATAATAATAATAATAATAATAATAATAATAATAATAATAATAATAATAATAACCCCGAGTTGCTAACTGAGTTGCAGTCACACCGCCTAGGAGCCCAACTTAAAATCGCCGAACAGGAGAAACTGTTTCGGCGGCACGTCGACAGGCGGGTCCACGGTGTTTTCTACCGACACATCGAGGACCGCGGTCTGTCGACAAGGCTGACCTTCTACTATCTAAGGTCAGCCGGGCTCACTTCGGAGACTGAGGGATTTATTGCGGCCTGTCAAGATGGCGTTATAAACACATTGGTCTATCGTAGCCGCGTGATGGGTGTACAGGTCCCTGATGTCAACTGCAGGGCCTGCCGTGGGGCGCCGGAGACATTGATGCATTTGTTGTCAGCGTGTCCGGCAAAAGCCACTTCAGCGTACATCCATCGCCACAATGCGGCTTTACGAGTGCTATACTACCACCTTAGGCACTCGTATCAGATAGACCAACAGCCAGTGCCGCCTTACTTGCCAGGAGATATAGAGTCCGTCGTCGGGAACGACATATGCCAGATTTTCTGGAACTACCAGTTCCCGACCGTCAGGCTTATACACGCTAATAAGCCTGACATTGTCCCCCTCGACAAACAAACCAGGACTATGTACGTCATCGAGTTTTCCGCCCGGGCGGAACCAAACATAGTCCTGAAGGAGGAGGAAAAGCGGACCAAATACCAAGATCTCCTGTTCGAGCTTCGCACGCTATACCCTGGCCACAAAGTCATGCTGGTAGTCCTCATTATCGGTGTTTTAGGAGGAGTTCGCACAACGCTGCTATCTGAACTGAAGACCATTCCGGCTTGCAGGAACTCTGCCGAGATCCTAGTAAGTCGGATGCAGAAAGCAGTCATCCTGGGGTCACTACGTCTACTGAGGGCACACGATTTGGGAACCTGCAACTACTTACCGACCGGTGGGGAGGAGTAGTTGCAGTCACGACCTGGACTTCTGGCACGGCTGCAGCGATGAGTCGGGGCTCGTTGCAAGCCCTGACCAGTTTCTACAAAAAAAAAAAAAATAATAATAATAATAATAATAATAATAATAATAATAATAATAATAATAATAATAATAATAACCCTATTCCTCATTCTCATTTTAATGATGAACTTTTACTTTGATATTACAACATTACCATTTAGTACCTTTAGTAGTAGAATAAAGGAGGGCTGAATTAATGAACACCCATTTACTGATTTTGTTAACTCTTAACAGTTTTATGCGCACTGAATTAATATAGGAACAATTAGAAAAAGTTGACCAGCGATGAAATCCAAACCGTCATCAAATCATCAAATGTGGGGAACGATTAAAAACCTCGCGTCTTATATACATTATTATTATTATTATTATTATTATTCGTGTCTTTGCTTATTATGCGCAGACGGGTTAATATTAACTCTAACAAGAATTTATTTTTTGTTTAGAAACGATCTTACTATATTGCATCTATGAAGTATGGCGGCTTTTAGTGACTGGGTATGTACACATTATACCAGGCTAAGTTGTTGAGTGAGGTGATTTATGACTGAGTATGGAATGATACCCGTCACCATTGTAATGAATGGAATAATATGAACTTATTATTTCTGATTCCATATTGTTCCAACTTCTATTACTAGTTGATATATTTTTATTTTATGGATATTTTTTACCTATGTTTTGGTCAGATGGTTTTGCCACATAGATAAAGTAGGTGATCCTTTTTATTTTCTCTTAAAGTATTATATCGGGTCTATTATGGGCTACCGTTTTATCAGTTTGTATGGTTACGATCCGGCATAATTTATAATATTTGTTTTCTATTATAGTTGATCGTGAATATTCTAGTACGCTTGAGGCTCCGATTGCAGATTATATTGGAAGGCCTGCCTGGTGAATAACTTGGCCACTGCATTATGTCTATTGGTATATTGCACACCTGCTAGTAGTTTACATCCGGATCTTATATGTTCTATTGATTCAGGAAATTGGTGGCATTTTTCAATTTATTATTATTATTGTTTATTATTTATTATTATTATTAACTGGGACTGATCGACTGGAAACCTGGGATTATTATTATTATCATTCTATAATTTTTATTTTATTTTATATTTAGTACTTAACTGTGATAAACAAACAAAAGTTCACCTCTTTACTGGTAATTTTCGAGAAAATACGCTAATGTCGTTTGGGTGAGAACTATACAGTCTCTCCATAAAGTAACCCCCCCTGCCAACTTTTGAACGAATCGACTTAGAGAGTTTTAACAAATACAGGGTGAATCACATAAAATGAAGTTGATTTTGACGTTAAATTCAATTCTTCAAATTCAAAGATGGCGCCACGGGCGCTGTCAACTCAATTTTTTTAAATGGCAAAGTGTGCCGTGTTATACCTCATTTAAAAGGTAATTCAATTCTCTACATTCTCGTTTTTGAAAAATGACAATCGAGTTATCCGTTCTCTAGTTTTTTTTTTACTGCCGGATAGTGTGGGATTACCAGAATCGCAGCGGGCTCACTCACAGATGTGCCCGCCGGGAAGCCAGCGACCTCACTAAAAAACCACCTCCCTTTCCCACGCAGAACATCAGGCCGGGACCGCTTTCGCATTACTTCAGCCTGAGTCTTGTTTTTTGCTTTTAGTAGCTCTACCGTTCTGGCTTGCATTGCCTCTCTGTTCTTTCTTTTCTTTTCAGTCTGTCAAGCAGCCATCATCCCTCTTTGTTCGTAGCAGCCTCTGCACGTAGGCAGCCACTCTGTTCCACCAGTTCTCGTTGTCAAGCATCAACTCGACGATGTTCCGCGGAGTGATTTGACCGATCAGCGTCTCCAGGAACCTTCTTTCGTCGATCCATCGACTGCATACGAAAAACGTATGCTCTGCGTCGTCCCTTTCATGTCCGCAGTATTTGCACTCCGGTGTCCTGACCTAGTTCATTTTCCACAAATAATGTCGGAAGTAACCGTGCCCACTAAGGAACTGGGTCAAGTAGAAATCCACTTCCCCGAATTTCCTATCCATCCAGGGTCCGACCCTCCTGATGAGCTGGTGCGTCCACCTACCTCTTGAATCGATCGTCCATCTTTCCTGCCATTCCGTCAGGGTTCGAGCTCTCTCTTCTGCTACTGCCCGTTCTCTGCCCACTTCCACGCTAGCGTCGTAGATTCGCTTCCGTTCGATAGCGAGCAGGTCGATGGGTGGTACACCCGCTATCACCAGGATTGCGGCTTCGGAGACTCCGCAGCAGCTCCGATACCTGCTGCTCCCCTTCGCTGCACGGTGCTCATAAGCTTTCTGTATTTCTTCACTCTCATAGCGTCGGCTCAGATCTCGGCCCCGTAGAGCAAGATCGAATGCGTCGTCGCCATCAGCAGTCTGCGCTGGCTTGGCCTCGGGCCGCCCACGTTCGCCATGAGTCCGCTCAGTGCAGCGGTCTTCGTCACGGCTCAGTCAGCCGAGCTCTGTATGTGTGGCCAGTAGGTGAGCTTCGTATCCAAGATCACTCCCAGATACTTCGCCGATACCTTCGTCTGGACTCGTTCTGTACCGATTACCATGGGTACGACCTTGGGGATTCTTTTCCTCGTGAGCAACACGATCTCGGTCTTTGCCAGGGCCAGTTGTAGCCCATGTTGACTCATCCAGTTGTTGACTCGCCTCATTACTTGGTCGAGTTTCAGTTGTGCCATTTCGGTGTTTCGGGAAACAATGACCGCTGCGACGTCGTCCGCGTGCGTACCCGACGAGGAAAGCGTCTCGGGGCATGTCCGCTCGGAGCAGGCCGTCGTACAGCGCGTTTCAGAGGTCCGGTCCCAGTATCGAGCCTTGTGTCACTCCAGCCGTGATTTCCCTTGTCTTCGTCCCTTCGGTCGTTTCATATTTTATTGTACGATCTCTGAGGTAGTCCCTGAATATGCGAAGGAGATAAGTCGGGATGCCGAACGTACCCCACAGCGCCTCAAGGATATCTATCCATCTCGCCGAATTGAAGGCGTTTTTCACGTCTAGGGTGACAAGCACCACTATGGGCCAAGCCGGGTGGCTCGCCGTCTGGGTCTCACACACCGTCTCTACGACTTCTCGTATGGCACCGATTGTGGAGCGGCGCTGTCTAAAGCCGTACTGTCTGTTGGAGAAATCTCCCGCCGTTAGGATGGCATCCAGCAGTCGGGGCCTCAACAGCAGTTCCAATGTCTTACCGCCCGTGTCCAGCAGACTCAGGGGTCTGAGCGACGACGGAGAATTTGGGTCACCTTTTCCTTTACTGATGAGTACCAGCCTTGCTTGCTTCCAGCGAGTACTAAATACACCTTCTTCGATGCAAGCGTTCATCATTTCCAACAGTATATTAGGTAGCGTGTGCGCTACGATCTTAAGGATCTCTGCTGGTATGCCGTCCGGTCCAGGGGCCTTTCCGCTTTTTAGGGCGGCGATGGCTGTCATCAACTCATCCATGCTGAACACAGGGACTTCATCGATCTCCTCTTCGCCATTTTCCTCGTTCCTCAGAGGGTGTCTTGGGAAGAGTTCGTCGACTATACCCTCCATCGTCTCTGCTGACAAAGCTCCGACCGGTCCTAGGGACTTCAGTTTTTTGGTTACGATCTTGTAGCCCAGTCCCCATGGGTCCCTGTCCACCTCTTCACAAAGTTTCCTCCAGCACCGTCGCTTGCTGTTCTTAATCGCGTTGCGGAGATTTTTCCTTGCCGTTTTATATTCATTTGTACGGGCTTCAGCTTCTACGGCGTTTCGCTCCCGTTGTGCCCTTCTTCTGAGTCTCAGACATGTTCTTCTCAGTTTGGCTATCTCTTCCGTCCACCAGCACACCGATTTTCTGCTGCCTCGCTGTCTTTTCGCTGGCATAGAGGCATCACAGGCGCTCTTGATTAAGCTCATGGTGGAATCCACGAGGGCTTCCGCCCTCTGTCTTCCGCTTAGTCCCCTGGGAAGCTCCGAGGAGGGATCCAAAGCGTTTTGTAGAAACTCTACCAGTCTCGTCCTGTCCAACCTTGCTAAGTTCCAGCGGTGTGGTCTTTCGGCGTTATTTCTCGCAGTTTCCCTGCTTCCTCTGATGTCGAAGGTTATGTATTGGTGATCGCTTCCAGTATATTCTTCGATCACCAGCCACCCTTCCACCCGAGGTGCCACTCCAGTAGATGCCAGTGTGACGTCTGGGATGGAGTTGCCGAACCCCGGTCGCCTGTAGGTCGGTGTTGTGCCCCTGTTTAGTACTTCCAGGTCGAGTCTGGCCGCCATTTCCAGCAGCAACCGGCCTCTTGCGTTTGTCTGTGGCATGCCCCACTCCAGTGCTCTGGCATTGAAGTCTCCGGCGACCACCAATTCGCCTGTGACCGTCCTCAGAGCGTCTTCGATGGACTCTAGCTTTTCTCGGTACTCTAGAGCGGTGTTGTTAGGCGAAAGGTAGACACTTACATAAGTAATGTTGCCTGCTCTCACCCACGCGTAATCCTCCCCGGCGCCGTGTGCCTCTGTTCGCAATTTCTGGGTATTTGCTACCCACATTGCTGCTGTGTTAGAAGTGCTGGTGAACCACGTTGGGCTGTCTATGTTTCGGTACTGCTCACTGATGATTAGTACGTCTGCCTCCAGCTCGACCACGAGTTGGGACAGGAGGTCTTGAGCAGCACTGCACCGTTTCAGATTGCACTGAAGGATGCGGATCATCGGGCGGCGTTCTTTTTCTTTTTCAGCTCGAGGGCATGTCGAAATACTTCACATGCGCCTGAGCCCGGGACGTGCTCGGTTTCTTTAGCCGTCTTTTTCCTCTCTTCGCAGAGGACGCACCTGGGGTTGCTGGTGCATTTCGCCGCTTTGTGGTCATTTTTGCCACATTTCCAGCATAGCGTGCTCCTATCGGGTCCCTGACAGTTCCGCTTCACGTGACCGTAGCCCAGACATCGGTAGCAACGTGGGACCGATATTCTCAGCCTAAGCCTGCAATTAATCCAGCCGATTTTTATTCGTTCCTTCTTAAGAAGGACGGCTCCCCTTTCTCGTCCATCTCGACGATAGCCATTTTTTGTTCCCGCTTATTGGGCTGGGTAACAAATACTTTAGGCTCTCCAGCCTCTCCCGTTTCCCGTTTAAGGGCCTCTTCAACTTCCTCTTTGGTTATGAGGCAGTCTAGGTCCCGTATCTCCAGCGTGACTCTGGTTGTCAAGTCTCGCACCACACACGTCTGTCCCAGCGCGTCTTGGATCGCACTGCGGAGTGATGCGCCATCCTTCGTGGTGTTACCGAGTCGCAGGAGGACGCTGCCGTCCTGTGTTCGCCGAACTGCCTTGATGTCGGCGTCTTTTTCTTCCGGCCTGATGGTCTGTCGAAGCTTCCCCAGAACCTCTGCGTAGGTTTTTCCGTCCCCAGGTTTAATGAGGATAGCATTGCCTCGCGCTTTAGGCGTCCGCTGCTTCTTGCTGGGCTGCCGCCTGGTAGTTCGTGCTGAGGAGGAGGTCCCTTCTCCTGGCCTATGCGGATAAGTTTTGGAACCGCTCTCGCCACCTCTCGATTTTTGAGATCGTTTGACCATGATCCACTCCCCTTCTTCGTTCCCCTGTTTCTTCTTCTTTAGGGGCGTCGAATTCGGGCTGCCATTCTCAATACTTGTCAGGTCCTCTCTTTCTCTCTTTTTGTTTGGCTCAGGGCCTAACTTTTTTGCCTGCACCGGGGCAGTCGCCCGCACTGAAGCTGGCGGTGGTGTCTGCGCGGGCGCGCATCTCACGGGCTTACCTCTCGCGTGAACAAAGAGCATGCCGCTGATCTCCGCTGAGACCATGCACACCTCTCGCACCGAATCCAACGATGCCTCTATCTTGTTCAGGCCATCCTTGATTTCCAGGCTAACGTTCTTCTGCCTGCCTACTGCCCTCTGCATGACGGCAAGGGTCTCCTCCATGTGCTCTAGCTGCTGCTTCAGCCTTTCCTTCTCTTCCGCAGCCTGCTGTTGGAGCTGGTCAAGAGTCAGGTCTGCCATGGACACTCTCCGTCTTCTGCCCATCTCAGCGGCAGCTGGTGTTCTCGGTGTCGGAAGCCCTGGTTTCGTTAGGATCTCCGGGAGTTCTCCTTTTCTTTGCGCCAAGGGGGTACCAGATGGTCGCTCCTGCAAGGTCGCCTTCCCTTTGATGGGAGGAGTCGCCGCGAGCCTCGATTTCTTTGCGAAGGGATTTATTTCTGTCCCACCTTCGCATCTATTAGTCAAGTCCATTTCCATTGCCTGTTCGTCAGTAGTTGTATCCTGTCCTGTATTTAAAGTTATGTTATTTTCCATACTATTCCCACGAGTTGGGACCATTCTTGTCGTCACCCCCCGGCAGTGGGCCCTTACCGAGGGGAAGGCTTTGATACTGTGAGGTGCGCCAGGTGCCCCACAGGTTGTAACGACTTCGCTGTCGGGTTTTATAGAGTTTTCCTTCTCCCATGCCAGCCAGTTAAGGCAAGCACCCCGGTCCCGGATCCCACCCAACGTACCACAGCTACGCCCTTCTGTGGTGGTTGAAGGGCGGTCCAGGTTTTACGGTATGTAGGTGATGACTGGCGCTCAGTCATCCCCAGCTCGGACTGCCCCGGTTTCGCCAATTCCCGTAACCACCCATCTCTGAGTGGCCCCTGAGGCAAATCCGTTCTCTAGTTACATTAACGATATTTAAATTAACGATATTTAAAAATTTTGCTTTTATCAAGTCTCCTTGCCTTGCTTGCCACTGTCACTGAAACGTCAATAAGGTTCGAGAAAGTAGTTTCACGTATAATTTAAGAGTGTTTGAAAGTGTCTACAGGTTTTTTCTTATTTTTTTAAGTTATTCGATTTGATAGATTTGATAGATTTAAGAGAAAATTTAAGAGGAGAGCGGTACTTAAGAATCATGCGGGTGGAAATTTTTCCAAAGATAGAAAGAATAGCAGACAATAACATTCAAAGTATTGTATTTCAACAAGATGGGGGACCACATTTCTATGGACCTGTTACCGATTTTTTAAATAACCAATTCCCAGGCAGATGGATTAGCAGAAAGGGCCCGATAGAATGGTCGGCTCGTTCCCCGGACTTAACTCCTCTTGATTTTTTCTTATGGGGATATTTGAAGTCAAAAGTTTACAGAACTCCTCCAGTAAATATCGACGAACTACAGCAACGTCTAACACATATGTGTAGAAATATCCCTGCAGAAATTTTAGGAAATATCAGCCCAGAATTTCATAGTAGACTTTTTATGTGCCAAGAAGTCATTGGACAATATTTTGAATAACTTATTTAATTCTTTTATTTTTTGTTTTAATAAATATGTGTTCAAAATTTGTTGTATTAAAATATTAATTAACATTTTATTCATGGATCAGATTAGAAACAGAAACGCTTGTAACTAGAGAACGGCTAACTCGATTGTCATTTTTCAAAAACGAGAAAGTAGAGAATTGAATTATCTTTTAAATGAGGTGCAACACGGCACACTTTGCCATTTAACAAAATTGAGTTGACAGCGCCCGTGGTGCCATCTTTGAATTTGAAGAATAGAATTTATCGTCAGAATCAACTTCATTTTACGTGATTCACCCTGTATTTTGTTAGAACTCTCTAACTCGATTCATTCAAAAGTTAGCAGGGGGGGGTTACTTTATGGACAGACTGTATAAATTAGAAATATATTTCTATTAGCAAGTGATTTTTCTATGGTGATATTTAAAGAATAAAGTCAAGAGTATTTCGTGGAACCTAAAGATAGAATCCGTACAGTGATAACAATTTATTTTAAAGTTGTATGTTCTTCACGTTCAATGATGTTCACGAAAGAGCCGGCATGAGAGTTACTACCAGTAAGTTTGTTATCGTTTTACTATCCTTTTCTGAAAATATGACCACTTGTTGTCAAGAGTAATAATAAGAATTAATCTAATCAGTAACGAATTAGTTGTGTTATCTATAACATGACACAGATATATAATAAAAAATGTAATCTACTATAAGAGATCGCTGAATTAAAATTCTGTAGTTAACGCATATTATATCGCAATATGCAATATGAAAATATACCTGCTATAATTTCACCAAGATATATAATATATACCTACCTATAAATATATACCTATAAAACAGTAATTTGAAATTAATAGGGCTTCGGTCAGTTTTTTTTTTTTCATCGTATCCAAATTGTCTACTTATATCTTGGTAAACCCCCATTCCTATTAAAAAATAAAACCCAGGGTAGTCACGACCGACTAGTTAAAAAACAATAATTTGAAATTAATAGGGCTTCGGTTAGTTTTTTTCATCATATCCAAATTGTCTACTTATATCTTGGTAAAACCCCATTCCTATTAAAAAATAAAATCCAGGGAAGTCACGACCGACTAGTTAAAAAACAATCATTTGAAATTAATAGGGCTTCGGTCTGACCGAAGCCCTATTAATTTCAAACTTTTTTTTAACTAGTCGGTCGTGACTACCCTGGGTTTTATTTTTTATATATATAATAACAATATGTTGTTCTTGGTGAAAAACTAATAAAACCTAAGAGGACGCACATTTTAAAAATATGTATAGCCATATAGGGTGCTCTATAAACCGGGGCAATATCAAGCTTATGTTTTTTAAATGGAATGACATATTTTTCATTTCATAGGTATTTGAATTTGGATCATTTTTCTGAATGCGCCAATATAGGGTTTACTTGTTTTATACAGAGTAGTACAGAAGATATGAACATTTTTGTTTCTCAATCGCAATGAATTGAGCACCCTGTATCCTTTTTAAGAAAATAAATACTAAATAATTTTTGGCTCCATTAATTATGCTATATAGTCTAGTTTTTCTTTCTAAGAATTTTTTTCAAAATATCTTTACTTCTATACAGGGCGAATCGAAACTCGCAACCACAGTTTTCCCATTTTTTATAAATGAAACACCTTATATTTTATAGCATTTTCATTCAGGTCTTTCACGATTCTTTTTATTCTATGAAGCATACCCTATACCTAATTGCAACTGTTTTTGAGATATTTGAGATTAATAATTAATTTTCTATTGCATTCTTCTGCACCAAGTATAATATTAGAAAAATATTTTTCATTGAAGATCGTTTTCCGCCCCTGATTCTACAAGAGGCGAGCTTTTACATGTTTCCTTTTTTACTAAAATCGGCAAAGGCGATTCCGAGGTGCAGTCTCTTAAAAATGACAAAAAAATTAGCTAGGTATCTATTAATTTTGTGAGCAGTTTATTAATGACATTCGCGGTTCATTAGGAAAATTTTAAAGAATCAGTAAAAAAAATTCTAAAAATGATATATGGTTTATTTGAACTATTTTCTTTAGTACTTGCATTAGATAGTTATACTGACTAAACAGTTAGAAAAGAAAATGAGAATTTAGTGTATAAAGCCTCAAATATCTCAAAAACCGTTGCAATTAGGTATAGGGAATGCTTCATAGAATTGAAACAGTCGTGAGAGACCTTAATGAAAATTATATAAAATATAGGGCGTTTTGATTCATAAAAATTGGGAACGCTGTTGTTCCGAGTTTTGATTTGCCCTGTATGCAAGTAAAGCTATTTTGTAAGAAATTCTATAGAAAGTCAAACTAGACTATCATATTTTTTTTTTTTTTTATAACGAGAGGAAATCGCATGACCCCCGGGCCTTAGTTTCTATCGGCACCGGGGAGTGTGGGGCGCAACTCCCACTAAAACCCCTCCTTTTCTTCTCTACCTCGGACTCGGGACTGTCGTGGGACCTGGCATCAAGACCCGAGGTAGCTATTCTTTTCCTTCCTTTAGTTATCTCCACCACCTCTCTCCATCTCTCTCCCACGCACCTCCCTTCTCTTAACTAATTCCGTGATGCTATTTTCTATTTCCGTCCAGTTCGCTTGGGACTCTAGCATCAAGTTTACCATATTATGTTTCGTCACTGTTTCCCCCATTGCCGCTCTCCAGTTACTTCTAACGTTCTCCCCATATCCGCACTCAAACAGAGCGTGCTCAGCAGTGTCAACCTCTCCGCAGTCTTCGCATAACTCGTCCATAGCCTTGCCAATAGAGTGTATATATGCCCGGAAGCATCCGTGGCCTGTGAGAGCTTGAGCCAGATAGAACGTCATCGCTCCGTGCCTTCTATTTACCCAGACCCAGGGTGCCAGGGTAGGAATCAACGTCCTAGACTATCATAATTAATGGAGCCAAAAATTATGTAGTATTTATTTTCTTAAAAAAGGTACAGAATGCTCTACGCATTGGGATTAAAATACAAAAATGTTCATATCTTCTGAACTATGAATAATATAGTAAACCCTATATTGGAGAATTCGGAAAAATGATCCGAATTCAAATATGAAATGAAAAATATGTCCATTTAAAAAACATAAGATTGATATGGCGCCGGTTTATAAAGCACCCTTTATGACTATACATATTTTTAAAATGTGCATCCTCTTAGGCATTATGAGATTCTATAATATATTTTTTTGTTTATAATCATTATTATGTAGGTAAGTACATAGTGATTTGATTACTCATGAATAAAAGGTAACATTTGTAGTTCTACTTCTCTTCAAGAAGTTATTTGGTACTACTAGTTAATCACAATTTATTTTTTAATTATCGGAACTTAAGCTGCGATAGTCATACATATTTATACATTAAAATTTTTACCCGACAGTGATTAATTCAATACTAATACTCAAAACCGTCCAACATTCCTACCACCTAAATGTATTACAAAATCAGTAATATATTAATTCATTATGTAATTTAATAAATTACCTACCTCATTAACAAATATATATATAATCTGAGGCATCTGTTAAAAATGTATTTATTTAATCCCTCGTAAATACGTTTGGATTTAGATTTTTCTTGATTTAATAATTGGAAAGATACAATGTATGTCATCTTATTTATGTTACAGATTCAAATTCTAACAGATTCCTCTCAAAAAATTAATATGTATCAAAGTTAATATGTATCTACTTACCTAATTGTCTGTACCAAAACTGATCGGTTTTCGAGTTATTTCAATAAAAAGTCTAAAATTCTGAAGTTTGTTAATATAGACAGTAAACAATAGGTAGATAAAGTCGGCTTTCAATTATTTGAGAACGTATGTATTGTGTTGTAAGTTGAATACTATGCAATTAGCAATTGGTGTTACTTTCACCTCACTTTTACCTCAATAATTGAAGAGGAATAGAACTTTATGTTAAAATTATTTTATTGACATGGTGAATGAATGAATGCCAGCAAATAAAAACCAGAACATGAAAAATATTTAATGAGCCCCAATAATACGTTCTCAATAAACTAGAGTCGACTTTTGTTTAATGCATATGTTAATACATTTCAGAGTCAGAGTTTTAGAATTTTTTTAAATAATTCTGATCCGTGTAGGTATAGAAGGATAAGTACTTATAAATATCCTCACATAACGCTTATAACTATAGGAAGACTTGTTTCTGCAACTAGGTGGTGAAATTTTTAAGACGGAAGCATTGATTCCTTATTTGTTGTGCCAAAAAGAATTCAGACATTTTCAGAATTGGTTAACATTGAAAATATAATATTACATATAGTTTAATTTGTTTTTGCAAAAATGGAATGATATACACGGTATTTCATTTAAAATAAAAAAATCATGTGACTTTCGGCTTAGTGAAAATGATGCGGACATGAAAATTAAAAGATAGATTGCTATGTCATATCCAGCCAGAAGATAAAATTGAGTGTAATAATAACTTCCACAGATACGTCTAAAGGATGATAACTGTGAACCTATAGATGTATGCAGAGCTCCATTGAGGGCTGGGTTATTCCTAGTATATAATTATATAGACACTCTCCCATCTAATATCCACTTTACAATATATACTGATGACCCTTTCTTTTTAATTTGTGATAAATTTGTATGTATATCCGTTTGAGAGAATAAGCCTGATATTCTGCTTAATAATGTGCATACCTACAAGGTTTACATAGATGAACATGTTCAGTTTAACGTTCAAGTGGCATTTGACTATGTCGAAAAACTGTAAACTCGTTGGTTTAAAGTTAGTTTAAACCACATATCGCTGTTTGTTTAAAATACATCACAGATAATAATTGGAGTACACTGTATATAATATTTAAGAAAGTCTTTTCAAGTCGAACCACAAAATTGTTTGTTTCTACACACTCCCACTGGTGCAAAACAAAACTATAACTTTGATATATGACATGACAAAATGAAAACGGTTGAATAGGGTATTGCAGCCTTGGTAATAAAGTCCTACAAAATGAAATCGGGACTTATTCGGTCTGTCCATATTAAACAAACTGGTTTTAGACTTTTCTAGGTCGTGATCTTTAAAACGCATGTTATGTCTTACCTAGATACTTACAATATAAATTATATGATACATTTTTTTATCCGCCGAACTCAGAAGTTATAATTTTTTTATAATCATATTTCTAAAGATTTTCCAATGAGTAACTCAGTTTAATAATATGTACCTACTTACTTTCAGTTTAATTCAATATCCATATATCGGATTTACAAATATTAAACAAGTTATAGTGAGCTCTGTAGATCTTGGAGAAGAATATAGAAGTCTTAATAATTTAGGAAATTAAATGTGTAAATCACCTCCAACACCAAACGATGATAGGTGTTTCGAACTCACGTAGTGATCTTGTATCTAGGTATTTACATAGTGTATACGGAAGGATGTTTCAAACCGGGCGCTTAAATAATTCAGCTCAGCTCGTGTCTGAGATACTAAAATTGCAATAGTCCAATAGCTTTTGTCTTTTTTAAACCATAAATTCAATAATTACCGCAGTGAAATTTGTAAAGTATTATTATTGCTAATGATAATAAATTGAAATGAAATGAAAAATAATGCTAAATTTATTTTGTACTTGTATTTAATATTATTTTACTTTGTACCTAACGACATTGAAATATTATTTAATAACAGGTTTTGTGAAGAGGAGACATGTTACAATAGGGCCGTTGTGTTACTATGAGCAAGCATTATCATTTACAAGTTTATATGCAGGAGATACCCACATAAATTTACATTTTAAATTTTATTTCCATGCTATCTTGGACCTCGTATCAAATATTGGTGTCCCAATAACAATATTACATAATGCTAATGGAATAAATAGATGTGATTTTCAAACAGTTCTCTATTACATAATACATGGTGTTTATTTAGTATATAAAGCAGAGGGTTTAATTTATATTTCAGGGTGTTTTTAATAGTTATGTAATACGTAGATAATATCTAAAAGATTGAGATTTAAATCTAGATAATATCAATTATGAGCATTATAATTATTTCATTATACAGCAGATTCCAACTGCAGTAAAATAGTATTGTCGAGTGTTATTCTTCCTGGTGGTGACTGTGTACGCAATTCTATGTGTTTATTATAAATCCTTGCACATGCAAATGGAATTCATTAAAAATATTTTTGCAGCATCAATTGCTTTGAAGGGATTCAATCACCACCACCTAGAGACAAGGTGGTGGTGATTCAATACATTTAATATCTAGGTATTTAGTATGTAGAAATTATTATTAGCCTACACCTCTCTTATATCGAGGGGGCTGCGAAAACAAATGCGTTTGTTTATAATGTCAGTGTTAGTGGTATATGATGTTAAATGTACTCAAAGTCAAATATCACCGATTGACATCTTAACAATACATATTGTTGATCATAAAAAGTGTTAGCATCCTGTCAAATTTTGTAATTTTGTATTAAATCGTTTTGAAGTTATTTCATAGAAACCATTTTCGGCATCACTCCTTTAAGGCGTTGTAGCTACCTTACAAGGAATTTTAGAGGAAATCTCTGTAGGGCTTTTCAGAATATTTCAGCTTGCTTTATCTGCTCTGAAATTTTGAATATCCATATCGGAAACACCGTGTATATGAGAGTGGGTGGTCTAGAAATAGTTTTATCATCCAGTTAGCACAGAATACAAATTTCAACCCCCCCCTCCCCCCCCCCCCTATTCAGTTACACTCTTTTAGATATAGGTACCTACTTATCCCGCTTGGAATACAGAGCTTTTACTCAGGTTATATAATTTGATCAATTCTATTAGGGAGAGAGTTAAAAAACGAAAATTGATGGCACTATAGCACATTTTTTGTTCATTTTATGTTAGTTGACATGTTAATAGAAAACGGAAAAACAATAATCGACCGCTATATGTTTTTATTTCCATTTTAAATGTAACACCTGCTTGTAACTTTTTGTAATCAGAAATGTGAAGTTAGATCAATACTAAATATGCAAATAGAATAAAATTATATTTTTAGATAAACCACGGTAAGCACTGGTCTGGTATCACGCGAAGGTCTAAATACAGTTAACCGTATATGGGGACCTACCAATATTATTTTTATTCTAAAAATGTTATATACAGGGGTTTATCGAAATTATCTGTCATTGCATTGACATGACTTTTCTGGTTATACCGAAAATTAAAATTATCGCTTATTTCAAGTGCAATATGGTATTTTTTTATTTTATGTTCATATTCTACATTGAATTTTGAATTAAATTTTATAAATAGACCCTATGAATATTAAAACTGAATCGTTTTTACTTACTTAACCACTTAATTCGATTTCTTCGAAAAGTCTGAGTTACATATTCTCCACGCGTCCACGTACCTAATAATTAATTAATAAACAAGGCTTTATTTAGAGATTTGGGTTGTCATAATAAAATTTTATGAGAGTAGTTGTTGGTGGAACGCGCACAGATACCCACAACACTCAGACCTTTCTACCCATTGTGCCTGCCGCCAGTTAAGAGTTACAAGATGCCTGTACTATGCATATAGGCCAAGACCAGCTCTACTGGAAGTTCTCTAATGTCCTGGGGCAGGAGAAAGGCTGCCTGCGCCCAGGTATTTGTGTCTTTGATAAAGTAGATGCAACGGCAGAGGATGGGTATAGATTGCACGCCATCGGATCCGCAGAACCTACAGGTTCTAATGGCACTGAGGCCAATAATATTCAGGTACCTACTTGTTGAGTTGTTATTGACTTGTTAATAGTCTTGTGACAATTTATATGCTGTTACGACTTACCGCAAGGTAAGCTCAGCCGGTGGCTCAGGGTTTAGTGTCTCGATCGCTCAACCCAGAGGTCGTGGGTTCGATCCCCTTTCTATCAAACAATTTTCAATTAAATTGTTTACTCGTAAATCAAGGCTTGCTCGTAGGGATGGGTTGGCAACCATCCTGGTGATGGAATGTTTGACAGTCCCCCTAACTAATTAGGTTTTCCAGGTTTCCCTCATTCCCGCACTGAATGGTGGCTAGGGCCTACCAACAGGGCGTTCGTAAGTCGTTCCTGAGGCGCAAATGAGATCCGCGAAATAATAATACGCCACCCCCTCTCCCACAAAAGTCTCAGACTTACGGGCTAATCCTTGTGATTAGAATGAGGGGTAGAAATATTATTATATTATATTATTATTTGCATTCCCTGCTTATTACAATATATTTAAAGATATGTAAGAAATAATCTGTCAGTTATCAGGACGTAGGTTGTGATAATGAAATGTGGCAAGTTATTTATTAGATGTCTTTCATTACTACAATGAACGATGAAGTAAACGAAATTAAGGTTTTAGCGTATTTTTTATGAATCAGAGATCTGTACAGCGTTGCCAGATGAGCAAAATCAAATTATTGTAAAATGCTTTAAAAATTATCGCATTTCACATTATATCGTACACTATGATCTCACTAATGTGACATCATAGGCTGACTCTGGTTAATACAGTAGGTACAGTTAGTTTAATATAATTTTTTTATTATGATTATTATTATATTCGACAGACACATTTAAAAATACATTTATATAAAAATAAAAATGAAACTCTTAGACAAAACAACAAAAGGGAATTGTAAATTATTCTTGTTCGATTAAACTTTCACAAATAACCTCTTCTTCCTGATTTTTATCTTCGAAATGTTTTGGTTTTGGTCCATAAATTTTTGAAGACGTCATGGATTTATTCATGTTCAAACTTTTAAAGTTTATTACAAAAATATTTTGTTTTTTACGAGAATGAAACATTCATGACACAAATAGGCTTTAGACAATATGTATATTTATCAACGTCTATAAATTATCGTACATTAATCTGTTATCGATCGTACATCGTACTCTACTCGTAATTATCATAATACGTCTAGCAACGCTGGATCTGTATCACAAATAAGTAATAGATGATGTTTCTGTAAATTATGGCCATTTCATTGATATTTTTCGTCGTTTTTGTTGTATTCAGTTGGAGATTAAAAAGAAAATATGTTTGGTGTGGAAAATCAAAGAATATTGGTTTTTTGTTTTAGAAAATTTAGGGATACATCAATATCGTAACATACAGCCCGTCCCTAAAATAACCGATTTATAACAGCAAAAATACGTTCATCAATAGTACACATTTTAAATCGAAAACCACGAAAAATAATTAAACAAATAAATACAATAATCAATAAATGGTAACAAAACGATAGAACGATAACTAAGCAAACGATAATAGACGATAAACAGCTGTTAACTAAATAAACGATAAATAGCTCAAAAACTATAACACGCAAAATAACTACATGTCAAACTAGCGACTTCTCGATGACAGTTTGTAAATAAAACAATCAATTGTACTATGCTTAGAACAGGAACAACTTGCGACTATTCCAAATGCGACTACGTAGAGAATTGATACACCTATACCTTTCAAATATTAAAAAGATTGAAAGCCAATACATTCCCCCGATTTAACACCTATGGATACATTTTTTTGAAATCCATACCTCTTAGATTTTAGATTACATTAGATTAACAATCTTCGGTTAAACATTTCAATATTTAGTGTGAACGATGGTCTTTTCACTCGTCGAATGAGACACAGAAACGCTTGTACTCAAAAACGGATGACTCGATTTTAATTTTTCAACAACTGGTGTGAAGACAATTGAAATAGGTACCCTTCAAAGGATGTGCTATACGACCTCTTTGCTATTTAAAAACAATGTGTCGACAACGACTTTCGCGCCATCTATCAGTTGTCAAAATTCCGATTGCAGGTAGAAAGTAATATTTTTTTTGTGCAACCCTCCTCAAAGCGACTATTTTGCATTCGCAACACAGTCCGCAAAATTCAATTTTGCGGCCGTTACCCTTAACAACGGCCGGCAAACTAAATGTCACTCAAATGTCAAAATTAGGTACAAACATTTTTCTTTAAATGAAGGAAATATTTGATAAAGGAGATGAGCACTTCGTCTTCCAAGCATCATAATTCATAATCATACTTCATTTAAACTAATTTAACAAATAAGAAATTAGGCAGAGGGCAGATGTGAAAAATGGATGTTATTTTGTCTGATTTTTTTAACTTGAATATGAAATAGTGCGTACAGTAGGACAGAACATAATTATTTTGGAAATTTGCATTCGAACTCTGAAACTTATTCTTATTGGTAGTAGTAATAATAAAATAGTGTAGAGAAGCAGTACTGCTGTTAGAAATGCTGATACAATGAAATCAATTTTTAGCTATTCGATTTCATTCGCCATAAATTCAAATTAAAAAATCCATTATTAAATAGTCGCCATTGTAAAACAATATTAACGGTTATATAGAACCGCAAATTGTAATTATATCTAATATGAGTTGTTATATTCTATTTTCACATTATCATCTGCTGACAGATTATTTTCGCCAACCTAATTAATCTTTAAATAAGTCTAATCTTTGAATTTGTCACAATTGGTCACTTTAGTTTTCAAAGGCCTCTATAAATCTTCAGATATATTACTCACATAATGTTTTTACCCTCACATCTGAACCCTCTAAATTAATTAATGGCCATTTTCCCGAGTAATTTAGTCCTGTATACAATTAAAATATATTGTTTGACTTATTTAAGAACTACAGAAAAGATTCATAATGTTATTCGAAATTAAAAATATTTCAGAAACTTTAAGGCATTTCATTCTATTCTATAAAGGACCCTGTGAATTTATTAATAATAATATTACAGCTAATATTAACTAAACTATTAACAGTATTGGTATATTACATCATGTCCTTTACACGCCAAATAAGCAAGCCTCGAAGTAAAATATCAAAATGTCACTAACATCACTGATGAAGAACAACAGTTTCTAAATAGCATGGTGGGTTGTAAATGTCAGACATAAAGTTATTTCCATTTATATGTACATGCGTTTATTACATAATACAACATACCAAGTGATCGATGCCTATATAAAATCAGATTAAATTAGAACTAGTCTATCAAAATGTTTTTGAGGCGTTTTGCGTAAATATTCATATTAATTATTTTAAAAAAACTACATTTGAAAAGTAAATCTTTAATCAATTTTAGGCAATAATTATTTTTAGATACGTGTTTTTGTTAAAACAGCTTACCCTAGGTGCTAAATTTAACCAGGTGCTAACTCTATCTCGCGTTGCCATATGTGTTTACAAAATAGACTACAACTGAAAAATAGACGTCACTTGTTCACATTTATCGCTATATGTAAAGTAAGGAGAGAGCGAGTCGTTTAAGCTAATGAGTGTTGTACGCATCAAACTGAAAAAAAATAATAGTACCTCTAATAGGAGCCCTCGGTGGAGCAAGAGATACACTGCTTTCGGAACTGAAGATCATACCGGCATGGCCGAAATTCGGCAGGTCTCCTACCCGGAAGAATGCAAAAGGCGGTCATTCTGGACCGGTGTGAAATCAGCAGCCAAATCCAGCAGCTAAATTTCCGAACTTAGCCGAACGGCGAAATCAGTGGTGTAGAGTAGTAAAAGGGTCAAAAGGTTAATGAAATTATACTTACTATTAGCGACAGCTTTGCAAGCCTCCTAAAGGGTGGAAACGGGATGGCAGCCAGAAATTATAATATTTTTTTTCTCAAAAACGACACACTGTGACACCTTCAAATTTTTACTAAAAACAACTTTAATTATGGTCTTCGAGACTATACTAGTGGGATGGCCTTGCAAGCCTCCTAAAGGGTGGAAACGGGGTGGCAGCCAGAAAATATATTTTTTTTTCTCAAAAACGACACACTGTGACACCTTCAAATTTTTACTAGAAACAACTTTAATTATGGTCTTCGAGACTATACTAGTGGGATGGCCTTGCAAGCCTCCTAAAGGGTGGAAACGGGGTGGCAGCCAGAAAATATAATTTTTTTTTCTCAAAAACGACACATTGTGACACCTTCAAATTTTTGTTAAAAACAACTTTAATTAAGGTCTTCGAGACTATTCTAGTAGGATGGCCTTGCAAGCCTCCTAAAGGGTGGAAACGGGGTCGCAACCAGAAAATATGATTTTTTTTTTCTCAAAAACGACACATTGTGACACCTTCAAATTTTTGTTAAAAACAACTTTAATTATGCTCTTCGAGACTATCCTAGTAGGATGGCCTTGCAAGCCTCCTAAAGGGTGGAAACGGGGTGGCAGCCAGAAAATATAATATTTTTTTTCTCAAAAACGACACACTGTGACACCTTCAAATTTTTACTAAAAACAACTTTAATTATGGTCCTCGAGACTATACTAGTAGGATGGCCTTGCAAGCCTCCTAAAGGGTGGAAACGGGGTCGCAACCAGAAAATATGATATTTTTTTTTCTCAAAAACGACACATTGTGACACCTTCAAATTTTTGTTAAAAACAACTTTAATTATGGTCTTCGAGACTATCCTAGTGGGATGGCCTTGCAAGCCTCCTAAAGGGTGGAAACGGGGTGGCAGCCAGAAAATATAATATTTTTTTTCTCAAAAACGACACATTGTGACACCTTCAAATTTTTGTTAAAAACAACTTTAATTAAGGTCTTCGAGACTATCCTAGTGGGATGGCCTTGCAAGCCTCCTAAAGGGTGGAAACGGGGTGGCAGCCAGAAAATATAATATTTTTTTTCTCAAAAACGACACACTGTGACACCTTCAAATTTTTACTAAAAACAACTTTAATTATGGTCTTCGAGACCATACTAGTGGGATGGCCTTGCAAGCCTCCTAAAGGGTGGAAACGGGTTGGAAGCCAGAAAATATAATATTTTTTTTCTCAAAAACGACACATTGTGACACCTTCAAATTTTTGTTAAAAACAACTTTAATTATGGTCTTCAAAACTATTCTAGTGGGATGGCCTTGTACGCCTCCTAAAGGGTTGAAACGTGGTGGCAGCCAGAAAATATAATATTTTTTTTCTCAAAAACGACACATTGTGACACCTTCAAATTTTTGTTAAAAACAACTTTAATTAAGGTCTTCGAGACTATCCTAGTGGGATGGCCTTGCAAGCCTCCTAAAGGGTGGAAACGGGGTGGCAGCCAGAAAATATAATATTTTTTTTCTCAAAAACGACACACTGTGACACCTTCAAATTTTTACTAAAAACAACTTTAATTATGGTTTTCGAGACCATACTAGTGGGATGGCCTTGCAAGCCTCCTAAAGGGTGGAAACGGGTTGGAAGCCAGAAAATATAATATTTTTTTTCTCAAAAACGACACATTGTGACACCTTCAAATTTTTGTTAAAAACAACTTTAATTATGGTCTTCAAAACTATTCTAGTGGGATGGCCTTGTAAGCCTCCTAAAGGGTTGAAACGTGGTGGCAGCCAGAAAATATAATATTTTTTTTCTTAAAAACGACACATTGTGACACCTTCAAATTTTTGTTAAAAACAACTTTAATTAAGGTCTTCGAGACTATCCTAGTGGGATGGCCTTGCAAGCCTCCTAAAGGGTGGAAACGGGGTGGCAGCCAGAAAATATAATATTTTTTTTCTCAAAAACGACACACTGTGACACCTTCAAATTTTTACTAAAAACAACTTTAATTATGGTCTTCGAGACCATACTAGTGGGATGGCCTTGCAAGCCTCCTAAAGGGTGGAAACGGGGTGGCAGCCAGAAAATATGATATTTTTTTTCTCAAAAACGACACATTGTGACACCTTCAAAATTTTGTTAAAAACAACTTTAATTAAGGTCTTCGAGACTATACTACTGGGATGGCCTTGCAAGCCTCCTAAAGGGTGGAAACGGGGTGGCAGCCAGAAAATATAATTTTTTTTTTCTCAAAAACGACACATTGTGACACCTTCAAATTTTTGTTAAAAACAACTTTAATTAAGGTCTTCGAGACTATCCTAGTGGGATGACCTTGCAAGCCTCCTAAAGGGTGGAAACGGGGTGGCAGCCAGAAAATATAATATTTTTTTTCTCAAAAACGACACATTGTGACACCTTCAAATTTTTACTAAAAACAACTTTAATTATGGTCTTCGAGACCATACTAGTGGGATGGCCTTGCAAGCCTCCTAAAGGGTGGAAACGGGGTGGCAGCCAGAAAATATGATATTTTTTTTCTCAAAAACGACACATTGTGACACCTTCAAAATTTTGTTAAAAACAACTTTAATTAAGGTCTTCGAGACTATACTACTGGGATGGCCTTGCAAGCCTCCTAAAGGGTGGAAACGGGGTGGCAGCCAGAAAATATAATATTTTTTTTCTCAAAAACGACACATTGTGACACCTTGAAATTTTTGTTAAAAACAACTTTAATTATGGTCTTCGAGACTATCCTAGTGGAATGGCCTTGCAAGCCTCCTAAAGGGTGGAAACGGCGTGACAGCCAGAAAATATAATCTTTTTTTTCTCAAAAACGACACACTGTGACACCTTAAAATTTTTACTAAAAACAACTTTCATTATGGTCTTCGAGACTATACTAGTGGGATGGCCTTGCAAGCCTCCTAACGGGTGGAAACGAGGTGGCAGCCAGAAAATATAATATTTTTTTTCTCAAAAATGACACATTGTGACACCTTCAAATTTTTGTTAAAAATAACTTCAATTAAGGTCTTCGAGACTATACTAGTGGGATGGCTTTGCAAGCCTCCTAAAGGGTGGAAACGGGGTGGCAGCCTGAAAATATAATTTTTTTTTTCTCAAAAACGACACACTGTGGCACCTTCAAATTTTTACTAAAAACAACTTTAATTATGGTCTTCGAGACCATACTAGTGGGATGGCCTTGCAAGCCTCCTAAAGGGTGGAAACGAGGTGGCAGCCAGAAAATATAATATTTTTTTCCTCAAAAATGACACATTGTGACACCTTCAAATTTTTGTTAAAAATAACTTCAATTAAGGTCTTCGAGACTATACTAGTGGGATGGCCTTGCAAGCCTCCTAAAGGGTGGAAACGGGGTGGCAGCCAGAAAATATAATATTTTTTTTCTCAAAAACGACACACTTCACGACCTTTAAATTTTTACTAAAGACAACTTTAATTATGGTCTTCGAGACTATACTAGTGGGATGGCCTTGCAAGCCTCCTAAAGGGTGGAAACGGGGTGGCAGAGAGAAAATATAATATTTTTTTTCTCAAAAACGACACATTGTGACATTTTCAAGACCATAATTAAGTATTATTTAATTATGGTCTTGAAGACCATAATTAAAGTTGTTTTTAGTAACAATTTGAAGGTGTCACAATGTGTCGTTTTTGAGAAAAAAAATATTATATTTTCTAGCTGCCACCCCTTTTCCACCCTTTAGGAGGCTTGCAAGGCCATCCCACTAGTATAGTCTCGAAGACCATAATTAAAGTTGTTTTTAGTAAAAATTTGAAGGTGTCACAATGTGTCGTTTTTGAGAAAAAAAATATTATATTTTCTAGCTCCCACCCCGTTTCCACCCTTTAGGAGGCTTGCAAGGCCATCCTACTAGTATAGTCTCGAGGTACATAATTAAAGTTGTTTTTAGTAAAAATTTGAAGGTGTCACAATGTGTCGTTTTTGAGAAAAAAAATATTATATTTTCTAGCTCCCACCCCGTTTCCACCCTTTAGGAGGCTTGCAAGGCCATCCCACTAGGATAGTCTCGAAGACCATAATTAAAGTTGTTTTTAACAAAAATTTGAAGGTGTCACAATGTGTCGTTTTTGAGAAAAAAAAATATCATATTTTCTGGTTGCGACCCCGTTTCCACCCTTTCGGAGGCTTGCAAGGCCATCCTACTAGTATAGTCTCGAGGACCATAATTAAAGTTGTTTTTAGTAAAAATTTGAAGGTGTCACAGTGTGTCGTTTTTGAGAAAAAAAATATTATATTTTCTGGCTGCCACCCCGTTTCCACCCTTTAGGAGGCTTGCAAGGCCATCCCACTAGGATAGTCTCGAAGAGCATAATTAAAGTTGTTTTTAACAAAAATTTGAAGGTGTCACAATGTGTCGTTTTTGAGAAAAAAAAATATCATATTTTCTGGTTGCGACCCCGTTTCCACCCTTTAGGAGGCTTGCAAGGCCATCCTACTAGAATAGTCTCGAAGACCTTAATTAAAGTTGTTTTTAACAAAAATTTGAAGGTGTCACAATGTGTCGTTTTTGAGAAAAAAAAAATTATATTTTCTGGCTGCCACCCCGTTTCCACCCTTTAGGAGGCTTGCAAGGCCATCCCACTAGTATAGTCTCGAAGACCATAGTTAAAGTTGTTTTTAGTAAAAATTTGAAGGTGTCACAGTGTGTCGTTTTTGAGAAAAAAAAAAATATTTTCTGGCTGCCACCCGGTTTCCACCCTTTAGGAGGCTTGCAAGGCCATCCCACTAGTATAGTCTCGAAGACCATAATTAAAGTTGTTTTTAGTAAAAATTTGAAGGTGTCACAGTGTGTCGTTTTTGAGAAAAAAAAAATTATATTTTCTGGCTGCCACCCCGTTTCCACCCTTTAGGAGGCTTGCAAGGCCATCCCACTAGTATAGTCTCGAAGACCATAATTAAAGTTGTTTTTAGTAAAAATTTGAAGGTGTCACAGTGTGTCGTTTTTGAGAAAAAAAATATTATAATTTCTGGCTGCCATCCCGTTTCCACCCTTTAGGAGGCTTGCAAAGCTGTCGCTAATAGTAAGTATAATTTCATTAACCATTTGACCCTTTTACTACTCTACACCACTGATTTCGCCGTTCGGCTAAGTTCGGAAATTTAGCTGCTGGATTTGGCTGCTGATTTCACGCCGGTTCATTCTGGTCTCAATTACGTCTACTCAGGGCACACGACTCCCGGACTCAGTAGTTACTCACCCCACGGACGTGGGGAGTACCTACTGATAACCACCAGCGGCGGACTCTGAGAATCGGAGGCAGGGAAACCGTCGACTGGATTTTAACAATAATAATAATAATAATAATAATAAGAATAATAATAATAATAATAATAATATAAGGGTCTTCTATAAGAGCCTTGAAGACCATGGCTTATCCGAAAGGTTGACCTTTGCCTTTTTAAGGTCAGCGGGGCTTAAGTCGGAAACCGAGGGATTCATTATTCATTCTGAACCGGTCGACTGGATTTCAACAAAAAAAAAAAATAATAATAATAATAATAATAATAATAATAATAATAATAATAATAATAATAATAATAATAATAATAATAATAATAAGAGGAGCAAACCCGGGATTTAAACAGACTACGTCTAGTTAATGTGTAACTACCTTATTCTGTATAATATAGCACTGTACTTCTGTAAATAATTTTCAGCCAGCTAATCGCAATATTTGTGATTCATAACATCATAACTCATAACAAATATTTTTGTCGTGTCGTGTGTGGAAAAATGTGCCAATCTACTTATATATTGTTAAAAGCAATTATTAAGATCAAATTAACCAAATACCAACCAATTGGGAAAGTATATTAGACTTTTTTACTATTGAAGAATGATTCAAACGATTGACATGTTGAATTTGAGTCAGTAGCGTTGCACATCTAACTTCGACCTCGAGTTTCTGGAATAAATATTGCGTTAAGTTTTTTCCTGTATCTTTTTAAATAAACGAGATATCAACTTGTACACTTATAGTTCCTACTCTTAACGCCACTTACATATACAAAAATATGTTCATATAAATTTCGCTGCCACGTGCCTGGATCAGGACCATATCTTATACCATATCTTAATTAAATAATAGGTACCGGGTGTCCAAATAATAAAGGACGTCGGCCATATCTCAGGAATGGCACATCGTGGAGCATCGGGAAAAATTTTTCCGGGCAAAAAAAACCAGACCAGAAAAAAATGCTGGAAATGATTTTCAAGTTTCTATCTCTGCCGCTAGCAGCACAATATACATGGTCAACGTGAAAGACTTATTTTTTCGAAATTTTCCCTAGTTGAGGTATACCAAAAATACTTTTATTGTGATCTTTAGCAAATTTTGCATCTTTTAGATTTTACACTTTTTGCTCTATCTCTACAAATAAGGACAGAATGGAGGGGGAATGTCTTTCTAATAAAATGTTAAAACTTCGGTTTGCATCAACCAAATTTAACAAACATTGTCTCGTTGGAAAGAGCATCCAACGCTCTAAATGCCATATGCCATCTTGGCATATAGCAATATGCCAGTATGTCATATAGCAATATGCCAGTATGTCATATAGCAATATGCCAGTATGCCATAATATGCCATATTATTAAAAATATGGGTATGAAGGGCCGCGTTCCCACGGAAAGACCACGCATCTCCTATTTCCAATCCTCTTTTGTCTATATCTTCGGTTACAAAAGAGATATATACATGCGACTATAACCATTTTTTCCTATTCTTATTGGCTTTTCAGCCAGACTAAGATTGACGTATGCTCCCATTAGAAATTTTAGAAAAAAATTAGAAAATGTGTCAGTTTTTTTCCAATAGCGCCATTTAGCTGTGGCAATATTAAGCAAAATAACTTTATATACAAAAAAATCTAAACAAGCGTTGGATGCTCTTTCCAACGAGACAAAGTTTGTTAAATTTGGTTGATGCAAACCGAAGTTATAATGTCAGCTAATATTCAAAGGATTTTTTATCTACAACTAGAGAATGTTCTAATGAATGAGTAATGAAAGGATTGACGATTACGAATGCTACAAAATTACAAATCTGATAGGAGTGAATTTACAGAAAATATAATTTTATTATTAACCTATTCCTACTACAATTCATTTAAGGTCTAACAGATCAGTTCAGTGTAAGTCCGAAAGTCCAAATAAATTTTGTCAAAAACCTTCCTCTTGATAAGATATGTTGAAACGGTTAAATATGTTTCAATAGATATAGTAATGCAATACCAATAAAATTTCAAAATGTCATTGCCTCATATCGCATTAATTTTGTTAATGATACTGATATAGGTAATAATAAGTATATTATAACGAAACATTAATAAATATAACGCAGATATAAATATACTGGATGCCCCACATTCCATGTTAGAGCAAATATCTCCGTTACTATAGAAATCGACTAATAAATGTTTAAAAATTCATATAAAATAATATAAAAAAACTCGCCTCTGCTTACAACACCAGAGGTGTCTTCAAATACCGTATCAAACTTTAGCGATTGCCTAAAGATTTCTTCCAGTGATCTTGATCAAAATGGCTTATTTTTTATTATAAAAGGAAAGTTTTATTGTTTATTTTTTTCTTTAAATTGCGCTTTTGCGTTAAGTGATAAAATGACAGACTCTAGAGGTGTATATAATTAAAGCATACACTGAACATAATAAAACTAAAACAGTATTTTTATGTTGTATAAGTCATAAGGCAGTTATTTTTAGAAAACGGAATGACTTCTGTATACCTATAAAGAATAAAATTGTTATTACAATTCACAGAACAATAAAAAGGATTAATTTGCATTATAAATATTAAAAATATACGGATTTGAATGGCTTCGGAATCAAAACTTTTATGTAATCAGAAAAATAAATTTTCAATATCTTGAAGACTTTTTTCCAAATCTATATATTTTTTCTGCTGAAAATCCGAATATATACTTCTCACGCTACAACATGTTTGTATTGACAAATTCGATTGCTTGTTTATTTGTTGGTTTGTGTTGACAAATCTGGCTTAGTTAAACAGGACGTGTCACTGCAAATTCTGTCACTTCCGGTGCTAACCATCAACTTCCTTATTTTAAATGGAATGCTATTTTTTAGTGCATTTTTAAACTCATCATTTTATGGGGACTTCAAATTTCTCTATATCTAACTCTAGCCGTTTTTTGGCCAGACACCATGAGATGTGAGGTCACCTAGTATGGTCATTTTGTAAATGATAAGTGTGATGTTGCGACTGTAAATAGAGGACTCCTCAACCTTTACAGTGAAGTTTTGAGAATCGCCAATTTATTTACAGGGTGTCCAAAACATAACTTTGTTTTAGCCCAAACTCAAACCATTATAACTAGATTTTTTTTTATACAACAAATTGAAAACCAACAAGAATTTTCGGCACATCAAAAGTGTCAATAACAGAGAGCTATTAAAGATTAGTATAAGGAAGGCTAATGCAAATCGAAAATTTGAATTTCATATAGTATCTAAATATAAAGACATTGTTTTAAAAAAAGATGCCAAGACGGCTACATCGATTATTTATATATCTTGACCAAGAGGCAGACAGTGAAAAAGGATATGGATCCTTTTTCTCATTATCATTATCGTTCTCGTTCTCGTGTACTCGTTATCGTTCCCTAATCACCTGCATCTTATAGTGGCTCTTATTCCAATGGCTAACGTACTTATCGAGATGTCTATGATCCGTTAGGAGTTTAGACATGAAGTAAAAGAAAAGTGTTAGATGAATTATTAAGGGTGTGATGAATTAGCCATAATATTTCCATGAATCCGATGAATCTCGTTAAAATACAATAAACACCGTGGAAGTTCAAGAACTGGTTCGGGGTTCATAAATTGGTTACTTGTGTATATTCTAGCCATCGCGTCAGCCTTGTCATTTCTATATGTTTTGCAGTAACCAGGGTCTCCGACCAGCTTATGTAATATTATTAAAATGTATAGATTGAGACCACAGACTAAAGTGGCCTGTGATTGAAACCTTCCCCCTCTCTAATATGTAGTTTACGTCCTGTACCTACTACATGTGTGTAAAAATTATACCTATAATAACTTACAGATATGCATTTTTATAGATCGAGACCCCCCCCCCGCACTTAATGTTTAGTTTTATAAGTCATGTTCACAATAACTTACAATATCGACTATTATTATTGACAACGTAATGTAGTTAAGTCAAATTGAATCACCACATGAGAGATTAGCTTTATTTTTATAACTTGTATCTTAATCTGCTTTTATCTGGTGTACTTTACCTATATATTTGATATATTTATAATCGTTCAACAAACGCTTAAATTGTAGAAATCATGATCATGTGTTTTAAATTTGTGTTTTTTGCTCTATGAAACTTTAAAATTTCGTAGGAACCGGCTTCAAGGAAATTATTTCTTTACAATTATCTAATTGATCTAATTATAATTATAATGGATCTAGATTTTTACAAAGATCTCTTAAATTTCATTCCTCTAAGTATACACAATTGACCAATGCGTGGGTCATGTGACAGATATTTAAAAAATATTTTTGAGTTAAATAGGTACTTATTATATGTATCTAATGCTGCACCAGCCTTTATAACCCACTCCACAAAAAAACTCCATGAGAATTTTTTAGACTTTAATTACAATTTATTACAGCAACACTTTAATTAAGTTTATTACAAAAAACCGCAAACCGCATTTTTATAATAGTTACCGTTTTCCCGGAAATTCGGCGTGGTGCAGCATTAATCTAAAGCCACACCATACTCTCGTATCTCTGAAAGTACCTATGTAAGATACTGAAACTAAATTGGTACCTATTACTAATTTTTTACAATTTATTACAACAGCCCGCAATTTTTTTACAGTTGCCGTCTTCCCGGAAATAGAGTGTGATGCAGCTTGAATCTAAAGCTACACCACACTTTTGTATCTTTGAAAGTAAGTAAGATACAGGAGCGTTTGGTATTAGACTTTTTTACACTTTATTACACCAGACCGCGATTTTTTACAGCTGCCGTTTTCCCGGAAATGGGATGTGATGCAGCTTGAATCTAAAGCTACAGCACACAGCTAGGCTACACATCTTTGAAAATAAGTAAGATATGGGAGCGAAATTAGTATAAGATATTTTTACACTTTAATTACAATTTATTGCAGGAAACTGCGTTTTTATAATGGTTACCGTTTTCCCGGAAACATGATGTGGTGTAGCATGATTTAAGCTACATCACACTCTTGTATCTTTAAAACTAAATAAGATACTAAAGTTTAATTACCTACTATTAATTAAAGCAGATTTTTTTTATTTCCGTGTTGTCAGAAATAGAATGAGGTATATCTAAAACTGTGTATTATGATTTACATTTTAGACGTCCACTTCCATCTTTCAGGCTTCCATCTTCCAACTAAAAAAATCTGATACCAATTTCGTTCCCGTAAACTTACTTTCGAAGATACGAAAGTGTGGTGCAGCTTTAGACTCACGATGCACCACACCCTAATTCCGGGAAAATGGCAACTGTAAAAAAATGTAAATGGTAATTAAAGTGAAAAAAATTCCCATGAGTTTGTTTTTGGACTAGGCTATAAAGACTGGTGCAGCATTAGCTACATAATTATTATAAAATGTTCTATTGCAGTCTGGCGGGTTTATAAAGTGGCCTGTATGACAGTGGCTAGTGTAGATTGTTGTAGTACATAAAAATCTCGACTAATGCTCTTATCACTATTACTTTGGATCTGGGTTCGCAAATGGGATGGAAAAGACATGGAATGTTTATCGTACCTACAGTCTTAATGATTGTGAGGTCATTTGCATTTTCACGATCATGATTCCCAATTAATTTGAAGTTTCAGTAAAGACAATTATTTTTTTATCAAGTCGTACCTATATATTTAAGAAAAAAATTAGGGTGTGAACTACAAATGCCTCTTATTATTTTCATATATAATATATTTTGGGAAAAATTTACATTTTAAACCAATAACTGACTGAAAAGTCGTGACAAATAAAATCAAACTATTAATGAAACTTCGAATAGACTGATCTTGATCTATACTATATAAATAAAATAAATTCAACGGCATGCGTCATTTCAAATTTGTCATGTTAAGTGCTAAGTACAGATGGTTTTTTGTGAAAAGAAAATTATATATATAGTTCAGCATCAGCACCAAACGATCTCTTACATTTTTATTAAATAAAGGCCGCATGCAAATAGTAACGATTTCTATGACAGTTGTAAATGTGAATGTATAATATTATTTACTTAACAAATAGCAAATCTGCAGTAACAAGCCAATTTCTATTCTACACCTAACTATAATACATTTTCTGTTATGTTTTTACCTTCGTAGTCAATATTTTTTTTATCCTGTTTCCGCATATCTAGTAAATATCCAGCATAGTAAGCATACATAAAATTAGGTATATAATTTTCAGAAAACTACTAAAGGTCACTAAATTTCAAATACATGTGTCTCCCGCGACAGTTTCAGTTCTGTGTAGTAAACCAATCAAGCATCTCACCAGTGCCGTAGTGTGTAAGGGGCTAACCTCGAAAAATTAACGCAGTTTTCTCAAAATTACTTGCTTTTCCTTTCCCAGTACATATTTTATTTATTTTTTAATTAAAAGGTATTTTCTTGAGAGATATTTTGCTTCATATCCCTTCCTTCGGTTGCATTCCTCAGTTTCGCATAATAATATTTGTATCTGTTTATAGTTTGTATTAAGTCTTTTCTTGTCCAATTTAAGTAATAAATTTTAGGGCGTTTTTTGAAAACCTGGTTTTGTCGTAAAATGATTTTGAAATTTGCAAATATTTTATATATTTTTTTAATAAAAAATGATTTTTAACGGTAATTTTCGTGTAAGAGAATTGAAGTTCGAAATTTTTTGTAGAATATCCAAAAATTAGGAAAAAATGGTCGCGAACGCTGAATCACCGATAACTATTGAAGTCACCTAAGACCGATAGTTGTAATCGGTAGGAATAATTGATAAGCTATTCTGAACAGTCAAAAAAACCTTGGTAAATGATTCATCTTGTGTGAATTCATCTATAACTTCTTGTAAATAATACCACATAATCTCAAAACTTAATCAGCCGTGTTTATATAAACCAAACCTTAATCTATGATGAAAGGATAAATCATAGTAACCTGTATTAGCATATGTTTGCAATACAATGGATATTATATTTTTCGATTATAATAGATCGGATACAAATATAACCTTAAATATTATTGAATAAGTAGAGGACACTTTAAAAAGGTAAAATGAAAGACCGCGCATTAACTACAAGAGAAAGTTTAATAAAATTCAAGTAACCAGTTCAAGAGTAACTTCAGATGACTCCTCAACAAAAAGATATATATTTTTTAATTTTACTTACCTACTTTTTTATTATATTTTAGTAATTCTGTAAAGTTGCCCTCACTCATGTGGATGCAAAAGACCTTCAAAAACTATTTCTTGACTATGACAACTTGCACTAGACAATAACATAGACCATAAATTTATTAGGAATTGGCTAAAAATAAGGACGGTTTCAGCCCTATAAAATTATACTTTTACAAAAATTAAATAAAATTAACTTTTACGTATGATCACAGTTTTTGTGAAGAAGTTATGCTGAAGCGTCACAATTTGTGACCCTACCTTGTGTCTTAACGGATCTAAAATAAACATAATTGCAGATACTCGCCACGGAATAATCCTCATTGGAAGGAGGAGATACACGCAGAGCGACTTCAAAAAGTAAACGTCTGGAAGAGCATGGTTGGAAGTAATTTAATTGGACTATCCATCATAGATGGAACTTTAACTGCCTCTAAAATCTAAAACTCTTACAGAATGTTTACAGAATGAGATAGTGGCTGCTTGCCAAGACTCATTTCCATAAGCATAATTTAGGAATGTTTAGTATCAGCAAAAGAATAGCATTTTGTTACAGGTGGAAAGGAAAATAGCGACATCACCGGACTTGAATTCCCCGATTATTAGTTATAGGGTTACTGGAAAAGTGTAGTCTAAATTAATCGTTCAAACAGTTTGGAAGATTTAAAAGCCTAATCTTGAAAGGGGTTGGAACTTTTGGTGTGAAGATAACACTTACGTAGTTTTCCACATAACACCAAAATACTATACCGCCCTTGACGGGCATTTCGCCAACCAAGTTGACATCTGGAGATGATGATGATGAACAGCTTTGATCATCTCCAGATGATGCTAACTTGGTTGGCGAAACGCGCGTCGAGTGCAGTATAGTTTCGGGGTTATGTGGAAAACTACGTCAGTATTACTGTTATTCAGGAAATATCTTTGCAACAAAAATATATTTTTTATTGATGTTTATATTTTATAAATTACTGTAATTTTTAAATTATTATATATCACTTTTCTTAATTTTTTTTATATAGCATAAGCAGAAAAACCAGCTGATTTACAAAATATTAAAAATAATAGGTTGCCATTTGAAAAATTACAGATTCATGAATTACAGTGACATGTGATGAGGTTAATGAAATGCAAGGTCACGGACAAACGATATATGTATTTTCTACCTAGTATTTTCTGTACAAAACATTTTTTTTTTTAATCCCCACAGTATGGACAAATTGTTAATGATTTCCTGGTTTTCCTGTTAATTTCATTTATGGGTATTACATTTCTATGAAACATCCTGTAAAAACATTCCACTTTATGAATAGTCGGTAGGTACCTACTCTTTCAACTTTACTGTTAACACCAGATACTGATAATAGGCATTTAATGGTTTCCAAACTTTATAAATTATTATGCTTCATCCGTGACACTCTTAGGGCTTTAAGAGCTTCCAAAAATAAATTTCAAAAGTTGACTCATCTAGATGTTGAAAACCCAGACATGCCGATTTTGATCACATTTATTTGCTGTTGGAAGATTACTAAATTAATTATATGTAAAGAGATACGTAAAATAATTGCACTAGCCATTTACTATGATCATCAGTAAAAGTATTATTTTTTTATTGCTTAAGTATTTGTACAAAAGAGAGATTTTCAAATAGCATAGTGAAACTTGTATTTATCAGTTCAGATATCAGATTTATTATCAAATCTAAAAAACAGAAAAATGTATTAATAATTATTATTCGAAAGCCATTCGTGTGAAATATTTATGTACAGAAATGTAAATCTGTGATTTAATTATTTTAACTTATTAGTATTACCTATCTCGATGCGAAATCTCCATACGAAACTTTTTGTCTCAACAAAAATATTTGCATCTCCGTAAGTTTAGTTAAAAAGTGAAAAATTTTATCTTGAAACTTGCATGTAGTGCATGTGTATGTGGTTTTTAAACATTTTATATTATAAACGTATTAAATTGTTTAAATGTTTCTATAACACTTGCCGCCGCAAGTTCGATTCCAATATTCCAATATTCCTTTTCTAACTTAAAAAACCAATATAAATAGATACCAAAATTTTTGTAGAGACACAATAATTTCGTATTGGATAAAGCTGCCAGAATATATTTTAATATTATTTGTTATTTCACAATAATTGTTAAAAATTAAAACATTTATAATTAAAGAAAAGGGGTAAATAAACTTTATTTAACCTTCTTGGTGTAAACTATGAAAGAGGGAATAGGTATAGGACCACTGTATAAACTTTTTGAAATAGGTATTAAACTTCTGCACAAAAATTGGGTTTATTAATTTGAGCCATTCTTGAGAAAACCTGTGAAAATTTGATTCGGATCCCATATTAAAGAACCTTTTTAACAACTTTTTAAAGGAAACCTCACTAAAAAAATTATATATAAAAGGCCCCCCCGCCCCCATTAGAATCGGTTACAGTCTTGAAGTAATTTACAGAAAAACGATTGTATATTAAAAAAAAAAAGGAAATAGCGATTGACTTTGACATTCTCGATTAATTTCATATATCTACTTATAAATATGCATTTTGATATCAATATCAGCGTCCTGGTGAAAAATATCATTTTGTACTGTAATATTACGCTGTATCGCCGTACATAAAATATCGAAAGATTTTTGGTAGACACAATCCTTAAAAATTACCTATAATAACTTTATTAACAATAAAAAAAGAATACAAGAGTTCGATAATAAATGACGTGTAGTAGATAAGTGAGAGATAAGAAATCTTATCATAACGAAAATTCACAGTTGTTGCAAGCCAATGGTGTGAGTAGTCAGTCGGTAAAAGTGTGATATAATAAGTATTTAAGTGCACCGGCCAAAGGTGGTAGGTATGTAAATATTTTGGATTTAGTTTTAGAGTTTGGAGAATCTAGAAATTTTCGGTCGGGAATCAAACATTTGTGTAGTTTTTAATTATATGTAATGTGCGAGTAAACAATATTCTTGTATGCAATTTAAAGTAAAACTAATTAGTGTAAGAAATTCCTGCCATTATTTAGTTCAGTGCCTAAGTATTAAAAAAAATGCATATTATATAATCCGTTATCTGTATTTCAGTTTGTTTCATAATACCTAATAAGAATATTATGTAAATATGACAGTGAATTGCAAAAGTTTTTATGCAAGCTGAATCAAATTTGACGACCATTACAGAGATCTCGGAAACTATTAAAGCTACAAGAAAGCTTAGATGGAGAAAGTAGTGCAGGATTTAATATGGATCAACATTCCTGTGAGAAAACATTGAAATTGTGTAAAGTTTCCATTTTATTTAGAAAAAAAATGGAAATCGTCATTTTAGACAATGAACTTTTTTATTTGTAGACTTAAAACGTTCTTGAACAATTTTGTTTGGTTTTCTAAGGGCTTTTCATTGGCATAGTTACTTATTTTTATTATTAAATGGTTTCCGAGAACATAACAGTAACTTTATTTTTTCCTTATAGGTGTCATATTGGACTTTATCATTTTAGAACAGAGAATATTTCTGATTAAATTAAGGTATAGATAATATGACATAGTTCAAAAGTGCAAAACGGGCATGTTACCCAAAACATTATTTCTGAATATTAGGATTCTGATATCTGAAAATAGGATTATAAAACAAAAAATATTTTGAAATAACTTTTTATTGAAGTATTGGACAACAAAAATTAACTAGCAGTTAATTTTTGTTGTCCAATACAGTATCATAAAAAAATATTGAATAATTAACGATTCCCAATTATCTGTAAATTAGTTTCTACGGAGTAAATTTATGAAGATAATGTGCTAGATTTTGTGCTAAACGGACAAGCTTTTTCCAGTCGCTTATAAAAGCCGGAAAGGCGGCGTTGGAAGACTGGAAACAACTACTGCTTCGTCACTGATCTACTTGATAATATGAGACGGGCATTGTTTGTTAAAAAACAAAAATGCAGAGGTTATACTAAGAGTAAAGACTCTTGATAATAACTAACATTACTCCAATGAAAAAGCCCTTACCAAAAACCGTTCCAGATTTTTTTTCGATCAACCTACAAATAAGTTACAACCTATTTTCAACATGACGATTTTAATCTTTTTTTTTTTTTTTTTTTGTAAATAAATTGGAAACTAAACACAATTCTTCAATTGTTTTCTCAGCGGAATATTGATGCACATTAAAAAATTCTCCTGCACTACTTTCCCCATTTGAGCTTCCTTGTAGATCTAAAAGTTCCTCAGATCTCTGTAGTGGTAATCAGATTTGGTTCAGCTTGTATATATTTTTTTAAATAACTTTAGATGTTTTATTGTTTGTTTAGAAGTTTGAAAATGTTCTTGATGAAGATTCTGCTAAGTCTAATAAAGAAAGAAGTTACCTGTGAGTTATTCTAGAACTCAGTGGAACATTTCTACAGTTTTTTTAGTAAATGATAATCGTCGTGGCGACAAAATATAAACGATTTTTCATCATTGGATGGTAACAGGTTCTCAGATTCCTGTGCCGCTACTAACATATGGAAAAAAGCAGTTACACAATATATTTTTCTTTTTATCAGTAACTAAGGACATACATATTATAAAATAAAAGACCATACTATAGAGTTATCTCCGATCGATAAAAAAACGATATTATTAAGATAAGCTGCAGGAAAGCTAAATCTGCCTATAGAAAGGTTGTTATGTGTATATTTTTAGTAATTACACAATTACACAATCACACTTCAGAAAACAATAAAAATAACAATTGAAAAATATAATAACAACTGATATATTGTCAGTGTACAGGTTTTATATTCCTCCAAACACGTTACAGATATGTTTGGAAATATTAGGAGTTAGAAATTTTGCAATTCAGTAATTCTGTCAGAAATTATACAAAATTTATAATTATTAAATTTATAAATTTATAATTATTTTATAATTATTAGTAGGTAAGCAAAACCGCTATCAAACCACTTTAAGGTTACAGCGAGCTGGACAGCGTGAATCCATCGAGCTAGACCACGGAGCCGGGGGTCATTGGCTTCAGGGTGAAGAACCAGACTTCTTGTAGCATCCCCGCATGTTCTTGTAGCATCCAGCAAGTGTAGGAGTTCCAGGGGCTGCAGAAGAGCACCCCAAGAGTGTGTGACGTACGTTCGTCAAGATGGCGGCCTGACGTCACGAGCCGCGGCTCCGTGGTCCAACTCGATGGATTCATGCCATCCAGCTCGCTGTGACCTTGAAGTGGCTTGATAGCGGTTTTGCTTACCTACTATTATTTCCATATATATATATATATATATATATATATATATATATATATATATATATATCAAGTGAGTTATAGCACAGATTAATCAACCTTGTTATAATATCAGAGTATGGAATGTATCTCATATTTTCTAGGAACATTTTGGAGTTAGCAATATGTCTATAATCACTATTAAATTTTCTCCACTTAAAACTGAACCGAAAAGTTGCATGTCTGAATAATTATCCATAAATTTTAAAATCCATTTAGATACACAATCCGTTACGGGTCCGTAACAGGTGGAAATTGTTTTACATTTATATCATAATTGATAGATAACACTTTCTTGCAAAAGACTACAAGTACCGCAAATAAAGTTTAAAAAGTTCAAAACCCATGCCATATATTTTTCGCATATGTGTATGACATGATATTCCATCATGCGTCATTACAGCATTGCATCATAATGCATTATACAACATGAGGGTGGGATAAATCCTCGGGTCGGTTGCTCAGAGTTTGGTGTGTCGATCGCTTATCCCAGAGGTCGTGGGTTCAAATCACCATTCCGCCAGACCATTTTCAATTAAATTGTCTATGGCTTGTTCGCAAGGATGGATTGGATACGCCATCATCCTGGTGGCGTGCCTAGAATGGGAAGAACGTCAGCCTGGTGTTAATATGAGATATTAACATTAGTGTTTGAGTATCCCCCTAACTAACGAGGTTTTTCAGGTTTCCTTCTCCCGCACAAGTCTCAGGCTTCTGGGCTAAATCCTTGTAATTAGAATGAGGTAGAGATAAGTATTATATTATTATTATCATTAAACTTTAGCAAATAAGCTTTATTCATAAAAAACAATAGATTTCCGCGGCCGTAAATAATTAATAATTTAATAAACAAGCTATTGTAATTTTGAAGACATATGACATATTTTTATAGGCATATTAAATTAAAAAAAATTAAAACACCACATAAATCAAACAACACCCAAATCCAAAGCCAAAGGCTGTCTAGAAGGGAGTTGAAAAAATGCAAACACCCTTAATACCCACCGACATTGCCAGTGTCGGAGTTGGGGATCGAACCCAGACCGTAATAGGCACTGTGACCGAGAAATGCTGCCATAACACGCTCTAGTCCACATGGCGATAAATAGAGGGTGTCCCAATAATGTGCCAAAAACGAATATCGGCCCTATTGGAGTATTTTGGGAAAAAACCTTTTGTGGAAGTAATGCAATGTAAAAGGCACATATTTTGAAATATACAGGGTGACCCACTATAGCGGAACACCTTCCTTGCAAATTTTTTGAAATGAACTTATGTATATTTGAATTATTTAGCTTAAAATTCTCGAAGCCCTGAAGCTCCGATTTAATAGAACTAGATTTTTTATAGGTAGGGCTATGTTAAAGAGCAAGTACAATACAAAACTCGTACAAATACAAAACAAAACATGACACGCTTTTTTTAGAATATACTCGTAAACATAATCACTTTGAGAATTGTCAACAAATCTTTTCTTGAAAACGGTTGAAAGGGGTTTGGTGTGAAGATAACACTGATGTAGTTTTCCACATGACACCAAAACACTATACTGCACTCGACGTGCGTTTCGCCAACCAAGTTGGCATCAATTGGAGATGATTAAAGCTACTTTTTTTACAGTTCTACAGGTTGGCGAAACGCGCGTCGAGTACAATATAGTGTTTTGGTGTTATGTTGAAAACTACGTATATGTATAGATGTGCTAGGTTACTTTCAGTAATGGACAGTATATTATTTATTTGATTACTTAGATAATGTTCAAAACTCTTCAAAATAGTAATAGCGTTATATTATGTTCATGTTTATTTAATCATCTATTTGTTTATTTTATTTTGTGTAATATTAAAATATTTCCTGATACTTATTATAAAATGTTTATTAAATCTAAAATTTTAGAAGGAAATCCATACTTAATATAGTGAAACTATGAAGCATGTTCTGATTATATAAAGCATGCCCACCATTTCCTCTTTTGAAAATAGATTTTATTATTATTATTATTATTATGAGGACAATGAGAATTATCATATAAATTAATTGATTTGCATTTGAATATTCGTTGCATTTGAAAAAAATGCTCGAAAGTGGAGCTTGTGTGAAAAACATCTTGTATAAAATAATCGATATTTAATGGTAATATCGCTTAGCTACATCAATTGGCTATGTGACTGCAAAATATATTTTCTTAATTATTTCTAATACTGTATTTCAACAAAAATTTTAAAAGTTTTCGTTGCAATCCGAATCCTTGTATTTTTGATTCTAACTGTGTTTAGACCAAAATACGGCAAATGTTGCTTTGTAATTCGGCGCTCGGCGTGGCATATAGCCAGGAGAATATCTGTTTTGGCTTGATTTGTTTTAGTCCTTATTTAAATAAGGCGTTTGCAGATAGAGGTTAGTCTTAATGATGTCCATACTATTCGTAGTTATTTGCTATAAAAATTTTAACATTTTTTAAAATATTTATATTTTTCTTTATGTAGGAGGTAAGCCAAAAAGTTAATTAAGAGATAAATTATTAATGAAATTATCAAATATTATGGTTCAATAAAGTTTTTAATTTTCCTTGTTACCTATAATCCTAAGTACACAAAGGAATAATTTTATTATTTTTAAGATATGTCGAAAACAACCACTTTGCGTGCAAGATGCACTCCCCAACATTGAATAATTATTAGTTTAATTAGTTTTTTTAATAATTTCTTTACTTAGTCAGTAACGCCACACCGAAAATTAAAAAATCAAGTATCGTCTAATATAGAATTTTAAGCTGATTTCAAATATCCAAAAGTATACATGTTGATCCGTTTAAAAAAATGAACCTTGAAAGTGGTCCTCTATAGTGAGCTACCCTGTATGTTTCAAAATATTTTTAAAATGTGCGCCTTTTCACATTGCATCACTTCCATGAAAGCGTTTTTTTTCCAAAACTCTGCAAAAGAGACGATATTTGACTTTGACGCACTATTGGGACACCCTGTATAAATGATAAATATACACTGACTTCCCGGGGACAAAATAGTTTTCTAGTCGGTCGGGTTAAAATAACTTCCGCAGAGCACATTGAAAAATGTTTTTACTACACAATTTAGAACATTTATTTTATTATTGTGAAGTATCTGCAGAAAATCGTTTATTTTTATTTTTTTTTTATTTTATTTAAAACTCAATGATTCACAAGCATTGTGAAAAACGTTTTTGAAATCTGTATTAAAAATTTTAAAACCCCCCATACTAGTTTTCAAGTTAGGCTAATTTCACAATCTATTACCTGCAAGTGATTTCTAATAATATATTTATTATATTTTGGTGGTACCACATATTTGACAAGAATACTATAGCATTTTCAGATTAACATTTAAAAATAAAAAGTATTATCAGCAGTTGTCAATTATAGTAGTTGTCAATTTTATCATCAATATTTTTGTTATAATAACGAACGGTTCATTATCAGAGGTGCGCAGAGATGGCAATTGCTATAAGCAGAGGCTATAAGTCATGAATGAAATATATGTATAATGAAATTAATTATTTCATTCATATATTTTTGGATAAATACCTAAATACATAAGTTTTTTTATATAGTGATGTTAACTGCTTACTTTATTCACTCCTTAAGTAGCTGTTTTATTAGATATGTCTACAAGGTGTCAAATTCAAAGGTAGCAACCAAGGGAAAAATTATATCGTTGCCTACTGAAATTGTTACCTACACACAAAATACCATTTACTTACAGGCACGCAAGTTTACATATACCTACATATTTATCTTAAGGGTAAAATTATTTCCTTTTCTACGTGGTTCTTTCTGAACTATACTCTTATAATATTTTATGTACTTCATCGAATCTAATTATGGCAAACAATAATTATCGTTATGAATGTTCTGATTAATCCATTATTGATTAATTTTAATTTCTCTCAATCTTTAATCAAAGCCATTATAGATCACGCTGATCTTATAATCCAGCACACCCAGTGCGCGTAGATCCAAAATCTTAGTAGATAATGTTTTATGTCTAAGAAGCCCTACGAAATAAAATAATGTCATGGAAGTTATTAATTTTATAGAAGCAAGCAGGTAGCACGAGACGTAGCAATTTTGTTGTTCGTAATAGCAAATTGCAGTTTTCATAGAAATGTTATATGAAAAATAAAGTAAACCTTCTCATTTTCAAAATGTTTACCTATAATATTTCTTCTCAATTTTACGGTATCTGAAAGTTTTAGGTAGCGCTTTCTTAAAAGTAATAATATAATAATATATTTGTGGATGTATGGCATAGAGATTCGAAAAAATTGGGAGTTTCAAAAAATATAGTATGAAATACTATAAGTAAAGAAAAATATTATATTTCATGCTTATTTTGTATTATAATTTTATATTACCAGCTGGTTAATAGTGTTGTAACGTGATTATTATGTGCGCAGTAGTGGTAGATTGTTTATAGACCTTTCATTCCAAACTGACTCGACTGTCGACATTAAGTAAGAAGTATTTTATTTTCAGTAAGTCATGGAACACCATCTTCACGACAGGGACAGAGTAGGAGTTCAAGATGCTGTTCTACTAGAGGATTATACCAGTGAAGATGCCTTTGTAGATAATTTAAACAAGAGATTTAAGGAAGATGTAATATATGTAAGTTAAATCCTTAGTTTTGATTTTACTTATTACCTATACATTACCCAGCGTTCAACGTATACGGCGAGGTGTCAAAGTCAATATTTAATTCTTACTTTTAATTGTAAAATGTAATTTTACCATTCACCGCTTTTTGGAGGAGAACACCTCGTCAAAGGGATTTATCCAAATGTGTAAAAATATACAGGGTTTTCAGTTTAAAATCATGTAAAATTAATATTAATATAATGTATAAGTAAACATGTTTTTAATATGGGCAATCTGTGGAGATGGCCTCATAAAGCCGAAACGTTAAAATTTCCACGTAATTATTCAAAAAAAGTATTTCTAGTTTATGATCCATAAATACCATGAGATAAAATTCAATTCTAGTAGTGGTGAAAAACACACCATAGTGCCCTTTTTGGGTCTTTGCTATTATCGATCTGACAATAATTATTGTCAAATTGATGGACAGATGATAACGACCTGCTTTTCCGCAGGCGCCATTATAGCAGTGACCTCTATTGTCTTTGAGGAAGACAATCCTACTTATTTATTTGAAGGAGATGCCAAAAACAAATACTCCACGGGCAATGTGCCCCGACTGGTATTTCATTACTCCAGCATCTCCATAGGAGTCGTCACATCTTTCATCGAGACCAACCACCAGACACTGACCGTTTTCACGCTTATGATGCGCTCATCAGAGTGTCATAGGTAATGAAACCGGTCAGTGTCTGTGGTTGGTCTCAAGGAAAGTTGTGGCGACTCCTATGGATATTCTGGAGTAATGTAATGACAGTTGGGGCACATTGCCCGTGGAGTAGTTGTTTTCGGCATCTCCTTCAAATAAATAAGTGATTGTTTTCCTCAAAGACAGAAGAGGTCACTGCTATAATGGCGCCTGCGGAAAAACAGGTTGTATCTGTCTGTCAATTTGACAATAATTGTCAGACAGATAGTAGCAAAGACCCAAAGAAGACACTACGATGTGTTTCTCATCACTACTAACATTCACGATACCCATTAGGCAATCATGTCGTAACATCGTTCATTGATTCCACTACCTATGGCAATTGTACTCGTATGCAACACCGTGCTTAGGGTTACATTTAGGTACAGGGAATCCTTAGAAACTTCCATTAAATCAACTAGTAGAATCCAAAAATGTAATAAAAAGTTAATCATTCCATTAAAACTAACGTAGTTGACAGCTATTTTTAGTACAACCGGAAGTACAACGACCACCTTAAAATTAATGTAATTAGTTAGTGTAATAGTAGAGTTCAATGTTGGATTAGATAGGTACTAGGTATATGGTAATATTTTGCCGTCTAATGCCGTCTATAATAATAATAATAACAATATTTTTTGGAATTTAAATTTTGTAACGAGTTTTATCGTAAATTATGGAGGATATTACAAACATATAACTGATGTTTAAAGGATATACTTAGCAGTTTCGAATTTAGTGTATTTTGTTGTACATTGTCCGTTTCGCAAAGGGTACAGTATGTCAGTCAAATAATCTGCATAAATATTCATTTTTTCAGACATATATTGGACCAGTTTTAATATCAGTAAATCCATATAAAGAACTCGATATATATGGCCTCAGAGATGTTGAAGAATATGATGACAAACATTTTTTTGAAGTGCCACCACATGTGTAAGTTGATTCTTTAATATGCCAAATGCCAATACTAAAATAGGTACCTACCTATATTTTTTACAGATTCGCCATAACGGATACAGCGTACCGATCTCTTAAAGAAGAAAATCGAGAACAATGTATACTCATTTCAGGTAGGTAATAATAATAATAAATCTAACTTTCTAATGGCAAGACTAGAATGGTGTATATAGGTATCTATCTTTTGTTGATAATGAAGTCAGTTTAAAACACAAGAATATTTAGAAAAGAAAATAAGTAAAAAGCTATAATCTTCCTTTCTGTTAATTCTGCAAAAGTTCGTAGGTAATACAATTGTATGTCTAGACTCTAGATCATAGACCACAGTCTAGATTAAGTATTTATCATGTGCGCTAATATCAGTTGTTATTTATAATTTGTTCTAGTTAAATTATATTACTCAAACACAATTATTATTAAATGAATGGCTGAAGAAATAATTGATATAGATCTATGTATACATCAATTTACATTAAAAAAACGTGTCTCTCTAGGTGAATCGGGAGCGGGAAAAACAGAAGCTTCGAAAAAAGTCCTTCAGTACATTGCCGAAGTTACAGATCATAAAGGAGAAGTAGAAATAGTCAAAGACAAATTATTGTTTTCTAATCCTGTTCTTGAAGCATTTGGAAATGCAAAGACAAATCGAAATGACAACTCCAGCAGATTTGGAAAGTACATGGATATTCAATTTAATTTTGAGGTAAGTATTAATTTAACTCGTAAATACACAACAAATAATTGTTGATACTTGGAAAGACGTCACAAACATTGTATTTTCAGTCAGTTTTAAGCTCTATTTAATTTCTTACAAGTAGTGTTTTCTATAAAAACACGCACAAATTAATAACTATGGCATGGCAAAAACCATTTATCTTTCATTTTTTCGTGTATAAATTTTAGTTTCGGTCATAGGACGTCACATTCTATTAGTACACCTTGTACAGTCATTTTTTACTATACCTGCTCCGTTACTATTAATAATAATAATATCTTTACCTCTCATTCTAATCACAAGGATTAGCCGGAAAGTCTGGGACTTGTGTGGAAGAGGGGCGGCATATTATCATTTCGCGAGCCGCCTTTGCGCCTCCGGAACGACTTACGTTGGTAGAACTTAGCCACCATTCATGAATGCTGGAATGAAGGAAACCTGGAAAACCTCATTAGTTAGGGAGACAGTGAAACATGAACCGATTTTAATCTCTCATATTAACACCATGAATCTAGGATCGATGTTCTTAGGCTTCCTAATGGTACATATACGTGTACCACCAAGGAGGCGTTGGACCACCTCGTGGATTTCCACTTTCCTGGTTCTGCCAAAATTCCAGCTCTATCCAATACCAGAGGACTCCCCACATAGAGGTTGCAGCTATGGATTGGAGGATGGCCTCGAATGTTGCCACGGTGGAGCGAATTAGATGGGCCATAAACACTTTTGCCCCATATAAGAGTGCGGGTATGGATGGAATATTTCCGGCTCTTTTTCAACAAGGGTCAGAATACATCATCCAGCATCTGCGTGATCTATACATAGCAACATTAGCTCTAGGATATATTCCAAAACCCTGGAGAGCAGCGAGAGTGGTTTTCATTCCTAAAGCAGGTAGAGCTTCTTATGATGAAGCGAAGGCCTTTAGACCGATCTGCCTAACATCGTTTCTACTGAAACTACAAGAAAGGCTCATAGAGAGATTTCTGAAAGAGGGCCCGCTAGTGACTATACCATTACATAGCTCACAGCACGCCTACCAAACGGGTAGATCTACGGAAACAGCATTGCACTCCGTGGTCTACAAAATAGAGAAAACGATTAGCCAGAAGGAGCTCGCTATCGGGACCTTCGTGGACATAGCTGGGGCATTTCAATTATCAAATACCTCCTACAATTCAATTCTAACAGCGGCTGAGGACCACGGATTCCCACCTACCATAGCTAGGTGGATTTATTCCATGCTTTCAAACCGCTCGATTTCTACCTCTCTCAATGAAGTCACAGTTAGAGCGACTGTGGGCCGAGGGTGCCCGCAGGGGGGGGGTTCTTTCCCCCTTGCTATGGAGCCTTGTGCTCGACGGTCTTCTTCGCAGGCTTAATGAGGAAGGGATTATGACTCAAGCATACGCAGACGACCTTACGGTCTTAATCGCGGGGAAATCTGCAAATACAGTTAGTGAGCTCACTCAAAGGGCCCTAAGAATCGTAGAAGAATGGTGTATAGGACAAGGGCTGAGAGTTAACCCCTCTAAGGTCGATCTAGTCCTCTTCACTAAGAAAAGGAAGTTGGATGGTTTTAAAGCACCAACCATTTTCAATAAGACCATCCAGCATTCAAAGATGGTCAAATTTCTGGGAGTTATCCTAGACGAAAAGTTGTCATGGGTACCCCACATAGACAGACAAATACAGAGAGCCACCGCGTCTTTCTGGACATGTAAGAGGCTCTTTGGAAAAATGTGGGGGCTTAATCCGAGAGCCACCTTATGGCTCTATACCTCGGTTATTAGACCCTCCTTTCTATACGCGTCGATTGTATGGTGGCCAGCCGTCCGGCGGGTTACCATCAAGCAACGGCTAAATCAACTACAACGCCTGGCGTGTGTAAGCACGACAGGAGCGATACGCACGGCTCCCACAGAGGCTCTGGAGGCTCTCCTGTCTCTCCCTAAACTGCATATAGTGGTTGAGGGAGAGGCAAGGAGGGCCTCTTATAGGGTCAAGCAGTGGGGGCGGTGGCTAGGTAAAAGCCACGATGGTGGACACACAAGTATTCTTGGGGAACTTGTGGGAGGAGACAGTCTACTGGACGCGCCCAGTGACAGGATATCTCCCACTTATGTGTTTCTCAAACCTTACACAGTAGAGATACCGGACAGGGAAGCTTGGCTCGAAAATCCTGATGCTCAGGTCTCGAATGGGCTCGTCTGGTTTACGGATGGGTCCAAGACAGACCAGGGCTCAGGGGCAGGAGTCCGGGGCGTGCGCCCGAGGGCGAGACTATCCTTCTCCTTGGGAAAGTATGCCACGGTCTTTCAGGCGGAAGTGTTTGCTATCTCTGCATGCGTTCAGGAAAATCTCAAAAGGAGATATTCTAATCAGCATATCCAGATATGCACCGAAAGTCAGGCGGCTTTACGTGCCTTGATCTCCTACAGGATCACCTCCAGGACGGTCCTAGAGTGTGTTAATGGTCTGACCCAATTGGGACAGAACAACCAGATAAAATTGACCTGGATACCGGGTCATCATAATATAACAGGAAATGAGGAGGCCGATGCACTGGCTAAGAGAGGCTCAAGTATACAGTTTACAGGGCCCGAACCAGTGCTGGGGCTTCCGCCTAGTTATGTAGCAAGGTCCATTGGAAACTGGATCAAGGTAAGATCAAAGGAAGAATGGTCAAACGTGACTGGGCTGCGACAAGCCAGGCTCTTAATTGAAGGGCCTTGGTCGAACGCAACTCAATCAATACTTGCGCTAAGTCGTAACAGCATAAGGATTGTCACAGGACTGTTGACAGGTCACGGACATCTTAACAAGCACCTTAACACTATCGGTCTTAGTGACACTAGAAGGTGCAGGTTTTGCGGACACGATGACGAGGACTCCATTCACATCCTCTGTCGCTGTGCCTGCCTCATGGTCAAGAGACACAAACACCTGGGCGCAGCATTTCTTCTGCCTCAGGACATTAGGGAGCTTCCCCTACAACGGGTGTTGGCCTATGCGCACAGCACGGGTCTCTTCCAATAACTCCCAACTAGCGGCAGGCACAATGGGTCGAAAGACCTGAGTGCTGCGGGTAACCGCGCCGCCTATCAACAACAACAACAACAACAACACCAGGCTGACATTGTCAGGCCAGGATAGATGTCAACCACCCCTGCGAACAAGCCTAATCTACGAGTAGACAGTTTACTTAAAAATTGTCTGATGGAATTGGGATTCGAACCCACGACCTCTGGGTTGAGCGATCGAGACGCTAAACCCTGAGCCAGCGACTCGCCTATTAGATATATAGTTTTTAAAATTAACATTGTTTCCCCAAAAAAATAAAAAAAAATGTTCTCAATTTTCTCAAAAACCGTTAAGATTAAGTTAAGTTAAGTTAAATATAGTACTTTTTGATGAAAGTGGGCCTAAAATTTAACGTATAATTAAAAAATGTTATAATATACAGGGTGTACCCATCAAAAAAGAGAATTAGTATTAACCCACCGGCGACCCGGTAGCTCAGGGTTTACTGTATCGATCGCTCAATCCAGAGGTTTTGGATTCGAATTTGTTCGATTTGCCTTCCACCAGACAATTTTTAATTAAATTTTCTACTCGTATATTAAGACTTGTTAGCAATCATCCTGGCGATGGCCTAAGATGGGAAGAAGGTTCAGCTTGGTGATAATGTGAAAGATTAAAATCAGTTGATGTTGTTGAGAAATAATAAAACTATGCCGCCCCCTCTACCACACAAGTTGCAGACTTTTGGGCTAATCTTTGTGATTAGAATGAGGATTAGAGATATTATTATTATTATAGCATGAATTTTCGGTAGCACCAGTTGACAGTTTACGTCACAGTTGACAATATTTTCTTTGAATTCAAAATTGCCAAAACACCTTGTACCAATTTTCGCGAAGAAAATCAAGAAAATCTAAGTTCCACGAGGTAAGTAACGGACGGTCGATCAGAAACCCTGAGGAGTAATATAGACAAAACTATTAACTATGAGAAATTCAGAAATTAACAACTTCTTTAAATACCAGACTCTGTTGTGTAACATACCAGAATGTGTTGCTGTAACATGTGGCCACAAAGAGGGTCCTACCACCCCCCATAATCTCTTTATTTTTGGATATAAAATCTTTTCACATTTTATCTAGTAATATCTACTTTTGAAACTTAAATATAACCCTGAATATTTGAATAGAACGACTATTGACTGCAAGATTTGGATATAGGCACTACCTACGTTAAATAGTTTAGTAGGTATAAGTGTTGATGGGCCTGTTTCAAAAGGGTTCACGTAAGAATAATGTGTCAGATCAAGATATTTTAGAATAATGATCCCCTTCTCATATACAGGCTGATTCAAATTCGGGTCTATGCATGGGTATTTCGGAAATGGTAAGAGATACGAAGTCGGTTAAATAGGGGCAAAGTTACGCAATCAGGGAACCAACATAATGGCTGAAAAATGTCAAGGCTAACTTGATTGGTTTTTGAAATATTCGAAAAAAGTTTAAATTTTGGAAATTTATTTTTATTTTATTTTAACTTTTTTTGAGTAGATTTTGAAAAAGAACAACACTTCTGCACAGCTTTTTGTGCTCTATTGAATGCCATAATTATATTATTTATAAAACATTTGGTCTTTCCTGGGCCATTCTCATTTTTTTAAATACGGCCCTGGAAGTTTTATCACATTTTTTTAATTATCTGTGTCTACTGACACTATGCTGCCCATCGCTCAAATTTGGTTGTTTTGTTCCGAATAATCCACACCTTCAATTATTTCTATTTCGATACATCAATTTTTTTTAATCAATCTCTCGTTTTTAGGGTTTTGTTTCGTTCACTATATCGTATTGCCCAAAAAAGTCCAAAAGATTATCGGTATTAGAATCGGTTTTATGCTGCAAATTTATAGTCAATTAAAAATGCTTTTTAAATCCAACAATTATTAATAGAGGGATCTAGGTCTTCTGCTTAACCGAAGCTAAAGCATTGAGAAAAAGCATTGCTTAGGTTTTCCAGAAATAATCTGGAAGAATACTTGGACGATATAACCTTAGCGGAGCGTAATAGAATATGGCTCGAACATGAGGGAGCGCCCCCTCATAATTCAAGGGATGTATCTAAATACTTCAATGCGGAATTTTTGACGCAATAAATCGGAAATAATGGTCCTGTAAGATCGCCATCAAGGTCTCCTCACTTCTCCTCAGAGGACATGAAAATGAGTGTTTTGTGATAAACTCTTGGACTTTTTTAGGCAATACGACACATCGAACGAAAGAAAACCTCGAAAAACGAGAGATTGAATAAAAAAAAATTGATGTATAGAAATGCAAATATTGCGGTAGGATTTTTCGAGATAAAACGTCTGAATTTGCTTTGAGCAATGGCAGCATAGTAGACACAGAAATTAAAAAAAAATGTAATAAAACTCCCAGGACCGTATTTAAAAAAATTGAATTTATGATGGCCCTAGAAAGACAAAACGTTTTCCGAAGAATATGATTATGCCATTCAATAGAGCACAAAAAGTTGCTGTGAAGAATTGTTGGTCTTTTTTCAATATCTACTCAAATAAAGTTGGGATAAAATAAAAACGTATTCCAAAATTTCATTTTTTTTTTAATATTTTAAAAATCAATCAGGTTAGCCTTGACATTTTAAAGCTCGTATGTGCCTGATTGCGCAACTTTGTTCCCTTTTAACCAACTTCGTATCTCTTACTATTTCCGAGATCGCCATGCACAGACTCGAAATTGATTCACCCTGTATATTACTCTGATGAAATAGTAATCCTATTCACTCTTTTAGTCACCAATGTTGATCAATTAGGAATATAACTATGGAACACTGTTCATTTAGTTTTCAAAAATAAATGTCACTTGTTACACTTCCAGTGGTTGAAGTTTTTAATCCTATAAGCACTTTACACAATTAGCTGAGAAAATGAGGAAAATAGGGACCACGGATCAGTGTATAATGATGTTTAAAATTGTATGCAATAACTTCATTCTTTAATTCACTTATAAGATAAACTGTCTCAATTACTGTCTTAAATGAATTTATAAAGTCTAATTTATAAATAGTAGTTATATAAATAGTGGTATATTATAAGTAGTTAATAATAATAGTAGGTACCTACTGTGAATTTCTGGCATAAACATAAATTTGTATACTGTTGATTCATAATTTTGTTTTTAATCTTTTAGATTAGACTTTGCCAAATTAAACCCGGAAAACAAGATCCCAAATTAAATATATTTACCGCACTACTTGAATTAATAATAGTCTTCCAATAGATTCAGAATCTGGTGGCAAAACCTCTTAAATCCATTACAAAAAGTTGTCTGAATTTATCAGTTACATTCAAAATTGTTCAAATATTATGTGCTCTTCAATCAAAATCGAGATGTCATTTGTATATCCTAGGTATTTTAATAATTAGCTATAAAGCCGCGGTGATAGTCCAGTCTGTTAGGTGCTGGATGATAGCTTGTGACTAACAGAATGGTATATTGTGGCGCGAGTTCGAATCTCGCCATGGGAGAAATGGCACCTCTCCCAGAGAATGATTGTGTATCTGCGTTTTTTCATGTGTACCTCCCTCTGCACAATCCTTAGAGTTTCAGAAGGAAGGTTGTCCATTTCTGTGGTGTGTTTTATGTCTTTATGTTATTCAACTAATTATGATTTTCATTAGAACAAATGTAACATTTGTTATGTTGACATAGTTTTGATCAATTTCATATTTGAGTGCATTATATTTCAATTTCATATGAATTAAGTTCACACTTGTTAATTTGAAATTGTGATATTTAGACATTAAAACTATCTCTAACCTACTCTAAACATTATCAACTAAGAAAATTGAATTAATTCTTACAAGTGGATTAGTCTGGTTTTGATTTTACAAGATTCAGCTATCTTTTCAGTATAACAGATTATCTTAACTGCACTCAATTGCATGTTTCCAGGGAAATCCAGTAGGAGGGAACATTTTAAATTACTTATTGGAGAAATCTCGAGTAATAAGTCAAACACCTGGAGAAAGAAATTTTCATATTTTTTATCAATTGCTTATTGGTGCTGAAGATACACTGCTAAATCAATTGTTCTTGAAGAGAAATTTAGGATCATATTATTATTTGTCCAGTGGGGTAAGTAATGTAATAGACAAAAGCCAGATAATAATAAAAAATATTACACGATTACTACACGAAGTTAGAAAGCAATCTCTATAACTTATTTGTAGGCAGCTCTATTATTCATTAAATATTCGTCTGGAAGTATGTCACCTGTAAAATAAAAAGAAACTAAAGTTTTCTAAATACCTACCAAAAGCGTATTCACAAGCATATTCTCAGACGAATAATTGATGATGGTGATTTTTTTTTAAATTTATTCTTTTTTACAAAGATTTTTTATAATACTTTTTTGTTAAATTTGACAGTTTTGAAATTAGTATAAGCAACTAATATAAAGTACTGACAAATGTTAATAACATACCTACTTATTTCAAGCTTCAGTACTGGTTTCTCTCACTCGTACCATTCAGATGCAAAATTTATTTTATTTTTAATAATTACCTCGATGGGTATTGTTCTTTTATCTTCCTTCTTTTATTGTAAAATTTAAGAAAGTAAAAAGAAATAGGCATACTTATATCGGTGGGGGAAATTTTACTTTTTGTCAATAATATTTAATAATTCAATGTAATAATTAAAACATACATTTTTCATATCCCATAATATATTATTATCAAGGGTACTAGCTGCTCTTTATTGCTTACCCTTATCATGACTATATCCTTCTGTAATAATATATGCGAAAGATTTAAGAAGGTGGTTCCTTGGCTAAAATTAAAGGGAGGTTTCTATATAACCTTATTCCCTAACTCCCTCCCCTTCAGAGTTATACCCCCCAAAAGGGTAGGGTTGAAATTGAAATTGAGAAATTTAATTGTTTCAATTTTCAATAAAATTTGTTAAAGAAAAAAGTGAATGAAAATTTTAGGTGAATGGTACTACACCGGCCATTTATGATAAAAAGGATTTTAATGAAGTTAAGCAAGCTCTAAATACATTGGAATTCACAGAAAAAGAACAAATTGAAATGTTCTCAATTATATCTGCAATATTACACTTAGGAAATGTTGGATTTTCTGAAGAAGAAGGGGTATCAACTATACTAAAACCAGAAATAGTTGAGACTGTTAGTAAGGTAGTTATTGATTTTTATCATTTTTTACTTCCTTAGAAATTATGAATATTTGCTAGCAATAGACAATTAGCTATAGAGTGTTTATCTTTAACTCCTTTCTAAAATATATAAATTAAATTTGAGAACTAGGTAGGTACCTGTCCAATCAAAAACTGCATTTAAAGATATAAAACATTATCAACAATTTCAGGTTCCAGCAGAATCGACGGTAACTTTTGGTTTTTTTATGCAACACCCTGTACGTTTTTACACATTTATAATGTTTTCTCATGCTAGTGGTCTGACGGCTTTAAATATATAAACATATAAGATAATATGTAAGAAAAGACAGTTCAATGTCTTTTATAATTGTATATACAGGGTGTTTCGATGAAAACTTGCCTCCCCCCCATAATTATAAAACGAAAAAAAAAATTGAGTTCGCCGAGACCCGTCGATTTCTGTTCTTGGGGGGGGGAGCATTTTTGACAGTCAAGCCAACTTAATATGTTGATCCCCGTAACCCCTAGCAACCTCAACTTTAAAATTTTAAATGGAACTACCCTACTTCTAATACATCATTTTAAAGCCCTTTCCATTGCGAATACACTGGTATGCAACGGCATCGTTTTTTGGAATCGGTTGAGATTTGACAGAGTTATTACCTATAATAAGCTTTTTATCTACAGCACAACGACATTACTTTTTTGATGTGTCGATCAGTCTCAAATTAAAAAAGCTGAAGCCAAACAAAAATAAGTTTTATTTAATGTATTGCTCAAAATTACCCCCGTTAACTTGCAAACAATGATACAGTCTGTTTTCAAATTCTGTTCGAACAGAACAGTACTAAAGACATCCGGTGTTATTAATCGGCATTCTTCCACAATTCTCTGACGTAACACCTCTAGTGTTTAAGTCTGCGCGGCGTACACTGGCGATTTCAAATGGCCCCACAGAAAAAAGTGGTGATCTTGGTGGCCATTGGACAAGATCTCTTCTACCAGTCCAATGCCCTGGGAAATCGTCATACAAAATTTCGGCACATCAACAGCACTGTGAGAGGTGCGCCATCTTGTTGGAAAGTTATTTCATTTTTTATTAAATTGTCTTCACTCTAAAATTTCTGTTATAATAGGGTCAATCGTATCTTTCAATAATTGTAAATAGGTGTTCCCATCGAGATTTCCTTGAATAAAAAACGGTCCAAGAAGATGGTTGCCCAAAATTCCGGCCCAAACATTCAATTTTTTAGGAGTTAACAATTAAAATAATCTTCATGTAACTCTTGAACCAGCATTATCTTAAATGGATGAAACTTGTACTTTATCAAAATTCGATGATCACTTGAACTGGATATGCCAGAAGCTTGAGACATCGCTTTGATTGACTGAATATTGTCTATCTGCAAGTGACCCAAAACTGCCACTTCAACTGCTTCATTTTGAACTGGTCGATTTACTTTGCGTTTCTTGTTTAGAAGCGAACCCGTTGCAACAAACTTATTCATCAGTTGTTTAACGTACATGGCTTATATTTTTTTCTGAATGATTAGCATTAAAAATTCGTGTTGTAGCTTTAGCGCAATCGTGATTTCGATACCAAATTGCAACAATTTATACTCTTTCTGTCATAGAATAAATCATTTCGAAAGCACGTTTACACTTTCAACAACAGACTGAAACTAATGATTTGGTGGTCGCAATCAAAAAACAACGGTGACTTTTTTGTTATTTAAGAAGAAATAAGGTTTGAATTTATCTAGAAAATGGATGTATGCCTAAAAAATAGCATACATAGGACAATAGTCTTTTAGAATACGCATCAAAAAAGTAATGTGGTTGTGGTGATAAAAAACTGTAGCAGATAAAAGATAAAAAGTAAATTGGTGGGCATTTCTGTAGAAATTAGTCGGTTTAGAACTGTAGCTGTAGAAACAAGCGAATGTCGGTTTGTCAACTTTTCATTTTTATCCAATAACTCTGTCAAATCTCAATCGATTCCCAAAAACGATGAACCAGTGTATTCGCAATGGAAAGGGCTTTAATATAATTTGTTAGAAGTAGAGTAGTTCCATTTGAAATTTTAAAGTTGAGGTTGCTAGGGGTTAGAGCGATACATATCAAGTTGGCTTGACTATAAAAAATGTTCCCCCCAAGAACAGAAATCGATGGGTCTCGGCGAATTATAATTTCTTTTTTTGGTTTTATAATTATAGGAGGGGGTTAACTTTTCGTTGAAAGACTGTATACTGTTTTTGTTATACCTATATCCCTTACACTTAACTATTAACCCTGCAATTGCTCTATCCTCTATCCAAATACGTACTTTCTAATTTTACAAAAAGTTCCGAAATTTGATCGACATACACTGAAAAATATAGAAAATAGAATGGTGCGTCCCTCTCTGAAATAGCCCTATCATAAAGTTTTCATTTTGAAAAAACTAATGCAAAGACATATCTGAGATTATTGTGCGATATATGTTCATGTGCTCTATACACAAGTACTTATGTGATTTTAGACAATCTTTAAAAAATCACGTATAACACAAAAACTATTAATTTCAGTTATAGGGAATGTTAACACTGATTGTCGCTCCGCGAATTTTTCTGATTAATTTGATGTATTAATATGCCATTCTTGTATGGCATGTAGTGCATTTTTTGTGAATATTAAATTCCGTAGCAATTTAGTACAATTTAAAAATGTATTAAAATCAATCACATTGTATATTATATACTGTCATTTAAATTTCTAGATTGGAACTAATCTGTATTTATCAGAATAAAAAAAATGTAAATACAGACGGCATCGGTACTAGTACTGGTCAAAATAACCAATTTTTTTATGATGACTACCTACCTACTACTAGTATAATCGGAAATGTAACATAACTGAAAATATTATTAATGAAAAGATCATCTCTATAAACGCTAAAGTACCAATTGTCCTGTTCCTATATCATCTGACTATAATTAGCATGGGCTATTACATTTCATTGAATTGTATATTCCCAGACACACTATGAGAAATATTGCTAACGGAATCGATAGCGCTGATTATCAAACACTTCTGATTATCAAAATACTGAAGCGAAATGCTTTTTTAATTAAAATATCAGTATTCGTTCCAGATTAATAGGTACAGTTTACATAGTTCAGTCACAGGGCGCGCGATATCAAGTGGCATGGTGGCCTAACGGTATAAGTCGTGGATAAATAACATAATCGAACATCAATATTTTCCTACTTCTTTCAAAATGGCGACTATCATCCCGTTATTAAAACCTGGTAGAGTCCGAATAGTTATCGTTCAATATCCCTGCTCAATACTATGTCGAAAATAACAGAAAAAAATATATTAACCACTTAAACAGGCTGCAGACCCTTCTTTAAGCAGATGACACATTTGTGTACGGTCAATCATGATATGACAGCACAGACAGAGACAAAAAAATCAGATATCACCTAAGACATTTGACTGAATACTACGATACTTGAAAAATACGAATAAACGGACAAAAAACAGAAACCATCAACTTGACCGAAAAAACTTAGCAATACCATCACTTATACAAAACTGAAAATTTATAATAACGAAATAAAGGAAAAAGGTCAGTGAAATATCTGGGAGTGACTCTGGATAAAACACTGACCTTTAAACCCCATACGACTAAATCCATGCAAAAAACATTCGCTAGTCTCACCAAACTGTACCCACTAATGAATCGACCAAGAACAATAACCTTTATAATAGTAGACAGTAAAACTTTTAAACATTATGCAGGGAATATTATAATCTTAAATAATCAGTGTTTCATTAAAAACCCCTTAATTTTAAAATGATGTAAATGATAAAATGATGATGTAGTCTTTTTATTCAAAAACTAAAAAAATACTTATTACTAATTCATGTTAGTTCCTCTATAACTGTGTAACTGAATATCCAGGTTCAGGTAATATGTACAACTGTTAGAAAAAAGCACAGTGCACGCAATAAATAAAAAATATGTTGCTTATTGACCATTTATTTTACTAAACAGTAGCTTTAGCTAAACTGATAAAGTAGACAAACCAATTTAACCAATTCATGCTTTAATTTTTTCTAATATATAAATGTTGTGACTAAAGATTACCTGCAGAAAGAATCACAACCACGAACAATGAAATATATTTATTACAATAAGTAAACATTAATAAATGTAATTAAATAAAATGTAAAATTAAAAATAGTTGCCTCTCGTAGGATTTGAACTAGCAAAACTTCACGCTTCAGTTTGAGTTTGAGAAGACCTTCATGCCAAACAGTACCTATCGAATGCCCTCTCTATATCTAGAAATAGTCCAATGGTATACTGTTTTCTATTATACCCCGATATCGCATCTTGTATCAGTGTGCACCCTGTTTAATACATTTTTTCTGTTATTTTCGACATAGTATTGAGCAGAGATATTGAACGATAACTGTTCAGACTCTGTGGTAGTTTACCAGGTTTACCAGGGATGATAGTCGCCATTTTGAAAGAAGTAGCAAAATATTGATGTTTGATTATGTTATTTATCCACGACTTAGCTATACCGCTAGGCCACCATGCTATTTGACGTCGCGCGCCTTGGGATAACTATGTAACCTGTACCTATTAACCTGAAACAAATTTTTACTGATATTTTAATTAAAAACACATTTTGCTTCAGTATTTTGGTAATCAGAAGTGTTTGGCAATCAGTACTATCGATTCCGTTAACAATATTTGTCATAGTGTGCCTTTGGAATATAAAATTCAATGAAATGTAATAGCCCATACTAATTGTCAATAGTTAGATGATATGGGAAACCCGGTATAAATTATATATTTAGATTAACTAAGCAAAAACAGAAAATTAAGTGGTTCATAAAATTGAAAATAATTGTTCATACAACTAAACAACTACTAGGTATCTTTTATTTTCAACAAGAAGTTCCATAGGTACTCTGAACCCCTTGGCTATGACACTGCTTAACAATTATTTATTATTTTAGCTCTTTAATTGTAACTCAAGCGAACTGAAACATGCTCTAACACACAGGACTATTGAAACTATAAGAGATGTAGTAGTTAGCCCACTAAATAGAGAACTGTCAATATATGCAAGAGATGCTCTCGCTAAAGCTGTTTATGACAGATTATTTACGTGGTTGGTGAGACGACTTAATAATTCCCTTCAACCAAAAGACAAAAGAAGTAACAATGTCATGGGCATTCTCGATATATATGGATTTGAAATTTTTGAAAAAAATAGGTAGGTACATCTACGCAACCTCTTTATATTAACTGGCAAAATTGAAAAAGGTAATTTTTAGTTTTGAACAATTATGCATTAATTTCTGTAACGAAAAACTACAACAACTGTTTATTGAATTAACGCTTAAATCAGAACAAGAGGAGTATGAAAAGGAAGGCATAGAGTGGACACATGTAGAATATTTTGACAATAAAATTATTTGTGAATTGATTGAAGAAAAACATAAAGGTAATTTTCTAACATGAATTAATAAATATTTACTATTTAGTAATATACAACAGACAAATATTAAAGGATTCCGCACACTTTATATGGCTTTCTTGTGCGCGGCCAAGTCTTTGACAGAATGATCTCACCATCTTGATGAAATTTTCAAGATTTAGATTTTTAAAAAGTGGTGCAACCAACTATAATAAATGAAAAATATAAAGTTCAACGTCAACACATTATTGGTGAGTAAATATTTCTTATATCACTCAGTCATCATTGTTTGTTAATATATAATTTAAATATACAGGGTGTTGACAAAATCACGTTAAATATAATACATCTAAGTAATACTTCCTACCAAACGTATATGAAAATAAATATAATACCTACCTTGAGTAAAAATAAACTAAGACTATTGGTTTATAAATAACTAGCTCTTTTCTGTTATTTTTAGCTAGGTAACTGTAACTACAAACAAGTATTTAGCAATTTTTAAATAATACAATGTGAAGAATACCTGTGCATTCTGTGTTAGTCATGAAGCACATACAGACAGACATCAATGTTTCGGAGTTACTGCTACCTTTGACTAAACTCAATGCTGCTACTCATAAATATGTAACAATAGTAAAATATGCAGAAGTTGTAAATTTCTAAAAATAAATTAACAAATAGCTCTAAAAAATACAATTATGTAATATGATATATACTTACCTAATACAAGAGAACTAAAGAGAGTTTATTGCAGCCTATATCTATAAAAATACCAGTTATTCATTATTATAGGTAATTGCAAATTGTTTTTGTTGATAGCATCTTGGATTTGGTGCAACACACTACTACTAGGGGGTAACTATTATTTTCTTGAAGACTAGTATAACCCAAAAACCAAATTATATTTATCATTTTTTATAACAGAGACAATAATAATTATTCCGGGTGCTTCATGACGAAGTTTACATAATGTAATAGAGGAGTAATTTTTGTTGAAATTGTGAGATTTTCTTTTTTTCCGGAGTATAACTAAATGAAACCAACCTAGTTTTGTTTAGTATATTATTTTGCATCAGAAATGGCTATTTACGACATTTTTCATTAGGGCCGACCTTTTTTATTAAAGAAAAATTCGTATAATTTAGGAAATCTGTGTACATGCTTTTTTTATAAATATCATTCGATATCGAGATAACTACTTACTTGGCAAATCAAAAAAAACTTTTTTTGTTGGAAAGTGGACACTTGAGCAACATTAAAAATAGTATATTAGGTTAAAAAATATCCATTTTTTTTGTAAAAAAAAATAAATGTACGAATTAACATTTCATGTAGCTAAAATTTCACCAATCGACAAAGTTTTTTATTTATTGAAATTTTTATATTCAAGCAGCGAATGAAACAAAGGTAACATATTGAAAAAGTTTTTAAAATAAAAAAACTTTCATAGGTGCTCTGGTTTTTTAAATATCAATTTTTATATCCAAGCGTCTTGCGTATATAGTTTGTGTTTCTACCAACTTAACTTACGCGTGAGAAGGCGGTAGGTATAATATCGCGTTTTTATTGGACTACCTACATTTTTTTTATTTAATTTCTCAAAACAATAATTTTTCGAACTTCCTTTGGCACTGGATCCTGGGTTGACAATATAAACTCCCAATTTAGAAGGGTTCTAATATTAGTTATCGGCAAATTTTACCAGTCGAACCATCGAAGAGAAAATTGTGTCACATTCTGTTGGTAGGGCATTTAGGTATAAATGGAATGCTATGTTCAAGGCGGGAATAATAATTATTTTTTGATAAAATATCATAATCAGTCCAGCCTAAAAAACTGCCTTCTTTAAAAAGTCATATTTTTCATACTAAATTAAGTCGTTTTGAATATTCATATTTTCACCTATCTAATTCTATCTGTGATTTGTATTTAGCAGGCTATGGTCTCAATGGGGTATTTTATACTTCAAAATATTTTGAAAAGGTAAATCCCCCGCTTTTGTACTTAAGGAACATTTTCCGCTTTAGGAATATTATCAGAAAGTGCCACGGTTTTAGATTTTTGTTGAAACACCACCACTACCATTATATGTGTAGTACTCTTACCATCAACTGTTTCTTCTCGTATATCGAAATTATCTATCTTGGCATGAATATATTTTTTCTCAGAATCCTTTACATTTTGAATACATGACGTAGATATAATATAAACACACAACTGCCGTTAACTAATTTTTGTTGGGCTAATATCGTCATTATTTTCCTATCGATATTAGATATAAGAAAAGGTCAACTTAAGTCGTGGTAAGGAATCTATAATTGGTTTCCTACATATAGTATGATATAGATTATGATATAGAAAATATTTTTCTTAAATGACTACGAAATAAACCCTACACTTGTTAATATTATTTGAACTTGGAAAACTGTTCTGTGTCTTAAACTGTACTAGATACTTTCTTTAAATTTCGGCAGCCTTATGAAGGATTTCATATTCCAAGATCATAAAATTATTTTCATTTAAACAATCCGTTCTGTAAGTTGCAAAATTATATTTTTTTAAGAATTACGATTAAGTATATACCTATTATCATAGTCAAAGCTATTATGAAAATTGTATATTCATTTCTTTTAGAATATTTTGTATTTCACTAAGGGATGTATTGGCTATAAACATTTTTACAGTATTTAAGATGTCCTATATCTAAATAAATCTTCATAGTTTTGAAACCATTTCCTCTCATCTCTGCGTTTTTTTTTGCAGCCGCCATTATTTTTTTTATACGTAGATCCTCTAGTCCCTATAAATTTGAATAATATTTTTGCTACCTACTTTTAACACAGTAAGACAACGGAAAATTCCTTTTAATTTAAAAATTATATACTTGTCCAACAACATACCTGCTTGTATAGTTACAATTTTTTTTTTGTTTTCTTTTCCCGCTTTTATTACAAATTAAACATATATATTCCGATTATCAAAGACATTCACAACGAGATTTTGCTGAAGAGTTAGGTTTAATATTTTGTTTACCGGAATTAACCATTTTCATGAGATGTATGGAAAACGTTTTGGCCAGATAAAATCGCTTCTTTATGCTGTAATATTCTTTCACCGCATTTATCTAGTCTTGTTCAGCCGCTGCCGCTGCAAAAAGTGTTAATAATCCTTGTGTTCTAGGATGGTGAATTGTTAACATTATTGTCGGGCATAATAATACTATTTCCACAGATGAAACTCTCCATGTTCCATTTTATATTTATTAATTATAAAAAACTATTTCGGATACTGGACTAAAATAAAAATTGACACATACACATACAACACATGCACGCGTCCAACAAAAGTAAAGGAAAACGCGTTGCGCATGAGTGCAATTGACGACCTTAACAATTGTCAGTAAAAAAAAATCTCACACAGAAGAGTATAATTACATTTAAAATTTTATCCCATCTGAAATATTTATTTGCTGTTAGCCATAACATTTTTAATTTTGATTGTGTTAAAATTGTATCCCATCCACTTTCTTTTAATTTTGAATCCAGGCCGGCTAGGTTGACAAACCGCGCAATGCTTAGATTTAAAAATTATTTATTTGGAAATCAGGGTTCATACATTTTTTTGTTTCAAAAACTTTTTTAATATCTTCCCTTAATTTCGCTGGCTACATGTATACAAAAATTTCTTAAAATAAAAAAGTTTCTTGCTTAGTCTAAAATTAGTCAAATAATTATGATTTCTTATATTAATATCATTTTTACAAAAAATCTAATGTATTTTTGGAGACGTGTATTACAGCATAATAATCGCTCTCTTTTATGCTTTAAAATTAAAAAAAAAATCATGTCGCTACATCAATTATTGGTTAACCATGTATTGAGTGATATATAAAAAAAATACAGTGAAAGAAAATGGATCAGTTAGGACTATTTTTGTTAATAAAAAAAAAGTGCCCAATAAAAAAAATGACGTAACTGGCCATTCCGTTTGCCAACAACTTATAGAATTGGTCTGATTTGGTTATACTCCAAAATTTTTTTTTTTTTCGAGAACAGACCATCTTTTCTCAAGTTTGTTACTCCACTATAATGGTAAAGTGGGGCCATCGAGGCAAGTACCGAATTTTACGAATGTATGTACAGGGTGATTTATAAATTTTCATCAAAACTTGTTTTGACTATAACTTTCGAACCACTAACAGGAATTAATTCATTGTTGGTATACATGACACACTATTGAACACCAATAGCCTCGTTCAACAGAATACGAAAATTCCAGGGCGTATTATAAAAATTCTCATTTCTTATACTAAGAAATTTTCACCCTGTGTATTCTTTTATAACAATTTTATATATGTCTAAATTTACATGAACCAGCGATAATAATCGTAGTATACCTACTTGTTTTTTTTTGTCACACTTTCATCGTCTTTTAAATGAACCACCAAGTTTGACGTTTATAAAATTTACTTTTTCATTATTACAGAAGCCATAATAACAAGTTAAAGAAGAACAACTATTTCCTTATTGTAACTTGTAGTAATAGTACTAACACTTCCCATTGTAATTGTATACTCAGAATAAGAACATTTTTAAGCAGTTTTGTAATTTATTAACCCTACACGATTAAGTCCCTACACGAATGAGAACATACAAAATGGAAAATAAGAGAAATACAAACAAAATTTCAAATACTTTATAAAGAGAAATAATTCTAAAAATCGATTACAATTTATGTTTAAAGTGAGAACCTCCTTCTTCACGGCATTTCTGTTGCCTTGATATCAAATTTCTAACAGTTTTTCTTATCGGATTTAACCCTGTATGTAAATAGTTTAACTTTAATATATACTAGAAATGGGAGAAAATCACTATCGCGATTTTCGTTCCAATTTCTAGCCCTACCGGGGGTCCAAGCTTGCAGCTAGAGTCACCCTTCGGGTGACAAAGGCATCTAGAATAATAATAATTTTAAGAAAATACATATTAAACAAATTTGAGATAATCCCTTGTAAGTATATAAAATAAAAAAATTTGAGACAGAAAGCTGAAATTTTCTATCTGGAATGATGATGTAATTACTAAACAATTTCTTAATAATATTTTGATGAATTGTAAGGATACTCTATTCTTGATGGTAAAACATCATCATTTTTTAAGTGCTGAAAGTAGAATTAATTTTTTAGTATACATTTTTATCAATTTTATCAATGGGGCCTTCCGCCACGGTTCGGATCTGTATTCGATCTTGCGAAATTCTGCACTTCGATGTTTGAAATTCTGCGACTTATACCATTATGCAACCGCGTCATTTGTTATTGTTTAACGCTGAGACAACTATGTAAACTGTACAGGGTGATTCACTTTCGAGTGTGAAACATGGGTATCTCGCTTATTATAAAAGATAGACTGTAGGTTTAAATTCGGCAAAGTTGCGGAATTTTGTGCTGAATAAGTTGGCGCAAAGAAAATCACCATATCTGGTTTTGTTTTTGAGTTAGAGCCAAAAAAAAAATTTCCCGATTTTCGTTTTCTGGCCATAACTTCTATATTTTTGAAAATATTGGCTTATCGTTTTGACATTATTAGGCCACTTTTTTAGACAAATACGATGCCGTAAACCATTTTTTAAAAAAATTTCACTTCTATTGTAAATCATCGTCAACTTTATTTTTCTTATGGGCGCCATATTAATTTTTCTAACATTTGAATAACTAATGGCTAACTATAGACATTTTCAAAAAAATACCTATTTTCCTTCATAATGCCCATATTTTTTAGGCAAATATTAACATATATTATATTGTTGTAAGTATTCAGAAAAAATCGGTTTCTTCAAATATGAGAAAAAGTAATATGGCGTCTATAAGAAAACATAAAGTTGATGATGATTTACAATAGAAGTGACAACGAATACGTTCTTAATATAGGTATAGGTACAACTAGTTATTATAACCTCACTACTCACTATATAAACGGCTAACAACCTACTTTTCACTTTAATTAATAGAGTTTTTCAGGTTTCTTCTATTCTCGTACAAAATGGTAGTTAAAGTTATAACACCTTAAGTGATTACTGGGCGCACTCGCGGCTCTCAAAATAATAATATGCAGATCCCTTTGCCACACAAGTCTTTGACTTCGGGGGTTCATTGTTACAATGAGAATGAAGAATAGAGATATTATCTATCAGTTTTTTAGAACCCCCGCCACCTACGGATATCTTTAAATATTTCAATATACGCAAGTTATAAAATGAAATGCATTTCTGATTACCACCTTGTTTGTGCCGCAAAAGTAGGAAAAAGTTTTGTCCAAAATTTGTTAGCCTTGGAGATTATAAACATTTTAATTACAACACTTCCTTCCTTGCATGCACTGCATAAAACAGTTACGAAACCTCCAACCGCACCCGTAGGTTAACGGATAATATAAAATTTATAATGAACCTTCGTAAAATTAAAATACAAAAAAAACCAAACGGATCAACTTTAGACTGATTATAAAGATGTTAGAAATATATAAATCAGAAATTAGGGCCAAACGATAGCTCATGAAAAATTAAGATAGGGATGTGCAAACTGTTTTGCTTGATCTCAAACCGTTTAAATTTTACAGGGTGTCAAAGTTGCAAAATGTCAATATTCACCTGTCAATATTTCAAAAACAGTTGAAGATAAGTATAGGACATCCTACATGAAATGTGTTTAAAATTTTACGTAGAATCCAGAAATAATATAATATAATAAGGTGTTAAATTTAAAATAAGCAAGATATGATGATGATTTCCGGTATAACCGGAAGTGCGAGGAAGTTGACACTATTTTCATTGAATAGATCTTTTTGATAAACCCCTGTATATATATTATATAATTAAATATAAAAATAGGTATAATATATGTATACATATAATAAATATAAATAAATCCGTGTGTCACATGAAAGCATTAGATGTAAGGGAGTGTTGGGGAATGGTGCGCACTTAAGCGTAAATTTTATTTGTGGTGAAACTACGATAGATAAATTAATTTCAAAAATGCTATGAGATGCACCACTTATTCTACTTTATATATGTAAAATAATATTTAAAGAGAATATTACTACACAGGCATGACAATTAAAAAAGTAAAAAAATGCATATGCGCACAATTTCCTACCTCGGTTGGCAATGATGCGCACGGGTTAGGTAATGATGCGCAATGAATCTTTGTTATAAAAATATATTTTTCAACATTAACATCAAACACAACACAAGTAAAATACAAGTAAAGTTTTACTACAAGTAAAATATAATTGAGTTTAATGTAAGCACAAGTCGCATTTATAATTTTCCGAAGTGTCTGCATGGTTCCAAGAAGCACATACAACACAGAGGTACTATAATTCTCCATTCTTGTAAATTTCTCCACATATAAAACATATCTCGTTAGGTTTGAAGGGTATTATTTTTGGAGATGGTATAAGACAGGATGGCAGTCTTACGTGTGTAATTTCTAGGCATCTGGAAACAATAAATAAACTTACTATTACTACTTACTATTTAATTACATGAGGGGGAATCGTGCGCATTTGTGCGCACGATTGCCCCTTTGCGGTTGTGTTTTATAAATTCATATGCCAAAAAAAACCATTTATTTATTTATAATTCAAATGTGCCAAAACATTCACAAAATACTAGATTTTAAGAAGAGATCTTATTTCAAATAATTGGATAAAAATTGTGGACTTACCTCCTTATTTTCTGATGCCGAAAAGTTATAAAAATATGTTAAAAAATCAATAAGTTTATCTCACGGCGGTCGTGTGCAAACTAACGCAACGCAATCTATAAACTAACGTCTCCAATGATCGCGTTAACAACATTACAACATTAACATTACCCGCTGCGCACCATTCCCCAACTCCCCAATTTTTTTGTTTAATATATACCTACTATAATATATCACTATTTTCTTATTATTTAAGTACTTACATTTTGTCAACACCCTGTATATATGAACTTTTTACTAAAAAACGGCTAAAGACGATTGATATAAAAAATTGATACCTACTTATAAAAACGTTTTAGTTTGAATTTTGTATTTTTCATTTATATTTTAGTTATCTATAGCACAGTTAAATGAATTACATATCAGTTGCCGCAATGGATTTAAAGTTCAAAACATCATGCCCCCCCCTTGCCACGTCGTCGACCCGGGCAGACTGGTAGCAGTTAGCAATCCGGCACCGGCTGTATAGTTACGTTGCCTGTCGTTGAGAGCGAAGGTGCCGCGGCACGCTTTTGATCTGGAAATGTCAAAGGGCCGACAGCCAGTGCGTCAGCTGATATGTAATTCATTTAACTGTGTCTATAGGTATCTATTTAGAATATATACTTAGGTACTTTTAATAATCCTGTATTTTAAAAACTAGTGATAGGATCGAGTTGGTCCCATACTTGGGTATAGTGTATTTGTATAAGCACAATTGAAACCGTATAAAAACTAAAAGCCGGCAAAAACAGTCGGCATCTCTTTATTGTGCATGGGCGGAGGTAGAAATTTTTGCTATTAAGAAAATGTTATAGAGATCATTTTATGAGAATTGTATTCATTTTTATTATTTTGTGTTTATTAGATACCTATATATTATTTGTAGCCAATGTAGCCAATAACATACTTTATTATTGTTACGTATTATTTATGTTTATTATTGTCATTTTTATTGTTTATTTAACAAAACTAAACTACGCTTGGTAATTGGTATTTACGCGCTGCACTGGAAAACTATTGATGATATTTCAGCACTCGGCACGGGAAACAAAAAAATGATTTAGAATCCAGCAGACCAGTCTGTTTATTCTCTTTACACCAGCGCGCAGTTGTAGATGGTTCATCGGGCTGATTAGATGTCCAGTGTAGGACTCACATGTACAGTTTTAGTTACTATTCGAATCACGATACCATTGCTAAATACATAGGACGAAATATCAAGATAAGTGCGCACAGTCTTGTGCCTTAACACTAGCCAGTTCCAATTATTGTCCTTATATACACTATACCTACATAGTTTTGATAACGAAGGCGAGGAAATAATTATCCAAAGTTTTATAAAAATTGGCCGTTCACGAGAAACACAATCAAAGCGTGTGGTCCTTTATTTATCAACTCGTTACATCAAATAATTTATAATGTATTCGTAGATAATCGTACAAATTAACCAATTTACATTCCCTAATATAAACACTTATTGATTGACTTATTGTTGTATTGGTTTTTGAGGAAGACATTTCCGTTGCGTTTGGCTTGAAATATGATATGATGATGATGATGATTTTGATTTTTTCAAAAATTTCTCAAAAAAAAACAGTTTCTATATTTATCCCGTTCTATCTCTTTCAGTTAGTAACCTAAACACTTGAAATTTTAAGGGAGTAATACTGAAATGTATGTGAGTAACCTGTAGAAAATACAAAAGCTACAAAAATTAGACAGGGTGTCAAAAATGGGCCGACCAATTGCGACCAATTCAAAACCCAATAACTCACTTATTGCAAATGGGTGCGTGTTTGCAAACACCTAGTGTTTTATAATGCTAAACGTATATACATTTTAATGCTCTTTCGATTAGTATTAACATTCCCTATACCTAAATTCCATCGATTTGAAGATATTTGGACATTATTGCCGGAACGAGAATAATCGGTCAATGAGCTGTCAGGTTGGCTATGAAACGAAAAACGAAACATTTAAACGTCACCTAATGTCATTACCCCTTGTATCGGAGCATGATACAACTACACAGATACCTATGCTCATAACTTTCGTTTATTTGCGCATGACGTCATTCGTGAGAGAAAATGGCAATGCGATGCGAAAATTCTTAAGGGCAGTGATATAATTATTTTCGTGTTTATCAATTGTTTTTTCCTCGTAACTGACGTCACTATGCGGATGGGCATATCTGTGTAGTTGTATCATGTATCGGAGGATATTACTTATTTAGCAAAGCGACTGTCATTGCTGTAAATTGGGCATAGATAATAATAGTTATTAATTATATAAGAGGATTAACAAGCCTTTAATCCACGAGAAAAAATGGGCACTCGAGGCACAGCCGAGAGTTCCATTTCTTCGAGAGGAATTTCCGAATGTAATTTAACATTTTATCCACGAACACGGTCAAAACCGGTCAATTAAGAGAGTGAAAGCCGCGTGAGAGTAGATGAAAAATTCTGGATTTGAAAAACGTCAGATTTGAGAAATTTATTTTGACCAAGAATATTGATTTTGAGCTGAAAACTACAAAGTCTTGGAGTCGCTTCTATTATACGTTTGTTTGTTTGTTTGTCGCTATAAAATCGAAGTGTGGTACCTATTATGAATTTTAATCCACTAGTGCAGTGTTTTTCAACCTGTAGGTCGCGAAGCCTTTGTAGGGGGGTTGGAAGAGGTCGAGAGAACTAGGTACTTCAGTAAAAAAATCAATAAAAAAGATAGATATATTAAGAAATAGTTATTAGAATATATTAGAAATAGTCTCTAGCGAGAATCATCTCGAAGCGTAACGAAACGTCTCGAACCTTGTGGACATTTCGCGCGGGCCGGGAGCCCGTTTTACGTACTTAATTACGTATATATTTATATCCGAATCCTAATAACGCAAACGCATAAAATTTTTGTATGGATTAAATATTTCTAACATACATGAAAAAAAGCTAAGGGTTTGGGGGTCGCGAAATATTTTTTGATACTATGGGGGTCGTGTCATGAAAAAGGTTGAAAAACACTGCACTAGTGTATTAGAACGCTTCTAATCTACGGAAAACAGACGTATTAAACCTTCCTAATATAGATTCTAATATATAGATGGTCGTTGATAAAGGGACAAAAAATGGCTAGTAGCCACTACAAAACAAAATATGATAGACAGAGTATTGAGTGCCTTTAATTTAATAATTATATGGGATTTTAATACTGGCTATTTCCCGAAGATAATACTTTTTTTAAATAGCTCACCCTATATATTATTATATTTTCAGAAAACCCTTCTAAAGACAAGTTCAATGATATATAATAATATGATAGGTCTGATGCTCACCGTTTCGGAGTTATTGAGTATTATCTTCGCGGGAAATAGCCAATAGTAAAATCCCATATTCTGAGGATAATCATTCAGAAACGATGGGATACAAACCCATCATATCATATATCTATCTTGTCGATAGAAGGGCTTTCTACAAATGTAACAATATACAGGGTGTTCCATTTGAAAAAATCGTGCGAATTTATGGTTTTCGAAATGTGGCAATCCGGTAAAATTTTTTTTTATAAACTGAATATTGAGTAATTACATAATAAAGTAAATAAAATTAGAATTCTCTTGGCGGAAGTTGATGCTCAAAAACTTAATTATTAACTTTTCTAGCACGATTTTAATATTGGCTATTTCCTGAAGATAATTCTCAATAACTCCGAAACGGTGGGCGTCAGACCCATCATGTCATATATCATTAAACTTGTCTTTAGTAGGGCTTTCTAAAAATGGAATAATATATAGGGTGTGCTATTTAAAAAAAAAGGAACTTTATTAGTTCATCGTCCTGTATATAAACAGGTTATAAATTTGAATATATTAAAAAATTTCAAAGATAACTTTGAAAAAAACAATTTCATATAATTTTTTTTCCATGGGACTTGTAGTTTCGGAGATAAGGTATAGTATAACATTAAACGGGCCACCTTGTACATAGGTTAGCATTATAAAACGCTGGGTGTTCCATTTACAATAATTAAGTGAGTTACTGGGTTTTGAATTTGTCACAATTGGTTGGTCCATTTTTGACATCCTGTGTAATTTTTACTAAAAGTTCCGTATGTTATACATGTTTAGATACATTTCAGTGTTACTCCCTTAGAATTTCAAATGTTTAGGTTACAAACTGAAAGAGATAGAACGGGATAAATGTAACTATGTTTTTGAGAAATTTTTGAAAAGTCAAAATATCTCAAAAACGATTAAGAATAAGAATAAGGTACCTATGCTAATGAAACTTACCTTCAAATTGGACGTGGAATCCAAAAACGAAATAAAAAATAGCATATTCCAGCAACCGGAAGTTGCACCTCGACGCCAATATTTTTAATCGATAGAAAATTGCGAGAAACCCTCGTATATAAATTTTCAAAATTCCAGTACACATAGTATTCTAGAAACAACTAAAACTGAAGGTTTACGTGGTACCCTGTATATTTCTGACTTTTAACTCGGAAATTCTGAGTTAAACACGGAATTTCCGATTTTATCTCGGAATTATATTTAGATTCCAAAATTCTGAGTTAAAGTCGTAACTATATATTTCCAACTTTAACTGAGAAATTCTGAGTTAAATTCGTAATTTCCAACTTAAACTTGAAAATTCTAACTTTAACTCAGAATTTCCAAGTTAAAGTCCGAAATTCCGAGTTGAAGTCGGAAATACCTAAAAAAATTACTACTGTGGCACTTACACGCCTCTGTATTATTTAAGTAATTAACAATACATAATTTTTTTTTTATTAATGTTACCTTTTTTATCTCTATCATTAATTAGGACTAATAGCGTTTATGGATGAAGAATGTCTTAGGCCTGGAGAACCAAATGATAAAAGTTTATTAGCCAAGTTGAACTCAACGCTTAGCAGTCATCCACACTATATAAGCCATGAAAAAGCAGATGTTAAATTACAGAAAATAATGGGACGAGATGTAAGTACATATTTTAAAAAAGATAAAGACAAACTTTTCTTATTATATAATCTTATTTAGGAATTTCGACTTATTCACTATGCTGGGGCTGTGACATATAATACTAAATCATTTTTGGAAAAAAACAATGATCTCCTATTTCGGGATTTAAGAGAAGCAATGACAAGTTCGACAAATGATATCATCCAAGCGGTATTTTTAGAATCTGAACAGAAAAGTAAGAAGAGACCTGAAACAGCAATTACACAATTTAAAAATTCTGTAAATAACCTAATGAGTATACTAAGGGATAAGGAGCCTTCTTATATTAGATGTATAAAACCAAATGATACAAAAAGTCCAGGTAAACATAATTATGAAACCATGTAGTCACGAACAGAATTAATATAATTACACAAAAAACCTTTGAAGAAAAATTATATATATATACCTATGTATATATATATTATATATTTTAAATATTTTTAGAAAATTATCCCTTGTATTCGACTCGGGATCATTTTCAAAATATTCGACACATCAAAAAAATTGCTAGCAATAATTTTGCACTTGTGATATTATAAGTGAATCTTTTATGCCATGCCATGAATATTGGATAAAGGACTAGAAAAATAAATAGAAAAATCAAATAGATTGTTGTAATAACAAACAAGTTTATTTTATGTCTAAAATTGTTTGTTCTTAAGTACCTAAGCTAGAAGTATTTTTAAGTTATAAATTTTAATTGTAATAATATTTATTACAATCCATTGACCTTATTACTTTCTACAGGAATTTTTGACGTGGAACTTGTAAAACACCAAATTAAGTATTTAGGCCTGATGGAAAATTTACGTGTAAGAAGAGCTGGATTTGCATACCGAAGAGTTTATGAGCGCTTCTTACATAGATATAAGTGCTTGTCTAAGGAAACATGGCCAAATTATCCCGGAAATGCTAAAGATGGAGTTCAAATCTTAGCTTGTAAGCTTGGTTATGAAAAAAATGATTATCAAATGGGAAAGTAAGAATTGTTTAATACAAACTATTTTGTTTTTTATGAGTTTTGTTTCAGAACAAAGATTTTCATCAGGCATCCAAAAACTCTATTTGAAACAGAAGATGCTTTTCAATTAAAAAAACACGAACTTGCTGCACTAATACAAGCAACATGGAAAGCTTTAATCCAAAGAAGAAAATATTTAAAAATGAAGGAATCTGCCATAATTATTCAAAAAAATGTAAGAAGATTTTTAGCAATTCGACTAGCTCAAAGACGTCGAAAAGCTGCTAATACAATTAGAAGGTAAGTAAGTCCAAGAAAAAAGTTTGGACGGATTTATTTATTGTTCAATTGGATGGGATTATTTGTTGTATTATGCATGAGGGGTTGTTATTTAGTAGGTACAGTTGTCATCTCACTACTCTACCCTCTGCCATTTTGGCCTCCCGTAAGTGCTTTGAAATAACAATAAGTGAAAGTGCACTACAGTGCATACATTTTTGCATGGAATATTTTTTGCGATAATTAACTTCAGAATTCCAAAATTTTGTTATTGTCGACTTTGCTAATAAAGTTAGTAATAAAATATATGATAATGGGCAATTCTGTCAATAAGTAGTAATACCTATGTTTATAAACCTATGCCTATAAGTAAATACCTATGTTCAATAGAAAAAATGAAAATGACATTTTTATTGGAAGACAGAAATAACGCTAACTTTGAATTAGGGCAAAAGGGCAAAAATTAACTATGTAACTGGAAATATTTTCATATGAATTATTTATTTAAATAATAAACATAATACCATTTTATTGTCCAAAATTAAGAAACAAAGAATTAAAAAACAAACAAGAACTAGTAAAGATATTGTGGATGAGTTTCTGATTAACATAATGCTCTAGATATATCCATCTCTTTCTTATTTATTAACAAAAACAAATATGACAATTTAAATTTTCAGATTTATCAAAGGATTCATTACAAGAAATGGAGAACCTACTGAAGAAAATCATGCCTTCCTCTGTATGGCTAAAGTTCAGTGGTTACGTAGATTAGCTAAAAGTCTTCCGAAAGATATCCTTCACCGAAAACCTTGGCCTCCCTGCCCTTATGTTTGTAGAGAAGCTTCAGCATATTTGGAAAAGCTTTATGAACTTCATTTATCTAGAGTTTATCGTTTAAAACTTACACCAGAAAGAAAACGTCAATTTGAATTAAAGGTGTTAGCAGAAACATTATTCAAAGGTACTTTTCAAGAAAATAAAAAAAATAGTATCTTCTCACAAGGTCTGAAAATGGCAATATGATAAGGTTGAGTATTGAAGTTAAAATGAATGAGAAGTTACCATTTACCCTTTTTTTATAATTACGACAATTTATGTGCATATTTTTGAGATCTATTATTTCTTAGGTAAAAAGAAGACTTATGCTGCAAGTGTACCTAACTTATTTGTATTTGATAGAGTACCAGAAACCAGTTTGGCTTTAAAAGAAGGATATACTTCTACTTTAAACGGAGATAAAGAAATTGTAAGAACATACATTTTTTTGTTATAGTAAATAAGTAAATACATATTATGTGTATTTTCAGTATTCGACGAGTGTTATAAAATATGATAGACATGGTTACAAACCTAGAGAACGTATTCTTGTAGTAAGCAAACAAAATTTACATCTACTGGAATGCAAAGGATCCATCAAACAAAAGCACTGCTTGCCACTGAAACGTTTAAGTTTTATTGTGTCACCAGAAAATGACAAAATGCTTGTAATTCAGATACCTGAAGATTTAATAAACAAAGATAAGGTAACTGTTTAGTGTATAGGGTATATTTAAATTACATGCTGCTTCATATCTTGTTTTATGTTTTTTGTAGGGAGATCTTATTTTAGAAGTACCATATTTGATAGAAGCTATTACAATAATTACTGACACTGTTCAAAATCCAAATCAATTGATCATTATTGACAAATCCCAGTAAGTAAAAAAAACTTTGCTTATGTTTTATACGTTAGAAAACTATTTTTATGCAAGTTAAAACACTTTCACCCATATTAATAATAATCACAATAACATCAAGTTAACTAATGACAACTAACTGCATTCTTAAATCAATCTAAGTAGTTCATATTAATAATTAAATATTTATAGACAAATAACTAACAGCATGCTAAATAAGAAGTTAATGTGACAACATCTCATTCTATACATAGAGCTAATTTCACTGCAATAAATCTAACCTGCATTTACAAACATTTACGCAAAGTGACAAGACTGACAAGTGTCTTGTGTCAATACTGTTTTGTGTTAATACGCAATCAAGGGCGGATTTAGCTTTTCAACGTGGGGGAGTATCTCAAAAAACCACATTTTTAAAAAATGTTGTGAAATTAGAAATTATCTGTGTATTTAGATAGGTACGTTTTTCTTTGGACAAACATGAAATAGCAAATAGAAGTGTTTAATAAAATATCCTTAAGTGAAGTACGCTTATATTTTTTTACCTAATTACGTTTTTGCTTTTTGCTAATGTAAAATTTTAATTCATGGTAAATCCGCCCTTGATAAGCATTAACTTTGCTTTTATAATAGGGAGATTGTGAACACCTTAAATTTTTACCTTATCTTTATCGCAATTCGCAATCGTTATACTGAGCACGCGCAGTGCCAAAAATGATACTCTTTTTGGAATTGCACATGCTCAGAATAACGATAACGACGTGCTAAAATTTAAGGGGTTCAAAAACTCCCTAATGAATTTGATAAGTAACCATACCATAATAAAATTTTATAATGATTATTGAGGTTACTGACATATAAATACGGAAAATTTCGCATTAAATTATTTAATATTTCAGAAAAACGTTCTTGATTTGTTAATTGGGAGGGAAAAGAAAAACTGTTGCCATTTTTGTCAAACTTTTAGGTTAACTTTAACTTATTGTAAAACATACCCAAACTGATAACTAGTGATTTAACATCATTCTAGCGTTAACATGCATTTAAATGACATTATTAATACAGTTTTCACTAATGTCATTCTAGTCAGGTCTTAGAACATTCTAAGTTTTATTATTAATAAGGCTGTTTGTGTTTTGGTTATATGTAAGAAGTTAACAAAAATTGAATAGTTCTTTTACAAGGTTTTTTTTAAATTTGGATGGGTACTTTAAAGTACCCATTCATACATATCAATACTCTAGTGGCTTTGAACGTGATCCCTATCCCGTATTGGTACCTCCGTATTCAGTAATGACATAGTTTTTAAGCTCATATAGTCATAAAAATTTTATTGTGTTCTTCCTTTCTTGCTGCCACTATTCATTTGGTCATCCCCCACAACCTTATCACAGTCGATGCAAGGCAGCAAGTACTGTCCTGAAGATTTCAATGGATTCTGCTAATCCTTCTTGTTGTTTAGTTGTTGGCTTATTTTACTCCACAGTGTGAGGGCAGTCTTTTACGCATTTTTTATGCGGTAGTTTTGGAGATTTGAGAATTTGAGAATTTGATTTGATTGGAGAATTTTGAAAATCAAGTGCGTTTTCAGACGTCCAAGAAAACTAATTACTAGCTTGTATGTGCTGGTCAAAAGTAAGGCCTTTCTCTGGATCTGCAGGAAAAAACGTAAACCCATACCTACATCCGGTACAGAAACATTTAATCATAAAAACACTAGTTCGCTGTGAACTCAGACTGGTCAACGAATCACACCGAGTGGAGTGGAGGAATTTATTTATTCATCTATTTGTTTAATTATTTATAGGAGTATCCAGTTTTATTAATACAAATACATAAGTACATAAAGCATAAGAAAGAATTCCTTATGATAAGAATCAACATAACATTGTAATTATTAAATATATTCTTAAAACTAGAATGGACAAATTAATTTATGAGAAGAGTTAACTGTTGTCTATACTAATTCAAAGTATAATAGAAACAATCAACATTATTGCAAGATGTATTAGCTAATCCCAACATGCGAGCTATTGGACAGTAGTAACCATAACTGGTAAAATGATATAGTACAAAAATAGTTTTTTTTGTCTAGTGGTCCTTAAGGGAACATGTAGACTATTCAATGCTAATATATCAGAGCAGTCTACATAACCACGAATGATTTTAAATAAAAATATTAATAAAATTTGTGATCTATGTGACTGCAAATTATTCAAGTTAACTATACGACATATATCATCATAGCTGAACTCCCTAACAGCAAAACCTAGCTTAAAAGCACAAGTTCGCAAAAATTTTCTTTGAACACTTTCTATTTGATTCATGTACCTATTTGATATAATTTGGATTCTACAGAATACTGGCATACTCAAGAACATATTTCACCAGAGAACAGTGCAACTTCTAAAAGTGTCGATAGATAAATTTAAGGATGATCTGATTATAAATCCCAACATTTTTAATATTTGTAATACTAATAATACTAATACATTAACATGGCCATTAAATCTCATTTTATGATCTAATAATACACCTAAATCTCTAGTTTCGGTTCATCTTTCTAGTACAATATTTAGTTGATAATTAACTAAATAGCTACCCACCTGATTTACTTATCCAGGGTTCTCAGCAATTTATCAACATCAAATTCCCTGACATTTCCAGGTTTTCCCTGACTTGTATTTGCAAAATTTCCTGTCTAGTGGCATGAAAAGGGATTGTTCATTTATTAAAAATATTTTAGGCAAAACAATTTTAAATAAAAATATTTAGTTCCCAATAAATACCAAGGAAACTCAAACAACTTCAGGTAAAACAGTTTTGTCTGTTATTAAATAATATTTAAATTTCATTAAATAATATTTTTGGCTTTGAAGTCCAAACAGGCCACAGAAATATAAATTACGATCGCAATGGCGCGTCCAAATCTTAACTACAGGGAGTGCCCAACAAATTTTTCCCTGACAACAAAAAAATTCCCTGATTTTTTACGTCAGGTTTTCCCTGACACTGAGAACCCTGTTATCTGCTAGCAGTAACAGAAAAACAATAAGATAAAGACCTGTTTCACACTATTTCACAATGTTGCAGATAATTTTTGATCAACTGAGCATCTCCCAAATTACCTACAACAGGAATTTTTTTTTAAATCATCTGAAATTAGAAATGTTGACTTCTGGAAACTTCTGGTCGAAGAAATATCGTTAATAAATAAAGTGAATAATAACGGTTCACAGTAAGAGCTCCGAGGCACTCCTGACTTGACACGGTTCTCAGCAATTTATCAATATCAAATTCCCTGACATTTACAGGTTTTGCCTGACTTGTATTTACAAAATTTCCTGTCTAGTGGCATGAAAATGGATTTTTCATTTATTAAAAATATTTTAGGCGAAACAATTTTAATAAAAATATTTAGTTCCCAATAAATATCAAGGAAACTCAAACAACTTCACGTAAAACAGTACTATTAAATTATTTTATAAATATCGGAACACGTTTGGCTAAAACAGTTTTATCTGTTATTAAATAATATTTAAATTTCATTAAATAATATTTTTGGCTGCCACAGAAATATAAATGACGATTGCAATGGCACGTCCAAATCTTAACATACAGGGAGCGCCCAACAAATTTTTCCCTGATGACAAAAAAATTCCCTGATTTTTTACGAATATTGACACATTCCCTGACGTTTCCCAGACAGAGTATGAATTCCCCGACATTTTCACGTTTTCCCTGACGCTGAGAACCCTGCTTGACGCTTATATTATCGGAAATGTAGGAATTAATGCGAACAGATTACGACCTTCCAATTAAGTAACTATGTATCCAGTCCAACATTATGCCCTTGTACCTGAAGCATGTAATTTTTTGCCGGTATTTCATGAGATACTCTGTCAGATGCTTTTGGGAACTCAGTGTAAATTGCATCAACCTATACTGACCCCTCAAGAGTAGGGTTACCAACTGTACTTTTTAAAGAGAACATGTACTCTTTTGAGTTTAGAAATAATAAGTACTCTTACTTTCGGCTTTAGTACCCAAATGGACTCGTTTCTTTGCAAAGGTAGTACCATCTATATGAGTGAACTAATATCACTATTACCCAGACAAAATATTTATCGTTTCCTGTATTATCTACTTTATACTTATACTATCGGCCACCTCACTCATAGGTGGTGCTATATATCCGCTCCTGCTTTGGGGAGTTTACAGTTTACATTCGGTAAACTGTAATACTATTTATCTACTAAAATCAATAAATATCTTGCCGAAAGTCGATATTTTTGTATAAACGGATTTTACATTAAAATTCCGAAGTGCCAGGAAAACGCGTGACCCTGAAAATTTTCAAAATTTTTTCCTACAGTGCCAGAAGTTTCGGCACTGGTTGTGAGTAATCCGGCATTTTATAGGTCTGCCAGGGAATTTGTATTTTTTTTGAATGGCATGAGTTGGTAATCCTACTCAAGTGCACCAAAAATGTATTCATGAAAAACCAGCAAATTGGTCACTATTAAACGACCAGGCATAAAGTCATGTCATTCTGGAATAATAAGGGACTTGCATACATTGCTCAATCACATTTTGTACAATTTGTACTTTTTTTGTACATTGCTCAACTTGTCACACAACTTTGCTAAACAAGGGAAATGAGTTAGAATTATTACGATCCTTAATATATTTTCAGAAAGATTTAGGATTCGTATTAAGCCCAAATTCTATTAAGCCAGAGACCTATACATCTACAATTAAGCTCAATGTTTAAATGCTCTTTGACTGATATTTTTTCTATCTGTGATACTTTTAGTGATATTAAGTTAATTGATATGTATTAAAATTTGTTTTCTTTAAAAAGTGTTCTCTGATATATGTTATTATTCTATATATTCCGCTTCAATGTACAACTGAAGACTGTATAAACCTGGTTGATGCTCTTGAATCTCTCTTATCTTCTATATGAAGGCAACTTACTTATTTTTGGTGACTTCAATCTGCCTGAATTAATTAATGTATAAACTCGTTCAGATGACAAATTATTGCCTCTCCAGAATTTTTAAAATTTTTACGGTCTCGCTTAATATAATTCGGTAACAAATACTCATGGCAGAGATCTGGATCTGGTTTTCTCTACCAACAAATGCAAGGTATCTGATGCTTCGGAGATATTCACAAATATAGACTGTCATCTTCCTCCTTTGATGATTAATCTGTTTGGCAATAATAAAGTGGTAAAATTTCCAGTACAATGTAATTTAAGTCCAAATTATCGAAAAGCTAGTTTTATTGATTTATATAACGATCTGCTGTTAACAGACTAAATTTTTTTGAATTCTACAGATAATATAAATATAATGGTTGAATGGTTTTATAATACTTTAAACAGCATTATTGACAGATATGTTCCTGCGAAGATACCCTGTAACAGTAATTACCCTGTTTGGTTTAATGGATAATTAATAAACATTTTAAAAAATAAAAATAAGGCACATCGTTTATAGAAATGTTATTCATTAGAAAATTACAATGCATTTAGTAAATTAAGATCAGATTTTAAAGCTGCAAATGCAAATGCCTATAAAAGGTACATAGGTAAAATCGAGAATGAGTTAAAAGTTAACCCTAAACATTTTTGGTCTTTTGTAAATTGCAAGAGGTGTCTCCCACCAGTTCCGTTAAACATGGAATATAATGGTGCACATTTTAATAACCCCAATGAAATAGTTTCTGGTTTTGCCGACTACTTTTCTAGTTCCTTTTCTGGCCCCAATGTTAATGCGACCTTACCTAACTTGTTTAACTTTAGTTCTCCTAATTATATTTGTCACTCCAATGCTGTGAGTGAAGATGATGTGACAAAGGATATTAAAGGGATAAAGTCCAATATGACGTACTTGAAAAATTAGAATAAAATAAAATAAATCAGAACATATTTCTTGCTAACTTCAGTTTTACTCTCTATTTAAACATATCTCTTGATTTAATCCTCACATAAAACCAACTGTCTGTATAGAATATTTATTACTACAACTAGAATTTACTATTAAGAATTGGTATATTACATTTCATTCTGCTTTTAGTATTGAACACAATATGAAAGGTAAACAAGGCACTATAGACATACAAGTTGGAAATCCTGAGAGAATCCATAAAGACAAAAGTGGTCACCTGTTAATTGTAAGTAAATTTAATAACATAAGTACTAATTATTATAGTGATGGGTCAGCTACTAATCTACTAGCTAATATTCCGATTTTAAAATTTGGCACAAATTTGTTTGCCTTTGCGTAAACTTAAATTCCAAAAATCACTTTATAGCACCCTAGGGACCAATGTTTATTTCATTCTAAAATCATAATTGAAAATCAAAGACCTAAATACATTCAGTTTTTGTGTTATTTATTAAATATTTGTTTTTGGTCTAGGTAATTTTGTTTTAAATGTAGAATACTTTATTGTTTTTTTCTTAAATGTAGAAATATATATTTTTTAAATCATTCTTCTTTTCTCCTATGTAAATTATTATCTAGTGTAATTCATAATAATATTAAATTTGGTTACAATTATTGCGCAGTTAATTAAATATAAAATTTGCTAGTGAAACTATTTGGTGCTGTAGTGTTCCACTGTAAAAAATTAAATCCAAAATAATAATTTGTCTAAAATTAGCCAGCAAAAACTCGCCCACTGATTATTTATCTTATATTCATCTGATCTTCTGGGAATTTGCTACCTGTAAAATAAAAACCAGAAAACAAAATATCCTAAGGATCGTAAATGCAGTCACGGCAAACTTCTAAAGTTTGTTCCAAATAACCACTGCATAAAATGTAATAAAAGTAATTATTTAATAAATAACTACATTTTATCAGTGGCTCATTTTAACAAAAATGAAATATTTAAACCATAATTAATTAAATAATAATTCAACTTAACTAACTCTTCACCTTGCTGTTTTTTTTTTTTTGTTTCGAACTGATATTCGGTTCTCTAGCAGTGGAATGTTTTTTGACTTTAAAAAGAACACAGACAGAAAAAGAACAGAGTATCGATCTGACACCATTGGAAAAAACAGCAAGAGCCAGTTACATTCAATAAATTTTTGAACTATGGTTAAAGTATTTAATTCGTGTAGAACTAAACTACTACTGATTAAATGTAGTTAATTTATATTACAAAATCGCCAACACAGTGCCCGAGGGCGGCGTTGTCAAATCTACCTTTTCCCCAGCTGTATATAGGAAAATTGTGCACAATCTGGCAACATCGCCCCTGGGGGGTGCCTGGGACAACCCCAAGGGCGAAGTCTCAACCCTCTAGGCCTTCAAACGAGGGAGATAGGCTCTTTTGTCCACATTTCCTGGATGTCACCAGCAGTACTTATCGAATATCCCTCGTATAACTTGGCTGTCAATTAGTTATTGAACTGCCCTGGTATGTGGACTATTCGTTAGTATTCAATGGAAATTTCTACGAGGATCTAGAAGCCTAGTTCACCTATATAAAGGCCGCGGCGTGCTGGCGAGGAAGTCAATCTTAATCAGGCAGCGAAGCGAGCAAAAAAAGCAATACTTAAATGAACCAAGTGCAATTTTCGAAGTGTTCATTTAATAGTAACAAAGTAGATATATTTTTAAAGAAAATGCCCTTTATATTTTACTACCTCATAACTTTTCAGATATAAGAAATTTCCATTTTCAATGATACATTCGAGCAATTTCAAACCGCAAAAACTTTTTAATCTGTATTTTTACATAGTTATGTAAAAAATAGGTTCTCTTAATAGGAAATAGACATTGTACGGGTTGAAATTACAATTTAGAAATAGAGATTTTCACTTTTCTTTGGCTTTTAATCGACTTTTTGAAAAAATTACCATCAACTAAACAATGGTCGGAAACAAACTAAAAAAAAAAATGTTTTGTCACTGTTGGCTGTTTGACAAGGAGATAGGTACTAATTTTTTTTTTTTTATTTAGTCACCCATATAGAAGAGGTTGTCTATAGAAAATCAATTTTCAAATACCATTTACTGAAAGTTTATATACTTTTCTCAAAATAATTGTTTAGAGTTTGTTTGGAGTTTGCTGGAATAATTTGGAAAACTTCTGATTCTATTTTTCTTATCGTCTTTAGTAGTAGATGTATATACTTGATTTCATCTCTGTAAATCCATCTTTCCGGGAATTCGTAATTTAAATGTAAAACAATCAATTATAACACTAATTATTTATTTATAATTATAAATTTATTTATTTGTTTCCATCTATCGCTAACCTGGTGGTAATTTTTTCAAAAAGTTCTTGAAAACCGAAAATATCGCAAACATCTCAAAAAATTGACACCTGAACCCCTACAATACCTATACCATATTAAAGAGAATGTACTTTTGTATAAATTTTGTAAAAAAAAAAACAGAATTTCATTTTCAATTTAAATGTTTCATTTTCAATATTAGGAATTCCTAAACTGTAATATGTAGCAAGCTATTTTCAACTTTCTTATAATTCTGAAAAGAAACACACACCATCCTTAAGCCAAAAACCAAATATCTCTTATGAATAAAGAGTTATAAAGGCTTATACGAGCCCTTGCACTATCAAATGAAACACCATGTACATCCCCTACGAATTAATATCCTGTATTTATTATTTTTTGTATTTTCTATAATAACAAAGTTATTGTACTTTGTCACACTATTGGCCCACCTATTATAGACAGAAGTATATGTATTGCCATCACATGAATGTCAATCACTCAAACTGTTGTTTGGTGTTAAAAATGAACAATAATATAATGATAACACTTATACTTCATCAGTGGTTTTCTTGGAGGAAGCAAGCTAGAAATTTGTCTGGATATTTACACTTACGATCTTTATTTAGAATACTTTGTTTTGTTAATATTTTATGGGTTGCATATTCCGAGAAGAATATTTGATAAATAATCATAGTTTGCAAAAAATAAATTATAAGTAGTCAATATAAGTACAAATTATTATTATTTTTTATGGTACCTGCGGAAAAGCAGGTCGTTATCTGTCTGTCCCATGACTTTTATTCTATCATGTGTCTGTCCATTTGGCAATAATTGTCAGACAAATAGTAGCAAAGACCCAAAGAGGGTACTAAGGTGTGTTTCTCACCACTACTAATGAGTACAAATTAGTTTAAATGCTAAGTACTGCTGCAGTATAATTTTGCATGGTTTATTTCCTCAGCAATTGTGATTTTTTTCAGCTTACGTAGTAAAAACATTAATTTAGTATTTCTGGTTTAACATATTATAGTATGTTTATGCAGAATATTACGAGAGTTAATATAGGCCATAGGTATCATAACATTTATTACACAAAGCATATTATTATGATAATCGTATTTGTTGAAAAAATTTGTATGTCATGTGCATAAAAGATTTTGTGTCAAATCATTAATATCGTTAAGACTGAAACAAAATCTCTTATTTTCACTTATGGAGAAAATGTAGTTAAAAAAAAAATCATGCAAAATATTACCAATAGTAGTAAGTATATATTTGATCCTAAATAAGGTATTCATATTAAAATAACTATTAATTTTGTTACCAGAGCTGGGCATTGCTTTTACAATTAATTGAAGCAAATATAATTGTTTATTACCCAGTACCTCAACACTTCTTCAATTAAATTACCTAATGATTTTTATTACATTTCAGGTTGTGTCTCCATGATTGAAAAAAGATCCTATTTAAAACAGAAAACAACCAAATTAAGTTGTATTTAAAACTATGCGTAATGATAATAAATAAGTGCCATTTACTTTATGTATTTACATTTAGATGTTTTTAATATGAGAAATGTAAGATATTTAACATATTTATATATTTATATATTATAATAAAACATTAAAGTTTCATGTTGACTATTATTTTTCTCATTATAAATATTGTTATTTATTTATGGGTGGGAACTATGTCTCACCACCACCATCACAATTTCTATCTGGGATCACCATTTGTATCAAGGAAACAGTGACAGATAAAAAAAATAAAGAGAGTGAGTTAACAGGTGACAGATTCAATCATTTAAAAAACTCTATTCAACAAATATTCGGCAGAATGGATGTTTGATATAATATGGAAATTAAAATAATCTGTGCTGAATTATGAAATAAGTTAATTATTGATTAATTGCTACCAGTAAATTTATGACTAATCATTCATTAGTCATAAATTTACTGGTCATCTCCTGATATTTCATCTGTCAATTCTTGCATTTAATTGAATCCTAATTGATCAGAAGATCAAACAAACTTACCTAAAGTGAAAGTCGATCTTCGATCTTGATTATGTTCCGCCGATTTCCACCTCATTCGAGATGATCACAATGTAGTACCCCTACTTTCAGACAGATGACATCACAAACTAAATAAATAATTGTTTTCCACCAGAGTACCCATATCCTGTTGGTGTTTCATTTCTTTAAAGCCCACATTGTCGCAACTTTTATGAGTAATAATGACAACTAAATCCAGTTAGGGAATAGGTGGGTGTGATCATCTTGAACGAGGCAGAACATATAATCAAGATCGAACTTCACTTCAGGTAAGTTTGTTTGATCTTCTGATTATACTTCCCGCCTTGTTCTCAAGATAACAATGTAGATGTTTAAAGCTAGTTGCGACAACAATTATAAAGCAAATAAATCAAACATCTTTTATATTTATTGAAACTTCCAACTTAACATTACATACCGTAGAAGACAATATACACAATATTATCCACATGTTATATAATTTTATGTATACATACATAAAAATATATGTATGTATCTACATATCTATTGTAAATAGAAATAACTAACAAAAACGCTATATTCTTACTTATTAAAGCTATATAATATATATGCATAATATAAAATTAGCAAAGTTGAAAATAAACTTGACCGCTTGAGAAAATTACAGCTATAATTTTGTCTTCAATACAACTTTGATATAACCTGATAGGCATTTGGTATACTTAGTGTTACTTTAGCAAAATTATATTTATTGTATAAATGTCTATCATAAAATTCTGCAAAGGAGTTAGAATTTTTCAACCACCCAGCAGTCTGTCTTATGGTATCAAGGGCCAGGCCTTTTCTATTTGTTGCTGATTTTGAGGCGTGCCTCATACTATGTGCTGAAAAAGCACTTGTATCTGCACCACTTTGTTGGAGAGTAGCCTTAATCCACTGACTCATGGATTGTGAATAAGCTACTCCATGAGGTTTCTTATGACAAATAAATAATCTATTTGAATTCATTTGCCTAAGCGGATTAATCCTGTTTAGGTAATAACACAGTGCATTTGCCACACATGAATTAGGCTTCTCAAAAAATGGCAAAAATAGAACTGGGTGGCATTTAGTTCTACCTGAAGTTTTAGTCCTAAGAGGGATTTTAATTTCAATGCGATTGTTCTTTTCCTGAAAATCTCTTCTCTCTATTAAAACACCAATCAGGTGGGCATTCTCTAATCGTACATGTATTTATAACCGACATTTTCTCCAACAGTCCTGTTACGCTTTCTCTCTTTTCTAATGGTAAATCGATTGTCATTAAATTCGTATCATAAACGAAACCCAAAAATGTACATTTTGCACTTGGTACTAATTGACTCTTTTTGACATTTACAATAAAACCTAACTTTTCCAATAACCATTGTGTTGTGATAATATTCTTTAAGCACTCACTGAACGAACTCCCTATAAAAAGGAAATCATCAAGATATAATATAGATGGTAACCCTCTAGAACAGGGGTGGCCAAGCTCCTTGATAGTCCGAGCCATTTTTACTAATATTTATACTATACAGAGGCATACTTTCGATGAGTCATATCATTCTTAACTTGGAGGGAAATGAAATTTGTAACAACTTTGCACTTACTCTTTCATATTTGTCATCAGTAATTTCAAAGACATTTTGAAACACATACGGAACGATAATAATTTTTTAAAATATAATAGCACAAAAATGAAAAGGGAACTCGGGTACATTTATCGAGAGCCACAAATAATCCTTCAAGAGCCGCATGTGGCTCGCGAGCCACAGGTTGGTCACCCCTGCTCTAGAACGTACACACAGAGGCCAAATGGCATACAAGTAAATTTCCAAAGTGCTATTAAAAGAAAATCATAAATATCTTCGATGTTCTTTAACAATGGGGATGAGAAAATAGGCTTCTTTTAAATCCAAAGCAGCCATAACGGACCCTTTAGATAAAAGTTTTATTACTGTATTTTTGTCTTCTAGTTTAGAATGTTCTGTATCTATGAATTTATTTAAATTTGTTAGATTTAAATTAATCTATATGAATTATCAGATTTAGGTACTTAAAAATATATTCGATAAAAATTGATTTTTACAAGGTTGACATTTAGAAATTAAGCCAATTTCTCTCAACTGCTTAAGAAATGATTTAGGTATATGTTTTTCAGTCTTCGACCATTTTGGTTCTCCGGGATGGGCACTTTGAACATCCTTTCTACTGAAAGGTATATGCAATCCTTTAAACCAAGCAAGCACACTTGTAATTTCCTTCCATTCTTTAAAAAATAAGGATAACCGTCCAGCATGTCTACTTACATCCGCTGTCCCTTGTATTGGTATTTCTGGTTGTATACCTTTTGCTGTGACTTGCTCCGCGACTAGTATTTTTGTCCGCCTTGATGAGATTGTCTTTTGTAAATTTGTCAAGGCGGACCCTTCATGTTTAAATTCCTATTCAGAACCAAACTATAGATCCTTTCGATCTCTTACTTCCTTGTACACTGCCGTAAAGCTGCCTTGGCTGTAAAGCCTTAGCATCCTTTACTTGGTTCCCTAGCTTGTCTCCAAATAACCAGCCGTTGTTAGGTACATTTGTAAGTGTTTCTCTGATGTTCTTATTTACATTTGAGGCTACTAGCACTCGTCTCGCCTCTGTCTCAGTGAATATCTGCCAATAAACACCCTGCATTGGTAATGAGTTCTATCAGCTGCAGATTACTATCACTTTCAGTACCAACAAGTACAGTCAAGGCTTTGCCTATTGCTGCACCTATCTGATTCTGGATATTTCCCAAGCGTGTCTCTTTTCACTATTAACTCGTTCAAAGAAGCTTCAACCTCTCAATTTAACTTCGGTGCTTCTACCAACATACAATTTGTTAATGGAGGGTATTTCTTCATTAAATTGTCCCGTATGTCAGCATCCAGACATTTTCTTAAAATGTTCTCCCAGCGTATTGAAATGTCTTTTATCCTTTATCCTTTATTTATTTTAGATATATCCTTTCCTAATACTTGTAAAATATCTATGTTGAGGGGAATAATCTAGCATTGTCATCCTCTGACAATATCACACTTTTGCTAGACACTAGCAAATGTCCCTCTGTAATTGTATTCCACCCACTATCTAGCCCACCAATTACCTCACCTTTGGCATATGTCACTAAACTTATTACACTAATAAAGAAAATATAATATTTATTATTAATTATTCACTACCATTGCAATTACCAATGTTGTTTTCCAAAGGATTTCAAGATATTTTTGTCCAACTCCGACAAACTGCTTCAAGTAACTCACTTGAAGCGTAACGAGGTAAAACTACCTTATCACTTACTAATATCACCCAAATTAATCAATTCAATGTCAGGGGACTCAGTAAACTCTACTGATCCCCTCCTTGAAAGTAATTCAACCATTCTTGAACTCTCTCCATCTCTGCCATTTTCTTCTGAAGGTGACGACTCTTCAGATCACCAAAGTCTAAGTTTCAACCTCCTTAATTTCCTTCACAACCTTTCCTCCTCATCTTCTAAAGAACTAGAAGCGGACCAACTTTTTTTTTTTGTTTTTTCCCATTCTCAATTACTTTTAATATCTAAAATTATCCAAGACATTACGTATACACTCATTACTTTTATACCGGCACAAAATAGAAACAATGAAACAGGATATGGGTACTCTGGTGGAACACACCAGAATTATTTATTTTAGCTTTAAAGTTTGTGGCCTCATCTGGCAGAAAGTAGGTGTACTACACAGTGATCTTGAGAACGAGGGGGAAATATAATTCATACATTTACACAACAATTCCTAACCTCAATTTCGATTCATCCACCTTCACTGCTGGATCTTGGCAGATCCGCAGATCCCCTTTCTTATTTTTTCAATCCAGCTTAAATCAAACAGTGATTTATAAAAGGCTGCAATGGAATCTCAAACACACCTGCCGTGACAGTTTTCAACAAGAGCAAACACAAATAACCCTGAAAATAACCTACCTTTCATTTAACTTTTGAAACAACTGCATTAATACATATAGGGTAAGCATGCAATGTAGTGAATTATAAAATTAAGAATTTAATCTCAAGTTTTGAGAACCTCTAGAATAATAGGTACTTATTTCAGATAGTTTGTGTATATAAAATGTTTAAGTTGAATGTAACAAGTTTCATTTTTACATTTTTGGAAAACTCTATATTAGTATCATTTATATCAAAATAAACCCCTGATTAAAATATTACCCTTGTTAGAGTGAGTTTTGTATTTATTATTATCAGAAATTTCTGTTTTGCCGTTTTTATTTTTGTGCGGTGAATTTTGTGAGAGCACTAACAGTCGAAATAAAATTTTCTTTTGCATAATAATTGCTGTTTTGTATTTTATACTTATACCTATTTAAATGTAAAAATTGTTAAAAGATTCTTTATACCAAGATTACCTCTGTTGGCCAACTTAGTCTTGAACAATTGTTCAATACGTTCAACACTACAATTATCTTAGTTTGAGGTCTATTGATAGTTTGTGTTTATAAAATCTTCAAGAAATAGTTACTCTTTTAATGAAACAATTTTATTAATGATAATGTATTAAAAACTTAACATGCTTTTACATTTCCTTTTGAGTGATTTGCCACGGCTTCTTGGGCTTTCGATAATTTTATTGGATTACCTACTGATCTAGCTCTAAGCTCTTCCTCTATCGTTTTATTAACAGTTTTGCTTATCATCTTTTTTAACTTTTGTGTTTCTTCATGCTGCTTTTTTTTGGGCTTAACTGGACAATCTACAAATACAGAAAAACAGCAATAAGATATGTAAATTTTTAGGTAAAACTAATGATATGAATAATAAAAATAACTGAATTAGTTGATTATCGAAATATCTTGTGATAATTAATTATAACCCCTGAAAATTTACTAGTAGCTACCTACTCATATATACAACTGAAATTGATGATGATTGTGAGTATTACAATATCAACACGAATAAGAACGAATAAAAAATATAAAGTTTCTGTTATTCAGTTATTACTTCTGGTAGATGCCTCTGACCAACATTATATGCATCTAATCCACCATGACCACGTGCTATATTGTGGCTCATGCCTAATTATATTTCACTCAACAGATTCAGCTTCCGAATGAAGCTGATCACCTTATTGGGTTGTTGTTGTTGTTGTTGTTGGAAGGCGCGGTTACCCGCAGCACTCGGGCCTTTCGACCCATTGTATCTACTGCTAGTCGAGAATTATTTGGAGAGACCCGTGCTATGCACATAGGTTAACACCACTTCTACTGGAAGTTCTTTAATGTCCTGGGGCCGGACAAAAGCTACATCCAGATGTTTGTGTCTCTTGACCATAAGCCAGGCACAGCAACAGAGCATGTATATGGAGTCCTCACCATCGTGTTCGCAAAACCTGCACCTTCTAATGTCACTAAGGTCAATAGTATTAAAGTGCTTGTTGAGATGTGCATGACCTGTTAATTGTCCTGTGACAATCCTTATGCTGTTGCGACTTAGCGAGAGTTTGATCGAGTCACGTTCGACCAGGGCCCTTCAATTAAGAGCCTGGCTTGTCGTAGCCCAGTTCTCTTCGACCATTCTTCCTCAGATCTCTTTCTGATCCAGTTTCCAATGGAATGGCTACTTAACTGGGTGGAAGCCTGAGCACTGGTTCGGGCCCTTTAAACTGAATACTTGTGCCTCTTTTAGTCAGTGCATCAGCCTCCTCACTTCCAGCAGTGAGTATAGAAAGAATAAGAGGGTCAGCCCCTAAATAAATTATGAGCTTATAAAATTAACGTCCGCTCAGGGTGCGACATCTCTGAAACAGAAAATTATAATGGGAAGCTCTTCGATTGTTGTCTCCGCTAGGGAGATGCGGCAGTTCTGCTAATAATTCAGTGGATCGGTAAACAGATCGTCGAACCGGAGATCGCAACGTTGCCGAATTTTGAAGTCGAATTTAAATTTGGACTTGGATATACTCCCGTACGCGGGATTCTAATAAAAATTTCACAGCGTTTTCTAACGAACTAGAAGCTTATATTTTCTTTCGTAGCCATCGTAATTTAAAAAATTTCCGGAAATTATTTTAACCATCCTAGAGTAAGGTGCATGTTATTACACTTAAAATTTTTTGATATTTATGTATAGATTGACAAATATTATTAAATATAGGTATTATTTTTATATTATTTTGCATGGCAAATATTAAATTTAAAATGATTGCCGAGGAATGGTGTTATGGATAAGGGTTAAGGAATGAATAAAAAGGTAATTTAGATTGAAATATTAATTATATATAAAAATAAACAGGAAATCTAGGAAATATAAAACATTTACGGACCTATGGTTCATAGGAACAATCTAGAAAGTTACTTGAATTGGTTTCTATTTTAATAAATACTTTTGATGATGGAATTAATAGACATAAATATTAATACGTCGTAGTAGGTATGTACATAAAATTAGAGAAGAATTATTAGCAACGACGGCGGACAAATATAGAAACGAATTGTTTAAGAATTGCACTTACCATTTTGGAATTCTAATAGATTATCTAATTAAAGTAAAAAATTTTTCGTTTTATGAAATGGTTTTCCGAGGCCAGAAGCAAAACCCGAGGAAAAATACCAAAAAACCACCAAACAAAACAGTAAAACCACAGAGAAAAATTAGAATTTTGTCCACATAAATAATATACCGAGTGACAACAAAATCATTATACATAGAAGGCGTCACTTTATTGCCTTTGAGGTTTCATAGAAAACCAAATTTGTAACCTCAAAAGCAATAAACCTAGCGTTGAAGTTTAAAAATAATAAATTATGTTTCCCATAACTCCTATATTGCCTAATTAATAAATCCTAGTTTTTCCTATGTTTTTAAGTTCGCCAGTGTTTTATACGTAAATAATGTATTCTTGTTAGACTTTGCTAAAATGAGTAATTACCGAGATATTAATTAGGGCTTACAATTAGTATGCATAAAAATAAGAATTTGTCTAATGGATGTCTTGAAACAAGTTACTACTTGACCTTCCGATTTTTTAGATCAATTTCAATTCAATTTCAAAAATTGTAATTGGGCATTTTTTATTACAAACAACGTGATTTTATAAACATTTGGTTTAAAATAAAAAATAATGATAATTCTCGAGAACGTAAATAATCATTTATTTTAAAATTCAAAACTTGGATTTACAGAATTGTAATTTGGATTATAAACAACTTTATTTTCTAAACATTTTGTCTTAAATACAAAATAATGGTACTTATACACGGTGTCCCACCGGGAACCGCCTCGATCTACATGGCAAACTATAATTAGGAAAAAATTGAAAATTGGGCACTGTACCAAAGTCACTGTGGGCAAGCGATCTAACATATTTTCAAGATGGCCGCACTTCCGGTTATACCGGAAGTAGGTGTCAACTTGCTTATTTCAAATGGAACGCCCTATATATTATTAGATTTTTGAATTCTACTCAAAATTTTAAATATATCTCATGTAGGATGTCCTATACCTATCTTAAACCGTTTATGAAATATTGACAGGCGAATATTGACATTTTTCAACTTTGACACCCTGTAAAATCTAAACGGTTTGAGATCGAACAAAACGGTTTGCACATTCCTATCTTAACTTTTTATAAGCTACCGTTTATGAAATATTGACAGGTGAATATTGACATTTTTCAACTCTGACACCCTGTAAAATCTAAACGGTTTGAGATCGAACAAAACGGTTTGCACATTCCTATCTTAACTTTTTATAAGCTACCGTTTATGAAATATTGACAGGTGAATATTGACATTTTTCAACTCTGACACCCTGTAAAATCTAAACGGCTTGAGATCGAACAAAACGGTTTGCACATTCCTATCTTAACTTTTTATAAGCTATCGTTTGATACCAATTTCAGATTTAACCAAGAGATTAAATTTAATCGAAAATTTTTAATTTCTAGAAAATCTGAAATTAGTATCAAACGATAGCTTAAGAAAAGTTAAGATAGGAATGTGCAAACCGTTTTGTTCGATCTCATGCCGTTTAGATTTTACAGGGTGTCAAAGTTGAAAAATGTCAATATTCACCTGTCAATATTTCAAAAACGGTTGAAGATAGGTATAGGACATCCTACATGAAATATATTTAAAGTTTTGAGTAGAATTCAAAAATCTAATAATATACAGGATGTTTCATTTGAAATAAGCAAGTTGACACCGACTTCCGGTATAACCGGAAGTGCGGCCATCTTGAAAATATTTTAGATCGCTTGCCCCCAGTGACTTTGGTACACTGCCCAATTTTAAATTTTTTCCTAATTGTAGTTTGCCATATACAGGGTGGGCGAAATTCGAGGCTCACCATTGGGATCTCGGAAACGGTAAGAGATACGGAAACGGTTAAATTGGGGCAAAGTTGCGTAATTTTGTGACCAATAATATGCCCTCAAGAAATCCAGAATATCTACATTCGTTTTTGAGTTATTTCAAAAAAACCAAAATTTTGAGTTTTCGTTTTTAATTTTTTTTAGCTTTATTTGAGACGATATCAAAAAACTGACAAGACTTTTTCATTGCCACTTTTTATGCTCTATAACGTGGCAGTACAAAATTTCCGTTACGGCGTTTCGTCCGATCAGGACCATCTTCAACTTTATTTTTTTAAATAGGGACCCATAATGTTTCTTACGAAAAACGATAGGATTTTTTATTCTGATTCCAATGATGTATGATACTTTATAGTTTTAATTATTATTTTTGCTCAAATACTAGGAATAACTTTTAAGACGATCGAATCTAGTATGCTTTGGGCCGATGACATTTGTTATAAAACAATTCTAATTGTCAATACAATTTGACGTTGACGTAAAGAGCTTCGCTTTAAATAATAAGTAATTATGCCGTTTACAAATCAAGAATAATGTGATATGATTGAAATTTATTATAAATGTTACAAAAATTCAACCAGATCTGAACAATCATATTTTGAAACATACCCAGAAAGGCTACAACCACATAGAACGACATTTTCGAAACTGCACAGACAATTGACAGAAAACGGTAGTTTTGAACATAGCAGTATTTACAGGAGAATACAAAATAATAGTCCAAATCATGTTATTGAATGTTCAAATTTGGTTTTATATGGTAAGACAAGTTGTACCGTATAATTAAATTTAAAATAATGATAACAAAGTAAGTAACTATTTAAAAAAATAAAGTTGAAGTTGGTCCTGATCGGACGAAACGCCGTAACGGAAATTTTGTACTGCCACAGCATAAAAAGTGGAAATGAAAAACTCTTGTCAGTTTTTTGATATCGTCTCAAATAAAGCTAAGAAAAATTAAAAACGAATTTAAAATTTTGGTTTTTTTGAAATAACTCAAAAACGAATGTAGATATTCTGGATTTCCTGACGGCATATTATTGGTCACAAAATTACGCAACTTTGTCCCAATTTAACCGTTCCCGTATCTCTTACCGTTTCCGAGATCCCAATAGTCAGCCTCGAATTTCGCCCACCCTGTATAGATCGAGGCGGTTCCCGGTGGGACACCGAGTATATATTTTCTTATAGCGGAGCAATTTTTGATGAAAATTGTGACTTTTTTTGAGAGTTACATATAACCAAATGAAACCAACATAGTTTTGTTTAGTATATTATTGTGCATCAAAAATGGCGATTTACCATATTTTTCATTAGGACCGACATTTTGTATTAAAAAAATATGTATAATTCAGGAAATCTGCGTACATAGTTTCTTTATAAATATCATTCGATATCTAGATAAATACTTGCAGTGACTATATTAGTCACTGCCACTTGGCAAATCGAAACATATTTATTTTTGTTTGAAAGTGGATACTTGACTTAACATACAACATTAAAAATAATATATTGTCAAAAAATACCAAAGTTTTTTTGTAAAAAAAAATGTTAATGTACGAATTAACATTTCTTGTAGTAAAAATTTCACCAATCGACAAACTTTTTTATTTATGAACATTTTTAAATACAAGCCGGGAATGAAACAAAGGTAATACATTGAAAAAGTTTTTAAAACAAAAAAACTTTCTTTATGCTGTAATATTCTTTCACCGTATTTATCTAGTTTTTTTTAACCGCTACAATAAGTGTTAACCTTGTTTTCTAAGTCTGTAAACAGAATTACTGCCGGGCCTTGTAAAACTATTTTTTCCAAGATTAAACACTCCATGTCGCATTTTATATTTATTATACTTATATTGAATTACAATAAAACTATAATTTATTGCTCTAAAATAAAAATTGGCAATACGACCTTACGAATTGCCAGTAAAAAAATTCGCACACAGAAGGGTATAACCACAGCTTACCATATGGTAAGCTGTGGTATAACTAGATTTAAAATTTTATCACTATCTGAAATATTTTCTTGTTGCTAGCCATAACATTTTTAATTGTGATTGCGCTAAAATCGTGTCGCATCTACTGCTTCTTATTTTGTATAAAGGACGGCTGGGTGACAAACCGCGTGCTGCTTAGATTTAAAAATGATTTATTTTGAAATCAGGGTCTATACAACCTTTTTTTGTTCCAAAAACTTTTTAATGTCTTACGTTAATTTTAATCGCTGCATGTAGGTACATAAAAATTTCTTAAAATAAAAAAGTTTCTCGCTTTGTCAAAATTAGGCTGCCTAACAGGTGATTTTTTATATTAATATCCTTTTTACGAAAAAACTAATCTATTTTTGGAGACGTGTATTACATCATAATGATTGCTTACGTTTCTGCTTTAAAATTAAAAAAAAATCATGTCGCTACGTCAAATGGTTGACGATATATTAAGTGATATATGTAAAAAATACAGTGAAAGCATAAGTATATACTTGTGGTGAAAGCAAATGCATCAGTTAGGTCTATTTTTGTCAATAAAAAGATCTGCCCAATAAAAAAAGTCGTAATTAACCATTCCGCATAGCCAATAACTTATAGAATAATACTATTTGTCTGATTTGGTTATACTCAAGCGACTGTTCGCAAGTTTGCTCCACATAGAAAATGTAGCATACTCCACTATTAATTTTTTAAATTTGTTCTGCCGTGCCGTGCACGTAGTGGCAACACAGCGTTGTCTCAATTTATTTTGTCCATATGACGTTCAATGTCAACAAGCGCTTTACAGTAAATTGCTTTAGCTTGGCGCGAGTTGTGTGAAAATTCAATAGGGCGCAGCACTTCCTGAGCTAGTTTTGAAGCAAGTTTTGAAACTTGTCGATTTTGTGCAGGTATGTTGAAGTAGGCTTCGTTGACCGTCTTATTCTTTCTATAGTCACTGCTTCCAGTTATATTGTGATGACTCAGTACCCAGGTCAATTTTACTTGAATGTTCTGGCCCAATTGGGCCAGACCATTAATATACTCTAGAACCACCCTGGAGGTGATCCTGGAGATCAAGGCATATAAAGCTCCCTGACTTCCAGTGCATATCTGGATATGCTGATTAGAATATCACCTTTTGAGATTTTCCTGAACACAAGCAGAGCCTTGGTCTGTCTTGGACCCATCTATGAACCAGATGAGCCAATTCGAAACCCGAGTATCAGGATTTTCGAGCCAGGCATCCCTCCCCAGTATCTCTACTGTGAAAGGTTTATGAAACACATAAATGGTACAGTACACATCGCTCCTGTCGTGCTGACACATGCCAGATGTTGTAGTTGATTTAGCCATTGTTTGATGGCAGCCTGCCAGACGGCTGACCACCACACAGTGGACGCATATAGAAAGGAGGCAGTATAGAACCACAAAGTGACTTTCGGATTAAGCCTCCACAGTTTGCCAAAGAGTCTCTTACATGTCCAGAAGGGCGCGGTGTCTCTGCATTTGTCTGTCTATGACAACTTTTCGTCTAAGTAAATCCCAAAAATTTGACAGTCTTTGTACGCTGGATGGTCTTATTGAAAATGGTTGGTGCTTTAAAGCCGTCCAATTTCCTTTTCTTAGTGAAGAGGACTAGGTCAATCTTAACGGGGATTAACTCTTAGCTCCTGTCCCATACACCAATCTTCGATACATCTTAGGACCCTCTGAGTGACCTCGCTAACTGTGCTGCCGACTTCCTTGCGATTAAGACCGTAAGGTCATCAGTATATGCTTGAGTCATAATCCCTTCTTCATTAAGCCTACGGAGAAGACCGTCAAGCACAAGGATCCATAGCAAGGGGTAGAGTACTCTTCCCTGGGGACAGCCTCAACCCACAGTCACTCTAACCGTGACCTCGTTGAGGGAAATAGAAATTGAGCGGTTTGAAAGCATAGAGTAGATCCACCTAGCTATGGTAGATGAAAACCTATGCTCCTCTGCCGCTGTTAGGATGGAGTTATAAGAAGTATTATTAAATGCCTCAGCTATATCCATGAAGGGTCCCAATAACGAGCTCCTTCTGGTTAATTGTTTTCTCAATTTTGTATACCACAGAGTGAAATGCCATTTCGGTAGATCTACTTGTCTGGTAGGCATGCTGTGAATTATGTAATGGTATAGTCACCTTATTTGGTTAGAACTTATTCAAATTCTTTGGCAGAAGTTACCCTTTACGGAGAGATGGAATAATTAATCGAAGTAAAAAAATTGAAGAATATTAAAATTAAAACATCACAAATTAGACAACCCAGACACACTCCATACCCACCGACATTGGCAGTGCCAGAGCGCTAAGAGTCGAACCCAAACCGAGATATTAGACATTGTAACCGAGACATATGCTCCCACAACACACTTTAGCTCACTATGCTACTGAAGTGGTTCAACAATTACATATTAACTAACATTAGTTATTTAGAAATAAATTAATGAAAATGCAAATTTATCGCCACTTATCAAAACTTTGTAAGTGTTGTCAGACTGCTTATTTTCTATAAATGTTTTGATCTTGACACAGATTAATGAGTAATATTTCTAGTTAATATTATAGCTATCACTGAATTTGTTACTATCTAATCGACATAAATTGTGAATAATGAAAAATAATCAGGAAAATAGACACTTTAGTTTGATATACATAATGAAAACTGAAATGTAATTTACTCAAGTGGTATTTAGATGTTTAAATGAGAAGGAAAATCAAAAAGAATTGAAATAAATTTATATTGATTTGAAGAAGATGCCGAAAACAACTACTCCACATGCAATATGCCCCAACTGACATTGCATTACATCGGCATCTCCATAGGAGTCATCGTTCATCGAGACCTTCTACCAGAGACTGACCGGTTTCGCACTTATTTTGCGTTTATCAGAGTGCCATGAGTAGTGAAGTCGATGAATGATGACTTTCTCACCACTACTAACAAATTTATATTGAGTTAGTTTTAATACATTTTTTGTACTTCCGGGACTGAAGTAATAACTTCACTCCATTATGACAGGAACTAAAGTGTCACTTTTTATCCTTCCGGGATTGGAAAGTATTGAAGGAAATCCCGAAAGTATAAAATTACAAACAAAAGAATGTAATAGGTGTTTTATTGTACCATGTGTACTATGGTAACTTGTCAAGCAGTGACTCCCCGAAAGAACGCGGCCGCATTAACATGCGCCACGCTTTATACTTAATAATTATTTGTGTTTTATAACAGTTTCTATGTGCTTTTTTTTATTTTCTGTATACGTTTCAATTTCGGAAGTACAAAAAATATTGTATATACCAGCGGTGGCCAAGCTCCTTGATAGTCCGAGCCATTTTTACTAATATTTATACTATGCCGAGCCATACTATGAAACAAATTTAGTTAACTTACCAAAAATTCCAGATTACAAATTATATCCGTAGCAAAAGTGATACAAATTGTTTCCTCCAGAGTACAATGTCAACTGTCCGTTGCAATGAAAGCTTACAAATTCAAAATAGGTTTGGAGTCGGTCGATTACGCCACTGTTTATGTTCGTTCGCGCAGTTTTCGATGAGTCATATCATTCTTAACTTAGACGGAAATGAAATTTGTTATAACGTTGCACTTACTCTTTCATATTTGTCTTCAGTAATTTCAAAGACATTTTGAAACACACACGGAACGATAATAATTTTTTAAAATATAATACCACAAAAATGAAAAGGAAACTCGGGTACATTTATCGAGAGCCACAAATAATCCTTCAAGAACCGCATGTGGCTCGCGAGCCGCAGGTTGGCCACCCCTGGTATATACCTTGTGACTGAAGTAGTAGTTTTAATCTCTCAGGTAAATTATGTTTATTATCATAAACTTTACATTCGGTACTACTTCAGTCCCGCTGCATATAAACTATTATGGCAATTTATTAGTGACAAAAAAATTAATAGGTATCTAAATAGGTACCGATTATTAAAGGAAAATAATAAAATCATATGCTTTTTTAAAAAAATAAATTTTAAGTATGGGATATGGATAAATCTGGCATTTTATTTTACTTGATAGATACCTTTCTATGATTCACATGGTGTTCAGAACCATGCAGTTTTTATCCATATTCAAACAATTATAACATAACATATAGAAAACAGCTTGTCATAAATTGACATTTTTCATGATCAAAATGTGTATAAGTTAACCACATTGGTATACAGGGTGTTCCACGTAGATCTTCCATTAGACGTTTCTAGAATACTACGCCTACTGGAATTCTGAAAATTTATATACGGGGGTTTCTCACAATTTTCTATCAATTAAAAATATTGCCGGTGACGTCACACTTCCGGTTCTAACAGAAGTAAACATCAACTCCCTTATTTCAAATGGAATGTACTATTTTTTATTTCATTTTTGGATTCTACGTCAAATTTAAAGGTAAGTTTCAAAAGAATACCCTATCCCTAAACTCAATCGTTTCGGAGACATTTGGACTTTTTCAAAAATTTTGTAAAAAACATACTTATGTTTAATCGGTTCTATCCCTTCTAGTTTTTGAATCTAGAGGTCTAAAATTTTAGACGAGAAATACTAAAAGGTATCCAAACATCTGTAGTATTCGAAAGTTGATGCAAGTTACACAGGGCGCCGAAAAAACACCGACCAATTGTATCAAATTGAAAGTTCAATAACTCGCTTATTTGAAATACAACACCCTATGTTTTATAATGCTAATAGATGTAGCTTTTAATTCTCTTTCAATTGGTATTGGCATTCCCTATACCTAAATTCCACCGATTTGAAGATATTTGGACATTATTGCTGCAACGAAAATAATCCGAGAGTTAGCTGCAGGTTGGCTGGGGAAAAACATTAAATGTGAAGAAAGTTTTATCAAAACTCATTGTCACTGTTTAGATAGTCATGTGAAATTTTTTAATAAGCACAAATTAGCATTTTGCGTATGTTTTTTAATTAGGTTTCAATAAGTCTAAATTTTTTATTTAATTTTTAATTAGGTATTGGTTCTGAATTAACATTACTTTAATATTACTCATTAAAACATTCAAAATGAACCCGACAGATCTCAAATTGTACTTTTTGAAATAATTTGACACAACTAATACAATATGCATTTATTATAAATATCTACACTATTCAGCATTCACATAATGGCAATAACATTAAGAATAAAAAAAATAATATTCTTTAATAGTCTTCTATTAGAGTGTAATCGAATAACAATTCGATTACATTCCTCATAAACGACAATTAAATTTAAAAACTTTTCATTTGTGTAACCGGAGTATGCCATTATTATTAAACATATTACAACTAAATCGGCAAACTTACTTTACAGCATGACTGCATCTTTGCTAAATAAGTAAGTACACTAAGTGACATTTAAATTTTTTGTTTCACAGCCAACCTGCAACTGACCGTCGAATTATTTTCGTTGCAGCAATAATGTCCAAATATCTTCAAATCGGTGGAATTTACGTATAGGGAATGATAATACCAATCGAAAGAGAATTAAAAGCTAGATCCATTAGCATTATAAAACACAGGGTGTTGCATATAAAATAAGCCAGTTATTGAATTTTCAATTTTACACAATTGTTCGGTGTTTTTTCGACGACCTGTGTAACTTGCATCAACTTTCGAATACTATAGATGTTTGGATACCTCTTAATATTTCTCGTATAAAATTTTAGCCCTCTAGATTAAAAACTAGAAGAGATAGAACCATTCAAGCTTAAATATGTTTTTTCCAAAATTTTTGAAAAAATGAAATATCAGAAACGATTGAGTTTAGGGTAGGGTATTCTTATGAAACTTACCTTTAAATTTGATGTAGAATCCAAAAAATTAAATAAAAAATAGTACACTCCATTTGAAATAAGGGAGCTGATGTTTACTTCCGTTAGAACCGGAAGTGTGACGTCAACGGCAATAGTTTTAATCAATAGAAAATTGTGAGAAACCCCCGTATATAAATTTTCAGAATTCCAGTAGGTGTAGTATTCTAGAAACGTCTAATGGAAGGTCTACGTGGAACACCCTATATAGTGGGCTAGAGCGTGCTGCAGCAGCATTTCTTGGTCACACCTATTACATCTAATTAAATCTAGGTTTCAGGTTTGTGGTTGAGTGATTGTGTACATTTCTTCCCTGCATAACACTCTTCCAAGCAACTTTTGGACACGCAGGTTTTCTAAGTTTTAAATTTAAGTACAACTGTCTTATTTTTAAATGAAAATTTGAAGAAATTTAATTTAATGTATCCGTATAATATAAACTATTATTACAATTATAGATCACCGCAATGTTACATACTACAGCATTAAAACTTACTAGACCTTTTTTTGGTAACACATCCCTTATGTTTTTTGATTTTTAATCCTTCTGGTAACTTTGTTTTTGCTTTTAATTTTCCCTGAGCCATATTACAAATCAAATATTTTTTCTATCTTGTTTTTGTGTTTTTCTCTCGTCTCTTGTCTCGTTTTGTTGATCAAAGATCAAAGACAAAGATTTCCATAATTTTCATCACAGAATATATTTTTATTTTCATTTTCCCTTATTGATATTCCATGGCCGGAACCACCACAGAATAACGCTATGGAATAACTATATGAGTGCCCCATTCCACCTCTCTTGATGCTACCGGTGTTGTTTTCGTCTGCCGCGCGCATACGTCACTCCGAGAGTATTTTTATTACGGGGATGCGTATTTTGTGTGTTTTTCGTCTGTAAGGTGATTATTTTTACAGTTACAAAAAAAAACCTTAAATAAAAGATGTTCGTTATGGTTCGTTTTATAACTTAAAAATATAAAATGTCTCAATTTCGCGAAGCTGAGCTGTTAGACACATTATTCTTTATTGCGAAATTTGTTCCTCTAAAGCAGAGTCCAGATTTGTACCACGTCGCGAACCGAACCTCGTCCGTACCACGTCGCGCGCAATCTGGACGTCGAAACGAACGCCGTCGCGAGACTGCAAAAATATCGACAACCGTTCGGGCACAGTCGTTTCTATACTATTCAACGTAAATAAATAAGAGCTTTAAAATAGTAATTTTGGGTTTGTAACCAAATAAAATATATTTGGTACATGAAATTTTTAAATGTCAACTTTTAATTTGTTAACGTTTTGTATTTCAAAAGCAAACTATTTATTTTTTTTGCTCATAAATTGTATAATTCGCTTATAATCACGTCCTCTTTATTATAATTATCCTATATTTGTTTTAAATTTGTTTAATTTATATTGCATAGGTATTATGCTGAAGTTAAGGTAATTATATAAATGCTTCAAATGATATTATTGTAAAATAAGAGGGTTCATAATAATAATTATTATTCTAAAATTAGATTGTTATTTGAGATGTTTCCTCTAGTTTGCAGGTTCAACATGCAAGTTCAACAGAGGTCGTAGTCTTAAATTTTAATTTTTTACATGATCAAGAGACACATGATAAAAGTTGATACATTAATGAATAATAGAATGATAACTGAAAAGCTAAATTTAGTATCTATATACTTACTTATTAGTGTTTAAGTAGGTACTTATTCATACAAACCTTTTTCCATTCTTCAATACTTTTTCTCCGAACCCAAGACTGTTTAGTCTAGTGGCAACAGACTGCCAAAGAATATTTAAATTGTCTCTGCCACCTTTGTACCTATATTAGTAATTAAATGAGAATTTTCCTCAGCTATAGCTAAAAATAAATTCCAGTGGTCTACTTACTCTTACACGCATTTGTATAAAAACAATAATAATTACAAACAAAAAAGATGCTAGAAATTCATCTATCCACAACGAATGATATTATAATTGTTTTGTGATAATAAAAATTATTAGGTATATTGTTTCCCACCACAGCTGTGGTAGCAGAGTACCATAAGCGTTGCAGCTCGAGCATTGGTACTCTGCGTATGCTTGTCTACAATAGAAAGAAAGCTATTATCGCTTTCTACTGGCGATCTCTATTTCTACCATAGACTTTAAGTCTATGATTTCTACCTAAAACGATACTCTGCAAAAATATCGACAACCGTTCGGGCACAGTCGGTGCTATACTATTCAACGTAAATAAATAAGAGCTTTAAAATAGTAACTTTGGGTTTGTAACCAAATAAAATATATTTGGTACATGAAATTTGTAAATGTCAACTTTTAATTTGTTAACGTTTTGTATTTCAAAAGTAAATTATTTATTTTTTTGCTCGTAAATTGTATAATTCGCATATACGAGTAATCACGTCCTCTTTATTATAATTATCCTATATTTGTTTTAAATTTGTTTAATTTATATTGCATACCTATGTATTGCTGAAGTTAAGGTAATTAAATGCTTGCAATTATATATTATCGTAAAATAAGAGGGTTCCTAATAATAATTATTCTAAAATTAGATTGTTATTTTAGATGTTTCCTCTAGTTCAAGTTCAACATGCAAGTTCAACAGAGGTAGTCTTAAATTTTCATTTTTACATGATCAAGATCGAGACACGTGCAATTGCTTTGTGTTATATACTTACCTTACTTAAAAAGAAATTAATAAAAGTTTATACAATAATGAATGATAACTGAAAAGCTAAATTTATGTACCTATACTTACGTATTAGTGTTTATATAAGTACTTATTCATACAAACCTTTTTCCATTCTTCAATAGTTTTTTCTCCGAACCCAAGACTGTTTAGTCTAGTGGCAACCAGACTGCCAAAGAATATTTAAATTGTCTCTGCCACCTGGTCCTTTGTACCTATATTAGTAATTAAATGAGAATTTTTCCTCAGCTATAGCTAAAAATAAATTCCAGTGCTCTACTCTTACACCCATTTTTATAAAAACAATAATAATTACAAACAAAAAAGATGCTAGAAATTAATTATCCACAACGAATGATATAAATGTTTTGTGATAATGAAAATTATTATATTGTTTCCCGCCACAGCTGTTTAAAGTCATAAAATTGGGAATCTCCACCACTAAAATTTACGATTGTGACTATCTCACTTACTCTCAAGCGCGCTTAGCGGAAGACGATATTTTCTGTTTCAATAACTACACCTCTCGAGCCATCGCCAGAAAGCGATCGCTATTACAGTGCGGGGCAAGGGGAAAAAGTAGATAACTAAACGCAGAGTACCAAACTCTTGCTTCGTGGCGATATATAGAATTCTATCGTGACGCAGAGTACCACCGGAGGTTCGCCGCGATCCACGACTTGTCAGTAAACTGACGGCACATCAAAGGACGGGTGCGCGACGGCGTTGCACAAGTCTGGGCGGGCAGAGAGTCAGAGAGACAATTTCGTTTGTTCAGTCTTTAGTCGCTAGCGATATGGAGTGGACCGAAGACACCATTCTACTGTTAATTGATCTATACAGACATCAGGAATGTCTATGGAATGCAAAACATTCCCTATGAGCGTAATGAATATAAATGTACGCTGCTGCGGCAACCTCGACATCCATTTTACTAAATTTCACTGGACTCTGCTGACTCTATCGATTAAAAACGCGAATTGTAGTATGGAACGCGCTGTTGTTGCAGTTCGGGGTTCGAGCTCCTGTTCGCGACGGCGTTACGCGGTAGCGCGATAAAGTTCGTGACGTGGTACGCGACGAGGTTCGGTTCGCGACGTGATACAAATCTGGACGCGGCTTAAGGTTTTCGCCACACGAATTTCGGGAGAACGGTACAAGATATAAAGTAAAATTGCACATACGCTATTTTGTAGACCAAAAAATATACTACAAGAAAGACTATGGGAGGCTATTATTTGCACAAAGATAAACACAACACAAGGTTTAAAAATTATGGGATCATTAATGCAGTCAAAATGTTATTCTTTTTTTTCTTACCCATTTTAAATGTATTTACTTTTTATATATCAATACCTAATGCATGCATAAAATCAGACAATCTTCAAGTAAAAACTAAGATATAAAACGAAGCATAACGAACACCTTTTCTTTAAGATTTTTTTTGTAACTGTAAAAATAATCATGTTACAGACGAAAAATACACAAAATGCGCATCCCTCTAATGAAAAGCACGCATGTGTCTTGTCTTAAATGGGCATGATCAAGAAATTTATATACATGGAACGATTATCAAAGCTGCGCGAGTATTCCAATTTTGAATCCGCCATTTTGATGTCTGAAAATTGGTGGGAAATTTAACTGTATTAACCTAGCCTCTTCAATTAGATAGCAATAACAAATAAAAACCACAGAAAGCAGCAAGTAAAACTTTTGAGGCTAAGAAAAATTCTAAATAGGTATGGGAAATGTTCAATATTTTATAGTTTAATTACAATTATTTGTGAAACATAAAATATATCGTCACCAAACTTTCTTGTAAAATTGAGTACCTAAGGTACAAACGAAATATTTTGCGTACTTACCTATGTACCTTTTGTTCACATTATTTATGTAAAATTAGTAAATGCATAATGCATTATTAAAGTAAATATTTAAAATGCATTATGAATATAAAATTTAACTATCCTTTACCTTACTTTAACTATTCTGGCTTATTTTTTGTATTGTTTATGTTCGCAGTTTTCATAATTTACTATTATATTACCTAGGAACTAGGATTGCATGTCTCTTAAGACTTTCAATTCTTGTTATAAAATTCGAATTTACCTGGAATAATTACGAAAGTCCAATACTCAAATATTGTCACTCAAAGTCTATAAATCAAAGGAACACAATAATAAACACACAAACAGAATCAAACCGAGAGAATCACTATAAAATAAACCAACAAAACGCCAAAAATACAAAACAAACACTATTTACCAAATTTACCCATACCAATGTTGCCGTGTTTGGAAGATTTGAACCATTGAATTCTTAAAATGGAAAGAAAAAGAGACTAGAATTCTAGGGTCTTGGTCAGGTGTACCAATACAAAATTTAGAAGTTGGGAGCAGTGTGACATCAAAATGGCGGCTCCCATGTCCACACAAAATTGGATGCGTAGTCGTCTATAATCGTTCCATGTATATAAACTCCTTGGGCATAATGGGCATCAGACCCAAAGATTTTTAACTTATACAGGATTGCTCGATTAGCCGTATCACGTGATTGGGTCTTGCGGCTACGTCATCGGAAAAATAAATGAGTTAGATAGGGACAGTAACTTGTCAACGCGTCATAGATAAGGAATCGCACAATACAGAGAGAGAAAGAGTATCGGGTCTCGCAGTGACGTCACCAAATCGGACAACATTGAGGAATAGGGATCGAGCAATCCTATATAAGTTAAAAATCCTTGCATCAGACCAACATAAAGGAACAAGGAACCATACCGGTATGGTTCCTTTATGAACACAAGAACATGACAAGAACCATAAAACAGAAAAAGACAAACAATTTATGAGTCTTGCATCTAGCACGCAAAATATAGTGATCTGATCACTTCTGACTAGGACACATTTGATGTACTGAACCAAGGATTGTTAACTGTTTACAGGATTGCTCGATCGCTCAATTTTGTCATCCGCCTTTCTGACGTCATCGAAGATCTATGTAATCGAATTGTCGAAATATACCTATTTTGTGTTTGTTATATTTCACATTTGCAAGAGAATTTTCGTATTTGAATGATTATTAATATTATTATTTATTAAAGTTTGTAATAACAGTATAAATTGTACCTATTTCTACAAGTTCGAGATCTTTGGATCTTTGACGACGTCACAATTATGGATTACATTGTAGTATAGGGATCGAGCAATCCTGTAAACAGTTAACAATCCTTGGTACTGCATTGGTACTCTGCGTATGCTTGTCTACAATAGAAAGAAAGCTATTATCGCTTTCTACTGGCGATCTCTATTTCTACCTAAAACGGTACTCTGCAAAAACATCGACAACCGTTCGGGCACAGTCGGTGCTATACTATTCAACGTAAATAAATAAGAGCTTTAAAATAGTAAATTTGAGTTTGTAACCAAATAAAATATATTTGGTACATGAAATTTGTAAATGTCAACTTTCAATTTGTTAACGTTTTGTATTTCAAAAGTAATCTATTTATTTTTTTTTGCTCGTAAATTGTATAATTCGCATATAATCACGTCCTCTTTATTATAATTATCCTATATTTGTTTTAAATTTGTTTAATTTATATTGCATATTGCTGAAGTTAAGGTAATTAAATGCTTCCAATTATATTATCGTAAAATAAGAGGGTTTATAATAATTATTATTCTGAAATTAGATTGTTATTTTAGATGTTTCCTCTAGTTCGCAAGTTCAACAGAGGTAGTCTTAAATTTTCATTTTTTACATGATCAAGAGACACATGCATAATATGCTTTGTTATAATATAATATACTTACCACCTTACTTAAAAATAAATTAATAAAAGTTGATATATTAATGAATGATAGAATGATAACTGAAAAGCTAAATTTATGTACCTATACTTACTTATTAGTGTTTAAGTAGGTACTTACTTATTCATACAAACCTTTTTCCATTCTTCAATAGTTTTTCTCCGAACCCAAGACTGTTTAGTCTAGTGGCAACAGACTGCCAAATAATATTTAAATTGTCTCTGCCACCTTGTCCTTTGTACCTATATTAGTAATTAAATGAGAATTTTCCTCAGCTATAGCTAAAAATAAATTCCAGTGGTCTACTCTTACACGCATATTTTTATAAAAACAATAATAATTACAAACAAAAAAGATGCTAGAAATTCATCTATCCACAACGAATGATATATAATTTTTTTGTGATAATAAAAATTATTAGGTATATTGTTTCCCACCACAGCTGTTTAAAATCATAAAATTGGGAATCTCCACCACCAAATTTTACGGTTGTGACTATCTCACTTACACTCAAGCGCGCTTAGCGGAAGACGATATTTTCTGTTTCAATAGCTACACCTCTCGAGCCATCGCCAGAAAGCGATCGGTATTGCAGTGCGGGGTAAGGGGAAAAAGTAGATAACTAAACGCAGAGTACCAAACTGTCGCTTCGAGGCGATATATAGAATTCTATCGTGACGCAGAGTACCACCGCTGAACTGATTAACGCTGATAATAAAATACCACTTATTAAAGTCAATGGCCAAAGTAAACCCATGGATTTACTTTATATATGTTCTTTAGTATTCTTTGTTCTCTCTCTGTCTCTCAAATGTCAATCTGTTTCTGTTACTCTTATGTCAATGTCAAATTATCCTCGACAATGTTTTTGTTTATAGTCTAGTGAGAGATGTGAGAATTGTAATATTCTAATTAACTTTCAACACATTTTCAAGGAGTTTAGCATAAAATCTTAAAATTATAGCACATTGCATTTCTGTGAGTTTGTGTATAACTTTGGAGAAAATGGTAAACGGAAGCCCATATATCTTGTATCTTCCAGAAGTTGCATTGGAGAAAATATTTTCTTTCTTAACATATGACGACATTGCTAAGAACAGAATTGTAAGTAAAATATAAAATGTTTCAATTAATATTGTTTAAATATTAAATTTACTTTTTGTTCCTTGTTCCTTTAGGTCGAGCGCGGAGCGCAGTGCACTTGTGCTATTTTATAACTTTTAAGTAGGGATTTTTCTTTTATCTTACTATTTCCGTTATCTTGTCGTGAGTCTAACCTAACTTTAAAAAGGCGGGAATTTGTTTTCGGAGGACAAGGATTTTATAAAATTTGTTCGTGAAAATAAAAATGTCTCAGGAAGATACTTTGTTAGCTAATTTATTATCTATTGCAACAGAAGAGCTAGAAAATTTGAGTAAAACAAGTACCTCGTTAAAGGAAACAAACATATTTAAACAAGAAAGCAATATAGAGAAAAGTGAAGTGCATAATAATTTACATAGCTTTGTACACAAAGGCGACACTGATTCTTCTGATGATGAGGATAATAGAATCAATGAAAATAAAAAGTATAACCAATTAGGAAGGGAAATAAAACATTTATTAAAGACTTCAAGTTCTTTCGGTGGTAAACAAAAGGAAAAATCATCATCATGGAAAACGAAAATTTCTTTTGCTCCTTCCTGCAGCAGGATAGAATCGAAAGAATCTTTATTACCAGTTAACTCAAGTAATGTTTCTAAAACTAGTGATGTATTTACAGATCCTATTTTTGGTATACGTATCGTTAATCCCTTAATATCTTCTACCACTTTGAAAGAACGTATGGTTGGCCGAGAAGCTATATCTTTTGCAAATATAAATCAATATTTACAAAAGTGTGATAAAGAAAAAGATTGGGTAATTGCAGGAGTTATAACTAGTAAAAGTGCAGTAAAAACTTCACAAAAGGGAACCCAATTTTCTATATGGACAATAAGTGATCTTAAAAATGATATTAAAACTATATCACTTTTTTTATTTAGCAGTGCTTATAAACAACTTTGGAAAACTGTGGTAGGAAGTGTTATAGGAGTTTTGAACCCCAACGTTTTAGATAAAAAAGATGGATCTAAGGATGAGGTTAGTAACACATTTTAGGCTGTCTCGAGCCTTATCAAATGGTTATTGCTGAAGCTTGTCTTCATAGGTTGATCCAATGTGATGTCGCTTGTTGTTTCCTAATGTAATTATATAAACAGATAGGTACCCTTTGAAGATCTTGTATGTCAAATCTTACTGAGAAAATAACCTATTTTCTGCCATTATTTTTAAATTAGGTATCTGTATTTTGAAAGTTTTGTACTTTGTTGTAAACATTTTTTCTTTTAAAATACTGTCGGCAATTCAAATTGCAAATCAGGACGTTGAAAATTGTAAACAAATATGAAGGAAGACGAGTAAAAAATTTGCATTTGAAATCACATCATTTAGCAATTAAGTAGCATTCAACTGTAGTGATTATGTGCAAGTTGGGGTGAAATAAACAATAAAAAAAAAGTGAGAAAAGTCCTTCTTTGTTATTTATAATATGAATTTTTTGAGTTTCAGCATTTATCTGTTTTACTTTATTTTAACTGTTTTACTTACATTTTGGACTAAAATAAATGTGACGAATTATAAAAAAGGGCATGGTAATACCAAATTAGTGTTTGTGTTTTTTGTTAAATAATTGTTATTTTAACATTAAAATATATTGTTTTTATAAAATTAATAATAGGAAAGTATACTGATTCCCAAATAATAGTATATTAAGTATTAAGGTCAGTAAATGTTCACTGGTTGAGGATGTGTTTGGAGATCGAGACGAAGTCGATAAGTAAGACACTTAGTGACCGCAGTGCTTAATATTGAATAAATTTAATTAAAACTAAAAAATTTATACTTTAAAAATATATAAAACAAGCAAGTTGTGCGTGAAAAAGTTTTCGCTTTGGTTACTATTAGATTGAATATTTATTGTCAAATGACATCTGATGTCATTGAAATTTATCAAAGATTAGATTTTTGCCATAACTTATATGGAAAATTATAATTTTAATAAATTAAATTGTAATTTTAATTTTGTCGTTAATAAAAATTGATTTTTAAATTGCTATATTTATTAGTTTACTTACCAATCGCTAATTTGTAAACGTCTCTTACAAATGTCTCAACAAATTCAGTAAAGGTGTCAAATTACCTGAATGTGCAAAATATATATTCAATTTGGAAACAATGACAGAAAATATTAGTACATGATAGTTAAATTAAGATACATAAGAATACTGGAAAAATACGTCTAATTCATAGTGGGGAAAAGCAGCTAAGAGACCTACAGACCCTCTGTAACCACAACTCTGACCGGTGTCACCCCACCTCTGCTGACTATTATCTGTATGTATTCAAACAGAAGTGAAGTAGAGGTTACACTTCAAGGTGGTCATATTTTTGATAAAAAATGGTCTCCCACCCGCAGATATTGATAACGCGGCCCACCACTAGACCAACCTTTTTCTCTGTTTAATACACACCACTTAGGTTAGGTTAGGTTAGGTTCAAAAGTGAGTGGGCCGAAAACCAGACCCTCCACCGCGACCATGTGGTCTATTGTGGCTCACACCTACTTATATTTCACCCAACAGGTCCAGCTTCTTAATGTAGCTGATCACCTTATTGGGTGAGAATTTGTTCAGATCCTCTGGCAGAAGTTGTCCTTTGCCAAATAATGAGTATCTGATCCTTTCTCCAGCGGGGCAGGTGCACAATATGTGTTCTGCCGTTTCATCATCTTCTAAGCATAGGCGGCACTCAGCATCTTCTGCTAGGCCGAATTTGCACATATGATATTTTAAACGGCAGTGGCCCGTATATAGGCCAATTAGAGTTCGTAGGTGAAACCTGCTTAACTCTAGAAGTTTTTTAGTTCTTGTTTTTGAAGGGTTTATTATAAACGCCTTCGAATGAACTAATCGTGGTAGTTCCTGCCAGTACTGGAGGATTTGCTCCTCAGCCCGGGTCAAGAGCGTTGCTTTGGCAGTACTCGAGGATATGCCAAGCACCGGTTCTGGTCCGACAAATGCAGAAGCAGCACCCTCCCTAGCTAGAGAGTCGGCTGCCTCATTCCCCTCATGGCCAGAATGGCCTGGGACCCAGACCAGAGTTATTCTATTTTTCCTGCTCAATTGAGCAAGTGCCTGCTGGCAGCTCCATACCGTTTTTGAGTTGCAACGGTAGGAACCAAGAGCTTTAAGAGCTGCTTGGCTGTCTGAGAAGATTTTTATCGATTTGCGTGTAAGTTGCCTTTGTTCCAGCCTCTGTACACACAATTCGATGGCATAAATTTCTGCCTGAAATATAGTTGCATAACTGCCAAGGGATGAAGATATTTTCACCGTTGGGTTGCAACTATATACTCCGGCTCCAACTCCCATGGGTGTTTTGGATCCGTCTGTAAACCAACAACTATCTACCCTTAATAGGTCAGCCTTATTCCGATCCCACTCATCTCTTCCTGGGAAGAGAATGTGAAAGGGCAGTTCAAGGTTGGTCTTTGCAGGCATGACATCTGAAATCATCTCCAGGATACTGTGACTTTCCATGTCATCCAGCAGCCTATTGCGCTCCATGGTGTCAGACTGCGGCATGTTAAAAGCTGCCTGCTTTAGTCTGTATGTTGCCCATCTGGCCTCTCTCTCCAAATATATATGAAGAGGAGGTAGGTCCAGTAGGATTTCCAGAGCTGCTGACGGTGTGGAGCTAATTGCTCCAGTTATGGCCAGGCAGGCTTGTCTCTGTAAACCAGAGAGTTTGAGTTTGGTCCTTTGTTGTAGTCCTTTGGACCACCAAACTATGGAGCCGTATGCGATCATGGGTCGTATGACCGTCACATACAGCCAATATATTTGTTTGGGTCCAGTGCCCCAAGATTTCCCACAAATTCTTCGACAAGTCCATAAGGACAGTCGTGCCTTGTGGATCATTTTTTCCAGATGGGAGTTCCAATTAAGCGACTTATCCAGTACTACACCCAGATACTTCGCTTCCTCCGCAAATGGAATTATTTCACCAAGTAAGGAGGGAGGTCTTAAGTTGTCCAGCTTCCTTTTCTTGGTAAACGGTACAATTACCGTTTTGTGAGGGTTTACAGACATCTGCTCCCTCTTACACCAATTCAGTACTGTCTCTAGTACCTCTTGGAGGGTGAGGGAAATTCCCTCTTCAGAGTTTCCTCTGATTAAAATGACTAGATCGTCCGCATATGCTTGAACCTCAACCTCCCACACAGAAAGTATGGCCAGCAGGTCATCCACAAGCAGTGACCAAAGTAGGGGGGAAAGAACCCCCCCTTGTGGACACCCTCTTGCGGCCCTAAATCTGACCGTTTCTTCCTGAAGGGACGTCGTTATAGTTCTATTTTCTAACATAGCCCGAATCCAGCCACTTATGGTTGGGTCGACTCCCCTAGCAGTGACAGCTGTATATAGGGAGTCAGGCAGTGCATTGTTAAACGCTCCCTCAATGTCAAGAAAGGCCGCCACTGCAATTTGCCTACTCTGCAGAGATTGGGTGATTTTAGCGACTAAGTTGTTGAGGGCTAGTTCTGTTGACTTGCCGGTTTGATAGGCATACTGGTGGGTATTAAGAGGATGAATGCTTAACACACTCGTCCTAATGTGTCCGTCCAGTACCTTTTCCAGACTTTTCAACAGAAATGATGTCAGGCTAATGGGTCTGAGCGATTTGGGGCATAGGTCTATTCGACCTATTTTAGGTATGTATACCACCCTCACTGCGGACCAACTGGATGGTATATAGCTCCATGCCAGACTAGCTCTGAATAGTCTAATAAGAAACGGTATGATGATTTCCAGTCCATTTTGGAGCAGAGCCGGAAACACACCATCCTCACCGGGTGATTTGAATGGCTGAAAAGATTTGATAGCCCACTCAATAGCTGGTCTTGTGATAACCTTCCTGGCCACCATCCAGTCATTTTGGTTAGGTCGTTTAAATCGGCCTTCTGGTAGTGGTAGTTGCTGGTTATCCAAAATCGAACTACCTGGGAAGTGGTTTTGTAACAAAAGCTCCAAGGTTTCCCCTCCAGAGTTCGTGAAGGTTCCATCAGGTCGTTTTATCGACCCAAATTCCCTTGCCGGATCTCTAGAAAGGATCTTGTGAATTCTCGTACTGCTAGGTAAATCAGATATACTCTCGCAGAACTTCCTCCAAGATTCCCTTTTTGCCCTTCTTATTTCTTTATTATAGTCTGTTAATGCAGATCTATATGGAGCCCAGGCGCCCGAAACTTTAGCTCGATTAAAGAGGCGTCGAACTTCTTTCCTCATTTTTTCCAGTTTTTTGTTCCACCAAGATGTGCCTCTATTATCTTTTTTGGTCTTAAGTGGACAGTTTTCGTGATAAGCTGCTATAAGAGCGTTCCGAATTTGTTCCGTCGCAATCTCTATCTCGTCACGATTATTTATAGTGGTCAGGGTACCTTGAAGTCGTGACTGGACCGATCGTTTGTACTCGCCCCAGTCTGTGCTTCTCGGGTCCCTATATTTCACCATGGGCCTAGGCCCCGTTTCTATATTAAATAGAATGTGTTTATGGTCTGAACATGATGGTTCAGAAGATACCTTCCAGTCCAGAATCTTATTGCTCAAAAGATTTGAGCTGATGGTGAGATCTAGTACCTCTCTCCTATTTCTAGTGATAAAGGTTGGTTCTGAACCAATGTTGTTTACCATTAGCCCTTCACCTAGTATATAATCAAATAGTGACTCACCTCTTTGGTTAATGCCTGTGCTGCCCCAAGCCGTGTGGTGGGAATTCGCATCACATCCGATGACCAGGTGGACATTGTTTCTCCTACTGAAGGCGACTAAATCCCGCACTGCAGATGGAGGAGGTTGACCAGCATCCCTATCGCCCGGAAAGTAGGCCGAGCAGAGGATTATATTCCCCCTGCTCTCCCCCATTCGGATAGATATTTGGATGGCTACGACATCCAGGGTGCAGTAACCTGTAAGTACAAAATAGTTAATATTGTTTCTGATCCAGATACAAGCTCTGGGTCTGGCTTCAGATCCCATCACTATTACCTTTCCAGAAGTGTTACCTAGTCCGGTTACTCGGCCTGTATTACTGGTCCAGGGTTCTTGAATGAGAGCAATGTCAATTTGCTCGTCCTGGAATCTTTTTCCAAGGACATACGTCGCAGCCTTGGCATGTTGAATGTTCGCCTGTAGGCACCTGATGTTTGTAGTAGTAGTAGACATCAGGGGGAGGGGATAGGTTATTGGATGGAAAGAAGGTTATAAAGAGGGGAAACTAGGATAGGAAACGGGGTTTAGGTGTTTGGTTTGGGTTTGGGGGAGGGCAGTTTACCCTTCTTTCCGGATGGCGGTTTTGATCCACTCTTCCGAAGAGGAGGTTTGTTTGGGATGGATTTTCCTTTCCCAAGTGGTTTGAGTCGGGGAAATTTACCTCCAGTGGAGTGCATTTTAGATTTGCCCCTTTAGTTGTTGGGGCGGGTTCTTTCCCCTTTACCCCTTTGATTTTGTAGGTTTTTGGGCGGAATTGCACCTGCCCAAAACCAAAGTAGGGCTGATTGTTCAGCCCTTCCAGAGCTGCCTTAGACCCCTCGTCAGTCGAGAATGTCCAGACCTGCCCTGGGCCAGACTCTTCCCGGTGTAGTATTTTCCACTCCCGGGTATTCAAGCCATGGTTCATTTTTCTCAGCCTGCTGAGAACTATATCCGATGTGAGCCGTTTGTCGGCTTCATCCGGTATATAGGCCACATATATATGTGGTTTAGGTAAATCCTCACCCTGTACGGTTTGAAGACGAGCTCCTTCCCACGGCTGAAGATGCTTTATTGTGCTCTCCAACCACGAGACGCTCGTCTGGTCCACACAGGTGGTGAGAAGCCATCCGGGTCGATGTGTACAGCCCTGGAATCTCACCTGAGGTCCATCATCTGGTAGTTCATCTACAGCTGACATTATCGCCCTCTGCAGAGTTCCTAATTGGTTGTTGGTCAAGGTCGTTTCGGGGTACGCAGGGTGGATAATTCCCACCCTAATTCCCTCTGTTACAGCCTTGAATGATGGTTTGGTATATTCACCTTCCCGGGCTCTCTTGGCACCCAGATCCGGTGAACTACCATCCGAACGCATGCGTTTACTCTTTCCCACTGGCAGAGAGGAGGACTGGTTACCTACCTCCTGCTGAGGATCAAGTTTCGGCTGGTTCAGCACATTACTTAAGGCGGTTTGGTAAGGCACTCCGCTCTTAAGCAAACGACTTAGGCGCTTCCTTGCAGCTCCTCCTAGCCGTCTTCTTTTAAGGGAGAGTTTGTCTACAGATGTAGATGTCTCATCCCCTAAATTGCCTTCTCCTCCCGTTTCAGGTGTCGGAGACTGTAACAGCCTCCTTTCCTGATCCGGTGGGATCGGGCTTTCAATGGGAGTCGGATTAATCCCGATCTCCATGGGTTCCCCAGTTGCCTGGGGAGGGTCGAGGGTTTGACCTCCCTCGTTAGGTTGTTTTTTGTTGGCTACTATGTTCTCCATAAAAGTACCACGAGTAGCAAGGGAAAAGTAGTCCACCACAGCAGAGCCCGGCATACCGTGGTAAGGCAAATGTACTCCAGAAGGTTGCCCGGTTTTCCAGAGGCCCCGTTAGAGACACCTATCACCCCGGTGCCATTCAGCTAAAGACACGGGTCGCACAACATCCTAGCTTGGGGGAGTTTATCGACCTTCCTCGTCTAGATCCGCCGTGTTTAGTCGTCAGCAGGGCCACCTCGAGCAGGATGTGGCTCTTCACCACGCACGGACGGTCTTGAGAAAAGCTTCCTAGTGGGGTTGCCACAACCCACTCAGCTATTCTCCTGGAGTCAGTGGCATACACACCACTTACAATTGACCCATCCTTATCTCCAAATTGAACATATTTTCATTTGGGAATCGGTATATATACTGCAACAAAGTAGTTATATTGTAAATAAACATATTCCCTGTTATTAAATTGTTACATGCTTTTTAGGTGAATATGAATGAGGAACTGTTTCTTATACTAGAGCCAATTTCTATCTTAAACACCTCTATTAACACCTTTTCTGGAATGACACCCATAAACACAGCAGTTTGTGTTATGCATATATATATATATATATATATATATGTATAATTCTACTATATCGCGGGTAGACAATTCGTAAGGTCGTAATGTCAATTTTTATTTTAGAGCAATAAATTATAGTTTTTTTGTAATTCAATATAAGTATAATAAATATAAAATGTGACATGGAGTGTTTAATCTTGGAAATAGTTTTACAAGGCCCGACAGTAATTCTGTTTACAGACCTAGAAAACAAGGTTTAACACTTATTGCAGCGGCTGAAAAAAACTAGATAAATACGGCGAAAGAATATTACAGCATAAAGAAGCGATTTTCTCTGGAAAAATAAAAATCGTTTTCCATACATCTTGTAGAAAAAAATACAAGTATCAAAAACACGAAAATAATTGTTAGTAAAGAAAATATTAAACGTAGCTCTTCAGCAAAATTTCTTAATGCGAATGTTTGATATTCAGAATTTATGTGTTTAATGTGTAGGGAAAAGAAAACAAAAACGAAAAAATGATATCTATACAGACAGATACCTATGTTTTTGGTTAAGTATATAATTTTGGGATTAAAAGGAATGTTTCGTTGTGTCACGGTGTTAATAGTATGTACATATATTTTTATTATTTTTTGTTCATCCTTGTTATTTACGTTATGCTATGTAGGCTATTGCTATGTATTCTGATTCTGTTTTTTACATTTTTCTATTTTATGTGTTTAATTTATGATTCGATTTTGTCTATACATGTTTGTATTTTCTTTTTTTCTTGGTAACCTTATCCTGTTACTAGGCATACTGTTCGTTGGATACTGTAGTAAATAAATAAATAAATAAATAAATAATACCTATTATAGGTAGCAAAAATATTATGAAAATTTATGGGGACTATAGAATTTATCTGTACGTATAAAACAATAATGGTGGCTGCAAAAAAAACCGTGGTGATAAGGAAATGATTTAAAAACTATCCAAGCTAGTCATATAAAAACGCCGGATTATACCTATCGTGTCCTCACGCGTAAGTCGAGTTGGTAGAAAACATCAACAACACGCAGGACGCTTGGATATAAAAACTCATATTTCGAAAACCAGAGCCCATATGAAAGTTTTTTTGTTTTAAAAACTTTTTCAATGTATTACCTTTGTTTCATTCCCGGCTTATATATAAAAATTTCCATAAATAAAAAAGTTTGTCGATTGGTGAAATTTTAACTACAAGAAATCTTAATTCGTACATTAACATTTTTTTTTTACAAAAAAATTTGGTATTTTTTGGCAATATATTATTTTTAATGTTGCTCAAGTCAAGTATCCACTTTCAAACAAAAATAAATATGTTTCGATTTGTCAAGTGGCAGTGACTAATATAGTCACTGCAAGTAGTTATCTAGATATCTAATGATATTTATAAAGAAACCATGTACGCAGATTTCCTGAATTATACATATTTTTTTTAATACAAAATGTCGGTTATAATGAAAAATATGGTAAATCGCCATTTCTGATGCAAAAGAATATACTAAACAAAACTGTGTTGGTTTCATTTGGTTATAACCCTCAAAAAAAGTCACAATTTTCATCAAAAATTGCTCCGCTATAAGAAAATATATATAAGTACCATGATTTTGTATTTAAGACAAAATGTTTAGAAAATAAAGTTGTTAAAATACATTATTATTATTTACGTATAAAACACTGGCGAACTTAAAAACATAGGAAAAACTAGGATTTATTAGATAATTAATATAGGAGTTATGGGAAACATAATTTATTATTTTTAAACTTCAACGCTAGGTTTATTGCTTTTGATGTAACAGATTTGGTTTTCTCTGAAACCTCAAAGGCAATAAAGTGGCGCCTTCTATGTATAATGATTTTGTTGTCACTCGGTATATTATTTATGTGGACAAAATTCTAATTTTTCTGTGTGGTTTTACTGTTTTGTTTGGTGGATTTTGGTTTTGCTCCTGGCCTCGGAAAACCATTTCATAAAACGGAAAATTTTTATTTTAATTAGATGATCTATTAGAATTACAAAATGGTCATGGCAATTCTTAAACAATTCCTTTCTATATTTGTCCGCCATCATTGCTAATAATTCTTCCCTAATTTTATGTACTTCGGCGTATTAATATTTGTCTATTAATTCCATCATCAAAAGTATTTATTAAAATAGAAACCAATTCAAGTAACTTTCTAGATTGTTCCTATGAACCATAGGTCCGTAAATGTATTATTTCCTAGATTTCCTGTTTATTTTTATATATAATTAATATTTCAATCTAAATTACCTTTTTATTCATTCCTTAATCCTTATCCATAACAACATTCCTCAGCAACTAACAATTATTTTAAATTTAATATTTGGCATGCAAATTATTAGCATTAACCTACATAACTGCCGCATCTCCTTAGCGGAGACAACAATCTAAGAGCTTCCCATTATAATTTTCTGTTTCAGAGATAATTATAATTTTCCGCACCCTGAGCAGACGTTAATTTTATAAGCTCACAATTTATTTAGGGGCTGATCGTCTTATTCTTTCTATAGTCACTGATACTATCAAAGTAATCGCGCAAAAAATTCAAAGTAATGATTATTCATCTTGAAAATAATCATATTTTACACACTGCGGTTGGCTACATATTTGTATACCAATATATCAAATTGTAGGTGTTCGAAGGGTACCCATTTGTCTAATATTATTATTTTTGATATACTAGTTCATGGCATCTTATGTAGAACTATTGTGTTTCTATTAAATAATTGCAACTGTTACGTTTCATGTAATGGTTTTTTAAGGTGAAGTTTAGAATACCCTCTTCTAAAGTAAACATTGGTACTACTATTTGACAAGACTCTAGATACAGCATACATTTTAACAGGATTTTATACATTTTATTAAGCATTTATTTTTTTCAGGCATGTTTGAGTGTAGATAATCCTCAAAAAGTGTTAATATTGGGAATATCGAAGGACTTTGGCACGTGTAAAAGCATTAAAAAGAATGGAGAACCGTGTACTTCAATAGTAAATCTAAATCAGTGTGAATATTGTATCTACCATATAAAACAAGAATACCAAAAATGCAGTAAGAGATCAGAACTTCAAGCAAATTTCGCGGGAAGAGGTTTAACAGCTTTAAGGAATAAGGTTCTCGGTAAAAATGAAGTATTTTATGCAGGTAAATCATATATGGCAATTCCTGCTAAGAAAAGTAAAAAATTAGAATATAAGGATAACCACCGGCTTCAGAGTTTAAGTGGAAAGAGTGTAGGTATAATTTCAAATAATATTAATAAAATAAAAAATACATCAAAGAAAGAAAATGCTGCCAGATTAGATGTTTCACAAGCTCAAAGATTGCGAGATATGGAACTCTTAAAAAAATTAGGAGGATGTTTAGGACTTGAAACAAAGACTTCCTTTTCAGGAACACATTCTGTCAATATATCTCTAGAGGAATCTAAAAATATTGCAACAAATGTAATTGGTAAACTTAAATCAAAAAATAGTGTCAATAATGTCGACAATAAAGAAACTAGTTTTACTACGACAGAATTGGACTATAGGAGCATAGTGGGAAATAATGAAAATATAACAAAGAATATTAATCCTTTACAAAGAAATAACTCTCCAGTTTCAGCTGATTGCTATACTTCTCTAAATAATTCTATGGATAATGCAATCAGTAATTGTTTTAGTTCAAGTACTATAAATAAATCATTGTCATTGGAAAATATAACAAATGTCAACAAACCCATACATCTAAATGATGAAAGAAGTACATTTTCTATATTGCCTAGTTCTGGATCTTTTTTAGATTTAAATAAACCAATAACTTCTAAACAAAAAGATAGAGCTAAATTAAATGCGATAAAGTTTGTACAGCGAAATGGTGGTATTAAAAAAACAGATCCTAATAGTACCAGAGGAACTTGTAAAAAAAGAGGAATTGAGATTGAAAAAACTGAAAATACTCCTAAGAAAAGTAAGTTAGCCCAAAGCGAATTTATATCAGATCGTTTTAAAAAAATGATGGAAACAACATCCCAACATTTAGATTTATTAGAATACAGGGAAGATGAGGAAAAGGATAAATATTTTAAGAAGTTAGAAATTAAGGAAAAGATGGAAGAGAAAATGATAAACACACATAAAGTATCATGTAAAGCTGTACGTTGTCTTAAGTGCAAATATACTAGTTTTTCTGCTTCTGATTTATGTAAGAGTGAAAAACACGCATTAAAAGTTTTTGACACTACAAAAAGATTTTTCAAATGTGGAGATTGTGGTAATAGAACAGTTACTTTGGGTATTATTCCTGTTGAACCATGTAAAAATTGTGGAAGTGGAAAGTGGCAAAAATCTGGGATGATGAAAGATAAAACTGTTGTAACTCATTCGTTATCAATAAGGGGAGGGGAACAAAAATTTGTTAATTCTGTTGTAACTGACGCAAACGTAGATCTTTTAGTGCCAAATGCTGACGATTAGATTCTGATATTTAGAACATGTTTTAATTTGGATGATGAAAGACTTCAGGAGTAGCTTCAGCTTAATCTAATATATTATTTAATCTTTGGAGTTGTATTGTCCTCATAATTGTAACTTGATTGTGATTTTATATGTCTAATTTTATTTATAATAAAAATTTTGAAGCAAGAATGCTTTATTACATCAACAATTTGTATTAATTACATCAAAATGCCTTTGGACAGACGTAGTGACGTGAATCCACAAAATACAGATAAAGTGTAAAAACCAACGGAATCAAATGCATATATCATGTTATTTATTTTTGTTTTTACTAATTACTATAGATAAGATAACCATACTTACACTACTAGTACCTACTAACAGTTATAGATGCAATTTCCTACTAACAGTTATAGATAGAATTTTGCAATTTTTTATAAAAAATTGCAAAATTCGTTAAAATTCTTAATGTGCGAAATGAAAAGGAAGATAGTAGTAAAAAAAATAGGCCAGAAAAAAGTAAATGATATGAAATTATAGTTTGGTATGTTGCCAGGCTATTATTAAATTTAATTAGTCAGTTGTCCCTTCACACCTTTCACCACAAATCGTGGACAATATCAGATGACAAGACTGCCAAATGAAAAGAAATGTTATATCTCGGACATGTAATTTCGGCTGGCGGTGTGTCCCTGGATCCTTCAAAAATTAAAACCATTCAAGAGTATCCTATTCCTAAGGATATGATTGATTAAAAAGGTTAGTAGCCTTGGCAAATTATTGCATTCAAAACACTAAAGGCGGTATTAATAAATCCCCCTATTTTTCAGTAGGGGGCAGTGTACACTGTCAGGCCCTACATTTACATATATAGATTTACTATTTACACATCATAGACCTCTCATTCAGTGGAGGCGATGGGAGCTTGGAGACCGCCCCCCCAAAAGTATTTCATATTATATATGTACGTATACATATTTAAATTTAACGAACGGGTTTATAGTTTTGTAAAAATATATTCGTAATACAAAAACTTACAAGTAGAAAAATAATTAATTGACCGAGCGAAATGTCCTTGCCTTAAAGTAAAAAATTTAGATGCACATTGTTGTAGGTCTAGTTGTTGGGTACGTTCATGTTCAATACACATAATTGCCAAGCACATAGTCTACCCGCACTCATAATACCCCGCAAATATGTTTTAATTAGTTTTAATTTTGAAAATGATCTCTCTACAGAAGCGGATGTAACAGGTAAAGTAAAAAATAACTGAAACAAAGAATAAACGTCTGGAACACTGCTTAGTATGCATTTGTTTTCCTCCATAAAATATCTTGCCAAGTCATGAATACTGTTCTTATTTCGAATTTCGTTGTTTAAGACAGTTTGAAAACTGATTAATTATGTAGATAAACTTTCACAAAAGTTGGATTCGTATTTGCTTAATATTTTCTCTGAACATGTTACAATTTCTTCACTGGACACTTCAACAAATTGGGAATCGGGACGGAGTTGGGAAAAAAAATATTCCATGACTTCATTCATGCTGGTATATCGTGTTGATAATTAATTAAATATTATGTCCCAAGAACTGAACAAAAAACCTGAATTTGAAATTTTCTTAAGGAATTGTCAGCCATAAGTTCATCAAAACACCTTTTCAGTTTTTTTTGTCGTTTTCCAGTGAGCCTTGGTTCAATATCCCAAGCTTTTGCTAACAAGCAGGCATCTTATTCCATACCATTAAAATTTTCCCTCGTTTTTGTTAAATTACATCTTGCATACCTCATTAAGTCACGTGCCTGCCCGGTGTAAAAAGTGGTGTTTTGTAACTGCTTTGAAACTAGATTTATATTTTCAAGTACTTTTACACTGAAATACAAGAAGCAAAATAAATTCAATTCAAATAGGTACTCATTTTATTTTTAAGAGAGTTTGCTTCCGCTCTATTGACTTGTTTTTTTTGCATATTAGGCTTAGAGTTGACAGTCCTTGGATTACAGAAGTGTAATTAATTTTTATTGTGAAGAGACAATTGTTTTGATATGCCCATCTTGTAGGACACAGTTTTTTTTTAAGTTTTCCGTTATTTCTTCTGGTTTGGTTGAACTCCTGCCCGCATGGTAAACTTTGACTAAAAAATAAATAAATTGTTTCTAAAAGTACATAAAAATTTCTGATTTCAACAATATTTTATACTGAATCATATCATCATACAATCAAACATCATATTCCTGACCTCTACATTTTTCTATACTAATATTCATACTTTTGAAAGAATCAAGGACCACATTTTCAAAACTCTGGGAAGTTTGTTTCTGCATCTCGATACATCCAAGGAATGATTCTTTAATTTGTAAATATTTAAATGTTGTATTCTGATTTTCATTAACACGAGATATCTAATAGAAATACTCAAATGGTCCTTTTTAGAAATGTCTTAGGTGGTCTCAAGGATTATGAAAAAAAAGGGGGATCTAGAAATTTCGGCAATTATTTTTTATTGACAGAATTTGCTATGAGAGATATTTCATTTTGTATGTCATGATGCAAATATTTATTACGAATTTTTGTATTTGTAATGTGAGACTTAAGTAACGGATCGTACCTTGACAACAGATTGATAAGATTTAAATAATTACCGCTTTCTGCTCCAATCTCCGTAATATTTTCATGATGTCCTCGGAGTGGTAAGCTGCAAACTGCTAAGGTTCTTGTCACATCCAAAAGTCATTATTATTTGTTTGATATTTTCATTAGATCCAACTAATAAATTATTGACTGTATTACTTTGCTACCGTTGTGCGTAAGTCGCACATGCACAAAGATGTGCAGCACTACCTTCATGAAATTTATTTTTTTTACAAAGTCCTTTCCAGTGACGAATGTTTCTATTGCACCAAGTAAGTGTTTGCTCATTCTCGGCAAAAAGCCAACACGGTTGACAGTAGACTGCATCTATAATTTTTGAGTCTTTGTGGTAGCGTAATAATTAGAGGTAAATGATCTTGTATCATTATTTTTAGGAAACTGATATTAAGGCCTGTTTGGACCTGAGGCTATAATCTTTCGTTTCTAATCAGGCATTATTTTCCAAAAGAAAGCTTTTTAGTAAATGAACTATCACTGCTTTCTTAGAATATGTCCCTCTAATATTGGCATCATATGTATGCTTAACTTTGTACCCTCGAGACCTATAATTATTTCAAAATCACCTTTCATTGGAATGAAAATTATTTGGGTTGGAATAAGAATTATTTGAATTCCTATGATTATTAAGATAGTACTGTGAATTTGGAAGTTTTGTCGTTAAGAATTTCCTATTATTCGAATTCAGCATCTAAGTATTTCTTGAATAGATGCTGCTGATCTTTTTTTGGTATTTCCTCATCATTAGTTTTATAGATGGCCTCGTTTAGATTTAATTCATTGTAATTCCATCCTTTAATAGATGAGCTGCTGGCTCAGGGTTTAGTGTATCGATCGCTCAATATAGAGGTTGTGATCCAAAACCAAAGGCTGTCCGGAGGAAGGCTACACGTTGAAAATGCAGACAAACACCCCAAACCCACTGACATTGCCAGTTCGGTAACTTATATTGAACCCAGATCATAATAGGTAGTGTGACCGAGAAACACTGCCACAACACACTCTAGCCCACTGTGTTACCATAACGGTACAATTAATTATTTAACACATTCACTTTCGTAACTAGCAACAAAAGTAAACTCTTATTGACAACTAACAACAAACAGAAAATGACATTACATCTATTGTTTTTCAATTTCTAAGCTCCCTTATATTTGGTGTTAATTTATGTTTTTGAAATTAGAAAAAAATAGCACTAACAAACCGTATTGCCATTAAAAAAAAACAAAAGATTTTGAAATATCTTGAAAGAAAAGAGGGCCATGAATTATGTGATCACAGATAAATTTTACATAAAAATCAATATTAAGATAATCATTTAAATCCACTGTATTTTTCATGGTCTCCGAGATAATTGAGAATGAAAGTTAGTGATTGGTAAGCATAATGGGTTTTGATCTCTGCTCTTTTCTTCAGAGAAATAATTTGTCTTCCCTCATTAATTATATACAACTTTGGTAATTTAACTTTTTTATAGTATATTTTTAATATTATTTATTGCCTTATTTAACTGTTTATATCTTTCTTTATATAGGAATTAAGCCAAAAAGTTAACTAAGAGATAAATTATTAATAAAATTATCAAATATTATGGTTCATTAAAGTTTTATATTTCCACATTTTATTTTCCTCTTGCCACACATGTGTCTGAAGACACCAGAACCAAAAATATGTATTGTAGGTACATTAGGCTAAGGAGGATTGCTACAATTTCAGTTTTCAGAAAAAATGTTTTCATTAAAATTCAATACAAAAGGTAAGTAACCAAAAATAATTATTTTTAACGTAATGTAGATTGTTTAATATTTCATTATTTAAAAATGTAAATAACACTATTCAAAAGAAAAATATATTAAAGACAATAAGTTGAGGTTATGTCAAGATATGCCGGTGTAATTCAAAGTTGGGTGGTGCATACTGCACACAAAGTAGTTGTTTGCGATATATCTTAAAAATAATAAGGTTATTCCTTTGAATACCTAGGGTTATAGGTAACGAGAAAATATAAAACTTTATTGAACTATAATATTTAATAAATTCATTAATAATTTATCTCTTAGTTAACTTTTTGACTTAATCCCTATATAAAGAATGACTTTGTAACTCTCATAATTGTGATGGTATATATCTTTTCTGCTTCTATAAATGTTTTGCAATTTGCAGGTATGTAAGAAATTTAACGAAATCGGAAGCAAACTGTTGTCAAGAGGCTTTATTCAATTAGAAAAAAGACATGCAGCTATATACAAGCGTGTTAAGTCCCTATTACCTCGAAGAGAATCAGAAAGAAGAGCACATCCGTTGGCTAGACATTGTGACATTCTTCAGGCAGTTGAAACACGGATTAGTATGTTAAATATGACGTACATAAAGTATATTGAAAACAATTTACTTTGTTTTATACCTGGCAAGGTAAAAAGTATATATTTTTACTTGATTTTGTAGCAAAGATACGAAGTATTTCAGAATATTGTACTCACTGTCTTATCTTCATAGTTTAATCCAATGTGACTTTTTTCTATAAATTTCTAATATTTTGGTCAAAATGTTTTAGTTTTAGTAGTATTCAGAGTAGACACTTTTTGAATTAAACACCATATGTATGTCATGTAATCTAATCTGAAATATTTTAAAATTTGGCAACATGGTAAAGTCTCCAGCACTTCCGGTTATACCGGAAATCGACATGAACTTCGTTATTTTAAATGGCACATCCTGTATATTATTGCATTTTTTGATTCTACAGAAAATTTTAGGGTCAATTTATGTAACACTCCCTATAGCTAGGAGTTATGCATTTTGAGATATTAATATTTAAAGAAAAAAATTGACATATGCTATGGTGCGCAAGTGTCTGCAACTTTTTTCGGGAAAGGGATATTAAGTTGATTTTTCATTATTAGAATATGTTCAAAAATATTATGCCAAGTGTTCCATTTTCGCTGTTACATTCTGGTAATTTCAAACAGCCATTACTTTTTAAACCAAATGGAACACCCGATATTGTTCCAGTCTATCTTGTGCACATTAAATTTTCTTTCAAGCCATATAAGCATTAGTAGGGTTGTGATTATTACTTTTGAAGATATTTGCCAATTTCTACTATTTTGGCAGTTTTCATCATATATAGAATGTTATCAAATTTGCCATGGCCATAAACATTCGAATACATATTGTTGTGTCTGTATAATTTACACTCGTTATAAATATGCTGTAATTATGCCTGCGCGTTTAAATTACTCAATCGAAGATTATTTAAATTTATTTATTATTTTTGGAGAATATGATAAAGTATTAATAAGAACTTGTGATAAATTTGCTGCTTGATATCTGCAAAAACGGAACCCATCACCAAATACAGTGAAACAAATAATTGAAAACTTTAAAAACTTTGATTCCATCAAAACAAAAATTGAAAAAATTAAGACTATTGTTGGATAATATCAAAAACTATACTAGGAAACTAAATAATAGAATATTAATTGTTTTTAGCATCACTTACTTTAGCAAGTTTTCAAAATTACGTACTTGAACTTCGTGACACTTCTCGCATCTCAGGATTAAATTCTCATGGGTTGCCCTTCTAATTGAGTTTACATTTAAATTATTACATGAATTTCGAACCCTTTCCATACAATCTTCCCTGGTTGTTAGAGGTGTATTACAAACTTGATTTTTAATGGTACCCCATCTAAAAAATCTAGCACCGACAAATCTGGTGAACGAGTTGGCCAGATGAAAGGCCCTTTATTTGCTATCCACCGATCCTGAAATAAATATTCCAAAAAATATTAACTAGGTGACTGTTATGGGGAGGCGCATTGTCATGTTGATAAAGTATTTGTCTGTCTGTGACTGCTGCCTTTCTAAAGTTTTTAATTGAACTAATTTTCCAGTGAGTGTGTCCTGGTGCTTTATTATACAGGGTGGTTCAAATTTTATGCAGGAAAATTCGAGGACGGATAGATCTCTTTAAAATAATATGTGTTTGCCATATAAACATAGGTCTGGAACGGCTTCGTTTTGGAGATACAGGGTGTTGAGGTTCAAAAAAAATTTTCATTTTTTATTTATATCTCTGACAGTTTTAAACCAATTGTGTTCAAATTTTATTTGGTGGGTGCTACTGTGAATCTTAAGTCCCACAAAAAAAATCAGCTCGATGGGAACCGCCAGTGGCGTGCAACCTGCACTCTTGGCACCCCTTTTCTAAAAAATATATGTTACGCCACTGACTAATGTTTAAAATAATACGAAATTTCAATGTCCCACTCATTTCTCTACAAAAAAATCGATATTTTATGTAACCATGTCATGTCCTTTCCTAAAAAAAATAATACTTTAAAATAAAATTATACCTCGGCGTGGTCCGATTTTTATGCAGGAAACTTCGAGGGCAGATAGATCTCTTTAAAATGGTAGGTGATTGCCTTATAAACAAAGGTCTGGAACGGCCTCGTTTTGGGGATACAGGGTGTTGAAGTTAAAAAAATAGATTTTTTTGTTTATGTCTCCGGAATCTATTATTCGAACTCAATAAAATTTGGTACAGTTTATGTATGATAGTAGGCCTTGCATTCCTTAAAATATAATCTCTAAAAGTTCAACCAGTGGTGTACAACTGGACAGGGCTCACCCCCTTTTTTATAAAAAAACCTACGCCACTGCATTTTTACAAGTTATATTTATATTATAATGCACAAAATACGTAAAAAAACGGTATCTTGAATTTTTTCTCTAAATTTCCATTCTCAGATGCCTTCTCAGGTGCCGTTCTCAAGTTATTCATACCAGTACATTACCGTCGTGGCAGACACTTTTAACTGTAATATTACAAGAATATTTATGTTTATGTATAAAAGTAAGTGCAATTTGTAAGCATATCAAAAAAATTATTTAAACTCATTTCCACACCATCTGTGAGGTAGAGTTCCTGGCGCGTTTTATTTTAAACTAATTTCCCCTGGAGGCATAATCCACTATCTTCACAAATAAGAGTAATTTAAATGAAAATAATAATAAATGTACATTTACCAAATAACAACTAAATAAGAAACAAAATAAATATTACATAAACATAAATATTCTTGTAATATTACAGTTAAAAGTGTCTGCCACAAGGGTAATGTATTGGTATGAATAACTTGAGAACGGCACCTGAGAAGGCATCTGAGAACGGAAATTTAGAGAAAAAATTCAAGATACAGTTTTTTACGTATTTTGTGCATTATAATGTAAATATAACTTGTAAAAATGCAGTGGCGTAGGTTTTTTTATAAAAAAGGGGGTGAGCCCTGTCCAGTTGTACACCACTGGTTGAACTTTTAGAGCTTATATTTTAAGGAATGCAAGGCCTACTATCATACACAAACTGTACCAAATTTTATTGAGTTTCGATTAATAGATTCCGGAGACATAAACAAAAAAATCTATTTTTTTAACTTCAACACCCTGTATCTCCAAAACGAGGCCGTTCCAGACCGTTGTTTACAAGGCAATCACCTACTATTTTAAAGAGATCTATCTGCCCTCGAAGTTTCCTGCATAAAAATCGGACCACACCGAGGGATAATTTTATTTTAAAGTATTATTTTTTTAGGAAAGGACATGACATGGTTACATAAAATATCGATTTATTCCGTAACGATGCGTTTTACGAAAAAAATGTAAGAATACTTTTTTGTAGTGAAATGAGTGGGACATTGAAATTTCGTATTATTTTAAACATTAGTCAGTGGCGTAACATATATTTTTAGAAAAGGGGTGTACGAGTGCAGGTTGCACGCCACAGGCGGTTCCCATCGAGCTGATTTTTTTTGTGGGACTTAAGATTCACAGTAGCACCCACCAAAAAAAATTTGAACACAATTTGTTTAAAACTGTCAGAAATATAAATAAAAAATGAAAGTTTTTTTTTCAACTTCAACACCCTGTATCTCCAAAACGAAGCCGAACACCACCAGTATAAATTTTAATTAATTAGTCTTTTATTATATGCAAATTTCCAAAACTGAGTTGTAGTCAGGACTGAAAAGAATTTTTTTATTTAAATAGTAATATAAAATCATTATAAATCGTAAGTCCTTCTTTATCGTGGTGAGATCAACTTCAAACTTTAGCAAACATGGTAATTGGAACACCTGCAGCTTGTCATATTTTAAATATTTTTTATGTATTTAATATATATTGTAGTTACAACCATGTGATTTATAAGATATAGTGAAACGTAGATAGACAATTAGACAGTATGCTTCCAAAATGAAATTGCTTCTGGTCACATGACATATTTTTTAAAAAGAAATCACTTAATTAGAAAAAGAGTTAAAAAATCTGTCCTCCAATTTGTTTATTTACATATATGTTTTACTTGTGCACATATTTCATGTTAACATTGCCTTAGATCATATAAAAGTTTCTCTAAACTTTATCTGCACTTTATAACATCTATGATAACATTAACAAGGAAATTAAGGCAACTATATAGGTACCAAATTTACTTATGACCTAGGTGAACTTTTAATTTGTACTTCAGGTACCTATTGTTCAATACAGGGCTTTAGATTTATTACACGTGAAAACTTTCTCAAAATCGTAATAAATAGAGTAATATATATTTGGCCCTGATGAAAAAGTGAAACCAATTTTTTTAATTTATAAAAGAGTAGGTACTATTTTATAAAATTCATCGGTGCCTTGGAGCTCTATAATACAGGGTTCGGAGTGACCTGAAATCCTGGAAATGTCAGAGAACTTTTTTTTGTATGCAAAAAGTCATGGAATTTTAAAAAAATCGTGGATGGTCAAGGAATTTTAGTTTGCTAACTGGAAAAATATATTATTATGTGTTAGTACTCTATAGAATTACTAGAAATAAGTCTACTAATTCTAAGAAAATATTTTTCTGAAAGCATTAATTAAATAGATATTTTATTTTTAACACAACTGTAACATTCTTCAAACTTGCTTCAAATGATGTCACACGGATGGATGATTCTGATTGGCAAACCATAATAATACAACTGTAGGCAATTTTTAGCGAACCATTCTTTAACTGCAAGTTGCCTATCCTTGTCTGTCTTATTGCTGAAATAGGGGTATGATGACACTGTTAAATGGTTATTCGCCAAAAATTGCAAACTAGCAAATTTTGTTTTTTCCGGCATAACTCCCGAACGGTCCGGAATATATTAAACTTGTTTACTTATTTTGAATCAGCATGAAATTGAGCAACTTTTTCCTTAATTTGAGCCACATTGTATCTTTTACCGTTTCCGAGATATCAATTTTGAATATTAAAATTTTTCCGACCCTGTATATACAGGGTGCCCATTATCTATCTCCTTACATTTGATACCTCCTTACTCTGTGATAGGGTTTTTTACGTGAAATTTAGCGGTGATATTGAAATTTTCACGGGCATCTTAGTTTTTAAGAAAAAAAAAAATAAAGTTATGTTTTTTTAAATGGCAATCATAGTTGGCTATGGTATCAATAAAAAGCTTATTTTTTTCTGATTTCAAAAATATAATATTTAGCAAATAACTACGAATAGTAAGGACGTCATTAAGATCATCCTCCATCTGCAAACACCTTATTTAAATAATGACTAAAACAAATCAAGCCAAAACAGCTATTCTCCTGGCCATATGCCGCGCCGAGCACTGAATTACAAAGCATTTAATAAATCGTTTTTTTCTTCGTTTGTGTACATTTCATAATAACTATTTTAACATGAACGCTTAATTTTGACGTGTATAATATGACTTTAGTGTGATCTAACATTTGTATTTTATTGTTGTTTACTGATCTACGTTTGTTTTTTATAGCTTACTATGTTAATAAATTATTTGTTTATTACAGTAAACAAAAGAAAAGAGAAAGGTATATTAAATATTATATTTTTGAAATCAGAAAAAAATAAGCTTTTCATTGATACCATCGCCAACTAAGATTGCCATTTAAAAAAACATAACTTAATTTTTTTTCTCAAAAACTAAGATGCCCGTGAAATTTTCAATATCACCGCTTAATTCCACGAAAAACCCTATCACACAGTATTTTTATATTATTTGTATCTTTTATAGTTTTCGAGATATTCCAGTTTAAAAATTTTGGCGATTTTCAGTTTTTTCAAAATATCTCGATAAGTTGAAAATTAAATTTAAAGGAGTCACTGAATTCCTCTTCTAATCTTGCCCAACTTTGATAATTTAACCAATTCTCCAGCTCCACTATTAACAAAGTTAGCCATGTAAGGAGATACATAGATAATGGGCACCGTGTGTATATATATATATATATATATATATATATATATATATATATATATATATATATATTTTTTTTTGCAGGTTTTGGATGAAATGAAAAATGTTTTAGCACTTGTTGAAAGTGATCAAACGCCTCCTCGTACCCACCAGTTGTTACAAGAATTGAGAGATTTGAGTAGCATGGCCATGGAACATTTTGATGAGCACATACTTCCTAGAGTAAAAGAACAAGTAGACCGAAGATCAGGTTAGTATTATAAGGTGTGAAGCTGTGATTTTAACATCGACTTGAAGGAAAAATGCCAGATCACTAATATATTATGTGATATTTATAAATCATTTCAATTGATTCTTACGACCACTGAATATACGTGTATAGTTACTGATATAAGTGACCATACAAGCTTTAGGGTTAGGGTTTAGGGTGGCCATATTGACTATATGGTTACAAATTTGCCTTCTGATTTTATAGAATGCGCATTAGTGAACCCGAACATAACTGACCGCCTAGTTAATCACTTACACATAAACGTGAGCAGGCCCATATATGACAAATCATATTTTATCAATTCCTATGAGAAGTGTAAGTGCAAATAATATGAATGCACTAAACATTCAAATAAATCGTACAAACTGGGATGAAATGTATTTCCTCGATCTAAATGAGACTGTTGTACTTTTTGTGGATACTATTATATGGTGTCTTAACATCAGCTGTCCGATGAAGAGAGTTATTGGAACATGTCTACTTTAACCTAGACAAAGGTAAATACGTTGTTTCCCTGCTATTTGACTTATTAAAAGCTTTTGACACGAAAAATAAGGAACTTTTAGGAAAAAAGCTTTACAGTATCGGTATTAGGGGTAGCATACTAGCTTGGATAATCTCAAATATGGAAGGGAGAATGATGCGAGTACAACTCGAGGAGATAAAATCAGATTTGCAGGAACTGACACTTGGAGTTCCTCAGGGCTCTATTCTGGGGGTTGACAAAAAAAACTACGTTTAAACCCCTACCGCGTGACACAACACTTTGACGGCATAGCACTATCTGATAGTGCTAAGCTACTTGGCACTTATATTGATACAAACTTGTCATTTGTCCCTCACATGGAGCATGTTTGTGGGCAGTTAAACAAAGCCTATTTTGCAATTTTGCAGCTTAGAAGTGCCTCAGATAAACAAGGGCTAGTAAATATTTATTACTCACTGGCATACTCGCATATATCGTATAATTTAATCTGTTGGGGAAGTTCTACTGCTCGTCATCGTGTTTTTATATCTCAAGAGACTTATTCGACTGTTATACAAGCTGGATTGCAGAGAGAGCTGCAGAGATATTTTTAAAAGAAATAAAATTCTCACAACTTCATGTATTTTCATACTTAAATGTCTCTTGTACACTAAGAAAACTATGGATTTGTTCACAAAATTAAAAAACAATCACGAATACTCAATCACAATTATCTTCACAATTATCAAATCACAATAATTATTTTATTTTAAAAAATCGGCACCTGTGATTAGTCACAAATGCAATGGTTTACAAAAACTGCTATAATTTGAAAACCAATCTAGGTAGAAAGGATTTTCAAAAAACATTTTTTTTAGCACAAATAAAACTATCTTTTGACACAATGAAAATTATTTCCCCACTTTCTCTGCATCCCAGATACCTGGTTACATTTTGGTAAAAAAACACGTTCCTACACATCACCCTGTACATATTCTTTAACCGTGTTATATGACAATTGACCTACTCTACATTACAGTCCAAGAATGGCTTAATGAAATAAAAAAAAAAATTGGTCAAATTGATAAAAGCGTTTGGAAAATATAACCATACAAAAATGACTAGTTTTAGGTGAGTCGTTTCAAATTTCCACGAGTGTATTTACAATTATTGGCACAACATTTTTCTGTAAGTAGTATTCCTGCCAAATTGTTTGTACATTTTTGTATTAATAATGCAATTTAATAAGTGTCTTGAGGCAACAAAATTGTTAATATTGATCTTGAAAGGGGTTAGAAACTTTGGTGTGAAGATAACACTCACGTAGTTTTCCACATAACACCAAAACACTACACTACAGTAGCCGCGCGTTTCGCCAACTAAGTTGGCATCATCTGTGTCCTATTTATACCTAAACTATTTCTACGGTTCAGTGAACCGTCGCGTCAGCTCTGTGAACCACCGCGACGGATCAGTGAACCGTGATTTACTAACCAATAAGGGGGGCTATATAGGATTGGCCCTCTGTCACCATTCATACTAAGTATTTTTACATTTAGCAATTCCCAAACTCTCAAAAGCGTCCAGCTGCTTGGAATTTGTTACGTTCCTAATTAGTCTTAAATTGCTATCTATTTTATGGTTGTTCATAAACGCATGTTGGGCGACACTAGACTTATCTGTTCTAATATATTTGGGATGAACCATATGTTCCTTGGATCTAGTTTGAATCCAAAGGTCCTTGACCTTATAGTTTGTCTAACATACTTTTGATCGCAGCCTTTACAGCTAACATATGTTGTACAAACAGTACAACAAACATGTGCAACTTGTCAAAAGTATGTTGGACTAGAAGGTCAATTCAAACTATATTCAAGGAACATATGGCTCATTTCAAATATAGTACAACAGATAACTCTAGTGTCGCCCAACATGCGTTTGAGAACAACCATAAAATAGATAGTAGCAATTTAAGACTAATTAGGAACGTCACAAATTCTAGGCAGCGGATGCTTTTGAGAGTTTGGAAATTGCTAAATGTAAAAATAGTATAAATGGTGACAGAGGGCCAATCCCATATAGCCCGCTTTATTGGTTAGTAAATCACGGTTCACTGATCCGTTGCGGCGATTGACTGATCAGGCACGATGGTTCACTGAGCTGTCGCTCAGTTTAGTTACAGTTTAGGTATAAATAGGACACGATGTTAGCATAGGTTTAGTTTTAATCATTTCCAGATGATGCCAACTTGGTTGGCGAAACGCGCGTCGAGTGCAGGATAGTGTTTTGGTGTTATGTGGAAAACTACGTCAGCGTTGATATTGATATTACGAAAATTATACGACAATTACTAACTAAAAAATTGGGACAATTTTGTTAGTACAATTAAGTTGCACTTAAGTTACATTAGGTTGTCTAAAACAGGTCTAAAGAGGCTCCCGTAAAACTTGGATATTAATAAACTTTCTATATTGATGAAATATGTATGAAATACTCATAATATGGAGATTAATTTTAAAACTAAATGTATGCTTTAAAATACTGCTATTTCACACATCTCATTTCTTTAGTCTGTTCCATTGACATTTTGTTCGATATTATCAACTTAACTTTCCCAATTTGGTATTGTTTATAAGATGTTATAAAATTAGTTTATCTGGTAAATGATATATTTCTTATATTTTAGCACTCTCATATGTTGCAATGCCATCCTGTTCTAAATCACCAAAAATAATGTATGCCCAACATGCATTATCCAATGAACTTCATAAAGTAAAGAAACAGAGCAAGACTCATAAACATCACATTTCATATTTAACACAAAGCACTCAGAAGTTATGTCAAAAGGTAAGTTTGTAATATTTACAAAAAAAAAATATATAATATAGATATATGTATAGATACTGGGTTGCTCATTAGTGTGGTAAAGTTTAATATCGGCCCTATTAAGGATACTGGAAAAAACTTTCATAGGAGTGAGACATAGGGTGCGTTGTATCAGCTAGTATTCTGTTGTATGGACTTCAGTCAAATCAAGTTCAAGTGATCTGTCTGTTTCCCTTTTATTGTAGTGTTAGCTATTCTGCGAACGCTAAAGCGCATGGGCAAACTTATTGATTTTATTCTCGCTAGCCTGCTATTGGACGTACTGAGCACCTGGTAAACATATGAAAATAATGCGGGAATTCCCAACAATTTATGGTCGAAGGGAATTCCATGACTTTACTTACCTTGCGGAAATGCAATAACTTTCCTTTTATTTCCATCATTTGCACTGTAATCGTAGTTCGTGACGGCTACAATATTTTGTACTTATTACATTCTTGATAATTATTGTGACTTTTTTTAAAATATTGGTAAGTTACTTTTTTATTAAATAAAATAGTAAAGTGCATTATAAAGAGAACTTAATTTAAAAAAAAAATCAATGTAGGTACCTACATTTATTTCATACCTCACGTACTTACAATAATTATTTTTAGTTAATTATGGCTGACAAAATTAAACGTGCTACTAACTTTACTTCCAATGAAGAACAACTTTTGGTAAATTTAGTACAACAGAAATATGCAGGAGTAATTGAAAATAAAAGGACAGACACTAGGTCAAACAAAATAAAAAATGAGGCTTGGGTAAGACTTTCTGACGAATTTAACAGTTTGTCAGGATAACAGTACCGAGACACAAGTTCTTTAAAAAATAAATATGGAAACTTGAAGAAAAGAACAAAGGAGAAGTATGCGCAATAAAAAAGGTATGCATATGGAACAGGCGGAGGACCTCCGAAAGATATGGTAGACACTCCTGTGGATATAAGTTTTAAGGAAATAATTGGAACATAAATCACAGGCATGTCATCCGAATTTGATGGTGATGTCAGTACTTGTCAAAACACCACTGGACATTTACCGGAAGAAATTTTGGTTGGTAATATAGGCGAGTATAGTTTCTGTAAAATCTGCTTTTTTATATATTTATTATTGCATAAATTAATAAACTAGTCAATAGGCATACTTAGGTACTTATTTAATTTTTTCTCTTGTAAGATATAAGTAACGACGAAGTTAATGGACAAATTAGTATTGACTGGACCCGAAACCCCACATTTTCTGTTCAAGGAGAAAGTAAGATTTAAAATATAATTAATTTAATATACATATATAAATTATTACTTATATTATTCTAGATAAAATTGATGAAAATAGCGAACCATGTGGGTCAAAAAGCGAACCATATGGTTCAAAGTGTGAACCGTCTGGGTCAAAGGGTGAACCATCTGGCTCAAAGGGTGAACCTTTTGGGTTAAAGTGTGGACCATCTGGTTCAAAACTTATTAAAGAGGGAGACAGCGTTAATTGGGCAAATTATACACCCACTCAACTGCGAACTCCAATCTCAAATAATTTAAAAAGGAAAAGGAAAGAAGGTAATATTCTGTAACAAATTAATTTCATAACAATATTTAACAGATTTATTTCTAGAAGTGTCTTTGAGAGGCAGGATAGAAGAATGGGTTTGTGCAAAAAAGAAAATTGCCGTTTTATCGAAGAACCATGTTACCGAACAAAATTCATTAAAATTAAGAATTTATGAAAGAAGCTCATTACAAAAAGATGCAGCAAGAGAGTGAAAATCATGAACTACTAATAAAACACATGAAAGAACTTCATGAATTAGATGTACAAAAGAAATTAGAAATTGAAATTTTGAATAAAAAGAGTTAAAAATTATTTTTGCTATTTTTTGATAAACTTTTATATTTTTGAAATAATATACCGAAACTCTATATAATTATATATTTTTTTATTCTCACTACACAAAAATTAAGTAAAACAAGTTTTTGTATAATTAGGCAGTTATTTTTAATTTAAATTCTTTCTACACTAATGCCTGAAAGTAATTATTAATCAAATTGTGCCTACAAAGATTATTATTATTTACATTATCATCTTGGATTAGGTCAGGATTAATATTTTCCTGCATGGCCTTCTCGATATTTTCATCTGACTCAAGATCAGGTTCGCCCCTCTCACATGCAATGTTGCGTAGTATGCAGCAGGCAACCAAAACAGCTTCAACCTTCTCCAATTTTAGACGAATGCAATTGGCTAATACTGGAAAACGTCTTTTTAAAACACCAAATAGGCGTTCCACACAATTTCTTGTCTTTATTTGGCTCTCATTATATAATTGTTCAAAGTAAATATTTTGTAATTACTTAGCCAAGAGACCTACTTAAATGTTGCAACCATCGAATAATGATTATATACACAGGGCGTTTTTACATAAACCCAATTTAGTAAATTTCAAAGAGCATTTTTTCAATTAGTATGTTAATTCTCTATAATTTTCGTGAATTCCTATATGAATTCCAATTCCTATACCTAATTTCAATATTTTCAAAGATATTTGCAGTTTTTCTACCAGAATTGTTAAATTAGAATTGTAAACAGCACGTGTTGTAATCGTAAGGATTACTTAAAGATTTTTCTAAATATTCAGATTTTTGCATAACAATGAGGCATTTAAACAGTCTCTTAAAACTAATTTTGTAATTTTAAGAAATTAAATTAATTAATTTTCTTAATGAATGTCCCAACAGACATAATCTTCACCATTATGTCACAGATAACGATAGTAGTCAGTAAATATGTTGGGAGGTATTGTTGGAGACTATTATTGGCCCTCATTTTTTCTGGTCACCTCACTGGTAATCATTTTGGAAAATAACTTGTCACAACTTTTGCAAAATGTGCCTTCTAATATTAGGGAAAATTTATGGTTCCAACATGATGGCGCCGCAGTACATTATTCCTTGTTTGTTAGAAATTTTTTAAATGTACAGTTCCCAGATAGTTTGATAGGAAGGGACGGTTCCCTTAATTGGCCAGCCAAATCTCCAGACTTGACTAAATTAGATTCCTTTTTGTGGGGGCATGTTAAGAATACTGTCTACCAAACTCCTATAACAACACCAGAAGATATGAGCCAACGGATACAAAACTCATTTATTTCTGTTTCTGTGGAGGTATTGCAGTTAACAAATAATTATTCATTCTTAAGTAGATTAGAAAAGTGTGTTGAACAGAACGGAAGACATTTTGAACAATATAAATACCTACTATTTAATTAAAATTTATTCATAAGTGACCTTATACCTATTTCCATTGTGATTTAAACCTGCAGAATAAAATTTTAAGATAATGTTGAAGTGAAACAATAGCCCCTAGATTGGAAATTCAAACCTTTTCTTATTAATCTTAAGAAACTGTCCAAATGCCTAATTTTTACGCAAAAAATCTAAAGTATCTTGAAAAATCTTTTAAGTGATACTTACAATTATAATATGTGCCCTTTATAATGCTAATTTAACGATTCTGGTAGAAAAACTATTGTATCTGAAAATATTGAAATTAGGTATAGGACACAGTTCATGAAAATTGTGGAGAATTAACGTACTAATTGAAAATGAAATAATATACCCCTTTTAAAAAAAATGCTCTTTGAAATTTACTAAATTGGCGTTTATGCAAAAAACATCTTGTGTAATATAACTGTTATTCGGTGGTTGCAACCCTTGGCTACGAAATTACAAAATATTTATTCTTAATTGACCATAATCTTCACACAGCGGATTTATTTGTAAAACCTTATCCTGACCAAAATTTTCACAATTTTTTTAATAACATGACAATGCCGCATCAACAGCTGAAAATGGATACATCGTTGAAAAGAGAATTTTCCTATTATTTCAAAAATGTAAAAATATTTAAAGCGATCCATTTAAAAAAATTACCTTGAAGGTGCTCCTCTGCAGTGAGTCACCCTGTATAGTTCACAATATTTTTAAAATGTGCGCCTTTTAACAACACTATATCTCACTCATATGAAAGTTTTTTTCCCAGTACCCTTAATAGGGTCGATAATGTACTTTACCGCACTAATGAACCCTATGAAGAAAACATTTTTGCATTTGATGTATAAAAGGGAAACAACTTGGAGTTTTAAATTATAATGTTCTTTAATGATAATCATAAGGCCGGTCGTACATATATGCAACATTTGTTTGCAACACATCTGCGACGTCGTTTCATTTTAAGCACTTGATTATTAACCGAGATTCGTACATCTGACAGATGTGTCACGAACAAGCTCTATCTTGTCGACGATAATTTTTTTATAACCGTGCATGTTCTAATTTTAAGCGTCATTTGTCGTTTATCTTGGGGTGCATGCAGTACCTCCTAGCAAATATGAAGGACGATCCGGCTTTTAATATTCATTAAAAGCCGGATCAAATTCAAATCGACAATTTCTCCTCTGGTGAAATAGCTTCATGGAACTGTGAATCTTGTTTCTTGATTTTTCATCCAACTTTATCAAGAAGTACCTTAAAGCTCGTCTGTGTCATTTTATAAAATGATAAAAATTTTGCCGGATCCTCCATCATTTCTTTTGATTGACTAATTTTGAATATACTGCGATGTATATGCTGAGCTGAATATGAATGTACCCAAAATCTTCGCTTACTTTTATTTCTTTTTCTTATTCGTACTAATGCAACTAGCAGTAATGCATCCTCATCCGACGACATGATTCACTCAAATGGACGAGGTCTGTAATTTCTTTACGACATTTGTCTGATGAGACGTGTCCACTACATGTTGTCAAAAATGTTGCAGACATGTCGCGTATATGTACGACCGGACTAAATATAAATAACATTTATCTAGTATTGGCATATTAGATGGAAAATTTGAGAATTAAGTGTGACAACAATGCAGCGCATAGTTTGTTGATGTTTGCCAGTCAGTGCACTATTAAAACTTTTTAGAAGTACTATAGAGATTTATAAAATATTTATAAGGCTATAATCGCTTTAGTAAGAAAAAAATTTACGGATTTCGCAATCCTTGCAACCGCCGGAGATATTGGAAATGATAACACCATATATGAAACATAATTATAAGCGGACCGATTGTTCTATCAAATGAGATGTTACTCCAGTAAGCGAGTACGGTATTATAACTGAACACTCCTCACTACTCTTCATGCCAATTGAGCGGTGTGCTATCTATATTTGTGGAGTAAAATCGCCAGTCTAACTCACTTCTTTCTAGAGATAGACACTGATAGCGGCACCAACACAGCCTACCCAGCCTGTGGGCACCAGTATTCGCACTATAACAACACCGATAATACAAGGACTGGGTGCTCTTGCGTGACATCACCACAGGCAGGTAGCACGTTGAGCTGGCAGCCTATGTTGACAGCATATTTTATCATAAATTTTGCCTTGCTCTAGCATTAAAAAAGAGGTCTTTTTGTATCTAGATAAGGTAATATAAGTACAGCAAAATGTCTCAAGTATTTGTAAGCATGCGGACTTGTTGTTTGAATGATAGATTATTATTTGTATCACAATATCTTGCCGATGCCTAGCTTAATGGATGTAATTTTAGTTGTTCAGATATAACACTAAAGCAGAATTATTTTAAAAACTGTTGCCTCTTTCATCTGATATATTGTACACCAAAGGATCTGATAAGTTTGAAATGTGGTTTAAAACATTTTAATTTTCATCCCGTTACTCAGGCTCATTTTTATTTTATCTTATGTTAAATAACAAATATTTTACTTCATTGATATTATTAGAACAGGTAAAAGGTGTCTGTAAATCAGGTTTAATGTCATTTTGAAGTATTTGTATATCACATCACGGCCATACAACAATGTTTCTACTTTTAAATCGCAGTTTATTATTACAGAATATGTTATTAAAGATCCAGGGGAATATTTTAATTTAATCAGCGTACCTACCTTTTTGTAGATCACTAATTTTAAACCAGCATTTGGGTACCTAAAATGAGTTAAAAACAACAAGAAACTCTTTAAAATTGGTGTACGAAGATGTTTTTTTGATAAGTTTCAAATTCATTTTTACTATTTTTAATCACTTTTGCAAAATTTTGATTTTTCAGTTTCTCGAGTTTTTATCACGACTTGGGTGCAATTTTACAGTTTTAGATAAATAGGAAGGGTAGTCTGGGAACTGAGTAGGCACGGCATCGTGTTTTAGGCTAGGAATTTTCAAACGTAGTTTCACCGGATTTTGAATTTGTTGCTATAGAACAATTTATTATATTATTACTTTTTTTAGTAAAATGTAACTCACAAACTCTGCTGAACTTAGATGGAGTAATTTTTTTTCTAGAAATAGCTGCTAAGTACCTGTTTATTAGACATGTTTGCGTCCGTTGAAATCGAGACGCGTGCACTTTTCGACCATTTTTATAATTGCCAGAACACCTCGGTAACACCGGTAAACAGACCACAACACAAGAATTTCATAAAACTTATTATTTTTTAATTAAAACTCAAACCAAAAAGGAAGAAATGAATCGCTTTAGGCTTCAACCTGGCCCAAGAGAAAATAATAACTGTCACTGTCAACCAGTGAATTGAACTAAATGCCTTCCTGTGTCTATGCGTTGAGTGACCAAGTGTCTTGATCACTCAACAATCTACATCATAGGGGCTGTGATGTTCGAGTACCGAGTCCTTGTTATAAGCTTGAACATGCCGTAACACTTGACTTTGATAAACCCTACCGCTTTTTAAAAATTCCATAATTCGAAAGCAGTTACAGATATCCACCCACATTTTTTTTTAAAAACTTTTTCAATATCTAGGCTACATTTCATTCACTGCGTATATATACAAATTGAATATTTTACATCGTTTGTCATGATTAATTTAATTTCAGAAGTTTTAACTTTACGTTACTTTTTTGGTAATATATGGTGTACTATTATAAGGTGTATGGTGTAATATAGGTGTACTACCAAAAAAAAGGTTTATACCATGCGAAATGCTTAGGTTTTGTGTTTAAGTGCATAAAATTTCAGGGCAATAAATTTAGCCGTTTTTTTTTTCACACATATCCCCCAAGTCACACCACATATCCCCCAAAACATCCTCTACAAGATGGTATAGGTTTCATCTGCTCCACTATATGTATTGCGTCACTCGATCGTGACACCTATGTCTTTTGAACTTGAACAAAACTCCTAACTTGATCCCCATATACGAACATAAACATTACCAATGTTAAAAAAAATTATGTGCATCTGCTAATTAAAGAATTAATCGTAATAATAATTTGTTAATAATATATTTCTTTGTAGCTAAGAAAGCAAAACATGCGCCTAAAAGCACAGTCTCTAAAAATTAAGGAACAAGAAAGAAAAATTCAAGAACAGAACACTAAAATTATGGAACAGGAAGCTACGCTAGCCGATATAAAGAAACATATTGATGAATGGGATCAAAAATATACAGATCTTACCACTGAACTTGTCCGTGCTAGAGATGACATATTATCAGCAGCATCTCACAGTTCTTCATCTAACTCTGCACAAACTTCTTCGCCAAAATTTTTCAAGACAAACATAAAACCCCGCATGGCACATATACTACCAAAAAGTTATATAGCATTACAGTTTGATTTAGACAGGAAACGTAAGTCAAATTTGCTGCCTGAAATACCCCTAAAACGTAACAGGACTCCAGACAAAGATGAAAAGAATCTATCTAATATGCGCAAAAAAGATGATATCAATTTGAATATACCAGATCTAATTGACTTTAAAAGTGATAAAAATAATAAAGAGGATGAAAATCTAGAAGTTAAAGGAAGATTTGTTAGAAGTGATATAGGTTCTATAATTAGTAGTTCCCTTGAAAATTTGTTAAAAAATCCATTAACCAGCATTAAGTCAAGAAAAAGAAAAATGGCAGATGAAATTGATCTAAAGTAAATATTTGGCGATATTAGTTATTGTAGGTGTATTGGAAAAGTGTTGAGCTTTAATTTTTTAAAACCACCCATAGATATACTGTGCACCATTGATAAATGCATAATAATTGTGTTTGTATTTAAAAACTATATAATACAATAATTGTTAGTAGTAAGAGATAATAAAATTATAATTTAATATATAATAACACATTAAATCTTAAATATTTTTAAAAATAAGAGTTCTACATAAGAACAAAAAGGAAAAAGTTAATATGATGTTGTAAATTAGACCAATATATTACAACTTTTTTTTGCTGTGTTTCTTTAGGCCAACAATAACCTACATTCCAGTTTGTAATCCACTAAAAAGGTGTAATATATACTACATACTTTATTTACACAGAACTAAAAGAGTGATAAGAATTTTTGTTAAATGAAGGCATGGCACAATACTCTTGGGCACACATGCATATTCGGGATGCATTCCTGTAGTTCGTGGAACTGTAGTTGGTTGGTGGGATGATGGTTTGTGGCAAAGACATTATCATTTGGGACTGCCAGTAGGAACACAGGTAGGGCTTGGTAATCCTCAATACATACATGATCATGACGGAGGTTCTAATTTTCAGTTAAAATAACTTTTGAACCTAGCAAGTCAGCTCTACAGAAATACAGATCTACACCTAGGATTTAGAAAAGAGCATGTAGGCTGGACTACCACTTCTAGCTGTCTGGGATGTACTGGTATAACGGTTACACGAGTGCATCGGTAGTGAATAAACTGTGTCCTCTAGTAAGCATAGGTACTGGCTAACGTCCTTGTGTAGTAATAATTGCATTAACCACCGGCGTTAAATATTTAATAGGAGGATAGTTGTTCAGTTTTTTAATTTGGTATTTTTCCACGAGTAAAGTGAAAAAAGACTTAAAGCTAGCGCCAATTATTTTGATGAATTTGATGTTTAATTTCAAAGATGTTTTCAATTATCTAGGGAATTAACTTTTTTTTTTCTTCACTGTACTACCTAGCATAAAGAATAAAAAGAAAGTAAGTACACCATAAATATGTTTAATTTCCACTTTGTAGTTGTGCAGTGCCTATCACAAAATACATAAATATATGTGTATTCTGGCACCCCAAACATAAAATTCAATATTTACTTGCCGTATTGGAGATTTTGGAGGTAAAAATTAAAAAGCCCTTTAGAGAAGTAGCAGAAATTATTTAATTTGACAGTTGATATTGCCAAGTTCAAAATATGTAAATGTCAGTTAATCAAACATGTCTGAATACTTGGTGTAACATACCTATGTGCTGGTATACTTACAGTTAAGTTTTACATAAGTTAACCGGCACATTTGATTAGAAGTGGTGCAAATAACCAGTCTATATAGTAGTAATTTTTGGTATTTCTCTTTATTTTTAAAATTCCAGGCAAACAATCTTGTACTAAAATAGCGTATTTTCAAAAAATATTTTCTCTAAAATACATGTATTAAACAAAAATTTGCTACTATAGGGATCTAGTTTATCTTTTACGTGCACCTCGGAAATCTTAATTCGATAGTTGGAATATATAAATCGCCACCCATCCTCTCAATCCGACCCAAAATTCATGCCTGTCAAATCTATAGAGAATGGACCCTTAAGGGGTAATTCGTTAACCTAAACAAAGTTTTGTAAACATAAGAGAAACATTATGCCCTGGAGACACAATGAGAACCAGCTGTGTTACAAATAACAAGAACTAACAACAAATGATGTATACGATAAATGAACGATAAATCCTCCAAACGAACAATGAACTTCAAAGAAAATGAGCCGTTTTACATAAGTAAACATAGCAGGGAGGTAACATGTCATGTATTCGAGCGTTTAACAGTTTATTTGGCAAACATAGGCTTAAATGGGATCGAGCAATCCTGTTTGTGTAAAATCCTTGAGCAATAACAATGCCGACCTAGAATTTCAAGGGAAGTTCAAAAGCCTAGTTAGATACAGGGTGTACTATTTCAAATAACATTATTTGTGTGTGCGTGTATTTGTGTACGTTTTATTTTGTTTTTGATGAAGTAACTTACATGTTTGTATTCCATGTATAGTATTTTGCTGTGACTTTGTGACTTGCTATAAATGTATCAATGTGCATAATATGACCAATAAATGCTATTCTATTCTAACAAAGTTGATGCCTGAAGTAGAAAAACTGAACAACCTGTATACAAGAAAGTTCATATATAAAAATGAAAAATTTATGTAAAAATGTAGCATTAAAAAAGAGGTCTTTTTGTATCTAGTTAAAGTAATATAAGTACAGCAAAATGTCTCAAGTATTTGTAAGCATGCAGACTTGTTTGAATGATAGATTATTATCTGTATCACGATATCTTGCCGATGCCTTGCTTAATGGATGTAATTTTAGTTGTTCAGATATAAAAGCTAAAGCAGAATTATTTTAAAAACTGTTATCCCTTTCATCAGATATATTGTACAGCAAAGGATCTGATAAGTTTGAAATGTGGTTTAAAACATTTTAATTTTCATCCCGTTATTCAGGCTCATTTTTATTTTATCTTATGTTAAATAACAAATATTTTACGTCATTGATATTATTAGAATAGGTAAAGAGTGTCTGTAAATCACGTTTAATGTAATTTTTTTCTTTATGTCTGTATGTCTTTTCTAACTTTCTCAGATAAGGAGAAAGAGGATCTTATTTTGGACACCTGTACATAACATTGTATATAATATCTACTGAATCCAAGGGATTAAGAACAAATTCTAGATAAATCCAAGAATTTAATATGCTCTGTCGAACTACAAAAATATGGCAATACTGGAGGGGCTGGGAACATCGGATTATTACATTTTATTGGATAAATGGGATTGAGAAAACAATTTTGACAGACAAATTTGTCTGCTTCGGGTCTATGGACTGTTCAACATTTTTTCTTATTAAAAAAATTACCTCTTCTTGACATGTAAGGTGAATATTAAAACATTAAGATTGTCTTATATACACTTATATAAAATCAAAGATAAAAACATGTTATGATTTATAACAAGAAATATGTATTGAAACTTTATTATCATAAATTCAGGTTATACAATTATTAAACAAGATAAAAATTAAAGCAAACAATTTTTGAAATATTTGCGGTAAATAAAATGACAAGATATATAATATAATAGATTTGAAGTTATAGGGGTTAAAAACTGCTTAAAAACACAAGTTTAAAAAACTAAATACACAACTGATATTTAATACTATAATTCATATTTATTAATATAAATTAGTCTATTTATAAAATAAATATGCCTACTAATTTATTATATGTTTAACTTTTGAACATATGAAAACCTAAAACATACTATGCACATCTTAATGAAATGTAAAGGTCTGTTCTATTGTATTTGTAATTGTGACTAGAATTTATTAATAAATGTCAATCAAGAAATACAAAATTTGAATATAAACAACCAATCAGTCACTCATCACAAATACCGATATTGTCTCAATGTAAATTTTCTTAGAAAATTAATATAATTGTACTAAAATGTGGATTACATATAATAAATATATGAATATTTAAATAGTTTTTTCTTATGTTTCTAATAAAATACTAATAAACTATTATATGTTGTTTGTTAGTCAAAATTTTAAAACAAATAAATAAATATAAAATACAAAAAATAAACAATGCAACAATCATTAAATTATTGCATTATTTAAAATATTTTTTAAAAAAGGATAAAATCATATTACAACAATTAATTGACTTGTATTATTTTACACTTAATATTTTAATAAAATATAAACAAAATAAAAAAAAATAATTCACAAAATGTACATAAAAACAATCATAAGTACAGTGCCTCCTTAAAATCTAAATATATATTAATAATATCAATTTCTTATTGTTTGAATAATTTTTAGTACTTTAAAACTTGAGGTAACTAATCAGTCTAGATATGTAAAGTATCCAATCCAACTTTTAAAAAATTCAACATCAAATCAATTTCAATGTACAACTGCATAATAATTTTCTTAATGGTCACTCTACATATCGGTCAAGGACTATTTTCTCACTTTCTTTTCTTTAAAATATTTTATTTATAAATGCAAGGTAAGTTACAGATGGTAAATGGCAGTTTTTAGCTATCATAGCTTGAGCTGTTGTGATGGTCCGCTTGAGGAGATGGTGGTGTTGATAAGTTGGAACTATTATTACTGGCAATCGAGTGACGAGGACTACCTCTATTTTCGGTTCCCTAAGAACAATTCGTATAGCGATATAGTATTCTCTTAAATTAAAATATTTTTTTACAAAAATTGTTTGTATCATATTTATTTAAAAAAATTTAGTGATTGTGAGCCCACTGTTGGATTTTATTTTGGGATACCCTGGACCAAATGGATTATTCTCTTTTTAAATGACATATTTTCAATAAATATATACATATATTCTTGAATACAAAAATTGTTTGTATTATATGTTTTCAAAAATATTGGTGACTGTGTAAAGACTTCCGATAATTTTGTGTGATATTTTTATTATATGTCAGCCCACTACAGCAATTTATTTTGGATTTTCCTGAATCATATGATTATTCTGTTAATTTTGAAATGACATATTTTCAATAAATATATACATATTCTCGATTCCTATTGTATTTTTGCTTTATCATTTATAAAAAATGATGATATTGCACTGATGCCATACAATCTAAACAATATAACAATGAGTCAATAAAACGGAAACGTTTGATTATTTGCTTGATGCACTTGCCATAAAGCGATTCAAGGCACACATGAAATTAAATGAGGAACAAATAAAGATCTGATTCAGATCATTATTAAAATAATTTGCACGAGGCAATCAATGCCTGATTATTGAAACAATTTCTATGTCAAAATACATTTTAGATAATAATAAATAATATTTTTTTTATTTATGATGCTTACCTTAATTATTTCATGTAAAGAAGACATACTGCCAATACTTGCGGGATCTGGAGATGGTGAAGTGTCAGAAGGTCTCGGCAATGCTGGTGGAAGATCTCTTGGTCGAGGAGGAGCTGCCCTCTTTGCGCCATTATAGGCTGGAAATGTTGTTCTAATTGGCGTTGGGTTTGATATCTCTGGTCTTTTTCTTTCTCCATGCTTAGGTGGTAATGGAGCAGACTTTGTAATTTGCTAAAATGAAAAACATTTTAATTGTGGTGAAATGATAGTCTTGTTATTCTTTCTATGTCATTTATTAGACTGTCACCATTGTTGTAATATTGATTTACGTGTTCGTACATATTCTACATAATCTGCAAAATGGTTTAACACATAGTTATCATTAATAGCTACATTTGTAGCATCTGCCAGGAAACAAAGTTGCTTTGCCTTACTAGATGAATATACTTTAACCGTTACCGTTATTCTAATTGATAAAAAATGCTGCCTATTTTAAGAATAGTGACAGCAAATAACTGGTAAAATATGGGTCAAGAAACTGGTCTTTTTTAAAAAATTTAACATCAAACCAATTCCAATGTACAACTGCATACTAATTTTCTTATTTTGAAAAATGTATTTACATTCACATAATACTAGTTTACAAAACTGGTGACATTGTAAAGTTACAATTTTCCCATCAAAATTATATAGTAATCATTGAAGGTAGTGATGGAAAATGCTCGAAAATTTATTTTTGGAGAACGCAAATTGAGCACAAACCAGAATAAACGAGAAAATACGAGCATAAACTAGAAATTCCTGGGAATTTATTATCAGCATAGCCGAATTAGGCTATTTAACGGTTTTTGTCAATGTTTCTAATTTTTCTCTTTTATTCTCAATATTCTCGTAAATATTCTGATTTTTCTCAATAATCTCAAGAATATTCCCAATCTTCTCAATGTTCTCGCGAGAAGATTACCAGTTTTCTCAATATTTTCACCTTTATAAAAAAAAAACTATTTTATGTTAAATGGTTATAAAAAAGAGTAAATACAAATACTTAAAGCTCGATACAAGAGGAAAAGTTTGTAATCGGTAGAAACAAAGTAATTACCTTCACGGTAACATATCGGCAATCGTTGTCTTTGTTTACTCTACATTTCATATTATTATGACAGAAAGAGATAAATTCTATGGTGCAGCGGCGGCCCGGCGGCCACCTGTGATTCTCGATAAATAGGTCGCAAGTCGCAATTTTGCCATTTTTACCTCTTAGTGACAATTTAAACAATGTCTCTCGATTGTGCTTAGAGAACATTCGCGAAGTTTCAAATAAATCTGCGCGCACTTTCCCGGCCGAGCATTTTGGAGCACATATTGAGCATTTTAGAGCAAATATTGAGCATTTTTCCGAGAATTTTCGAGCATATTCAAGGGAAAGTTCTCAATATGTGCTCCAAAATGCTCGGCCGAGAGAGTGCGCGCAAATTCATTTGAAGCTTTGCAAATGTTCTCCAAGCACAATCGAGAACGTTCCCTCATTTACAACACTAATTGAAGGTGTCTCAAATAAAATAATAATTTCGATTATTTCCCTAATTTGAGTTTTTGAAATAAAACTTTTTCTAAAATTAAATTTTTCATGCATAGCAATCGTTTTTGCTGTTCTACAATTATAGAGAGAGTTCCAGAATGATTGTCCGATATGGAAACGCAGCCTATCCTGAATATAATCAAAATTTATTTCCATTTGCTAAAATTACTTTTTTTTTAACTGTCAATTTGAAAATTTTCATATTTGACAGCATTTGACGTTTGACTCAGTGGCATTTAGCATTTTTCGTGTTTAAAATGTTTTACTGAAGTATCATTTGCGTTTAAAAGAGTATTTTTCAATACTATACAGTTTCAGAGAGTCCTAAATCAGGTTGGTAATTTTGTTTTTCTTAATATTGAAATTAATGTTGAAATTAATATAAGAACCATAAATTAGTGTTTTTAAACGCTCCACAATTCACAGTTTGAATAGATTATATTGGTGATACATAGGAATAGAATAATACAAAATAATAACTATATTATTTTTAATAAATTATCTTTATTTTATTTTTAACATAACCTATATTTACTGACATACCATGGCATGGAACAAATCAAATCAAACCAGTAAATTCCCTTGCCTGCGCTCATGATTCTAGTACAGATACTAAAAATAGCAAGGCGGCACATAAAAAATCATTATGAAGCGGCACGGACAATCAGTCTGGGACTCTCTGTATTAAAAGTACAAAAAAAATTCCATTTTAATTATATATTGGAGAATTTTGGAATTTTTTTACTGGTAAATTACTTTGATAAGACTTGCAAGCTTGATGTTCAGGGAAAGATAAAAACTTAATTTCTGCATTTTCCTTCTGCATAAATAGATTTTCTTTTACGTTCTCTGGGTTCAGTTTTTTCTTTTTTTCTAACAAATGTCTTGTCATGTAAGTACCGAGACTTCATAAATGTCCACAAGCCATGTGATCAGTAACTATTTTAAAAATAAATAGTAAATTTGTTTTCTTTACGTTGGCGTCAGAATACTAGATACTTTTAAAGGAACTAAAACACAAGGTGAAGACTACATTAAAACGCAAGTTTCCTTGTGACATCACGCGATTGGCGTTATTTTGTAATTTTGACACTGAATGTAACCAATCACCAATCGTATTACTTTGACTGTCGACGAATGGAATGACAGTGTTTACTGTACATGAACCATTACGGCTGATATCAATATTTGACATTTGTGTTTATTCATTAGCGCCTGTCATCCCATCATCGTTTGTTTTTGCTGCGATTTTCTGCTAGTGTTTCTGTATTTCATTTTGCATTAATATTATATCTTACATATATTATTTAATTTATTAGTTCTTTGCTGAGCTAAATTACATCACTTTTTAAGTTTTTCATAAGTAGCAACAACTAAAAACAAAATTTTAAGGTCAACTAAAAAAAATCGTATTTCAGTTCGACTCATTATGCCTTTTAGTACAGAACAAGACACCTTAATCTTATTGGCTCATTTTCGGAGTAGAACTAGAAGTGAAGACGGATTATAAACATACTCAGTGCAATGCTGTATTGAGAAATTTATGACCCAATTTCCAGAGGAAACATTAACTATGACATCTTAAACCATAAATGTGCACTTGTTAAGAGAGTTCAAACCAAACACTGGCAACGTATGAATCAAAATCCAACAAAGCTTGTGTCAAAAGTTGGCCACTCAGACAGGTAACTTTTTGTATTATGTTTGACCCTATATTCTCAAGTTTATTTAAAATTGCTTTGCAACTTGAAATCAACTTAAAAACGTTATTTGAAATAAAAATTAAGTTGTATTTATATATTAATGAAATTTTTGTTTTTGTAGGTCTTTCAGTTCGAACATGCCATAAAGCTTCAAAAAACGACTGAATCTACATCCCTACAAGGTAATCGTTCTACAGGAGTTGCTTCTTCTTGATTACGGAAGATGATTACGTTATTGTGAATGGTTTCTTGAAAACATGAATAAAAATTAGCTAAATTTGACATTTTTTACTGATGAAGCATGGTTCCACTTATCAGGTTATGGAAATAGCCAAAATTATAGGACTTGGGCTGCAGAAAATCCTCACACATTTATAGAAATTTGCTTACATCCCATAAAAGTTGGCATTTGGGTAGCGATATCGAATCCGAAGACTTAGAACAACAGATTATATGGTCGCAGTGGAGGATTTGGTTTTTGGCCCACTCGCCTTTGAACCTAACCTAACCTATGGAAGTTAGTTCCTAACCTAGTTATTTTAGACCCTTTTTTAGCGCAATTACATGATAATGATGAGTTGCAAGTTGGTTATTTTTAGCAAGATGGGGTACCTGCACATACCGCAAGTGACAATTCAGTTTTTAGAGGAATTTTATGGTAGTAGACTAATTAGTTATGAATTGTGGCCAACCAGGTAACTAGACTTAACTTCTTTACATTATTTTTTGTTTGGGCATTTAAAAAAATAACGTTTTGAAGACTGCAATGCATAATATCAAAGAATTAGATGCGATTATTCGAAAAATTAATAATATAACTGACCAGCAGCTGCAGAATGTGTTTAAAAATATGCATAGGAGAATAAATTTGTGTACAGCTAGTAAAGGATATCATTTTCAACATAATATTAACTTTTTTAATGTATTTTCTAAATTATTTCGGGTGTATTGTTAGTGCAATGGTGGGTACTGTAAATCAGAGAGTAGCAAGTAATGGTTTTTCAATATTGGGTTTTGTTTCTAATAAAAATTAAATGTCACAATGTGTTTCTTTTACTCTGAATATTAAATTAAAAAAAATTGTATATATTCAAGCTATTCAGCAATACCTATACCTAATACCTAATAATAGGTTTACCTATATTCTAATTAAAAGTTATGAAGTCTTTTAGTATTGTCCTTTTAATATAGTTGTTAAACAAAAATAAAAAATTAAATTAACTTAGCAATTATCCATATGTAACACTATGTAAAGTCTATGCCAGAATTAATCAAAGTGGAATGACCTCGCCGATCTGGTAAAATGCGGTGATGCATGGGCGTGCGTATTCTGTTTTACCATTGGGCACATTTTAGTTCATATATACTCGTATACTATTTTATAGAATATTTCTAGTATATATTAACTGAAATATGCCCAGTGGTAAAAAAATACAAATCTAAAAATGTCTAGTTAATATAGACATTTTTAGATTTGTCATTAGGTGAAAAATTATTTGCTTTAGCGTAAAACTCTGAAATTGTCCTGAAATTTTGCCTATCCCCCTATTTTCGGGTATGCTGAATACAAATCTAAAGTTATTTTTTGTGGACGAATGTAGTTTTTGATTAAAAATAGCAGCATTTACGAAAATGGTGGTAGACAAAATTTCAGAAAATTTTGATAGTTTTACGCTAAAGTAAATAATTACCGAAAAATTTCAGTGGAAAACTGTAAAAACTAATGTATACATGTACAAATGTAATATAGGTACCTATTATCAATTTATATACAATTTATATTATCATTATCAAGCAATTCTCCATATTACTATATTATTTCTTTCAATAACAATGCTCTTCCTGTCAACCTTTCCATATCTAAAATTCATCTTATGTAAAACTCTCCTTAATGAAGTCTTGCTCAGTTTAGGAATTATTTCGTTGTCGTGGATGACGTACATTATATTATCCAATGTTGGCAATTCATTTTTAAAGAAAAAGCTATGAACACCGTGTCGTATAGCATTCATTGCATGTCCATCAATCTCCACTTTTCTTCTACCTCGTTCATGTAGTTTAGGCTTCTGCACCTCTCCATATATTTTTTCTTCCCTCAAAACTTTATAAACAGCATATTTTGTAGTACCTGTATACTCCACACATATTTCGACTAATTCATCTTTTGAGCACGGACGATCCCTTGCAAGGCATTAAAAAACTTGGGCTATAATTTTCTTTTCTCCAACGGATAAAGGGAATCTTTTTTTAACTATTGCTGGTCCCGGTATATTTTCCATTATTCAATATCACTATGAAAACACGATATATCACAATAAATTATAATAACAAATAAAGTAATACACACTTAATACACTCCCACTTTTTTAACTAACACAAATAAGTATAAACGCTAACACAAAGAATGATACACTGATAATTTTACCACAAATTTTTACCGTTAGGAAACGCGCGCGAAATAACCCAACATCACGCGACTGATTCCCTAGTAGCTTGAGCGCAGTCGCTTGTTGGTTCCTGATTCGACCAATGAACGTCGTTGAGGCTCAGAGAAAAAGAAAGCGTAAATGCAAGAATATGTATGTTAAATAAGGATGAACAGCTTGTCGTCAACTTTACGAGTTTCGCAGTTGCCATATATTACGAAATTCCTTGATATTATTAAGTAAAAGACAAATTAAACATTGTGTTTGCTTTAATAAAGTACCATAGAAAATATAGTAATACTATATTTTCTATGATAAAGTACAATGGGGATAAGGGACGTTAAAGACAAGTAAAAAAATGGGTAAATAAGGTAATTAATACGTTTCCTGTTTTAAATAAGAATACTTTAGAAATAAATGTGACAACACCGATCTACTCTTTTTCCGGTCATTGCACTTTGATTATTTCTGGCGTGTAGTATAAGTATATTTAATATTATGAACAGTTCATTTGTGAGGTTAATTAATTCTGTCAATATATTTTTATTTAATTAAACCTCTAACCGGGTCAGGAGGGCTGCATTGAGTCTAGGGCGCTTTTAGTTAATCAATACCAATAGGTGCAATGTTGGTTGCCTATACTTGCAGTCACATGGCTTGCGGACATTTATGAAGTCTCTGTATTCTGTAAAATAAAACATAAACAAATCTTACTCTAGGTTGAGGTGTTGGAGCTGTAGCACCATAAACATTTGGCTCAGAGATCTGATCACCTAGACTCATAGTTAAATCAATTAATTTCTGTCTTGAAATACCATCTCCTGGACCCATGTGACTAATATGATTGAAATTTGTTGGTGCTGATATGAGTTTTGAGCGTCTATCTGTATTTCTATAAAAAAAAATATATATATATTAAGAACTGTTTCAACCCTGAAATAAGATGCATTACATTCGTTGTGACCTGTTTCCTTCTCTCAAGGAAAACCGTCTTCTTGTTTTTGGAATTGTTCTACCTTCTCTATCAAGTGTTACAATATTATCCAAATTTATTATTTCATCTGAAAATTTAATTTGTAAGTGGTTAGTGTAGTACATAATATATTAATAATTATTAATTACTTACTTTGATGAATATTAGATAAATATAACAGATGAGCTAAATCATTTAATGTGCATAAGGTAAGACTGCCACTATCATTCAGAGGTTTTGCCTTCTTGATATTCACTGTTTGAACCCATTCTCCAGTTGCACAGTTAAATATATCTATATGAGTGTCACTGTAAACAATTAAGTGCCCATCTCTGTATCCTGAAAATAAATAGAGCTTATAAGGAACCTGTAAATAAAAGTAATTGCATATTTGTGTTAATACAGTGATAGTAATTACATATTTGTGTGAATACATAATATGTTAATGAAAAAGCATGCTAGTTGTCGACTAGAGTACTACATCATCTTAGACACTTCTCAGTATTGTGTGACTTGTTGAAAAAAAGATCTGTTGACACTTCTACATATTACTATTATTATTAAATGTGTGACTCAACTATGTTGTTTATTCATTGCCAAGTAAAAAAGAAACGATTTTTTTACATCATATACACATAACATATTCACTTACTTCAAAAACAATATTTGTAGTTGACATATAGACCTCGGTGTAGACAAAATAAATTTATCTTGTGGTAGTAGTATAATAAATACTTATTATCAATTATTTATTAATTTTCAAACAGCTGAAACTCAATTTTTTAAATGGAACACCCTGTATTTGTCTCCATTGAAAAGGACAGATAAATGATAAATATATTCACTTTAACAGTTTTTGAGAAAATCGAGGAAATATCCAAAATCAGTAGAATAGGTCTACAGCAAGATTCTGCAAAGTTATCTATGACCAAGAAAATGTTTCAGGCCTTTATGTCAATATAAGTACTGTCATTGTGTCAAGTTGTCATTTGAGTATTCAACCTATTTTCTCACCCTGTAACTATACATTGTAGTTTTAATACGCATTTTCTCATGCCAATTTATATTTATATAGTAGAGAACCATATTTCACAAACACTGATAATTTAATTAAAGGAAAGTATCAGATATTCAATATTTGGCAAAGGGCAACTTCTGCCAGATGATCTGGACAAGTTCTTCTCACCCAATAAGATAAAAGATAATAAACTTCGTTAACAGGCAGCGCCTGTTGGGTGAAATATTATTGAGTGCGAACTGTGAACTATAATATACGTGGTGGAGGGTCTGGTCTCAGTCTTTGGGTCACCCTTTCCATTAATAATGACACAAAACTTGAAAATATCATACACAAACACTTTGTCACTATGCTAATTACTGGCAAATCTGTCTAGATATTCTGCAGTTTGATGATTTTCATCACTAGTGCTGGGTACTGTATGCCATTAGCAGTTCAAAATTAAATGCCATGCAATTCACTATCATCCCAGTTTCTTATTTTGGGTTCAAATCACAGTAGGGAGTAGTAGTCCTACCTATCTATGTACAATGTGTCTCAAGTTGTTTGATTTATACCATTTTGTAGTGCTGGTGTATGGGGCGGCCAAGACCTGGCAAGTAGGCCACAAGCGGGCCCTTTTTGCCTACCCCTGTCGTCCCCTACCTAACTCCGTCACCTCTTCTCTCGTCGAACCTTCCCGACCTTCTAATGTATGTCAGAATATCGGTCCATTCAAGGGAACTGACCTCTTCCCCTTGCAGCTCCCCAGCCCCCCCAGACGTCGTGTCTTAGTCTGCCGAAAGCCACACATTCTGCCAAGAAGTGGGAAGGCGTTTCGTCGCCCTCCACGCACTTTGGGCAGAATAGGGTCTCTCTCAACACCCATCAATGATAGATGTCTTCTAAGCCTGCAGTGACCCGTTACAACTCCCACCAACTGGTTTAGAGCCTTCCGGCTACGACTTAACAGCCAAGCCGTCTTGGTCTTGCTTCGCTCCACTATAAAGTTGCGAGCTTGTCTACAACTTTCACTCCTTCTCCAGTTTTTACTTAGTGTTTCATGAGCCCAATCATTAAGAGCCATGTTTTCCTGACTCCGTGTAATGCCTAAAATTGGTTCTGGTCCTTGGCTGGGTCCCTGAGATCCGAGTCGAGCCAATTCATCGGCCCTTTCGTTCCCTGGGATTCCACTATGCCCTGGTACCCATACCAATTTAACCTCTTTTCCTCTGGTCAGCTCTTCCAGGGTATCTCCGCACTCTTGGACAAGTCGGATCTTGTCCTTGGAGATGCTAAAGCCTTTTTTAAGACCGCTTGACTGTCGGAGCAGAAATAAATATTTTGCTCCGTACAGTTCCTTACTTCTTCCTTGTTTGCTGCCATTAGGATAGCAAAGATTTCAGCCTGGAAGACTGTGGCATACGAACCCAGTGCAAACCTTTGCTGCACGCCCCTGTCCTCCACATAAATTCCTGCCCCCGACAACCTGTCCGCCACACGAGAGCCATCTTTGTAGCAGACCAGAGAATCAGGGGAGAATCTATACTGGTCCTGCTTCCATGCCTCCCTCTCTGGAAGTATGGCAACATATTTCCTCTTTAATCTAAAGCGATCTTTTGCTTCAGTTACTCTGATGGCAGATATAGGTATTTCCCTCTCCGTCATCTGTGCAATTGCCGGGTGACTGTTATTTCTTCCTCCCACTTTCCAGCTTCCTGAGTCCAGCATTCTTAAATAGGCAGCCATTGCCTCCCTCATTATCCATGTGGATAGGCCTGGCAGCCCTAGCAGGACTTCCAGGGCAGCTGTAGGTGTCGTCCTCATTGCACCTGTAATTCCTATGCAGGCAAGTCCTTGAACCTTTGTCAGTTTCTTGGACACCGTTACCTGGTCGACACTTGGCCACCAGACTTGGCGCCATATTGGCGCCTCGGTCTAATTACCGTAGCGTACAGCCAGTGCAGCATCCTAGGACTGAGACCCCAATTCCTGCCTACTGTTCATCTTAGTTGCCAGAAGGTTGACTTTTCAATAATTTTGTCAACATATGGCCCCCAGGTCAACTTGCTATCTAGGGTTACCCCTAGGTATTTCACCACTCCCACGAGTGTCAGAGGTTCTTGGTACATAGTAGGTGCCCTGAATTCCTCTAGTTTTCTTCTTTTTGTGAAAAGGATCATCTCAGTCTTCCTGGGGTTGACTGACAGATCCATCTCACTACACCACCTTTCAATTATCCTACAGGCTACCTGCATTCTATCACAGACTACGTTTAAGAAGCGACCAGCCACTAGGACTAGTCCATCGTCTGCATAGGCCTGCGTATAGAATCCTTGGGAGGTAAGTCGCCACAAGAGACCATCCATCACAAGACACCATAGGTGGGGCGATAGGCAGCTGCCTTGTGGGCAGCCCGCCCCTCTCACCCCCATGTCCAGGTGGCAGTCCCCTAAGGCTGCGCTAACCCTCCTCTCTTCTAACGCGGATCTTACCCATCTGACCAAAGTTACTGGTGTTCCTCTGGCCTGAAGGATATCGCAGATAGTCCTACTCCTTGCCTTATCAAAAGCTCCTTCTATATCAAAGAACACTGTAAGGGCAACCTCTTTGAACTGAAGTGCCCTTTCCACTCTAAGCACAACATTATGCAGAGCTGTCTCTGTAGACCTCCCTCGCATATATGCATATATTTTCCTGCCTTGGGAATGAAGACCACTTTGGCTGCTCTCCAGGCTTGGGGAACATATCCCAGTGCTAGACTGGCTCGAAAGACCCGCCTTATGTACGGTAGGAGGATATCTTTAGTAGCACAAAGGCTACTAAAGAATGGTAGGGTAAAAATTGGTTGGGTTAGGTGTAGAGTTAGGGAGAGAATAGAGCTAAGTAGATGCTACAGATATCATGAAATGAGTCATATGAGAATTAACTGTGTGGGGCCTGACAGAGAGAAGCTGTGCCTTAGGTGTGGAAAAGAGGGTCACATGGCAAAGGAATGTGCTAGAGAAAATAAAGAATACTGCCAAAACTGTAAGGTAGAGGGGCACAGAAACGAGTCAACAAGGTGTCCAAGTTTCAGGAAACTCTTGGATGCGGCAAGGGAAAGAAAGAGGAAAAAAGGGGCCCAAAAAGCCCAATGGTAGTAAATGTGCTACAAATAAACGTGGACAGAAGAAGGGTGGCTCATGATCTGCTCTTCGAGACAGCAGCAAGAATGAATACAGACCTTATACTAGTCAGTGAGCTAAACAAGAGTATAAAAAAGGGAAGAAACTGGTATATGACAATAGGGGAGACGCAGGGATCATAGCCTGCAGAAATACAAAAATAACAGCAACAGGAAGAGGAAACGGCTTTATGTGGGTGAAAATGCATGATATGGTAGTGTATAGTTGCTACATATCACCAAATGTGGAAGTGAGGGTATATGAAAGCTTCTTGGAGAATTTAGGTGAAGAGATTAGGAAAAGAGAGAAGAAGATAGTAATAGGAGGGGATTTCAACGCCAAGTCACCTCTATGGGGCTCACCAGTAGAGAGTGAGAGAGGAAAGCTTTTCGCAGAATGGTTGGCAAGTTTTAACATGATAGTATGCAATCAAGGAGATAAGCCCACTTTCGAGAGAAATGAGAGCAGGTCCTTTATAGATATCACTGCTGTGGCGGAAAACATAGCAGGAAGGTTAAATAACTGGATGGTGTTAGAGGAAGAAAGCCTAAGCCTACACAACTATAGAAGTTTCACAATAAAACTGAGCCTAAAGGAAGAACATAGGGCAGTATGGAAAAGGGGAAACCTAGACAAAGACAAATTTGCCCAGATATTAAAGAGGGAAGAGACATATCTAACAAACCATATAACACCACCAGAATGTACCTCAAAAATAAGGAAGATATGTAGAGAAGGCACACCAGTAATAAAAATGGATATAAATGGAAAGGCACCATATTGGTGGACCACAGAAATTGAGGAGAAGAGGAAAAACACCCTAAGAATAAGAAGGGAAGTAACAAGGTTAAGAAGACGGAGGGATCTGGAGGACAGAGAAGTAAAGGAGAAAGGCGAGTCATACAGAACATCAAAGAAAGAATTAGGCAATATGATTCTTGAAGAAAAGAATAGAAGATGGAAAGATTTATGTACCCAGCTAGACAATGACATATGGGGGGAGGGTTTCAAAATAGTGACGAAGGCCATGAAGATAGAAGCACCGAAAATTGAATTAGAACTAGATAGACGGACTGAAATCGCGGGATTTTTATTTCCAGCACAGGAAATTAGAAAGTGGGAAATTATAACAACAAATCCCGAGTTAACAATGGTAAAAGAGATTGAGGAAGCGGCTGCCAAATTAAAAGAAAGAAAGGCTCCCGGACCCAACCAAATACCCCCCGAGGCAATAAGGGCATTGGTTAAAGAAAACCCGGGATATGTAAAAAGGGTGCTGGACGAACAAATAAAGAAACGGCAATTCCCAAAAATTTGGAAGAAAGCCAATTTAGTACTGCTAAACAAACCTGGAAAGGACTTAGAAGCTCCTTCTGCTTTTAGACCGATTTGTCTATTAAGCACTTTGGGAAAGCTCTACGAACAAGTTATCTTACAAAGATTAAGAAAAGAACTGGAAGCAAAAGGGGGTCTGAATAAAAACCAATATGGCTATAGGCAGGGGAAATCAACTATGGGAGCCATACAGAGAGTGATGGATGCAGCTAAAAGAGCAAACAGGCTGAGAGACCGGAAGTGGTGTGCATTGGTCCTTTTAGACGTAAAGAATGCTTTTAATACCGCACCTTGGAAAATAATAATGGAGGAATTAGAAAAGAGACAAATAGATAAGAACCTGATGAAAATAATAGGAAGTTACCTATCACAAAGAAGCATAATGGTGAGTAAAGACCAGGAGATGGAAGTAAGTGCAGGTGTGCCACAGGGGTCGGTCTTGGGACCGACCCTGTGGAACATCATGTACAACGGAGTTTTGGAACTAGTAATACCAGAGGAAACGGAAGTAATTGCTTTTGCAGACGATCTAGCAGTAGTAGTTTGTGATGGAAAGGAGGCGGGATTAATAAACAAAACAAATAATGTGTTGCGAAAAATAGAAAAATGGATGAGAGAAAAAGGCCTAGAACTGGCACCACAGAAAACGGAAGCTGTCATTTTATGCGAGATGAGGAGGCCAAAGAATGTTGAATTCAAGATCGGAGAAACAATAATTAAAACCAGAAATAGTGTCAGATACCTGGGGTGACCCTACATAAGAGTCTCAGTTTTGGACAGCATGTGAGGGAAACAGTACAAAAGGCGGAAAAGACAGTGGCAGCACTATCGAGATTGATGCCAAATATAGGAGAGCCAAAAGCATCCAAGAGGAGAGCACTGGCATCGGTGGTGAATTCGGTAGTCCTGTATGCTGCTCCGGTGTGGGCAGATACGGTGAATCTGAAATATAAGAACATAGTCTTGGGGGTACAGAGGAAGATAGCACTCAGAACAATAAGCGCATATAGAACAACATCGACGCAGGCAGTCCTGGTAATAGCAGGTTTAATCCCGGTAAATCTGATAATACAAGAACGAAAAAGGGTGGAAGAAAGCGAAGGAAATAAAGCAGAGGCAAAAAAGAGGGAAAGAGGACAAACGATACAGAAGTGGCAAGAGGAGTGGGAACAAACAAGCAAAAGGAGATGGACAAGACAACTGATACATGAAATAGAGCCGTGGATGAACAGGAGACATGGTGAAACAAATTATCATGTGGTACAATTCCTGACAGGACATGGAAATTTTAGAACATACACAAAAAGAATAGGTAAAACAGTGGAAGACAAATGTATATACTGCGAAGAGGTGGATACCCCTGACCACACCATCTTCGAGTGCAGGAGATGGGAAGACGAGAGAAGACATATGAGGGAAGGTATTCACATAGAAATAGATAAAATGAATATAATCAGGCTAGCGTTGGAAAAGGAGGAATATTGGGAAAGGATCATGAAGGTAGTAACAGAAATAATGAAGAAGAAGGAGGAAGAGATGAGAGAAAGAGAGACCATCTAGGCACCACCTCACCTTGATGTAACATTTGTGGATTCCAGGATGGGTGTAGGTCAAAGAGGAGAGGTTTTAGTGAGGTAAAAGTCCCACAGTCCCCTGCGTACTTGAGAACATCATGCAGGGACCCTTTTGAAGGTTTCCCCTCCCAAGTATAAAAAAAAAAAGGAGGATATCCAAGCCCTTCTGCAATAGCGCCAGGAAGATCCCATCTGGCCCTGCTGCCTTGTATAGGTTGAACTGGTTCACTGCCCAGGTTACGGTGCCATCCTCGATCACTCCCTCGGCAAGTCGCCAATCCACCTGGGGTATTGGCTCCACCTAGGCTCCACCTGGCTACAGTGATCCTATTTTCTCCCTTGTTTGGCAGCTAAGTATTTTCATCAGCCTAGCTGTTTCAGGCAGGAACTCCAGTTCACTACAGTATGCCTTCCAGCTAGACCTCCTGCTGCGTTTTAATTCCTTCTTACCATTCTACCATTTCTACCATTTGTCCTTGACTATATTAGAATTTAGCCACTGGTCAACTTTTTCTAATTGTTCCTATTACATCTGCCATCTGTTGCAGTACTAATATACAATTACTACTCCAATCTCATGTATAAATGGCTAACAGCCTACTGTTTAGATTTTCCAGGTTTCCCTTATTATTGTACTAAACTGTAGTTGAAGTTATAACATCGTAAGTTGTTCTTGGGCACACACGCAGCCCGCAAAATAACAAAATAATATGCTGCTCCCTCTCCCACTCAAGTCTTTAACTTCCTCGATCATCAGTATGATGAGAATGGGGAATAGAGATATTATTACTACCTCAATTGTTTCACTTCGCTATTAAAGTATGCACAGTTCACATGAAACACACTGTAGAAAACTAGGTTATTCATGGACATTTATTTAACAAGGGTTAGCCCCTCCATATATTCATAAATATCCTATGATTTGTTTAAATAGAACATTAGATTGTTTCTACTTACCTCATATAAAGTTAATGTAAGTATTTGAATAAGTGAATTCACATGTCTTGAGAGTGATTTCATATAATACACGCTTTCGTAAATTCAACATTAAGATGTGATGGATCCTGTAGGACCAATCAAAAAACAGAATTTTTCAAATCAACTAATCAGAACTCGTTTTTTGGATCCATCACATCTTAATGTTGAATTTACGAAAGCGCGTAATCTTTTGTTGGCAATTTTGACATGAAATATTCCACTCTGGGACATTAAATTCTGACCAGTCAAAGCTACCCCAATGCCTGGTTTTCTGTGATCATGTCTAAAACCGACTCTAGGTTTAAGGTTCAATTATTCATAATTACTATTAATTCTCACTAATTCTATATTTTGATTTTAGTAGTCTTAGATTTTGGCCTATTTTAAATACTAAGCTTGATACTCTCAATATATATGAGGTTGTATACTTAATACACTTTTAAAACATATCATACCTATAGCTGTTGGAACTGCAGGATACATTATTTCTCTGTCTCTTGACTTCCTGCCGTGTCGATCCACATAAGCAGCGAGAGTACCAAACACCAATAAATATTCATGTCTTGGAAGTTCTACAACCCTTAGTGCCTCCACAGCACTACAAGTAATCGTTGCATACAGAGGATTTTCTTGATGTAATAGTGCTAAAACAGGGGAAACAATATTTTAGCTAATTCAAATGTGAAATGATGAAGTTTTGGAACATAGGAAAATCTAAATAATTCTTCTCGTTTACCTATTAATTAATCCTGTTTTACGTACAGAAATATCATGCCCACAGAAGTCCAAAATATACCTAGTAGGTATTTGTGGAATGCCACTATTAAATATTCTAAACAGATATGTGCTCAATTTGACCGCTGTGACAACCTTATACTCTTCTCTTTAAGAAATTATTCTGTCTATTCTCTGTCTATTCTATTTTTAAGTAAGAGGCTATCTATTCATTAGAAATACCTTGAATTCCTCTTCCAAATACCTGTGATAATTTTTTTAATAATAATTTGTGATTTACAGCTCAGATTAAGTTTGAATGCTCTGGTTAAATAAAAAATACCCATTGGATACTCATTATTATTATTATTTAATGGATGGTACACACACAAACAGTAGCGTAGTCAAATATCAGTTGAGGCAGAGGCTGAATTAAAGCCAAATTTTCATTGTAATTGCTTATGTTTAAAGTTACCAAGCTTTTCGAGCGCTTTGCCTGTAGTGGTTTCTGAGAGTGCTAGTGGTATGTTAACGGCTTTGTTGGATTTGTTGCACTCATTTTTTTATTTTGGAAAGGATTCATCTAGGGGATTGGGAAATAATCCATAACCTAAAATATTGCACGGCATGAAATCATTACTATTTTATACCGGGTTTCCCATTTCATATGACTAATGGCAATTAACATGGGCTATTACATTTTATTGAATTTTATATTCCCAGGGCACACTATGAGAAATATTGCTAACGGAATCGATAATACTGACTGTCAAACACTTCTGATTACCTAAATACTAAAGCGAAATGCTTTTTTAATTAAAATATCAATAAAAAATCGTTTTAAGTTAATACATGTAGCTTACATAATTGTGTTAGTGCTCACATTTTAAATTGTCTGGTGGACTAGTTGGTTGAGCGGCAGACTTTCTAACTGAACCGCAAAATTTTGCAGGTTCAAATCCCGCAAGAGACAACTTTTTACTTTTTAATTAATTACAAATTATTAGTGTTTACTTATTCGAATAAATATGGTTCATTGTCAGTACCCAGGGGCGGATGGGCCGGCTGGGAGTTTGGGAGAATTCCCGAAGGGCCGGTAGCCTTTGGGGCCGATCCGACCCACTGCGATTGGCGATTCAAATTATATTAAATTCTTATTTGTAATTTACTTTTATTCTATTTAGGTACATATTTTTGGTTATATTATCCATATTTTGAATTTTGGTTAGTTTTTTAGTGAAATAGGGTGGTTTCTCTTATGTTTGTGATCTGAACTAAAGTTAGTTTTAGATTTTTTAATTTTTTTACAAATGTTTTACCAAAAAATTATCAGTGGGTTATTTTGTTTGTGATATTTTAATCATGTTTTGGTGTTACATTTTTGAGTTTGTAGTTTTATAAGAAAGTTTTTTTGTTGCAATGTCTAGTTCATGGTTATAAAATTAAAACTGAGAGAATTGGTTCAAAAATAAACATATTGTTTATTTTTGAAAAAATATAATTTTGTTTTATATGTTGACATTTTATATTTGTTTTTTGTTTTATACACTGTGGTCCATTAAGAACCAGGACACCCTTCAAAGAAATTTTTGGTAAGTGCGATTCCAATGAATTTTTTTATGTATGTATTAGCCTCCTAGATGTACTGGTTGTACCTATTACGATGGTCCAGCTGCTAATCCTCAGCCTACTAGGATTTTTTTTTTTCAATTAATTTTTTTTTAAATTACTTTAGGCATTTAGGGATATAGGGGACTACTGTAAAGTGTGGTTTTAACGTTATTATTAATTTGTGAAGTAAGTAAAGGAACAATATTCTAGATTAACAATAATTATTAGTGTCCAATGCCTGCTAGGTATATCTTTTAAACGAAACCCAAATACAATAAACTTGAAACATTTAAGGATCTATAAAAGAATTATTCTTCGATACAAATTGAAGAAATTTGGGTCACAGGGGTTTTAAGTGATGCTGAAGAATGCCACGATGTCAATCTTTTAATAAAAAAATCCCTAAAGAGTAATTTTCGAAAAAATTGATTGAAAAAAAAACGTAGTAGGCTGAGGATTAGTAGCTGGACCATCGTAATAGGTTCAACAAGTACATCTAGGAGTCTAATATGTATATATAAAAAAATTCATTGGAATCTCACTTACCAAAAATTTTTTAGAAGGGTGTCCTGGTTTTTAATGGGTCACACTGTATTTGTAACTATTTGAGGTTGTATTTTCAGTATTTTTTTTTATTTGCGCTATTAAAGTTTTAAAAAATAATTGAACGAACATTTATTTTTATCGGATAAAAAAATCTTCTATTATATTCAAAGTATGTATATTGAAACAAAAAACTTTTTTCCTATTATAGCAAAACGGGGCCAAGCCGGTACTGATTTTCCCGGGCCGGTTTACCCTACCCCATCCGCCCCTGTCAGTACCTAGTTATTATTTTTGAAGCTAATCTTTAAAGTCACAATATTTACTTATCAAAAAAAAAAAAAAAGTAAAACATGTTTTTAATTGGTTCGTTTCCTTTATCTTTAGCTAAAGCTACTATCTTATAAAATAAGCAATCAACAAGCAACATATTTTTTATTTATTACATGCACTGTGCTTTTACTAATAGTGTTCTTATCTCTGCTAATAGTTACTACATATTATACCTCAAGCTGGATATTGAGTTAAGCAGTTACAGAGGAACTGTCATGAATTAGTAATAAGTTTTTTTTAATAAAAAACTATAATTCTAAAATTATGAGTTTTTTTAAAATATGTACATATTTATTCGAATAAGCAAACACTTGTAATTGTAATTAATCAAAAAGTAAAATTTAAAAAAATATTATATCTCGATTGTGATTCGAACCTGTGAATATTTGAAGTTTGGTTTAGGAGCCCGCAATCTCGTACCACTAAGCCACCATGCCATTTCAAGTTCTGTGTGCTAAGACAGCTATGTAAACTGTTATAGTTAACCTAAAATTTATTTTTAATGATATTTTAATTAAAGAAGCATTTAGCTTCAGTATTTTGGTAATCAGAAGTGTTTGGCGATCAGTACTATCGATTATGTTAGCAATATTTCTCATAGTGTGCCTTGGAAATATAAAATTCAATGAAATGTAATCACCCATGCTAATTGCCCTTAGTCAGATGACATGGGAAACCCGGTATACTGCTTGAAATAGCTGCTTTATTTGAACTGAATCATCTAATATTCTCGAGCAACAAGCCGCTTGGATGTGCTCCCAGCAGCTTAGCAACTTTAGACATACCAATTGCATTTTACTGTCACTAAATTGATTGTAGCATTCTTAGTAGAACTAAATTTAAGTTTGATTATTTTTGGGGGGGGGGGGGGGGGGCTTTAACCTCATTAGCCCCCCAGTTACACTATTACTGTATAGGGTGGGAAAATTTGGAAGTTTGATTTTTCAGATTTTTGGTAGCACATTTTGATAATTCAAATGCTTTTAAACTGAGATAAAAATAAATTTTACATATACAAATTTTTAATAGGTTGATAAAATTTTGCGTTATGACGTAATATTAGATATAAAAAATAAAATAGATTCTATACCGTTAGAAGACTGTTCACAAATGTAAAAATACACGGAACATAGTTTTAAATCTGTGTAAACTGCAAACAATTTGCATTCTAACTGTTTATTACATCTATATTTGATTTCAAGTTAACCAATTTGGTTACCTGATTTAACTCTATTGCTGAAATTATCTCTCAAAATCATAATCATAATCTTGTTGGAGTTAAAACAGTTTGATGTAGACTTACATACATCAGTATATTACAGTGTGGTTCTTCTGTAGAAAATTTCTTTACCGAGTGTGAACTATTATTATTATTATTATTATTATTAATTGGCATACAAAGAAAACTGATTTTAGTAAAAAAATATATTATACATTTTTCTAGTTTGATATAAATCATCAACAAACTTTTATTATCTGTAACTGATTTAGATTCTCTACTGTACTATTACTAACACCTCAAACCATTATAATAAATTCAAGCATACTTACATATAAGCTGTTGATCGCCACTTTGAATATTGTATATGGTAAAAGAAGATGGTGATCCTACACACAACCGCCCATCAGTTAGAAGTTGGAGAGACTGCACATTGACTGGTAAACCTATTTCCCGAACACGTTGATGCCTAGTTTTAGTCCGAGTTATTTCATAAATAACAATAACTGAAGAATTTTGCTAAAAATGAAAATGTAGTTAATTCAATAAATATTTTGAAGATTATATAGTTTTTTAAGTAGTTATAGAATATAGTTTTTTTATAGAGTATAGTATACATATCTTGTAAACAAACATAAGTATATTTATGATTTTGTAGATAATATAAACATCAGATTTGTATCTATTTTGTAATTATTGGACATAATTCGACATAGGTATATCTCCTAGTTTATAATGTAACAATTGATGCTGGCCATTCTCTGTAACATTACATCTATGTCGGTAGCAGAAAAAACGTAAGCTCAAACGACGTGAAAGTACATGTTTCGCATAAAAACTTAATTTCCAAGTATTTTTACTATTTTTCAAATCGAATTTCCAGTTTTATTGTAAATTAACAAAAAGTTAATAGATGATGTACTTATCGGATATGCATATTATCGGCTAAAAATTCTAGGGTGGACCTTCTTAAATACAATCTGGCAACATTGACATTTTGACGTTTGTCTCTGTAAAAACTAGGGATGGGAAAATTCCGAAATATTGAATATTCCCAGTAAATTTCCCTTGAAAATTCCAGAAATTTTCGGAAATATTAAAAAAAAAAATTTTTATTGGTCCATTGTGCTTCTAGCAGCAAGAGCTTTCTAGAAAGACCAAACAAAAGGTATATTTTATTAGAATCATTATTCATATAACCAAAAAGCCATATTTTTCAAATCTGACATTAGTAAAGCTTTTTAACTCTTCACACTAATTTTTACCTTCGACCCTATGTTTGCAGTATTATAAATATTGCTAATATTCGGCGTATATATGAGTAGTATATCTGTATATCTAAATTTCAAGTTTCTGTAGGAAATTCAAAGTTTCTTTTTCTTGTAAGTACTTTTACTAATTTGATTGATTGATTATTAATACCCTATTATCTCTATACCCTATACTTGTGCTGATACTAAGCAAAAGTAGGTATGTACTTAATAAATATTCATACTTTTTTTTATATAGAAAAAGGTGATCATGTTTTCATTTCTGCATGTCTTTTACACTTTCTTAAATTATTATTATTAGATATCAATATATTATATTGATATATGTATTGATAGGTACATGATAATAATAATAAGCTGTTAAACCATAGATAAGCAGAACGGGGCAAATTTTGAGGTTAAAAATCTTTGAAAACTGGGGGTAAATTGAAATTCATGAGGAATTTTTCGGAAGTTTTCCCTGCAATTATGCCGGCAATATTCCCAGAAAGTATGCAGGAAAGTTTCAATTGTCATGTTTATTTCTTCCCGAAATATTCCCATTCTAATTGGAAAATTTCCAAGTGCCCATCCCTAGTAAAAACTATCATAAATAATACGAAAGCCAAAGCACAATGCTCTATTTTTACTACTACACTTTTTTACTTACACAACTAATATAAAATATTTGATAAATACCTGTTTCTTAATAGACACACATAGGCAAAAAGTTAAAGGGGCTCTTAAAACAGGTCCTACAGTTAGTACCGCACAACCTTTACTTTCTGTAACTTTAACCCATTCTACGTCATCTCCATCAAGGGCTCTTATAGGTACTAGTCTAACTTGTCTCTGTTTACCACTAACAACCACCAATAAATGCTCTTCACTAATATATTCCAACTGTAATATTTTCTTTCCTTCTCCTATTTTTGCAATTTCACTTCTGTCCAAATCAATACAATACATTCCTTCTTCAGTGCCTAAAACTATTCGGTCTGGATCTATTATGGCTGCAGTATGAGTACTCCTTAATAAAGTAAGAGATGTATCAATCAATTCTCTAGCTACTAATACAGTAGTATTGGGTAAATTATTTCTTTTCATAATACGATGTAATTCGGCAAGGGCCGTTACCCATTTATTTCGTTCAGCTTCTGTGTCGGCTAACATTAATGTTGAGTTCCTTGGACCAGGCGGCTCCATTAAGGATGTAATAACCTATTAAAAATGTTTGTATTAAAACATAATTTTTAATAAAATTAGTTAATGTAAATAAGTCTAATACTTGTTTCAATAAATTTTATTACTGATTATAAAAAATTATAAAATACAGACAATTTTGCTGTAATTACTTTATAGATAAATGTGAAAACAAAATTTCCAAATAAAATAGCTTTTACTATAATTTGTCTGAATAGATAAAATATTACTAAAGCTAAGGTAAAGTGATTCTGTCATTCATAGCATTAAATAAAAATCATATATTTACCTTAAATATACAAGGGATATCTTTCTTATTCGCATGAATAACATCAGAATCCTTAACACTAGATACATTAAATTGAGTATCACGCATATCTAATACTTGAGCTACATGAACACTTGGTAAGGCATTACGATCTGCTGATATGTCGTACAAAAAGAGTTTAAAGTCGCAAACAACGACAAATTGTCTGACCCAACCTGTAATAAAGTATTATAATAAACAGAATAAAACTTCTTAAAACTTATTATTACCTTTTTTCACTCCGCCTTGTTTTGGAACTTTAACATAACCTTCATAAGCTGTTCCTATCCCTCTAGTAGGATCAATTCCCAGAGGACGTTTTGCTGCAAACATTTAGTATGTTCAACTTCAATGAAATAAGAAAAGTAGCATAAATTATAGGCAAAATAAAAATTTCTAACAGCACCACAAGATTACCTCAGTGTGCTGACACTGACATTGGCAAGTCACTATTTGTCACTATTTGGTTTATTTTATCTATTATTTTCTAGTATTTTTTATATTATCAGAAGTGTTACAAAATACACAATAAAACGAAGAACAACAAGGATTGCTGAATATATTTGTTATTAACATTACATAAACCGGTAGAAAAAAAGAAAACCTTTATATTTATATACAGGATAAGGAACTCATTCAATTAGCGCCCTTTTTCAACTTCATATGTACGTAAACGTAGTTGAAAGTTAACAACACTAATTTCACCCATTTTCAATTGAACTTTTGAGTTAAAATTGGGAACACTTAAAAGATCTTGGATTACAAACTTTAAAACTTTTGTATAATAAATATTCAAGATGGCAGATTATACAATTCATGGTCTGATTCTATTGAAGATCGAATCGGGGGGTTTTCAGCCATGACTATGAATTCTTAGTAATAAATTCTAAATCGTGGGTTCACATCACAGTTGTGTATATGACAAGTTTAGAGAATATGACAATAATAGGCATATGAAACCTGTTGTATGTCAAAATCTCCTTAATGTAACTTATAATATTAAGTTAATATATGGTAATTTTTGGCTTTTTAGAATTTTGTTTGTGTTATCAGATGAGATGCACAGATCTAGGGATAATGTTTAATAGTTTTGTTATACTAAGTCGCCTCAACAAGTTTACCTACCCTGTTTCAACAATTTTTATAAAAGAGATCGAATTGAACCATTAACAGTTTCAGTTTGAACAACTGATTGAAAATATTGCATCTAGTATCACCGTAACCTCCTAACTCATATGCCCCAATGTATAAGATCCTTGATATTTGACACACTTAATAGATACTACTAATAGAATAATACACTTTATAACAATAAAAATTCAAGTGTTTACAAAATGGTAAATATATGTTCTCATTTATCGTCCGATGCGACAAGAGTATTAATTGTTGGTTAAAAATTGTAGTGTCAATACAGCAGTGTTAATATGTATTTAACTCATTCGTAGGCCTCTGGGTGCAGGAAAGTAATATACAGGGTTAGGCAGAATGAAGTATCCATTTTTGAACTGGATTTATTCAATAATGTAAAAAGATCTAAATTCAAATCAAATCGCCATGTGTTCCCGATACATGGCAATTTATGACAGTTGCCAAACTGTTTGCGAGAAACGTCACTTTAATAGTAAAAATCGAGCAAATATAATTTGCAAATAATTTAATAGTAAAAATTGCAAATTTTGAACAACAACTTCATAACGATGGTGTAAACTTCCGAAGACTATGGTTTCAGCAGGACCGAGTCACTTCCCACACTGCTAGGCAGCCTATGGCAATTCTGCGAAGAATGTTTCCTGGTCGTGTCATTTCAAAATTTGGAGATATCACGTGGCCTGCACGGTCATGAGATCTGTCAGCTTGTGATTTTTTCTTATGGGGCTATCTAAAGTCAAAACTATTCGCTAATCGACCTCGAACTTTAGAACAACTGAAGCATAACATTGAAACCGAGATTAACGCAATCCCAATTAAAATTTTGCAGCGAGTGTTGCAAAATTTTTGTGCTAGACTTCAGGAGTGCCAGCAGCGAGGCGGAGATCATTTGACGGATGTGATATTCAGAAAATAAATTGCTAAATGTTTACTTAAGAACATTTTGTTTCAGTTTTTGATTAAAGTTTAACCATTAATGAATACCAGTACATAGAAAATAGATACTTCATTCTGCCTAACCCATTACTTTTGACTTGTAGCGAATCCTACCATCGAAACTTCATTTTTTCACAAAATTCGTTTGCGGGATTAGTTTTTGCAAACATTAAGTGCTTTGCATTTTGATGACAATTAAACTATGAACAAAACTGATTTCCTGAAAAAGATTAGGCTTGCCCTAGGTTCAAACTAGGAAGGCTAGGAAAACTAAATTCACTTAAATAGTTTTTATCCATTTCAAGATTTGGCAATCGACTAAAGTCTTATTCTCTGCATGGGACATTCAGCTAGTCATCGAGCAGTACACACCCTCAAAGAGGCACATATTTGGTGTGAAGGCTATTTGAAATTTGCGATTCAGAAAGAAGGCAAAAGTATTAAATACTGGGCTTCATTATTTAATTAAGCTAATGGGCTAATGCGAGAGTATCTGAATAGAAATTACATCCTCTACGTTGATAATTGGTATTTCAGCACGATATTATTTAGGCACCTTCTAGAGCAAGGGACAAGGGCTTAAAGCTGAACAGAAGGGTATACGTGTTTTTGGGCAGGTTGAAAAGACTACTGTTCAGCAGTTTACGATGACAATCTATTAGCTTTCATGTGCAACAAAAAGTACATGCATATGCTTAGAACAATATGTCTTTCAAATCACGAAAATACTGAGAACATCCATACCAAAACCGGAAAGTATATAATTAGACCGAAATGGTTTATACATACCTAATTCAATATAAAACAAAATGGGAGCTATTGATAAAGCAGACATGCAAGTCAGTTTGGTAGGAAGCATAAGAAAAGCACACAAATAGCATAAGAAAGAATTCTCTCACCTACTGGACTTGGCTCTACAAGTCGTATGTAATGTACCAAATGAAGACATTGAAAAACCTTTGTTTAGTAATTTCCGCCTAAAGTTGTATTCCAAATTATTGAACAATGTGACAAGAATTCCCCACAAATACAAAGACCAATGATGATTGATAACCCTATACGACTTACGCAGACATTTTCCATCCTCGTTTCCACAAACTGGAACCCAAGAAACCTAGAGAAGATCTCGTGTCTGTAGCAATACAAAAGTGCAAAAGAAAAGACGTGAAGTTTATGTGTACAGAATGTAATGTTCCACTTTGTGTTCACACATTTTGTTCATTTCCATGCTAACGGAAAATATTATGGCAACCCTCCAGATGCAAGCCAACTGTCTATTTTCCATGGTGATAGCCACGACTATTGCTAGATCTTTTTCATGTTTGTCTGCCTAATCACTTTCGGCCAGTGATTGGATCAGTAGGTATGTGGCGACTGACATAGAGCGCACAATTTCAGAATTAAGAGTAGGAAATATAGCATATTACACATCATTAAACTTACAAAGAAAAATAACGTCGAGTGACGTAAAAATATTAATAGGCCCTATTATAAAAAATGAAGTTGATGATGGTTCTAAAGAAACGAAATCAGAGAACACTGCAGCAACGAGAAGCGACAGAACAGCTTCCCACATTAACATTTTCCTTACGAGCATGTGCGAACTAGGTTGTGTTGTTGTCACTGTTTTTGTAGATATTTTGTGACTGTTAGGTTAGCTTAAGCTGCCACGTGTTTCTGATTGTGTTTGTGTTTGATTAGCGTTTGTGTTTGTTATATTGTTTTCAGGAAGTAAACTAAAATGTCGGGATATTATTGTGCATATCGCGGTTGTATATCTAAAAGTGGTGAAGGATTAAGCCTTTTTAGATTTGCCAAGGATTACGACAGGTAATTATTGTTACTGTTTTAAGAATTTGCTACGTTAGGAACTGACACAAATTTCAATCATTTAATTTATTAAATGTATTTAAAGTTTATTTATTTATTTATTTATTGAAGGGACATGCTTAGTAGAATTATTATTATTATTTGCAGTGCTCGAGTTTGGATAAAGGCTTGCAATAGACAAGATTTATTGCCTAAGATTGTGGATGCACACAAGAATTATAGGCTTTATAGAGAAAACTATTAGCCAGAAGGAGCTCGTTATCGGGATCTTCATGGACATAGCTGGGGCATAATTTCATAATACCTCCTACAATTCCATCCTAACAGTGGCTGAAAAGCACGGATTCCCGCCAACCATAGCTGAGTGGATTTACTCCATGCTTTCAAACCGGTCAATTTCTACCTCCCTCATGAAGTCACAGTTAGAGCAACTGTGGACCGAGGGTGCCTGCAGGGGGGGAGTGCTTTCCCCCTTGCTATGGAGCCTTGTGCTCGACAGTCTTCTTCGTAGGCTTAACGAGGAAGGGATTATGACTCAAGCATATGCAGATGACCTTACGATCTTAATCGCAAGGAAGTCTGCAAGCACAGTTAGTGAGCTCACTCAAAGGGCCCTAAGAAGCATAGAAGAATCGCGTATAGGATAGGGGCTGAGAGTTAATCCCTCTAAGGTCAACCTAGTCCTCCTCACTAAGAAAAGGAAGTTGGATGATTTTAAAGCACCAACCATTTTCAATAAGACCATCCAGCGTACAAAGATGGTCAAATTTTTAGGTGTTATCCTAAACGAAAAGTTGTCATGCGTACCCCACATAGACAGACAAATACAGAAAGCCACCGCGTTCTTTTGGACATGTAAGAGGCTCTTTGAAAAAATGTGGGGGTTTAATCCGAGAGCCAACTTATGGCTCTACACCTCGGTTATTAGACCCTCCTTTCTATATGCGTCGATTGTATGGTCCGTTTGGCGGGCTACTATTTAGTAATGGCTAAATCAACTACAAGGCCTAGCGTGTGTAAGCACCATAGGAGCGATACGCACGGCACCGACAGAGGCTCTGGAGACCCTCTTGTCTCTCCCTAAACTGCATATAGTGGTCGAAGGGGAGGCAAGGAGAGCCTCTTATAGGATCAAGCAGTGGGGGCGGTGGACACACACGTGTTCTTGAAGAACTTGTGGGAGGAGACAGTCTGCTGGACGCATCCAGCAGACTGTTTCTTAAACCTTTCACAGTAGAGGTACTAGACAGGGACGCCTGGCTCAAAAATCCTGATGTTCAGGTCTCGAATGGGCTCGTCTGGTTTACGGATGGGTCCAAGACAGACCAGGAATCTGGGGAATCGAGTCCGAGGCATGCGCCCAAGGGCGAGACTATCCTTCTCCCTGGGAAAGTATGCCACGGTCTTTCAGGCGGACGTGTTTGCTATCTCTGGATGAGTTCAGAAAAATCTCAAAAGGAGATATTCTAATCAGCATATCCAGATATGCACCGACAGTCAGGCAGCTTTATATGGCTTGATCTCCTACAGGGTCACCTCCAAGGCGGTCCTAGAGTGTATTAATGGTCTGACCTAATTGGGACCAAACCAAGTAAAATTCACCTGGGTACCAGGTCATCACAACATAATAGGAAATGAGGAGGCCGATGCACTGGCTAAAAGAGGGTAAAGTACACAGTTTACAGGGTCCAAGCCAGTACTCGGGCTTCCGCCTAGTTATGTAACAAGGTCTATTGAAAACTGGATCAGGAAAAGATCAGAGGAAGAATGGATGAATGGAACTGGGCTGCGACAAGCCAGGCTCTTAATTGAAGGGCCTTGGTCGAAAGCAATTCGGTCAATACTTGTGTTAAGCCGTAACAGCATAAGGATTGTCACAGGACTGCTGACAGGTCACGGACATCTCAACAAGCTAACACTATCGGCCTTAGTGACTCCAGAAGGTGCAGGTTTTGCGGACACGATGACAAGGACTCCATTCACATCCTGTCGCTGTGCCTGCCTCATGGTCAAGAGACACAAACATCTGGGTGCAGCATTTCTCCTGCCCCAGGTCATTAGAGAGCTTCCCCTAGAATGGGTGTTGGCCTATGCGCATAACACGAGTCTTTTCCAATAGCTCTCGATTAACGGCAGGCATAATGAGTCGAAAGACCTGAGTGCTGCGAGTAACCGCGCCACTTTCCAACAACAACATTATAGGCTTTGTGAAATTGTAAACATCATTTCGACGGCAAATTTATTTATTTATTTATTAATTTATTTATTTATTAATTTATTTATTTATTTACGGGAAACCCAAAGTATAATTATATACAATCCAATATAAGAGAAAAAAATCAAAAGAGAATTTCAAAAGGAAATGTAAGAAAAACCTTATTGCCAAATGCAATACCTACACAGTTTCCTCAGCTTGTTACAAGAAGCCAAGGACAGTTTGAAGAAAATATTCTGGTGGAGCCTCCCAAAAAAGTGATTATATTGTCAGGTTTGTAGGCAGGGTATTTTATATAAGAAACTGTTTTATTTTACAAAATAGCACCTTGTATATTAAGGGGAAGAAATGCAATATTGAGGTGGTCATATATGTGTAGGTATAGGTACTATTTTTTCCACTACTGGCTTGATATATCTTGAGGAAATAATAAAATGTATAATCCATTTATCGATTTCATAATCAAAGTACCTTTAGTAACCTAGTTACCAGTAACCATTTTTATAAAAGGGTTTGAGTCAATGGTCTGTTATAGTTAATATAAATAAATCTTGGATTTTATTCAAGAGGAGTGTGACTGGTTTAGTGTAAGATCCATGGGTATTCAAGTTAATTTAAATTTTTAGAAAATTTACTAGCTTGATCTTGACTTCTATGGATACGAAAAAAGGCAATTTTTGGAATAATATCTCGATATAAGTTGTCAAAAAAGTACCACCAAGGTAATGATATTAAAGTTTTGCATCTTTTTGTTTAAACTGTCTGTCAAAAGTCAAACTTCAAAAAAATTTGTGCCATCAGTATATAAATCATATTTTTACGGGAGAGTGGAGTTGATGGTAATATTTTTCCACTTTGTAAAACACTTGTAAAAATGGTATGTTTAAGTACGCACCCTGTATATTTATTTGTATCTGGTATTAAACTTTGTCAGGTGGTTATCTGTGAATGTGAGTAGGCGCGTTCTGTCTACTAGGTTTTTTAATGCGTGTGTCAGAAGCTATTCTGTCAAGAAAGAAAATTGATTTGTAGTAGTTTTGATGGTAGTTTAAATAAAGTTTATATGTATATAACCAGTACTCGTGTACTTAATTTGAACCGGGAACAAGGAATAACGTGTAGTTAATCTACGATCCCACATAAATTGGCGACCGTGACAGGACTCGAGTACTTGGAAATATAAAGTGAGACTACCCATGAAGCCGGTGGTTTTGTATAGTCCATAGACAAACTTTTGGCAGTTGTTACTCCAGGTTTGAGCACCAAGTTTGTAATATGGAGCAAGAGACGAAACATCGTAGAGTTCTTCGCGGACTATTTACGAAGAAGGCTAAGGAACTCGACACGCTATTATCAGCGGACAAGCAAGATGTAACTCAGGTACATGTTGGTTTACAAATGCTGCAAACTAAATTTGAAGAATTACAAACCGTGGATGGTAAGATTTACGACAGGATGTTGAATGAATTGGTAGGTAGCGAGGAAGATCTATGTGCCGAAATTGAAGTATGTGATGAATACAGACGGCGTTTCTTGGAGCTACAAGAAAGGTGCAACAAGGACTACGAACCAAAGGCAACTTCAGAAATAGATTCCACTGCTTCCAGTGCTACATCTGTCACAGGTAAACGTAAGTTTAAATTACCCACCATAGAACTGAAGAAATTTAACGATAACCTCAAAGACTGGGTGCCTTTCTGGGCACAGTTTAAGAAAATACATGAGGATAACGAAATCGATCCGAATGATAAAATTGCCTATTTAAGCCAAGCGACAGTTCCTGGTAGTCGTGCGAGAAAAATAGTAGATAGTTTTCCACCGGTACCAAAAAATTATGAGAAGATTGTAGACAGTTTGAGGTCGAGATTCGGGCGAGAAGACTTGCAAATAGAGGAGTACGTGCGAGAATTATTAAGGCTTGTTTTGAATAAAGCTGAGACGAAAAATTGCCCTGTTGCCGTATTGTATGACGAAATTGATAACGTCAGATAAATACGCGGCTATGCTATATCCTTTAATCGAATCGTGCCTCCCAGAAAATCTGATTAGCGTTTACCATAGATCCTCTGAAAGATTTTCGACCAATGTAAGCGAGGTATTAACGAAGGATGCGGGAGACGAAGGGCATATTGATAGCTTAAATGCGCGTTTAAAAGGACTCATGAAATTCCTATGCAATGAGGTGGAAAATGAACAGAGACTTACGTTAGTGGTTGAAGGTTTCCACATAAAAAAGGACAAGAATGACGCAGGTTACGCAAAAATGTCGAAATTGAAATCAGAAAAATCAGGGGTAGCGATAGCCACGGCCTCGGGTCTTTTAAATTGCGACGTTAAATGTATATTTTGTAGCGGCTCACATGATAATGAGAGCTGTTTCAAAGCTCAGAAAATGACGCTAGAACAAAAGAGAGAGTTTTTAAAGAAAGGAAGGGCATGTTATCGCTGTTTGAAGGTTGGACATTCTGCGAAGAAGTGTCGCATTAAATTAAGATGTATTTTGTGTGGAAAACCCCATGTTACGCTGATGTGCGGGGAACTTCCTGTTCATAAAGAGGGCGGACCCACAAACGTGGAGCCGGTGGACCGTATCAACCAAGTCTTAACAAAACATTCGAGTGGGCAAGTTTTCTTGCAAACAGTAAGGATAACTCTGTTGAGTAACAGAGGGAAAAGACTGATCCGAGCCTTGATGTATACAGGCTCCCAACGCTCGTATATCTTACAGATTACCGCACAGAAGATGGGTTTTGTACCTACAGGGGAAGAGAGAATAGTCCATACTCTCTTCGGTGGTAAAACTACGAATGAACAGAAGCACAGTTGCTATGAAATCAAAGTCAATGGCGGGGGATACACTTGTTCGTTAGAAGTCCTAGGTCAACCGATGATTTGTAATCCTGTCCCCTATGTGAGGGAGGGGGTCATGGTTGGAGGAACTCAAGAACATGGACATCGTACTCACTGACGTTGAAAATGATGAACCCATAGAAATGCTGCTTGGTGCGGACATCTTAGGAAAATTGTATACTGGGCGGAAACAAGAATTAAAATGTGGGCTAACCGCGATTGAAACTTTATTGAGCTGGACATTAATGGGAAAAGTTCCGTCAGTTGGTCCTAGGGCAAGTGTCGCTATGACGGTGTTTTCACTTTTTGTCCAACAAGCTAATATAAATAATCTCTGGGAATTTTAAACTGGTTGAAGGATTATATGAACAATAGAAGACAAAAAGTTAAGTATGAAGAATATGTGTCTGGAGAGTTAAATATTAACATCGGAATACCACAGGGTAGTATAATAGGACCCTTGTTATTCATTTTATATATAAATGATATATCGATGATTTTGGAGAATGCTCAATACCATTTATTTGCAGACGATACAGTGATATATTTATCGGATACATGCATACTGAGTCTTGTTGTTAAATTAAACGAATTATTAGAAACGGTAAATGAGTGGATGCAAGTAAATAAATTAAAACTGAATGTTTGTAAAAGAAAGGGCATGATTATTGGTAAGAAATCATATAGAGATATATTTTTCACAAATCAACTAGAATTTAAAATAGGTATGGAAACTGTAGAAGTAGTTCACGAAATTAAATATCTAGGAGTTATAATTGACGCAGATTTAAAATTTAATAAACAAATTGATTATGCATGCAAAAAAATAGCTAAAAAAATTGGAGTTCTCAGAAGGGTTAGTTGGTTTTTAACTATAAAATCTCGTAAACTTGTTTACAATACTATAATATTGCCTCATTTTTGTTATTTTAGCACTGTTTTCTATTTAGCTAGCCAAGGGGGTATTGGTCGTTTACAGAAATTGCAGGACATGTTGGCTGCTTTGGGTTGGATAAATGTACAAAGGTTTCTGGAATTCAATGTGTTGGTTTTTATTCACAAAATTAAATTAGGGAAAGAACCTAAGTATTTACAAAATTTGTTGGAAACATTTCAAAACGTGCATGATTACAATACGAGAGGGAGACAAGATTTCATTTTGCATAGGAATCGAACAAGTGCAGGGCAGAACTCAATTTTCTGCAGGGGAATTAAGAAATATAATAGTCTTAGTGAAGAATTTAAGTTAATTCAAAATATAAGTACATTTAAGAGAATGTTGAAAGGAACTTATGCATGAATTTTTGTATAGTCGGTGTAGAACATTAGGTGCTCTTTTTGTTGTATATTAAGGGTATGTACTAAATGTGTTTGAATGGATTATTTCTATATTGTAAAGAATAATATTGTAACTGTAAAGGAATAGCAATGTGCTAAATAAATTAAATTAAATTGGATATCCTTAAATTGTAAGCGGCTTACTGAATATCAATGATAAACAGGTTACAAAGAGACTGATTCTTTCTGTAACGCAGCGTATCTTTGATCCTATTGGGTTCAGCTGCCCCGTCACCCTGGTACCCAAACTACTTTTACAACAACTTTGGAAGAGTAGACAAGGCTGGGATACACCTTTAGACGAGGAGGTAATCAAGAGTTTCAAAATGTGGGCCGAAGACTGTCTTGAACTGTTGAAGATAAAGATACCTCGATGGATAGGTACCGGCAAAGAAGAGGCATCTGACTGGAGCTTACACACCTTCAGGATGCTAGTCAGAGAGCGTACTCGGCCGTGATTTTTCTGCGAATCGAAAGGCAAGAAGGCACTTTTGTGCATCTGGTTGCTGCCAAGGCTAGAGTAGCTCCCTTGAAAGAATTGACGATACCTCGTTTGGAATTGTTAGGAGCCACCATAGCTGCTCGGTTACATGAATCTGTCAGAGAGCATTTTAAGGAAGTACCCACCTATTTTTGGAGCGACTCTTCAACGGTTCTATCGTGGATAAAACGAGCTGAAGAATGGTCACCGTTTGTCAGAAATAGGGTAAAGGAAATTCGTTCTTTAACGGACGCCGAAAGGTGGAAGCACGTACCTGGTACAATGAACCTACCTTCTAGAGGTTGCCGTGCTGCTTGTTTGATCAGAAAGAAATGGTGGGAGGGACCCATTTGGTTATATAAGGACCCTCTCAATTGGCCTAATGGAGACTATGAAGTGGAAGAGGATCAAGTTAATCTGGAGAGGAAGAAAACGGCAGTGACTTTATTCAGTGCAGATTCCAACTTCTGGTATTTCAATTATTTCGGGCAGTATATTAAAACGCTAAGAATGATGGCCTGGATCAAACGATTCTGTTTTAACGCCCGAACCCTTGCAGGACGCGCGAGTTTAACTTATGAAGATTTAACGACGGTCTTGTGTGAGTGTGAAAGCGTTGTTAATGTGCGACCTTTGACATATGTTTCGGAGAACCCGCAAGAGCTAATACCATTGACTCCTGTCATGTTTCTGCGAGATTACGACAGCGGGGAACTGCCGGAGGCCGATGTCATAGAAGATGCCTCACTTTGTCGCAAGACTAAACATAGGCGAAAGTTATTGGAAGATTTACGGAAAAGGTTTCGGATAGAATACCTGGCCCAGCTTAAGCCACATAGCAAAAGGCGCCAGCATGGAGAAGACAAGATTGCACTGGGCGATGTAGTACTTATAGGAAATGACAATGAAAAACGGCTAAATTGGCCGTTGGGACGAATTATAGAATTGTTGCCCGGGAAAGATGACCAAACTCGATTGGTAAGATTGCAAACAATTCGAGGGCAAGTACTTCGACCTGTTCAGAGGCTATATCCTTTAGAAGGTACATCGGATTCAACCCCGTCCACAGCGAATGTTTCGTCACCTTCTTCATCTTCTTCTGCTAGTCCTCTTAGAGGAATGCTCGACAACGCAAATTGTGAGAGTGCGGGTGTGATTAAGAGCAGAGTATCCGTAAAAAATGGTGCGAGTGCAGTCGCGAATGAAACAAAGAAATCCGCGAAGACGGAGCAGCGGTTAGAGCGTACTCGAAGCGGACGTTTAGTTAAGTTACCTGTTAGATTTAAGTAATTACATTTTGTTAGTTTTGTAACATTCTTGCCTCTTCTCTTTGTGAGTCACATAGAACGTGACTCAGGTGGGAGAATGTCAGGTGGTTATCTGTGAATGTGAGTAGGCGCGTTCTGTCTACTAGGTTTTTTAATGTGTGTGTCAGAAGCTATTCTGTCAAGAAAGAAAATTGATTTGTAGTAGTTTTGATAGTAGTTAACATAAAGTTTATATGTATATAACCAGTACTCGTGTACTTAATTCGAACCGGGAACAAGGAATAACGTGTAGTTAATCTACGATCCCACAAACTTAAACTTAACATTAAACTACAAATAAGTATACAAGTATTTTTGTTTATTTAAATTCCCTTAATATTTTTAAATTGATCAAAAGAACAAATTATTTAATTTTCTAATAAAAAAAATTATTTTTGATTTTGATTGAAATTGACTTTATATTTATTATAAACACTTTAAAGTGTTTACATTCTCATTGGAATTGGATTCAACTTGATTGAATTTTTTCTCATCAGAATTGGATTCAACCTGATTTGATTCCATATTTTAACCTGTTTTCGCTATGTATTGGACGTCACTTGAATAGGAGCACAGGTCATGCAAGCTTAAATTGCGGTTTACTTTAAACGGTAAAAAACGGTTTTTGCGGTAAAAATTTATAACTCGAAATCCGCATAAACTTTCAACGTGATTTTTTTCTTTTTTAGCTTATTTAATCATTAAATTACATTTCATTCACAAATAGTACATACAAATTCCGAAAATTTAATATAGTTCCCGCATGTCGTCGAAGTTTCGAATACTGTATATTCTACGACTAGATATACTGCTACGACTAGATATATTATTAAAAAAACAATTTTTTTTTCAAGTTTCATAAACACAGATAGAGATGTTCATGTCTCTAGTAATCATATGTAAAACATCTTAATCAATATCTTAAGTAGTTAATTTTTTATCGGGAGGTCAATGTTTCAAAACATGTTTGAAATACTGCTTCCCCTTTTTCCCCTGTACTCCCTTGAATTTTTTTCTGCTAATGAAGTTCTGCAAAAGCGAACAAGCTATTTCTCATGTTTCTGTGAGAAAAGTAGGCAGTACTGATCACTCTACTGATCAGTAGAAGTAAAATATTATTATTTGCCTATTTATACGGTTTTTGAACCTTCTTCTAATTTTAATATTTAGAACGGCGCATCTGACAGTGTCGATGCACTTTTATCTAGTTTCAGAGGTTTTATTATGAGTTGATATGCGATACTGTCCGAATCATTTAAAATTCACTTTGTACTTTTCTTTTTACGATATTATTATTAATTATTTTCAACAGAACAGAAAAATTTTCAATAGGTAAAACTCTTTCCTGAGTTCACAAAAGACATGGATTGTTTTTTGTCTTCTGGAAGTTCACCTTCAACGTTGTTTCAGGTCAATATTTTTGAAATTTCCTCAACAATAATTAGAGACCACATCATCATAATCCACAATTTTCAAGTTTGGTAGAAGTTACACCTCAACTTAGTAAATCTGTTAGATTATCTCAAGTAACTAGATAATTTCAAGTATGAATTTTGGTGAAAAATTAAATGTGTGCCCAATGGTTTGCAACAAAACTATGGAACAAATTTGGTGGCATTCTAATCCAATATAAAGCCATGGTAGCATCAGACCATAAGACTATTGAATTGAGAGTAAATCTCCCTTAGAGGGAGATCCCTAAATCCCTAAAAGGATTTGAAGATGACTCATTGCGTGTTTGTAAACTTTCAAAAAGTCTTTATGGGCTCAAACAATCTCCAATATGTTTCAGGAAGAGTTCTGCGGATCCTTGTTTATATGTAAATATTAAGAATGGTCAAAAGCTGTTTTTGTTACTATATGTTGATGATGGTTTGATAGCTTCAACAAATCCAGAAAATGCTGATGAATTATTGAATAAAATAAAAAACACATTCAAAGCCACAATTACAATAAATGTAAGGAATTTTATTGGATTTGAAATAGAGAAATTGAAAAATGGGTAAATTTTTATTCATCAAGCCAGTTATGTAAAAAAGATTCTAGAAAAATAAGGAATGGCAGATTCGAAATCTGTATCAACACCCATTGAACCAGGATGGAATGGAAATGATTCTCCAGCAAACAAAGAATACTTTCCATATTGTGAAATGATTGGAAACTTAATGTTTTTACAAGTGATCACGAGACCAGATATTGGATTTGCTGTTAACATCGCATCAACGATCTTAGAAAATCCTACTGAAGCACACTGTAAACTAGTGAACCGAATTCTTTGTTACATTAAAGATACAGCAGATTTTGGATTACTCTACGATACGAGTGAACAGTTGGAAGTGTTTTGTGATGCTGACTTTGCAGGTGACGTGGATACACGCAAATCAACAACAGGTGTAATCTGCAAGTTAAGTGGAGCTACAGTATCCTAGCAGAGCAAAAAACAACAGTGTGTTGCGCTATCTACAACTGAAACAGAGTATATGAGTGCGGCAAACGCAGTGAAAAACCTAGTGTGGTTAGTGCGAATTTTAAAAGAAACCGATGTTAGTGTTTCAAAATATGAAAAGGTGGTCCTGTGCACTGACAATCAAAGCGTGATCAGGCTAATAAAAAAGCCTGAGTATCATAAGCGGACAAAGCATATAGATGAAAGATTTCATTTTATACGTGACTTGTATGATACAAAAGAATTTACAATTATGTATACCCCTACCAAAAATCAAGTTGTGAAACATGTTTTTTGCATTATAGGTTTATTGTTACCTAGAGATATTTATCGTAGTGAAAGATATTTTATAATTGGGATCTGCTAACTTAAGTGATGGAATTTTTAAGAATTTTGTGTTTCAAATTGGCCTGGTATAGTTTCGCCAATTTTAGGTAAAATCAAGCACAATGTGGAAATTTCAAAAGTATTATATATTGATTGTAGTGATACAATATACTTGTCCTTCATCTATGATACTATTTGATCAACATCTAAGACAGATAATTTTACCATTTTATTTTACAGTCCCAGCTTATTGGCCAAATGCCAAGTTATAAAATTCAATTGTGATCCTGTTAATAGCAACATTATTATGATAACACAAAATTTCTGTGTTACACTAGTGTCCTTATTATCTGATTCTGCAGGGTTGGGTTGCATTTCTTCAATTGGATTATTTGATGAACTTTTTTTATTGTTCATTATAAGATCTGTATTAATCACTACAATTGTTTATCGCATAAGATCCTTTACAATAAAAACATGTTAAATTATTAGTAGATAAAATTGTATTATTCGTTTGTTATAAGTGTGCTCATTGTTGCTTTGAGCATCCAGTTTATGATTAAAAATGTTTCCCCTTTATTTTTTGTGTATTATCTGCATGATTAAACTAATGTTTCTATAGTGCTCGGCTAAAATAATAGGCAGTGACGTATGATCTAATTCGATGCACAATAGGGACGAAGTGTAAATACTTAATACATAGCGGCACAAACGTTAGCACATAGGAAAGTGATGCCGCTTACGCATTACTATTGAGCAAAACTATAAATTGTCTGTTCCATGGTGGTTCCATGCCACCGCAATTCTTTACGTCGGATATAGTTCCGTCTTTGTTTAAGGGGTTAAAAAACGAAGAGCGAGGTATGCAACCTATGCAACAAAAGTCAGTCAAGAGTGTCAAGAAGATCGGACATGCGCATTTCACACACATCCAAGTATTTCATCGCAGTTTGACATAAGCGTAGTACGCGAGAAATGAATTTGTGCCTGGACTGCATAAATTAATTGGTGAACTTGTTTTTGTAGATGTTTACTGTGAAGTGATAAGTGTTACTTAGTTTATTTAGTGTTCGAAGAAAAGGATTTTATTATGGAAGCGATTGCGGGGAGTAGTGGATTAGAAACGTGTAAACGATCTCATCTGACAAGCGAGGAAATTCGTATGATAAAAAATTGCTACGAGGGATTACAAGCACGCGATAAAAATTTAAGTGTAGTGGATGCGGCGGAACTGTATTGTGAATTAAAAAAATTACCGTGAACGAAAATGTGAAATATGCTATTGGGCGAAAACATGGTGTCTTTTTCAAAAATTAAATCCCAACAGTAAGTAAAGTTCAGGCTGCCCTGGCAGAAGACAAAGATTTGTGCAAACTCTCGTATAAATTGCTTATAAGGACAATGCATGAAATGAATTTCAAATATTGCAAACAGAATCGGAAGGGTATGCTTATAGACAAAAATGAGATTGTGACATGGAGACGAGAATATTTGGAGAAGATAAAAGAATTTCGCGCTTTAAATAGGAAAATATATTATATGGATGAGACATGGTTAAATGAAGGTTATACTGTGCTAAAAGTGTGGCAAGATTGCAACGTACAGGACAGAAACCAAGTGTTTATGGATGGATTTTCTACAGGTTTAAAAGCACCTTCCGGAAAAGGACGAAGACTAATAATAACTTATACTGGAAGTGATTCAGGATTTTTGGTAAATGGTCTACATATGTTTGAGATTATCACAAAGATATGAACAGCGAGGTGTTTGAAAAATGGTTTGAATCTGTTTTACACCACTTAGAACTTGGTGCAATTGTTGTAATGGATAATGATCCTTACCATAGCAGGAGAACAAAGAATTTACCGACATCATCATAGAAGAAAGAAGAAATATGTAGTCGATGAAATGGCAAAAGATAGAGGTGTTACAATTTTGCGATTGCCATCATATCACTGCGCATTAAATCCAATCGAGTTAATTTTGGCACGGATGAAACCGAAGTAACACGAAATAACACAACATTTAAATTAGGTGATGTAAAAATTCTGCTATAACAAGCTGTAGATCGTATAACAGCACACACATGGATTAACTGTATATCGCATGTACAAAAAGAGGAACAGTGCATGTGAGATCTGAATACAATAGCTGATGTAGTAGAAATACAACCACTTATAATTAATTTGGGTGAAACGGACAGCAGTAGTGTAGTGATAGTGAAAGCGGCAGTAAAATTGAAAAGAATAATTTTATCTGATATATTTTAGTGATTATTGAAGTGCTATATGCTTATACAATTTTAGTGTAGCAGTGTAGATTGTATCAACGCAAGTGATAGTGAAGTGTTACATAGTAAACTTGCTCCGGCATGTGATTAATCGCGTTTTCAGTGACGGCTGTGGGTTGGTGGTGGGCCATCGACACTTAAAAGAGCGTTCTTTTAATATTTGTGGCAATATTCATCAATTTCGTCCGATGTACAACTAATCTATAAGAACACCGTTCATGTTTTGATATTTTTTATATTTATTTGACATTTAGCACCTTTTCAATGATTTTTTGTGTACGCCTATGGAATTACAGCCGCCACCACAATTTAATACGTCACCCGGTAATACGTCAGTGCCTATTATTTTACCCGAGCACTATAGAAGATCGGCTTTATTTTTTAAAAAAGTTTTAAATTGCTCTAATGCTGTTTTTTCTTCTTTTCTTTTTAGTCTGTTGTAGTATTGCCTAAGTTTGTTTACATGTATTGTACATTTTGCTGTACAACTTGCCCTTCATGTGTACACTGTTGACGTGTTTGTTTTTGTGTTCTGTCTGTATTTGTATTTATATATTTTGTACACGTTCATTGTATGTACACATACGCCTGACAATTTCTCATATTTGCAATATGTAAATCTATAGAAATAAAGATTATTATTATTATTATGAAAAAAAATAGTATTTCTGTCCGGGAAGGAGGTAGGACCGGTACAATAAGACAATGAAGATGTGCACCATATTAAAAACTAGAAAACGGTAACAATTTTATTTATAAATTTCAAATTGATATAAAATATGTAATATTTTCTGTAAGCTAACTGGTAGCGGCAGTTCGTACGTTTGTACAGTAAGGGCAGGTACAGGTACTATACAGGTATTTGTAAATTAAAAAGCAGTTGTAAATTAAAATTGTAATTGCAATAAAATTTTAAAATTTCTACTAATGCTGCCAGATTCCCCAATTCTTGATTATAAGTTTTGCCTCACATTCCCAGGAAATATATACTTGGACACTAATGGAAAAATGTTAATATGAACATAGTAACCTAACTGTATTTGGCGTTGAGTTTATACTATTAAAAAAAAAATTAAAAGTTGATTTTCCACTTTTTAAAAACCCAAGTGAATATGCAGTATCCCTGTACTGCATATTCACCGGATACGAAAAAAAGATAATTGTTCAGGGAATCAAATATTAAATTAAGATGTCAATATTAATTTACAATCTAAAACTGTTAGAACTACCTTAAAGAAAGAAGAGTATATCTGACATTGATAATTTTTTTTTATTCCTACTTTAATTTTAAAATGATATTATTCTTACCTTTTTTTTGTTTTTATATTTAGTAATTTTTCATATTTAAGTGACTCTTTTGCCGTATTTTAAGAATTATGTAAAAAACTAAAAGATGTATTCTCATCACTTTGTCAATTGAAAAGCCAAGTCAGTCTCTGTGATTTCAAAATGTCCAAATCGGGCAAAGTTGTACCAAGAGATTGTCTATTTTATTTATTGTTAGGTTATTTTAATACAGCCCACCGAATTGTATTTTAACACAGCGCAACAAGGCATATATAAACACATTGAGATTCATAAAATTCATATTGAAGCGTGGTGTGCTGTGTCATTTGTAGCTTTGCTCCAAATCTTCATTGAGAATACGCATCTCCTACCTTCGTCCTTCACTCGCCTCTACATCGTAGCAGTTCTAGTTCTTTCGAAAGCTTGAGCCATTTTCAAACTGGCTCCGTTGTCCGGACTGAAATGCATCAGATCGTAAGGACAGTACGGAGACATATGCTAATAGTTAAAAATTTTTAAATATACATACTCTTTAATGAGTAAATAAAAAATAGACAAAATATATATAATTTAAAAACAAAACATATAAAATCGCTATCTGCAATAATTTAGCCTAGCAGAACACCTTTTATGTACCTGTCCTACTGGGGAAAGGATCAGATACTCAATACTTGGCAAAGGACAACATCTGCCAGAGGATTGGACAAATTCTTACTCAACAAGGTAATTGACTTCTCTAAGCTAACCTAGATGCAACTGAAGTTTATGTTGATATGAACGAATTGGTTTCTTGGTGTTCAAGATATAAATTATCTTTTAATGTAAACAAATATAACAATTTACATCTTTCTTTATATAGGAATTAAGCCAAAAAGTTAACAAAGAGATAAATTATTAATGAAATTTTATCAAATATTATGGTTCAATAAAGTTTTATATTTCCTCGTTACCTATTATCCTAGGTATGCAAAGGAATTAGAGATGGGTCGTAATTTAACTACCTGTTATTCTACAACTGTTATTTAGTCAACAACGACAACGACTGTTATTAGTCTGCCAAAATAACAGGTTATAGTTAGACTCCTAGGCTGAGAATGGACGTGCGCCGCCGCATAATAACAACGATAGAACGATAACGTAACGCTTATTCCAGCAACCGGGCGCTCGCGCTCGCGTCGTTGCCGGAAAATAACAACGCACGCCACGCACAACTGATAACTGAACGAACAACGATAACGTAACGCTGACTCCAGCAACTGGGCGCTCACAAAAATATTATGGAAGAAATAATCGTTGTCGTTGTCGGAGTAGTCGGAGTACAGACAACAGATAATAGTCGCGAAATGCTTGTTCTACTTGACTATCCATTATTTGTAATAAAATAATATTTCATTAATATTAATGGCAGTATTTGCTTTAGATATTAATAACTAATAACTATACTACATATAAAAAATATGATAAACAAAAAATGCACATGTTTAAAAATAAAATATTAATTTAATTATTAAAAATGTTTGAAATATAAATAAATAGGTATATTCTCTTAATTAAAATAAATAAAATTTTCTTTAAAATATTTAAGATTTAAAATGATTATTCTGAATTCTGGTTGATAAACTGATAAACATAATTTGTTTTATTTTATTAGAAGCTATCCGATATCCGATCCGAGTTATGTGTTGTAATATAAGTCGTGCGTTGTAATTTATGATTTATGTCTCGGCTTTTTTCCATAAACGCGGTGACCGGCGACAAGTTCCGCGCAATAGACATTTGAAATAGGCTACGCATGTTGAAGTTTCCCCAATAACCGTTATCTCAAAATAACGGTTTTGCCCATCTCTAAAAGGAATAACATTATTACTTTTAAGATATGTCGCAAACAACTACTTTGCGTGCAACATGCACCGACCAACATTGAATTACAATGGCATATCTTCATATAACTTTAACTTATTGTCTTTAATACATTTTTCTTTTTAATACTGTTATCTACATTTTTTAAATAATGAAATATTAAACAAGCATCATTAAACATTAAAAATAATTATTTTTGGTTACATACATTTTCTTTTGAATTTTAGTGGAAAAATTTTTTTCCCATTATAAAAAACTGTTATTCGTTATAAAATTTGTTTTCAAATCAACTCAGAAAAAATTTAAAAGACTACGAAATTTCGGTTTTTTTGTATTCGGAATTTTCCAAATTGCAACACATTTTGATAAGCATCAAATTGCGCAACCATGACATAATTTGACCAACCCTGTATCTCTTATAGTTTCCGACATCGCAATAACGAGGCTCGAAAATCGGCCACCAGTAGTACACCCAAAAATATATAATAAATTTGAATGTGGAATCTCTCCGTGGAATGTGTAGCCGCTTGCTTCACCGTTCCTTGTTCCTTTACACCTATCGGTTATTGTTATTTCAGAAGTGTATTTTCAGAACTTATTGTTGGCTTACATTTTTGGAAAGAAAAAATAATTTGTTATAATATAAGCATATGTTTATAGAAAAAAGATATTTGTTTCTGTTGAATCTGTAGGTAGGTATATGTGCCCTTGTTTTTTTAATAAAATATCATGAGTGATTCCATTTTCTATCGATCTATAATCTAAACCATTCTCAAAGCAGAACTGTTTAAAAACCAGGTTGTAAATTAATTGTTACATATTACATGACATAGGTAAAGAAAACAACAAACAGTAAACAGTATTTTCGATATAGTTTCCTACCTAAACTATTACCCCCAGATATAAACCCACTATCTCAGAAAGGCAAGGCTTGTGTAGGGCAGACATCCAGTGTCCGAGTGGAATTAATTCATTTAGAAAAAAAATGCACCCGGTCGGTGATCGAACCCGTGACCTCTGCGTGAAATACATCTGCTCAACTCTCACATCTACCAGCCACACGGGAGTTACGTATATATCTATATTATAATAATGCTCTTCAATATGCCAAGAAAACCTATTTCAAAATGAACGCAGAATGCAGTATGAAGTATTTGTTATAAAAATAAAAAGCCAATAATATTAATTCTAGTCGACAAGTCGGCATACTCGGCGCTACCAGTTGACAAAAAAAGCAGAAGGGGTAGCAGGGGTAAGCAGTAGGTACTGATAAATTCACTCTTCGTAAAATATGTCTACATTCTATTTAGCTTTGCTTTCTTAAAAATAATTCAGATATACCTATTAGAACTCACCTAACATCTTCCAGATATTGTGATTTCACAAAAATAAGGAGATATTATGTGACTCTGGGTCACCCTATAACTTTTACGACACCCTCTATTCAATAATAGCTGAACTATATCATTGTCAACAGGAAACCATACTGTAACTTTCTTAGACAAATAATTGAAGACAAAATGGAAAACAAGTGCAAATGCGTGATAATTTTTAAGTCTACCTTTTTTTGCAATAAAACATCTAACACAATATTTATTAATTGCAGTGACATATCAATAAAAGCTGAACTTAAGTAAAGCTTATATTCACTTTCCATATTTTTCGTTTTGAATGTGAAAAATTTATTGTTGAATGTCTGTGTTGGACTTCTATATAAAGTGACATGTTCGATAATTTTTTAGCTATGTAATTATCGACTTTTTGCAATATAAATGCTAGCACTACCTAAGTTGAGGTTTCTAATTTCCAATGATGGCTCAATATTTAATGTAACTTTAAAACTGTTTAAAATTTCAAACTTTGAAATTACCTTTACAAATCGACATTTTGGACAACAGTTATGGCCACTTTAATATGATGTTTTAATTTAATGACCAAATTATCAAAAAAATGCAAAAGGATATAAGGATATGCAGGCTGTTCCCATTTCTCATGAAAACTTATGTGAAAATGTGTATTTAGTGGTTAACCTTCAGTCAGAATTTCCTGATTTTATGATTATTTGATTTAAATATTCTTTCATCAAATTAAGTACATCAAACTTATAATACAAGTAAATACATTTAACTTACTTTGATCTGGTGGAACTGGACAAATTGCTGGGACATGTGGACAACAGGCTGTGTGGCATGTAAATCCACATATTTCACAAACCATACCCTGTCTCATAAGACCCACCATCAATGAAGTGCAATGACTGCATTTTGTGGGACTAGAAAACGTACGGACAAGAAACTGATGGGCTTTATGTTTCAAAGGAGATTGTGACTCATGCTAGAACAAAAAATATTATTAATATTTTCCAAATTATTAGAAAATATTAATTTATTATCATAATACTTACTAAACTTAATTCCGACAAATTACTTTTTGAACTCGTCATGCTCAAAGCCCTATTATCTTCTATATCTCCTTCTTCAGACTCAATGGAACCTCCTTGGTATAAGAGATTTTGAACGGGCAAATTATCATAAGTATTCTGGATTTGTTGCGACGATGAATTAGTTTCTTTCAAAAACTGATCAAGATATGACATTTGTGAAGAAGGCCTTTCCAAAACTATGAAATTATAGAACTTTAAGAATTAGCTCATCGCTTATGCTCTAAATGTAGGTGCGATATAGATAATACATTAATAGGTATTAAGAAAACACACATTAAAATAAACTATAAAAAATTCACAAACAAGGTGCATTCAAACAGATTCACTCTGTTAATATTCTATAAGTAAAAAACACGGAAAAACCACTAGGCTGCAAGACAAAACAGTACAATTATATTAGCACTCCAAGCAGTAACCAACAGGAAAATAAATAATTGCAAGCAATTGCACATTAGGCGATAGCAAAACATTATGCTGAGACTAACCCTTAATGTGACGTTTGAAGAAGGTTGAAATTCCAACATTTGCTGCATGTAAACATTTACAATACTTCACATATTAATTGTAAATAAAATAATAATAGTTTTAAATAATTTATTAAACATAAAATTCCAATCGAAACTTAACAATATCCTCTTATGTGGAAAATACAGAAACAAATCAAAAAAATCATAATTTTATATACCTAATTTAGTTTGAAAGTAGTTAGTTCATTCTTGAATTTATTTACTGATTTGTTTCCCAAAAGATAGATTATTCAAACAGCACTAATAAATTAATAATGCAATAAGTTCAGTGCTTTGATAAAAGTTTTTCTTCAAGTTTTTTAAGTAAATCTTATACTGAATTACCAAAATATCACTTTTACTTTAAAATAGCTTTGTCTACCTTAACAACAAAATAATGTATTTAGCAAAAGTACACAGAAATCGAATATTTAAAAATATGTACTTAATATATATAATTATAGATATTAAAAATGATGTAGGTACCTAAAACTGCTTTTTTGAAATAAAATAAAAAATATATTTTATTTTAGATAATTGTTAATAAATATGCAAGTGATGCACAAATATGTGTGGCGTGAATTAAAATATACAGAATCAGAGACACAATCAACGAAAGTGAGAATGATGGTAAACGATAAAACTAAAGAAGTTTTCATATAGAGCTATATTGCGCACAGAAATGTTTGTCCAAATAAAATGTTACATAATGCAAAGCAAAAAAAAATCTGGCACATCACTGCCTCTCCCGCCTGTCACGGATTACTGTTGATGCCGTCTTTTGTTTGTCTTAATTATTAGTTGAAGTTGAGAAACATGGAAAGTTTGGAATGTCAATTGTGTTAATTTTATTTCTATATTACCTTAACCACAACCAAAGAATATATAGTTTATAGGGGGTATAGTTTAAAGATAGGAAAAGCTTTTAATGAAACATATCTTTAGTAAGCTACTGAGTTATAAATTATTATAGAAACACCAATGAAGTTTGAGCTAGCGCACTTGCTAGTACACAATTTAGATCAAAGTGAATTCCTTTATTATGATTAACTGCTCATAAACAGAATGTTACCAATATGTTCCATTTAACTTAATCCACCCACTTACCACACAATATTTAAAAAGTAACAACTTTTTCAACAATTGTCAAGTTCTGAGCAGAGCGTTTGGTGTAAAGTAAAACATGAGTAGTTGATGCAGTGTGTTTTAGTTTACCCAAATAACACTACCCCTTAAGTAACCCCAATAGAATACACTTCTGTATCATGGTGTCAATAGTGGTAACATTTTTGGATATTTATGAAAAATAATTCATTATTTGTAAATTTATAAAACTCAGTACTTATGTACATAGTAACTTCACGAAAATAATGATATGATTTATAGATGATGCCTACAACTTTCGGTTTCTCTGCATAATTTGTTTATTGTTTAAGAAAAGGTAGTTACTAGTTGTATATTTGTGTACTGTTTAGCTATATGCTATTAATAAAGTATTATTATTATTATGATTATTACAAACGTGATGTATAATTCAGATATTAAACAACTGACACATTTTACCAAAACGTAGTATTTATAAATCTAATGAAATTAGTAAATATCATATCAGTAATTAAGTTCCATCATAAAGGATGAAACTTAATTAATTGCCTCCAATTTTAACTAGCGACTAGCCAGGTAGGTAGGTCACTGATGATCCCGACCAATCCGGTAGCTCGTAACATATTGCAGACTGCACAAGTGTGCGATCAATATTTGTTAAGAGTTTTTTTATTATTTTGATCTTTACACCTCATGATTTTGATATTTTGAATTTGGATAGTGAATTGAGATTCTTGTTTCCTCGATTTTTTGTCTGTTTTGACTCATAGCTAAGAAAAAGAAAAGTTATTTTAACTGTTTTATGTTTTCTGATTAAAATTCTATTTATTATTTTGCCTTGGTACCTTCTTGCTTTCTTCTGTAAAATTTTATGTTTTTTTAGATAGTTATGTAAAGGCTAATTTATAATTCTATCATAAATATGAATTATGAATGTAAAGACTTTGCGAGTTTTTTAGTTATATACAATATATTTGGTGTGTCGGGAGTTTGGAGCCGAGAGAAGCTGTCCGAAGTGTGAGAGCCAAGCAATAAAGGGGAGGGTGGAAATACTAACCACCTCTATTAAATCACAACCTATATTATATCCTAATACAAGAGACTTTGGTAAGAAATAAATTAGCTTATAGTTTCTTAAATTAAAAACGATTCTTCTGGGGGGACTAGTCCCCCCAGTGAAAATACAAACATGAATATAGGCGATACTAATAGACAAAAAAAGGAATATTATAGCAAAAACTATTTAGGACCTTATGGAGTTTATATACAAGCAAATGAAGAACTGGGCAAAAATTTAGGGAATTACAATCACCTTAGTATATGGCAAGAGAAATATTTGATCTCAACCTTGATAATTTAAAAAAAAATTAGACAAAAAGTAGGAATAGAATAGGTGTAGAATTCAAAGACTTGACTCCAGTCTGCAAATAATTTCCAAAAAAATGATATCCTAAACCAAAAAGGGGTACAAAATGTTCATTTCTGCCAACATGATATCCTGTAAAGGCATAGTCAAATTTGTCAATAAAAAATTTACTAAAGAGGACTTGTTGAAATATTCTAAAATAGATAATCATAATATTTTAAATGTCCAAAGATTAAATAGACGTACATTTAACAAATTGGGGGAAACAGTATTTGTCACAACTTATCTCAACTTGTCTCAACGGGTACAATACTATATACCATATCTGGAAAAATACTTCCAAAACTTATAACATCTGCATCAACATGTTAGGGCCCAAAATAGCAAACATCGGTCTTGCTCAAGGATCACCTCTTAGTCCCCTTCTCTTCAACATTTATATGTACAACATCCAACTAAGTGTAAAAAGATAACATTAAAATCATCATGTACGCGGACGATATCACTGTGTTAGAATGGATACAATATCGAGAACATCATTGAAAATATAAATGTGTTCAATTTTGTAGCATTAACACAGCTAGAAAATTGGTGTGAGAAACATAACTTTTCATTAACTACAAATAAATCTTCTTGTATCATTCAGAAAAGGTATAGAAAAAAATATTTGCATATTCATGCAAATGTTCATTACATGTTCATTACATATCATGTAAAATAACTAATAGCTTGAATATACTGAGAGCATTCTCTCACTAATATATAACAGTATTGTTAGGTCTCATTTTGAATATGGGTGTCAAGCCATTAGCTCCTTTAATAAAAACTCACAGGCAAATTAAACAAATTAAATCAACAGGCTCTTAGAATAATCTCGGGGTGCATGAAATCTACTCTTATATATGGACTTTTAGGTGAATATGCCGAGATGGATATAACACATAGAATACAGTCGCTCATGATAAAATTTTTAACTTAAATTTAAGCGTTTCAGAATCATCTTTTACAAGAAATATTAACAGACCTAAGAGATTTTTGTAATATCAACCAAGAGTATTGGAGAAACAGAAAGTCACCAGCCCTGATTACCAGGGAATAAATAAAATATAAAAGGACCCTGTGTTACCACGTTTTTTGCATGAATACTGCTATTTAATTGAACCAGTAAATTATACCGACATGAACTTAAATAAAGGAGTAAAGAACTCCAAAGAGTTCTATAATATATCTAGGGAATTATGTCCGGGTCACTGTCAGATTTTTACGGACGGATTGTTCGATTCAATCGAGGAAAAAGTTGGCATTGGAGTATATATACCTCAAACTCTCCTTTTATGATAGCTTACCAAAATACACCACAATATGTACAGCAGAAATAGTGGCAAGAAGTAAAGCATGTAGTTACTGTATTGAAAACAATATTAATTTAGCCATAATTTTCTCAGACTCTAAAAGCGCTATTCAAAATATTGTGAGAACACAAATAGATAAAAACCTAAATCATATTGCAATTAAAACAAAGTGAATGATCATTGAAGCTACCCAAAATAACATAAAATATTAAACTAGCCTGGATCCTGAGTCACACAGGGATTGAAGGAATGACCATGCAGACTGGAATGCAAACATAGGTAAACACCTAATGGTCGCCAATAATATCCTGCTTGACAAATGTGACATAATCACCTGTCTTAAAAAACAGTTCTACAACAAATGGTAGTCTGCATAGAAAGAAAAATGTGTAAACAAAGGGATACATACTTGGATACTTATACTATCCAAGATAATTTTAAAAAAATATAGGTAGGTATCATAAATTCCCATTCACCAATAGAAGACATATTACCAGCATAATCCGGATAAAAATAGGACATTGCTTAACACAAATATAATATTACATATTTCATTCAACTGTAAGGTATTAATAATAAACCTTTTTTAAAAGTTTTAAATCATACTGAAACTGATGGTAGGTATAACTGTATATTTTAGGTGATACGTGTCAATCAGGTCTCACATACAACTTTCAGTCATATGAACAATAATGTCACCGAGCGTGATCGAATCGTTCATGGGTTTTGAGTGTGATCCGGTCATTGTAAACGGGTCGTTCATAAACGATACATCACTAGAAACCTGGATTTAATTGGAGGTATTAACATTGAAATTCACTAATTTCATACTAGAAACTAATTTACTACCCTAGTCACAAAAGTACATCTTTGGTTACTAATTTACCTGTTTATACTTTAAATACTTTGATAAAATATAATTATATTTCAATAAAGTTTAGGAAATTTATTCTCACAATATGTTTGAAGTTGGGTAGTGATTTCACTATGATATTGATATAGTAGCCATAAATTACTGTATGAATTAAGACTTCAGGAAAGAGTAAAAGATTACCTTACAAACTTAATTCATTCAAAATTTTATAGAAATAAATCCTCGAATAGAAAAAATGAGCACAAACTATTAACTCATTATTTGGGCTTTATTCAAAATTAACATAATTGGCAGATAATTATAAATTTTTAGATTTGTTTTTCTATATTTCCCAATTATTTTGGATTACTTATAAGATTATAAAAAATCTAAATAATGCACTATGTCAAACATTATAGACAATAATTCTTTAACTCTTTTTTATCGTTTCAGAATAGCATTTAAATGCCACAAAGGTGTTATAAAAAAGTAGCAAAGTATTAATATTAAAGAGTTGTATTTAACCATAGAGCCGCATGTAGAGCAACATAATCCCCCAGACGCAGGATGTAATTCCAATCACCAAGGGCAGTTGTTTCAGCCAAGAACCGACTAAATACATATACAAATAATTACTACCCGCCTGGGAGTGCTAATATACATTGCAGCCAAAGGAAGCTACTAGATCATATATTGATGGCTGCAATGTCTATAAATATTAATATAAATTGTTTGGTACTAAATTTTAAACAAATACAAAAATAATGTTAACATATACTGCAAATAAAAAAAGTAAATAACAATTTTAAAAACAGTAAAATCAAACAATTTAAATTAATAGTTTGACAATAACATTTTAATCAACTTACATCCTTCTGAATCCAGACGATTCTGGAAGTCCTTAATTTGCTTTTCTTTTCGTTTAAGGTCAACCGTTATGGCCTCATTTCGCTGTCTGTATTCTCTCAGTTCCCTAGAAGATTATTCATAAAGAGATTTAACAAAAATCAACAACTAGCACCTTACTTTTGAGCTGCTAATAAAGCTTCTCTAGTTTTACTCAGATCTTCACTTATAGCCTGTTTGGCTTGTATTTCACTCTGCAAAGAACTTTGTAAGTTAAGCAGCTCCATTTTATCTAACTTTTGTGATCTTCTATTCCTCCAGTTTTTATCTGATCCACCTACTGCATTGGATACACCTTAAAAAAGTTTTAAAAAAGCACATCTTAATAGGCCAGTAGAATACATTCCTCTGGTAGCTTTTATACTTCTAAATCTAAATGTTTTAACATTGAATACTCCAAAAAGTTGTCTGGAGGCCAATATCAAATATTCTCAATCAGTATAAGAAATGTGGCACATTATACAAAATGTATAAAAATGTGGCACTTTAGTGACTATAACTAATTCGAAATATATGTAGAAGAGACCATTACTTTCCAACAGAATTTTATTATTTCATTACAGTCCAATAACATATTAACATTATAATTTAAATAAATCTAATTCTATTCATCTTAATAACAGTGTTGCAGCAGGATAAGTAACTATATTGAATTATCATATTATGTAGCATTCATTATCTTCTATAATAGTCAAAAACCATTTTAATTGATTAAAAATAATTGACGACAATAAATTAGGACTGAGTGTACATACTGTCAAAGCAATTACCAGGTTGTGCCGAAGATGAACTGAAGAAAAATTTGAACTGTCTACAAGTCAAGTTTTGATGTTTCTGATTGATGATGCCGTGACAATGCGATTGGTATGCTGTGAGCTTCACAAACATGGTTGTAGGTTGGTACATGTTACGTGTAAAGTGTATGTTTTATATCCTGTGACAGAAACTATTTGACAAGCTTTTCCAGAGGTAGATGCACTAGCAAGTACAAAATATAGTGTTTCCCCTAAATGTCTTCGCACATAACCCATGACAACCAAGTGTCCTGGACTCCACCATACCGATTCTTATATGTTGGGGAACATAGTTGAAGGCAGCTTTTCATGCTGATAATTTTTAACAAATTAAAACTGTGTTACTGTAATGAAGCACATTTTATTTAATATAAAATTTAATAGATCGAGCACCTGTAATTATTTATATTATAATTCCGGGATCAAATAAAATACCTGAAACAACATTTAAGACCAGAGAAATATAATTTACCATGCCGGCCCGACTCGAAGAGAGGCGCGCACACTCTAATCCTTACACCTGTTATGCTGGCCAGAGCAGCACAAAGGATTTACCAGTTAGTCTCTGCCCAGCCTTACAATGTTCCAGTTGTGTCGACTGCTGCCTCTGCAATCAATCCTCAGTAAGTAAAATTTGCCAAATCTACAAAACCGACTCAAGTGGAAATTTTTATATCAAAACAAATTGTCACTTAGGATAATTTCGCCAGTTCTTGTCTAATATTCTAAGTCCACAAGAACACCACTTTTTTTCTGCCACAAAAATTTTCACCATTCACGACTTATTGGTTTATAAGAATCTACCAAGTCCGATTTTGCCATTGCACATATCCGAGCTCTTAATGCCAGCTGTGGCCAGGAAGAACATTCAGTCGATTGCCGTCCATCGCCACAACCAGTACTGCCCGTCCTGCAGCTGCTACAAGTATAAGGAATAGTAAGTAAATACTCCAAGTCCACAAATTGGGTACTTGGGAAAATTTCGTCGACTACTGTCTACTATAGTGAGCTAATATTCTAAGTCCAATTTCGACACTGCGCATGTCCGAGGTTCCACTGGTCCTCAAGTCAATAGGGACCAACTCGAACATTTAGTCAATAGCCGTACAGCAACGAGACCATGCCTGTCACCACAGCTGTTACTTGTCCGAAGGATTAAGAAGTAAGAAATAGTCCTAAATCAGGAATTCGAACTATTGCGCAGGTACCAATAGTTCCCCACTGTCAGTCAGAAAAGTTCCTGAGAACTAGCGAACCTTTATTTTCAGCTATCTTCAGCGAACCATACCTTCTCTTTTCAGCATTAATGTCGCCGGTCTACAAGCTTAGGGAAGACACGTCAAGTCCCGTTCTTCGTGTCAGAATTAGGTGTTGCAGCTAATCATACCGTCCCTTTTCTGCTTTACTGTCGCCGGTCTACAAGCTTAGGGAAGACACGTTGAGTCCCGTCCTTCATGTCGGAACTACCTGTTGTAACTAATCATACTTCATCAATCAATCAATCAATCAATCAATCAATCAACAATCATCCTTCGTGTCGAAACTAGGTGTCGTGGCTAATCATATTTATCTTTTCAGCTTTACTGTCGTTGGTCTACAAGTTTAGGGAAGACACGTTGAGTCCTGTCCCTCGTGTCGGAACTAGGTGTTGTAGCTAATCATACCTTCTATTTTCAACAGGAGATTTTATTACACCAGATATAACTTGTAGACAATAGCCAAGGGAGTAGTAGTTTATTTAACATTTTGCTTAATATTTGCTTAATCATTGCTTCCTCACCTGGTATCATGCTCACGCTGTAGATGATTTCACTTAGCTTATTGCCACCCCATTTGTGAATTAACCCCGCTTGTGCTTATTTTTGCTTGCCTACACTGCATGGTTGCTTTTGGATTATTTAAGAATTCTTAATTTTGTACATTGTAGGTTTATGTAAATAAATATATCTAACGATTAGATAGAATACTGGTGTATTTTTCATAGCTGTGTGTGAAGTCTAGTTTTCCCTAATGACTGGCTGGCATACCGTATCTTTACTATAGCTACCAGAGTAGTGGTGTTTCTGAACTATAAACAGGGACTGGGACCCGAGGCAAATCAAAAGAGAAACGGATACTCAGGTGTCAAAGTGACACTTCATATCTGCAAGCTGACGTATACGTCAAAATACTACAAACAGAAAAAGAAATACCGATACAAAAATTATAAAACAGTGATTTGTCTTTACCGGAGTCACTGCAAATAGTGGGTGAAGTAAATCAACTGCTACATGCTATAAATAATAGCACATAAAATAAGCGTGTTAAAAAAATTGGAGTGTATTACAGAAAGATATCGGTTTTCCCAGATTAAGACAATTTTGTGATGGTACTAATGTAACTCCTGATCGGTTAAGTGTGTTCAGACTATTTTAAGTATGCCTGTATTACATCAATAGATGTCAAACGGTTGTTCTCAAAAGCATATTTTTTCAACACAGCGAACATTACTTTTTGAAACAACCACAGAAACATATCTAATGTTGCAAAGTTTTTACACAATTATTTATTTTTTTGGTAAATTGACCTAAAAACACTAAAGAGAGCCCCACAAAATTTACTTGAACCGATTTACCAACTACAATAAAAACCAGTGCATGATTTTATCAATCATTTTATTTTTTTTATCTACTTTGACAAATACAACTTTGTCAATTTTTAGATTTTAAAATTTAGTTTGTAGTTTTCAATGTCAGAACATGGTGGCCCTACTTATCGAGCCTTCTGAGGGGTCTAGGTAAAATTACAGACACCTATATGCAAATTCATTTGATTCAACAGAAAAGAATAACACAGTCAATAGGAAGAGTTTTAGCAGATAATGCACACACCAATGAAAAATCAGCTCGGGTACAGTTGTTTATTACCACATGTAAAATAAGCATTACTTTGTACAAGACAAATTTTTCCTTGGTAAGGATATTTTAATGTTATGCTGTTATGCATAATGTTGATTGAGGAAAAACTCAATCTTAGAGCTAACATCACGTAGTAAATTTTAGAATTTTTCTGATGAGAATGGTCTTATCACAAATGAATGACTCATAAAACCAAACAAAAATATATGTGTCTTATAATCAAATATCTTACCAGTATGTTTAAGGTAATCTAATTCTTCCGTCATTTTTGTTGCCAATGCTTGCAAATATGCTCTGGCGTCTTTTTCATCGCTTACCCATTGAATAATTTCAGCCAGCTGTGACTCCCACTGACCCAATGCTTCTTGTTTACTTCTTAGTTGATCATATTCTGACTCAAGATTAGTCCTTTCAGTTTGGAAACGGTTCATAGATTCTGTTAACTGAAATAGGAATCAGGTAATTAAATCAATATTTTATATTATGTTAATAACAAAATCCATAATGAAAAAAAAACTAAATGATAAAACCAAAACAAAAACTCACAAATTCAATATTAGAAGAAAGTTTTTTATTATCCTCCAATAAAATTTGTTTATCTCTATCATGACGACGGCTTAGTTCAGCAATCATCTGCTCAGAGTCTGATATTGCTTCTAATCTAGATTTTTCCATTTTTTCTTTTAATGAGTGCACCTAGCAAATAATAACAAAAAGAAACTAAATAAAAGAATATTGAAAGTAGCTAAAGGATTCAGTATAGTAAATTAAAAAGAGGCAAAAAAATTTATTTATATTTTGTTTATTACCTACTTCAGTTTAGGAAAGTTTTATTTTGGTGTTTTAGGGAAGGGCACAGTAAAATATCTAGATATAAACTATAGTGGAAAGTCAAAATTATAAAAAGTGACTCATTGCCAGCGTATACAACCATTCGACGGGCAAACAGAAGGGGATCACAATTCCATAGACAAAAATATGTAAAAATTGCTAAAATTCTTCTATAGCTTTTGTAAATTTTTACAACATACATTAAAATAAGAAGTTAAAATACTTGACAAACAAACATGATTAAAAATGTAAAGTGAAATGTTTCCATCGAAAGTGTTTCCATTCTGAAACCATTGAAAATAGCACTTATATGACACCCACAGGGTGACATTATATGACATGTAAACCACTAAACTATAATACACACTAAATACTTCTACCAATAAACACTATAAACACTGAGACTAAACACTGTAAACACTGAACACTATAAACACCATTATCATATTGGCCTTTTTCCCTTTGTGCGATTTTTAATAATTGCAGTTTTAACATTGTGCCCTCATATTTAATATATTTTTATTTTAGTCAGTCGATGATTTTTGTTTTCTCCAAGCCAATGTCGGTAATGGTTCCATCCGTCTGCTATGATAAGGTGCATTATCCATCATAATGAATGCATCAGGTTCTATGGATGATAAAATACACATAAACCATAATAAGTGTGGAATAAGTGTAAACTATTTTCTAATAAATCTGAATCACTTCCAATATGTGTTATTAACAACCGCCGCCCTTTTCCGGAAGGTGCCTTTAACACCGTAGAAAATCCTTCTAAAAATGCCTGTCAGCTATTCTGAAACCATCATCTACTGCTACTGCAGCCTTACTTTTTTTCCTATAATCAGAATTTCATTTTTAAAATAGAAATCGTAAATTTCCTAGGCATAGCATATTTCACGTCGCAGTCAACTACAATCTTCTTCCTACCGCAAGCTTCTACTTTTTCTTCTTCGCATTTTTTCCTGATTTTTTATCACACTACATATATCTACAAATTCACTGACATTTATTATTATGCACTCACATTAACTGTCAAACAGAAGTTGCCAACAAAAAAACACACTTTCACGAAAACTTGCATGTTAAGTGGCATGCTCCAATTTTAAACCTTGACATTTCAATATTAGCCAATCACGTTGCTTATTTTGTAAAATACACCCATCACATTGCTTACTCAAGATCACTGTCCGTAGGGAACAGTACCTTAAATGACTGGATGGTGGCCAGGAAGGTTATCACAAGACCAGCTATTGAGTGGGCTATCAAATCTTTTCAGCCATTCAAATCACCCGGTGAGGATGGTGTGTTTCCGGCTCTGCTCCAAAACGGACTGGAAATCATCATACCGTTTCTTATTAGACTATTCAGAGCTAGTCTGGCATGGAGCTATATACCATCCAGTTGGTCCGCAGTGAGGGTGGTATACATACCTAAAATAGGTAGAATAGACCTATGCCCCAAATCGCTCAGACCCATTAGCCTGACATCATTTCTGTTGAAAAGTCTGGAAAAGGTACTGGACGGACACATTAGGACGAGTGTGTTAAGCATTCATCCTCTTAATACCCACCAGTATGCCTATCAAACCGGCAAGTCAACAGAACTAGCCCTCAACAACTTAGTCGCTAAAATCACCCAATCTCTGCAGAGTAGGCAAATTGCAGTGGCGGCCTTTCTTGACATTGAGGGAGCGTTTAACAATGCACTGCCTGACTCCCTATATACAGCTGTCACTGCTAGGGGAGTCGACCCAACCATAAGTGGCTGGATTCGGGCTATGTTAGAAAATAGAACTATAACGACGTCCCTTCAGGAAGAAACGGTCAGATTTAGGGCCGCAAGAGGGTGTCCACAAGGGGGGGGTTCTTTCCCCCCTACTTTGGTCACTGCTTGTGGATGACCTGCTGGCCATACTTTCTGTGTGGGAGGTTGAGGTTCAAGCATATGCGGACGATCTAGTCATTTTAATCAGAGGAAACTCTGAAGAGGGAATTTCCCTCACCCTCCAAGAGGTACTAGAGACAGTACTGAGTTGGTGTAAGAGGGAGCAGATGTCTGTAAACCCTCACAAAACGGTAATTGTACCGTTTACCAAGAAAAGGAAGCTGGACAACTTAAGACCTCCCTCCTTACTTGGTGAAATAATTCCATTTGCGGAGGAAGCGAAGTATCTGGGTGTAGTACTGGATAAGTCGCTTAATTGGAACTCCCATCTGGAAAAAATGATCCACAAGGCACGACTGTCCTTATGGACTTGTCGAAGAATTTGTGGGAAATATTGGGGCACTGGACCCAAACAAATATATTGGCTGTATGTGACGGTCATACGACCCATGATCGCATACGGCTCCATAGTTTGGTGGTCCAAAGGACTACAACAAAGGACCAAACTCAAACTCTCTGGTTTACAGAGACAAGCCTGCCTGGCCATAACTGGAGCAATTAGCTCCACACCGTCAACAGCTCTGGAAATCCTACTGGACCTACCTCCTCTTCATATATATTTGGAGAGAGAGGCCAGATGGGCAACATACAGACTAAAGCAGGCAGCTTTTAACATGCCGCAGTCTGACACCATGGAGCGCAATAGGCTGCTGGATGACATGGAAAGTCACAGTATCCTGGAGATGATTTCAGATGTCATGCCTGCAAAGACCAACCTTGAACTGCCCTTTCACATTCTCTTCCCAGGAAGAGATGAGTGGGATCGGAATAAGGCTGACCTATTAAGGGCAGATAGTTGTTGGTTTACAGACGGATCCAAAACACCCATGGGAGTTGGAGCCGGAGTATATAGTTGCAACCCAACGGTGAAAATATCTTCATCCCTTGGCAGTTATGCAACTATATTTCAGGCAGAAATTTATGCCATCGAATTGTGTGTACAGAGGCTGGAACAAAGGCAACTTACACGCAAATCGATAAAAATCTTCTCAGACAGCCAAGCAGCTCTTAAAGCTCTTGGTTCCTACCGTTGCAACTCAAAAACGGTATGGAGCTGCCAGCAGGCACTTGCTCAATTGAGCAGAAAAAATAGAATAACTCTGGTCTGGGTCCCAGGCCATTCTGGCCATGAGGGGAACGAGGCAGCCGACTCTCTAGCTAGGGAGGGTGCTGCTTCTGAATTTGTCGGACCAGAACCGGTGCTTGACATATCCTCGAGTACTGCCAAAGCAACGCTCTTGACCCGGGCTGAGGAGCAAATCCTCCAGTACTGGCAGGAACTACCACGATTAGTTCATTCGAAGGCGTTTATAATAAACCCTTCAAAAACAAGAACTAAAAAACTTCTAGAGTTAAGCAGGTTTCACCTACGAACTCTAATTGGCCTATATACGGGCCACTGCCGTTTAAAATATCATCTGTGCAAATTCGGCCTAGCAGAAGATGCTGAGTGCCGCCTATGCTTAGAAGATGATGAAATGGCAGAACACATATTGTGCACCTGCCCTGCTGGGGAAAGGATCAGATACTCATTATTTGGCAAAGGACAACTTCTGCCAGAGGATCTGAACAAACTCTCACCCAATAAGGTGATCAGCTACATTAAGAAGCTGGACCTGTTGGGTGAAATATAAGTAGGTGTGAGCCACAATAGACCACATGGTCGCGGTGGAGGGTCTGGTTTTCGGCCCACTCACTTTTGAACCTAACCTAACCTAACCTAACCTTAAATGTCTACACACAATAGTTTTATCGGGTAAAGATTATTTTATGCGGTGAGTCATTGTGCTCCGATACTACTTATGAGTCACTCTCATAATCATCATAATTTTGGCCAAACATTATAAAATCAAAGTTTCATCCACCCAATTTTTAACTATAGAATAATCCAGTGATGCTTTTATTAGTCAAAAGATTTGTACACCAATTTTCATACAAATATTTAAAAAATGTTGTGAATTTTTTACATCGCATTTTCAATAACCTTATTGTTTCAATGTGGGTCAAATTTAATAAAAAACTAAGACGATGGAACTATGTTTGCCACGCTTTGCAAACATAGTTGTAATACTTTGCAAACATAGTTGCAATACTTTGCAAACATACGAGTAGTTGCAATACTTTGCAAAGTATATGTTTCTAAAGACAATAATGTTTCAGCTAATATTAATATGTGTAGATTTCTGTTCACTTTTGTATATGAAAATTGCAACTTTGGAACTTCAGAGATTAAATGAATGTGATAAACTGGCCTAAGTTTGAGATGCCATTTAAATGATTATTCCTTATAAAGAACTGAACTCATAATCAAAGTTTTACCACGATAACGCAACAATTTTGATATTTGCGTGAATATACGACCGATACTTATTGTTATTATGAATCCTTTGATACCAATAAAAAAAAATATCAGTTTTAATTAATAAAGAGGTATGGTTATGTTCCATGGCTGGTGAATACATACCTCTCGTTCTAAGAGATCCCTATGTGTTTCTGCTTCATGTAGCTGTTCCCGTAAAGATGATATTTCCAAGTTATATCTGGCTTGCTGCTGTGTGAGGCTCTCATTGTACTGAACCTAAAATGTCGCGGAGTGAAAACCTTATAAACACTTTGCAATTAATTAATATTACCAAATTATGTTTATATAATTTTGTTATTAAGATTTGGATTCAAAATAAAATAGGCAAAATAAGTACTAAATTAACCCATTTATATAAATGACAGTAAACAGTACTGGAAAAAAATTGAAAACATTTTCATATGCATAAATGGTACCATGATCCTTTAAAAAATGTAATAGTACTATTTATTTTTAAGGCTTTAACAGTCTTGGCAGACTGTGGGCCAACAGATCATTTTCAAATACATAAAATCTCACACTTCAAGGAAACTGAGATTAAATTTAAACAGATAAAATATATCACTTCATTTTTAGTATCTTAAAATACAATCTCAAAGCAGATATAGAAAAGGGAGATCATGTGAAAAAAGTTTGTTCCAGTATAGAACAATATAGAAAACAAAAATAACCTTAAACTTTGAAACGTACAAGAATTCTACAAGTATTTGTAGCTAAACACAATACTAATTAGATAAAAAAAGTAGTGTGACTACCTCTAATTTTTCTAGTTCAGCTTTAAGCCTAAGTGAGTCTTGCTGATCTCTTGGACCATGTTCGCTTCTAACCCTAAGTCTATCAGATTCAGCCTGCATTTGTCGACAGTATTCCTCCGACCTCTCTCTTAATTTTCTTTCTTTGGTGGCTTCTGCTTGAGCTTCATCTACCCGCGATTCTAATTCTCTACGCAATTTTTCTGCTCTCCTTATATCATTTCTTAGAGAATCTACTTTTTGCATTGCTGTTTCTAATTCCTCTTCTTTATCTCTTACCTAAAAGGTTTATGAATAAAAATACAAATATACAGCATAATAACATTGACTTCATGTTTTACATCCTAATTAACAAATAAATAAATATAGTGACTGTAACAGTCAACTGTAATACTGTAACCACTGTTGAAACAGTTCATGGTAAAGATAGATTTTTCAGTAGCAATAATTAGAATCACTATTCTGCACAAAAATCTCATCAAACTACAGATGAACTTGCATTATATACAGTTACAATATAAAAAAGGGTGTAAAAAAGTTTAGGGTGGATCTTGTGCGGAGGCAGTTGATCATGGGTTTTGGAGCCCGAAGGAGGGCTCTCTTCACATCAACCACTTAGAGCTTCTTGCAATTTCATTCGATCTCAAAATTTTTAACAAAACTCTTTCAAACTGCGACATGACATGATAATCAGAGTCGACAATACAACAGCCCTGGCTTATGTGAACAAGATGGGAGGTATACAGGTCTGAAAATTGAATCACATTGCCAGAGAAATTTGGCAGTGGTGTGAAATCCGGAAAATTTTTATTTTCTGCTGTTATATATCATCAAACCATGTGTTTCGTGATGACAAGTATGGTCTATTGCAACTTATCATGGAGAGAAAGATAGAAGGAAGGAGAATTGGGCAGAAAGAAACAATCCTGGATGAAAAACCTGCGTGAATGGTTCCAAATACCAGAAGCTTCAACTATATTTCATGCGGCGCAGAACAGAGAAACCTACCACATGATGGTCGCCAACTTTCCGTAGAAGGCGGCACAGAAAGAAGAAGAATATATCATCAAAACAAACCAGTATTGCAGACGAACAGTCTAGGCTGACAGATATTGGAACTGAATACTGTTAAGGTAAACCAGATATTGACTTGAAGGAGATGCCGAAAACAACTACTTCACAGACAATATGCCCCGACTGGCATGCATTACTTCATTATCTCCATAGGAATCGCCACATCTTTCATCGAGACCAACCACCAGACACTGACCGATTTCGCGCTTATTATGCGCTCATCATCATCAATGAGGGCACTACGGTGTGTTTCTCACCACTACTAACAGATTTTTAATATTTAATTTTAACCACAACTAGTGTTGATTATACTCTCAAATATAAAACAACACTTTTCGGTGTGTATTTGACTACTGTAGTGGGTGTGACACAAACTTCACTACTTTAGGTGTTAATATTACTCTTATACAGGATTATTCAGAACTCATCTCTAAAACTTTGAGGATATGTGCATCCTTAAATAAGAAATAGATATCACCAAAAAATTTTAATAAACGTATTAGGATTTCCCGTAAACAATATTTAAAGTTATACCATTATAAAGGACTACGTAGCTGGGCAACTGTACTTCAACACATCTGATACTTTTCTACCACATTCCTAAAAATGTGATAAAAAAAGTAAACACGTTTTTGTCTGGAGCGCCTGGTTAAAACCGACCGAATAATGTTGGAGTGGGGATAATATATGTATTGTCTATGAGCCGTCAGTCTGTGTTGCTCTCGCGGGTGTTCTTAGGAGTGTTAAACTGTAAAATTTTTAAAATGGCTCATGTGTACAGTAATGCTGAGTTAATGGACTGTTACCAGTGGATTATCAATTAAAAGTTAGGTTTTGTGAGTGGTTGTTGCAGCAAAATGCTGAAAATCCCCAATTTACTTAATAATTTGCGTTTACAAGATCAGCAACCAGGAGGAACATTCGGTTTAGTGCGGCAAAATTGGATAAGGGCATGCCTAAAATTGTGTACAAGTCGAGGAATATTATTTCGAAAAGCTTTTGTAACAAGGTATTAGCAAATTTTTTATACCTAAATTTCACGTTTCTAATACCTAGTAATCAAGTAGCGCAATTCTTCAAAATTAGTGTAACAAAATTTTATTCATTTTAAAGACATGTCACTTTGGTCAGATCTATCTATCTTTAAGTTTATTTTAAAGTAAAAACGCTGCAAATCTTTTTTGCGCCGGGTGTCGGTATACTCTCAGATCTTCCGAAGTTTTTTTTGTGCTAGGCAGTTTGCATTGTCAGTCCCAAGGTCACTCCATTACAGTGGACCAGTATCCAGTGGCGTGTAATGGAAAATTTTTAAATAGTTTTAAAACCCCGCCAAAAAATTTTTTTTGCACTACCACATTTGTACATGTATGTTGAACATCCCCAAATTTTATTATAGATCAGTTCTGAATAACCCTGTAGATGTATATTGATACTGAAGAAATACTGTTTCTCACCGTCATGATGTAAAGCAACCTTAATATGGGACAATTATTATAGCAATAGAAATTTACATCACCAGGGTGTAACATTAACTCAAATTGTGGGTACTTTTGCATTAATAGCGAGTGTTCATTCACCACCTTTGGATGTTAAATTAACATTTTCTGAACAATTACTGTTATTTTTTAGTATCGCAGTTTAAAATGAACGAGAAATATAATAGAACTATATTATCCCACATACTTTTGCCCGCATATCTCTCGAATTCGAAAAGTTCAAGAGTCCTCCGTCAACGCAGTCTAACGGTCTGCAAGAAACGACAACTGCTACAGCTATACCCAACCCAGTAACACCTCAGAATATGAAGTAACATAATGACGCTAAACTAAAACACTCGTTCTATATTATTTTGTGGTAGATGGTGACGTCCACCTACAGCAGGCATCAGCATAGACAGCAGGAATGTCCACGGCACAGTAGAGTCCTGAGAAACAGAGTGACTATTGACCGAGACTACTTAGCGCTTTAAAGTTGCTTTTCAACTTAAAAAAAAAACCACTGGAAAAGTTCAAATTCATACTGGTTCATTTTCCTAGTTGTTTTTGTTTTGTTAACACCGCAATCAATTGAAAATGACACGTATATGTTTATGAAATAACACCCTACATATTTATTTTCACACTGGAAAAACCACATATTCCCAAACACCGTCGAGTAATAATGATTCGGTTCTGACAGTGCTCAGGTTCCGACAGTATCCAGGTGGTCAATTATATTGTGTCTCATGTTGTCGATAGTAAAATGTGTGATGTATATTCAATTTAATTTTGGTGAAGGGATGTAGGTACCTGGTATTTTTTTCAAATGAAAGAACCTATTGATATGAAAAAAAATAACAGATACACCCCTGTTTTTATAGATGGTAGTTTTAATTTTTTAATATGTTGTCCCAGAGACATGCAATAAAGGTTTTTACTTGCTGAATGCGAAAAAAGTTTTAAAAAAAGTCAGTGGCGCACATTTTATTTGTCAAAAATATTGGTTAAGGAGCCCCTCGGGATGCCACTGAACTTAATAATTTTAATCTAGGACAAAATTAGCCCCATTCTACCATAAATAACACTGCCAAATTTCGACAAAATCGGCTGAGGATTTTTTTAAAAAGTTTCACACCCTGTATCTTGAAAACGAGGCATTTCCAGACCTAAAATAACTTTTCGGATAAACTTTTCGTCTTAGAATCACTCAAAGAATTATCCTTTGAATGTTTGTAAATTACATAAACCAATATTACCAACCTGTCTAGAAAACTTTTGCTTTTGTTGTCTAAGCTCTGCTAGTTTATCAGATACCTCAGTATATTCAGCCATGGCTAATTTTTTTTGAGCCAAAGCATCTTTTAATTCTTTATCCTGAAATTTCAATTTTTCCTGTAAGTCCTGCTTATCCTTCTGAATTTCTTCTTTTTCCTGTTTCAATATCCTCACCAGTTTTTCTAACTCCTTAAGTTTGCCTATTAACAGAAGATATGTTTATATTTTACATTCATATTATAGATAAATGAAAATATTGAAATAATTTTACAGAATAATATTTTTTCATGTCTTTGAAAATTCAGTTTTGCAATAATTAATAGAGGAACTTACTGTTATCAGAGCCATCTAAAGAATCTATATGAAAATCTCTCGAATGACCTGCTTCAAGACTTCTAATTTGAGATTCTAATTCGCAATTTCGTTTTGTCAGAATATTAATTTCATCTTGAAGTTTTCTAGTTCCATCAGGTGAAATTCGTTTTTCAACTTCTTTTTCATTACTCAATGCTATTATATCACTTTTGTTTCGTTGATTTTGTTTTTCAGTTAAATTTGAATTTATATACGAAGAAAGATTACTTAAATCACATATATAGCTGCAAAGAAATGTAGAAAATTAGATTAATCTATTCCCAAGCTTAAAAATTTTTAGTTTAAATAAAAGGGTGCAGCATTTGCCTTTTAACTATTTCCAAAAATATATAGTTTAATACATTTTTCTATAACTAGTTGACATTCTCTTTAGAGAAACATATGAAAGTATTGAACTTCTAAGTATAATAGGGGGTGATATTTAAAATTTATCATTTTTTTAATTAGACCAATATAAAAAAATTTACAACAAATGTGCTATCAATTTTCTCCGAAAGGTGACAGGAACTCAAGATACTTTGGAAATCCAATGAAAATGCTCCACTATGTACATGTTTTAGATTCATAAACAACTTTTCTGATTAATTGTTTTGAAAAAAACATTGATCTCATTTAGATGTTCCAAGAAATATATAGAAAACACTCTATATACTAGTATTTCGGCTTGTTAGGCATTTTTCAATAGAGTAAATGTCTATTACTAAACATTTCCAAGCGCGTTTTCGTTATTTATTTGTTTACAAGTCTACCTACCCCCGATTGATCCTACCATCTGTTAAAGCTCGAGATTTTATTACATTTTCTAAGAAGGGTGAGGGTGTTAAATCTATCTGATCATTAGTAGTACACGGATTTATAATTAAAGATTTTTTAATTTCTAATTGTTCTAACAGATCTAAGCGCTTTCCTTTCTTTTCACGACGCAGTACCTTTACATTTTTCTGATCTATAAAATGATTGTTTTCTATGCAATGTGTGGAAAATCCTGAATTTTTTGCGTTATTTAATATGGATTTTTTTATGTTCTTTTACTCTAGTTTCAATACTTCTACCGGTTTGACCCACATACACGGCATTACAATCCGCGCAGTTAATTTGGTATACCCCCGATTGTTTTAATTTATTACTATATTACCTAACAAGCTGAAATATTAGTATATAGAGTGTTTTCTATATATTTCTTGGAACATCTAAATGAGATCAATGTTTTTTTCAAAACAATTATTTTCACGATGTTTCATAAAGAACCATCCGCTTCGAGTATCCACTTTATTTTCTGATTAGTTAGTATGATCAATATTGACTTAGGACAGAACTTGTAGTAGTTGTGACCCTCCTCGAACTTATCGACCCCATGGGAGGGTATCTCTACCGCCTCTCTGTTTGTCTTTCTCTTCCACATATTCCGGCCACATTGGGTCCTCCTCTACCCCTATCAGAGATAGGTGTCTGCAGTGCTCAGTTAGAATTCCCACCAGTTGGTTTAGAAACCTTCAACTGTGGTTCAGTAGCCAGGCTCTCTTTGCTTTGTCAGATCCCTTTAAAAAGTCATGGGCCTGTCTACAATTTCTATTCCTCATCCATATCTAATCTCATCTCATGAGCCCATTTGTTAATAGCTTCGTTAACAAATGATTCAGGAACCTACCAGAGTCCCTGAGATCCAAGCCGAACTAGTTCGTAAGCTTTCTCGTTTCTGGGATTCCAATGTGGCCGGATACCAGTGTAACCTCTTTATGTCCAGCCAGCAGCTTTAAAACATCGCTACACTCCTGAACGAATGCAGACCTTGTTCTTGTGGAGCTACTGCTTTAAGTGTGACTCGACTATCAAAGCATATGAAAACCTTCTACTCTGTACTGTTCCTTATTTCCTCCTTATTTGCAACCATTAACATTGCAAAGATCTCTGGCTGAAACACTGACGAATGAGCCCACCAATGCAAAGCTCTGTTATACGCCTTTGCCCTTCAAATATATACCTGCCTCAGAAAGCTAGTCCGCCACACGGGAACCATCCTTGTAGCACACGAGGAATCTGGAGGGAATATTATCTTCTCCTAACTCCAGTGCTCCCTCATAAGAAAGACAGAGGTGTAATAATTATTCAACCTAAGACTCTGCTTAAGTATGCCGCCATCGCCTTCCTTATCCAGGCGTTGCCAGCACCAAAAGAACGTTTAAGGCTGCTGTGGGGGTTGTCCTCATCGCACCTGTAATAGATACGTCCTCATCGCACCTGTAATAGATACCACAGGCCGGTTCACACTTGGCCACCAGACCATGGCTCCATATTGGAGCCTCTGCCTAATTACTATTGTGTAAATCCAGTGTAGCATCCCGAGGCTAAAGCCCCAATTCCTGCCTACTACTCTTGTCAGTTGCCAAAAAGTGGCTACTGACTTCTGAATGATTCTATCAATATGTGACCCCCAGTTCAACTTATTATCTAGGGTCACCCCCAAGTACTTTACTTCCCCAACCAAGGTTAGGAGCCTTCCATACATGACTGGTGCCCTAAAGTCTTCTATTTTCTTTCTTCTCGTGAAATGAATCATCTGTCTTCCTGAAGTTTACCGAGGGACCTGTTTCACTGCACCCTACCTATTAGCCTGCAGTTTCTTTGATTTTTCTGTCGCAGATCATGTCAACTTATGTAAATACGAGGTGAGAGGGAAATACTTTAAGAGACGATGGTACAATTATATATTAAAAAAATATAAATATGGTCAAATTCTCAATCAGTTTGGACACAGAGGGCGTTAAATTTTTCTCCTGCATCTTTTAATATAATATAATTTTAAAGAGAGCTCTAAAAAAACTTTTTGTCTTTCTACAACTTTTCTGCAATGGTTTAAGAAGTACTACTTAATATAATTAGAAAACAGTGTGTGTTACTAATATAACCTATACTTTGAATTGAAGTGCACAATTTATTTGATGCTACTGGTATAATTCCCATATGATGAAACATTTTGGAACTTAAATTCCTAATAGATTTTTCTAATTCTATTATATGTTAAATATGCAAACATTGTACTAACCCACTTATTTTATTCGGGAATAGCAAATAGTTTTAAATGTCATATATTAATGTTAGTACTGCTAATACTACACAACTTTGGATTTGTAAACTCATTAAACTTGACGAGGCAAACTACTCACGATTTGATTTATTATAATATGGTGATCCCAATGAAAAATTGAAGCTATATCATTTATTTTATATATAGTTATGTGTCTGTACCTACAAATACAAGGCATTAAGAGAGAAAATGAAAGCTTATAATAATCAACACATTGAATGGAAATACTTTGCATGGAAGTAAATAATTAAAATTACGGCGATGGACTAAACCAAATCAACAGCTCAGGAAGTAACAAAGACGGGAGTGGTAAACTCAAATTTTATTGTACAATAAAAATAATATATCACTACCGAACAGAACTATATAGTATAGTACTATAGTAGTAGTATAACTATAGTTATACTTTATATTATAATTATTATACTGGCAGTCCCACTGATTTGAAGATTTGTAAGGCATACAAAAGGAAAGCAAAGAGATGTATTCAGTTTATAAAATCCTCAAAGTCTAACAATATAACAGGAGTAACACAAGGGATTGGAAAAAGTCTTCATTTTTTGTTTCCAAATTATGCGTTTTAGTACGATTTTAGTCAGGCTGCCATGTCTTTTAAAATGAAGTTCAACATAATAAATTTGGTGAGCCAAAATAGTTTAAAAACAAGCTGCCAATGACAAGCATTCAACTTTTTGTTATAAAACTTCTGAAAAACAAGATGACATACCGTTTGCGTATACCTATGAAAACACACTTTTCTATATAAAGAACCCAGGATGACTCTTTGATTCATTCATTTTCGTCATAAGAATATATGCAATATAATACCCTCTAAAAGGCATACTGACTAAAATCACAACCAAAAATCTGTCACTAACTCCCGTGCTATAAACCATAATACACAGTAAATAGTACTAACAATAAACATTATAAACACTGTAAACGTTAAACACTATAAACACTAAACACTGTAAACGTTAAACACTATAAAAGCCATCGTCGTTAAAATACTAGAAACACAGAAGATGCAAAATCAATGCAGTCACATAATTCTCATTTCACTGTTACTCTCTGCTAGTACCACTATCACTAGAGCTATCACTGTCGATTTCACTATAATGATAACTATCACTGAAACTACATTTCCCTAGAGTAATAAGTGGTTCAATCAAAACATCAGCTTTTGTGTCAAGGTCCCACATATGCTGTTCCTCTTTCTGTACATATATAATGCTCTTATCCCATGTTTCTATAGTAACACGATTAATAGCCTCTCGTAGCAGTAATTTGGTGTCACTTAATTTAATAAGGTTATTTAAAGTGGTGTTATTTCAGCTACCTCATTTATTATTTCTGCGCAAACTAATTCTATAGGGTTTAGTTCAGCAGTGGTATGGTGGCAAACGTAATATAGTCACACCTTGATCTTTGGCCATTTCATCCACTACACATCTGTTTTGTATAATGTAATTTTTATGCCAATAAAAGCGATTATTATTATTATTATTATTTAATGTATTGGCCTTTTTCTCTTTGTGTGATTATTAATAATTGCAGTTTTAACAGTGTGTCCTCATATTCAATATATTTTTCTCTATGCCGATGACAGTAATGCTTCCATTCGTCCATCACAACGACTGCAGCCGGTTCTATGTATGATATAATATAATGTAAATATGTGTAAACTATTTTCTAAAAAACCGAATCACTTTCAATATGTGTTATTATCAATCATCATCCTTTTGTTACCAGTCTGGGTGAAATGCTGCCTTGATATATAGTTATCCCAAACCTTATAAAACCTGAATTGATCGGTATGACAACAAAAAACATTTTGCATATTATTAGGATGAGACAGCCTTTGTCAGAACTACAATAATAGTGAAGTAGTGGACTCTATCGATCCATTTGTCTAAAAAAATTTTGATATAATTTATATATCATCAGTGCTTAAAAATGCTCATAAAATTTTTACATTTCTTATCCCATCTTATCAAAATGTAAAAACCCAAGAGCAAAACACGAGGGATTTTACGTGGAAAATTTCCTCAACATAGTTTTTAGCAAAACCTTTTCCCAAGAAAAGTCTACATCTTATCCACAATTTTTATGCACAATAGCTATTCGGTATGATTATTTCCCAAATAAATTAGATTTTTGATAAGTTAAATTGTGTATTTGTAGTTTTACTACTACTACTGTTCTAAATATATTCCACTTCTTCCATCTTTTATTTTGGTTTTGGGATAAATTTTGACTTTACAATTATTGCAAAACTGATTGTAACTATGGAAATAATGTCTTATTTTGTAGATGACAGAAATAATCAATAAAGAACAACCACAAAACTATATGGAAAAATGGTTTTTTAAATTTCATGACTCTGAACTAACGTTCTTATAGGGCAATCAAAATCAAATAAACAGTTTTCAAAATGTAGGACCTTAAAGAAAGGAATTTAATATCCAAATGCCAGGGAATTCAATATCGCAAAAAACTTCATTACGTAGAACTGTGAAGCCTCAAAAAAAATGGTTAATGTAATTATTTCCGGTAAGTAATTTAATTTGTGTAAAGTATTGACTTGGCCATTTAGTATTGGAAGATTATAGAGAAGTTACTAGATCCCAAGACCTAATATTAAATTAGAATCATAGGAGATGAATTTCTTTCACCATGTCCTGAATTTCTCGCTACTGAACTTGTGAATATGTAGGTACTAACCAGCTAAAATTGAAATTATCCTAGATACTAAGTAATAAAACATTTAGGGCCGGTTCTACAAAGCAGGTATATACCACGGATAAAGTTATACTTAGAATATCGTTGCAAGGAGCGTTCTACAATCGCCGTATAACTTTATTCTGGGGATAAACTATGGAATAGCTTATACCTCCGAACTCGGCCAGATATACTCGGAATATAGTTATTATTGCTTTCTATTGGTTATCTCGTAGCTCTGTCCCTTTCAGAAACATAACCTATATTTGTTCTTGGTATTTAACAGGCGTAACTGAGGCAATAGCTGCATTACGTGAACTTATAAAACTACCTGAAACAATTCGCATTCAGACACCAGGAGGGAATCAACCAGTGATGTACCGAAACCGTAAAGATTATTTCTCCTGGAATGTACAAAGTATTTGTGATGCACATCTTCGAATAACATAGTTGCACGAATATACCTAACCAACCTAACATCGCCAATCCCTTGTCTATGGTTGTACGGTGGCCTGGATCAGCACATAGGTAACCAGACAATTTTTAATGCAGTCAAATCAAGGGCAGATTACAAAGTAATGAATTTGACACTTGTATAGTGTATTAGGAGATAGCGAGTATGGCAATACAAATATTTTAGTTATTTTTCAATGAACCGCATATTCGTACAATTGTGTAGAAAGAACATATGGCATGTGGAAACGCAAGTTTCCTATTCTCTCTTTGGGTATACGTTCATCACCAGAACATTCATCTTTTTTCTCTCCTATTTTGAAACTAACTAAAGTAAAAATGCAAAAAATGTTACTAGTATGTAAGTAAATTACAACTTGTGATAGGTTATATTATATTATGATCGAAGGTTAAAACAGACTGATTCCCGCCTTTGCATTCTCAGTTACTTTTGGACTAAATCTGTGCGTTAGGTCTACTACCTGCTTTTTCGGCGTTTATACTCCGTATAGTTATCCCTCCGTTGTACAAGTGATGTAGAACGCCCGGATTTTTATACTCCGAATAATTCGAGGGATAAGATATACCGAGAATTACTATTCCCCACTTTATACCGGGATTGGAGAACCGGCCCTTAGAAAATTGAAATTATTTATATTTAGAGAAATTAAATCAATAACCGGATATAATTACATAAAGAATTTTTCTGCATATTCCAATGACTAATAAAGGTATATTAAATACAGTAATGATAGAAATTATAATGGAGATATGGACATAAAATTGAATAACTGAAATGTACCTGCAGAAGTGTAAGATTAGTAGGACTTTGTGCTCAGTAAGCATATTATTTTATTTTTCGTGATATTCGTCTCACCAAACAAGAGAGTCCTACATATTCGTCTATGATGTTACTATGAAAAGTGTTTGATGCAAATCATAGACAATCCTAGTACTAAACATAATGAGCAAAAAAGTAAGCAAAATATCAAATTTGAAATGATATCTCTAGTTTTATTGCCTACTACTTGTTAATAATTATTATTTTATTTATTTAACTGTTGCTGCACCTTATTAAATATATTTTTTTAATACTTTGCACACACTTTGCAAGACAGATCTTAAAATACATGTACTTGTTAAAGTACTAAAGGCCAGTTTCATAATAAAATTTAAAACAACTTTAGCTAAAGTTACTTTTTAATATCATGAGTTAAAATTTGTCTCAATAATAATATCCAAGTAGCCAAGGTACTTAAAGACGTTAGCTAAATGTCCTTTATTTTTTATTACGAAATCCGGCATTACTATTATTGAGACAATTGGATGCAAGGTATTAAAAAGCAATTTTAGCTAAATTTCCTTTAAATTTGATTATGGAACCGGTCCTAAGTATAGGCTCACTTTTCTTAAAACCGAACCCATTCAAATCTAGCTTAATACAAACAAGAATTTGCAAGAACTACCCCTTAAATAAGACATTACTTTAATCAAAAATAAAGTTTGACACTACTGTTCCGGATTTTTTTTTATAGGATTTATTGATTATTATTTAGTAGGCTTAGAGAATATATAGATTTTAATAACGCTTTATTTACCATTACCACCATTAAACCATTAAACTATTGAATGGTACCATTTTATTTGTGAAACTACGGTTTTGATATTAAGAAATAAAGATAAAATTTATTTGAAGCAGATGCCGAAAACAACTACTCCACACGCAATGTGCCCTGACTGGGTGCTACGGTATGTTCCTCACCACTACTAAAGATAAAATTATCGAGAAGTAAAGTCAGTTTGGAGTTACACCAGAAATAACAAAATACGTACAAGTTTTTTGTTACATTAAATTGTAATTAAAATGTAAACAAATTTACATGGGTTGACAATTTTGATATGCCTGTAATTAACCATAAGGTTACTGCGAATAGGTTACTATCCCTTTGTTTTTATAATATTACCTTCCTTGTGTAAATGAGAACCCCACAAATGGTAAATGGAGACCTGTAAAGGCATTATTGGCAGTTGGAGGCATTGCATCGGATAATCGTATGTCAGCATCATCAACATCAAAATTGGAAGTATCTGTCGGGCTGGAAACTTCTGGGATGTAAGGAGCATTGCTCTCTCGAATTGAATCCCAATCTACACCCTCAAACCAAGTGTGATTCTACAACATAGTTGTAAATTATTAAAATATTATTTACAATATCTGTATAATATTTAATTGTCAGGTATATTTGGTGCCTCAGATTACTAAAGAAAAATCATTTTTAAAACTCACAATACTTATATAAATAACCGAATTAAATATCAGTGTAGTCATGTTACTGTAACACAGTCAAGATATTAGAAGTTTAAACCTTCACAACATCTATCCGTTTTCTGTGAAAATATTATCAGAAGGTCAACCTAATTAAAGGGACCATTTTGATAATATATTATATTTATGTCCCTTTGGTTTTACAGTAGAAAGCTATTATTCACTTACTACCAAGATTACAAAGGAAAGCTATGAGTTTTATAGTTTTCATATAAAAAATCTCATCATAGGCACAAATGAGTTCTCAACGCATTTTTATTATTAAAATATTGGCTAACCTTAAAATCCTGTATTCCATTTTGTCCTAAACGAAATTCTTGGCTACATATTAGTTGTTTGATTAAATTTTTTGCTGCATCGGACACTTCTACATCGGTAGGAAAATCAAAACAATTTTTGTGATTCATAATCTTTCCATAAGTTTCGACTAGACTCTCAGCATAAAATGGTGTTTCACCAAATAACATTTCATACATACATACACCTAAAAAAAATAATGTGTCATGTTTATAATAAAGCAAGACAATACGAGCAAGAACTTCGAACTTATTATTACATTCCTAACATTCTTACATTAGTACATTATTGCAAGATTATGAACCTACAATATTTATATATAGAATTGTGTGGAATTTTTTGTTTAGTACTTGACAAAATGAAAATGTCTTATAATCAACTACAAAGAGATAAATTAATACATCTTTATTTTCTGAAATCGCTAGAGAATGTTTACTTTTTTGGCGCAATTTCAGATCCCAAAATAATATATTCTAGTATTTCAGTCCATTGCTAATCAACCATTAGAAAACAGTACGAAAAAGTTAGTTTTCCGGCCTAAGCTGGGAAAGTAAATTCTCCGTACAGGTTTTTTTATCTATAGATAGATAGATTTATTAATCTCTTTGTATCAAATACATGACATGAGACAGGTCATTTGTCCAAACAGTCAAATTGGTAGACATTCAAGTATTACAAATTACAAAAAAAAAGAAAATCATAATAGTAAAAGCAAAGTAACACAGAGTAAAAACATAGAGTAAAACATATATCATATTATCGTTTTAAAACAACATCGTAGAGTAAAACATATATAACAATTAACATAAAATACATTAAGTACAATATAGACAATATAGTACAATATATCTTTGACTACTACTATATCTTTAACTACTATTTGTTTATATTTATAGTTATGTTGCAGTTTCTACAACTATTACTGGCTGAACTTTATTTGAAAAATCAGCAACATTATTGCTGTTAATTTCTTCTTCGACAATATTATTACTATTACCAGCAGATTTCTCTTTGTCTGTTCTCCCTCTAAATATTTTATCTGCTATGTTTAGCTCATTTCTAAGGGTACAGACATGCGGAAGATGCCTCGATAAACAAGGTGAATGTTGAGGACACGACAATGTTTACATATTTTTGGCTTATTTTGTGTTTGCAGGTTACTTGGATACCTAATGTGTCGTTCATAGCCAGTTCAGTTATCATGTTTGTGTCTCATCTCACATCCGTCTATTCAATTATTTATGTTTGCGAGCTAGTGGCTGAGTGTTTAGTGTCTTGATTGCTCAGCCCAAAGGCCCTGGGTTCGAATCCCTATTCCACCACACAATTTTTTATTAAATTGTCTACTCGTAGATTAAGGCATATTTGCAGGGATGGGTTAGCAACCATCCTGGCGATGGCTGAGGATGGGAAGGATGTCAGCTTGGTGTTAATGGGAAAGATTAAAATCAGCTGATGTTTGACTGTCTCCCTAGCTATGAAGTTTTCCAGGTTTTCCTCATTCCAGCATTTAATGGTGGTTAGGGCTTACCAACCTAAGTCGTCCCTGAGGCGCAAATGCAGTCGTGAAATAATAATATGCGGTGCAGTATTTTACTGGTTAATATCTCATGTATTTATGTATATGTAGGTATGTGTATGTAGGTACATATAAAGCCTTTTTTCTTGTGTTTTCGAATATTTTTAATTGTTGGTACCTATTTATAAATGTTTATCCCGAATTTTGTTTTGTACTTTCTATGACAATATCAGTATTTATTTTAAATCAATGGCAATAAAATTATTCTATTCTATGATATTTTGTTAATAAAAGCAAATACAGGTAACTTAAAAGAGCCTACTAAAATAACAAATATTTTTTGTCACTTTCTTTCACCATTTAGTTATCATAGAGCAAAAGTTGAAACACATTTCATCCTTGCCTGCTAAAAAGTTAACTTATCAATTGCTCTTACTTACCTAAGGACCACCAATCACATTCCGGACCATATCTACCCTGACCATCCTCCATTGCCTAAAAAATGTGAATACATTAAATATTTTAATCAGGTTATGTATCGGCGAGAGAATATTTACAATTTTGAATATAAAATAGATATTTTGTCTTTTTCATTGCTAGCTAAATTACATTAAGGTAAGTAGTATTACAAATACTACTTTATACTAAGAATTTTAGGCTGAAAAAACACCACTTCCCCTGATAAAGCCTTTGATCTAATCTTAAATAGTGGCCATGTTGCTTAGTTAATGAGACAGAGGCGCAGTTGCAAAATACATATTGAACAATCTCATATCTCATACCAAATAGGTTTATTATTAATAGTTATTTTTATAGTTACATGGGATACATTTGTAGGAACTAATATTGGCAACGCATAATGCCGCAACTTCTTTTATAACTCTAAAAAAGCTGGAATTAGGTGTAGAAAAGCTGTCTGAGAAGGTAAAGTTTGAAGTAATGTATAAATAACCACTGCAGCGTGTGTATATTAGTTGATTTAAGGATATGTGGAGAAAGAATGAATTATTTCTGGAAAACAAAAAATTTATTCAAAATGATATGGGTGTCTATTTATTTATAAAAAAACTGAGTTCTATAATTAAAAAGAACATTGATACAAGTAATATATAACCCATAGGTATAAAAACACCAACATTTACAAAAACTAATGCATATATAACATAATACGCAATACATACTTTACTGTATTTAGGTATTTTTCTACAATTCAGTAAAAACTAATATTAACGTAATAAAATAAATAACTGCACCAGAATCTGTCAGAGGTTTTTTTTTTAAATATAAATACATAAATATAGAAGAACACAATACATTCTTCTGACAGTTAAGTCTCCGAAATGTTAGTGCTATTTTAACTTAAAGCCAAGTTTGGCTAAGTTAAGTTGGTTACTGCTCGTCTATTTTAATTTTAATAAATCTTATAGTAACTCACATTAAACCGACTTTTATTACCTAGATTTGAGAAACATTAACCCCTGGCATGTGTATTTTTGCACCTTCTTCACTGTAGGTACCCAGCCTCTACTCATCAGCAAGTAAAGTCCGTGTGGACCATTCACCACATAAAACCAATGAGTGATGGCGCTCGAGATAAAAAAAAATAGACCGACCGTTTAAGGGTTTTAAAACCGAAAATATATTAAGCGAGTGTCACAATTTGGCGTCCCAGAATAGTGAAGGGAAAAAGAGCATCACAGCCTATAATAAAATTTAACTTTTTCCTTTTGAAAAAAATTTTGATTTAGAAATACGTTAGATATGGTTAAAAGAGTGTGTCACGGTTCGATTTTGTGGGTTGACGATTTAACGGCGCAATCTTAATTCATGTAAATAAAAGCATATTTTATATTTCGCATTGCCGGTATAGCATAGCATATGAGTTGGAATCCTGACAAGTTGGGTGAAGGATCGGCTAAATAACGGTCAATCGTAAAAGTGAGATTGCGATAAAAATGTCCTTATACGCCATAGGCGTCGATAACGTTGTAATTCTTTCACAAATTTCATATCTGCTAATATCTGCCTATCCGCAAATTAATTTCAAGATGCCCCTATTTTAAAACTATTATTTTTCTCTATCTATTTGCCCAGGATATCAAATCTCTGCATGTGAGATTAATATAATCCCATTTCCAACCATTTGGTTACGACTATGGTATTGGTAGACCAATTCTTCATATCTCGAAATAAAAAAAGAATAGAAAAAAATAAGAAAAAATCCACGCTGAACGGTTCTCTCGCAGACATTTTTCCGTCGAGACGAACTATCGAGTGTTCGGCTTAACCGGAAGTATCGTAAGGCCTGTAACTCTGAATGTGCTTTTGGTAATTTGTACCTTCCTTGTTTGGGATTTAGTCACGTTCCTGAGTGATATCAACCTTCGTAGTTTGTTTTTGTGTTGTGTAACATTCTTCAGAAGTGTCCTTCCTATTTGGGATTAAAAGCCTTACGTCTCCGGGACATCCAACATGGGAGCCGATTTCTGTCCTCAAAACCACTGGAAAGAGCCGTACATACTAGGGTTCCTTTTAACATTCACCATGGCCCTGATAATAGATACTCTATTCCTGCTAGTATTTATTTTGTCTTCCATACCTCGCATCCTTCGAGCTGTTAAACCGAGATCACGTGCAGAACCTGCAAGGGCAAGGACAAGGTCTACAAGGACCTCCGCAGTCTCACTAAGATTCGCGGCTGTTATACAAGTTGAAGTAGAAGTCATAGCCTATATAGTGGATCCACACCCCAACTGTCAGCAGCTGATAAGTTATATGTTGTACTGTTTCATATTTTACACTTTATAAAGGAGGTTACCATGAGAACTGGAGCCTAGTTATATCTTATAAATAATGTTACCATGAGAAGTTTAGCCTAGCATATTTTATAACTAATGTTATCATGAGAGGGTTTAGCCTTATTTAAATTTATGAAAACTTAGATCACACCTTTTAATATCATGTGTTGTCACCATTATATGCATTGCTTTTTATTACCGTTGTGAGCCGAGCATAAAACCTTTTAAAATCATATATTGTCACTGTTATATGCACTACTTTTCTATTATCGTTGTGAGCCGAGCATAATATAGATCTATATTCCACCGGACGTTATTTATGTGTTATATAAGAGTCTCATTACAACTGACACTGCCTTTCCTTTTGAATTTTGTTAAAATAAAAAAATATATCTGTCACTACCTTTTTTTTATGGTTACCATCAAATCTACCCTGAGATTACGTGGCAAGTGTACCATATGCATAATATGATAGAAAGAGAATATAAGTTCATTTCTAGACTAACTACACGCAGCAGTTTTTGGTAATATTTTCTTCACTATTAGAGACAAAGCTATCAACATATTTATAATAGAATATTATATCCAAACTCACAGAAATATATAATAAGATGCTCCAGTTGGTAATATCTCTTGGATACTACAAAAATGTCTATCTTTCCTGTCTGGATACTACAGAAATGTCTTGGATACTACAAAGCTATCAACATATTTATAATAGAATATTATATCCAAACTCACAGAAATATATAATAAGATGCTCCAGTTGGTAATATCTCTTGGATACTACAAAAATGTCTATCTTTCCTGTCTGGATACTACAGAAATGTCTTGGATACTACAAAGCTATCAACATATTTATAATAGAATATTATATCCAAACTCACCGAAATATATAATAGGATGCTCCAGTTGGTAATATCTCTTGGATACTAGAAAAATGTCAATAATTGTACTAAAAGTATCTCTCTCATAAAAAAAATCGGCCAGACCATGATGTTTTTGTATTAAGCTATATTTCTATGCCAAAATTATACAGTGGCGCTAGTATGGAGTAATAATAGTATCGGAGAACTTTTACTATTCACTGTAAAAAATAATCTTTAAATGAAGTAATGATTGTGTACCGCATCTACCAGACTATAATTTAATGAAGTTATATGATTTACGATGTATTATGTGATTACTACTTAAAAAATATTTTAATTAATTTTTATATATTTGTAAAATTTGGCCCTCTTCATGACATAGATAGAATCGCGATCCCTGCACACGTCATAATTTTGATCAAAGTATAGTGTAGTAACATTTTTAATTTTCTATTAAATTATCCAATTTATTTGCATCCTTGGTATCATTTCAGATCATTATACTTATCCAGCCCTCTGTACAATAAAATATTTTGTACACGGCTATTAAATAATGTATCCATTATGCATGTTCTCATGAGAATAATGGGCAAATTCACATACTATTTACCTACGTGTCTAAAAACATTTTATTAGTAAGCCATGACCAGGTCCTAGAGTGTATTAATGGTCTGGCCCAATTGGGACAGAACAACCAGGTAAAATTGACCTGGGTACTAGGTCATCACAACATAACAGAAAATGAAGAGGCCAATGCACTGGCTAAAAGAGGCTCAAGTATACAGTTTACCGGGCCCCAACCAGTTCTCGGGCTTACGCCTAGTTATGTAACAAGGTCTATTGAAAACTGGATCAAGAAAAGATAAGAGGAAGAATGGTCAAACGGGACTGGGCTGCGACAAGCCAGGCTTTTAATTGAAGGCCCTTGGTAGAACGCAACTCAATCAATACTTGCGCTAAGTCGTAACAGCATAAGGATTGTCACAGGACTGCTGGCAGGTCACGGACATCTCAACAAGTACCTTAACACTATCGGCCTTAATGAAACTAGAAGGTGCAGGTTTTGCGGACACGATGATGGGACTCCATTCACATCCTCTGTCGCTCTGCCTGTCTCATGGTCAAGAGACACAAACATCTGGGTGCAACATTTCTCCTGCCCCAGGACATTAGAGAGCTTCCCCTGAAACAGGTGTTGGCCTATGCGCATAACACGGGTCTCTTTCAATAGCTCTCGACTAGCGGCAGGCACAATGGGTCGAAAGACCTGAGTGCTGCGGGTAACTGCGCCGCCTTCCAACAACAAGCCATGACCAGTGACAACTGATGAGATTTGGATATGGAGGGGGGGGGGGGCGCAGAAACAAAAAAATGTTGGTACATGTTTCATGACTAAATAATGAATTTAGAATATCAACATTTGAATATATATATATAATCATTCTCCATTTTTTATAAATGATAGTCAATTAAACCGACACTTTGGGTGTTAGACTCTCAACAAATAACTGGTGGCAGATTAGTTATTTGTTTTGAAGTTTTACTAGGTTTGTTCCAGCAAAGTGTTGGAAACATGTTGGCAACAACATGTTGCAGTGCGCATGATTGTTAGCAACAGTGTTTGTTATGTTTACAAACATTTTCAGTTGGAACTTCCTAGTTATCATTTTCATCCATAAAATCCATTTCAATATTTAATTAGGATACAAGTTTGAAATATGTTAAGTGTTTACGATTTGCACACTTTCTTAAATAAATTTAAGGAAAGTAATTTAACTTGGGCATGATTTATAAGTAAACGTAAATTGTACGCCACACACAAAAATACAAAAATCACACTGAAATAATAATCTGTCTGAGAGCTCTCAAATTCACGGTGTCTGTTAACGTCACAGGGCACTCGACTAAAAAGCACAAAAAAGTTTGGTTAATGTTCAGCAATGTTCGTACAAAATTTGCAAACTTTTAAAACAGGTTTCCAACATGTCAGAAAAGTCACTAACAACTGCAGGAACAACAAGCTTATGTAAAATGTTACTGACATTTAGATGCTGGAACAGTAATTACGTAGACGCCATTATTTTATTTGAGGAGGGCATGCCCAAAAATCCTCAAATCCATCAAAATAGTCTCTGAAATATTCTAATAGATGTCTCTATGAGACGCCCTGTAAACATCTGAGCTATTTCTTTTATTGATTTTTCTTTGTTAATGTGTTTTTTTTTAAAGTTAATTTATCACAAGACAAAACTTTACACTAAGAATAGAATTGGTATATATGTTTAAATCAATTTGTATGGATATTAAGAAAATAGTCTTGCCATCAGGCTCTAAAAATATAAAAAAATACCGTTTTTTATTATTTTTAGCCACCCCAAAACAAATTTAGTAAATCCACTAGAAAAAATACATAAATTTATTTGGACCTTATGCACACATCACATTTGTTTTAAAGTCACTATTTATTAAACACCAAATATAACAAGAGTCAAAAGATTTACAGTTCACTCTACAAATATTTGATACACTTATTTATATTCATAAGTAGGTATTTATTTTAAACTATCACGTCGACAGATGCAAAATACAACTAACTGCCTGAAGATCCCGTGTGCATATTTATATATTCTCCTGTGACTCACGCCTGTTCGAGAAAGGTACCATAGCATCTCATACACACCAGAAACGTCGATTGGTGGCCTGGAAGATCTTCGCGTACATATTGGTTATCGTTCACAATGCTTCGTGGCAATTCGCTCTGGTTCTCGAAAGGGCTTTCGTCACATTATTTATAGTAATTGTGGTTTAGTATAATATAAAGGCCTAGAGGCTCTACTTTATGTTTGTTCTTGCATTATATGTTATGAACCCTGAAGGTTGTTCTTAACTTAAAAAAAAAGGTCTGCAAGAGGTACATAATTGCAGGTGACTACCAAAAATTACATTTTATTAAATCAATAATAATTTCAGTAAATTTAATGAAATACTTATTCTTCAGAAATACTTTCTTCATCGGTAATAAGAACTAAATTGTATTTTATATTTAATTATTAGAGAGCTACCTACTAGATAATTAATCATTTCTGGACCAGCATAGATACCGTTAGAATTTATGGATGTTGAAAGAGGAATTATTTGAAATATATCATCATAAGAATACTACAGAATCTGATCTTTCAGACCATCTCCAGTTACTTCCACTCTTTTCCTTCGAAAAACAATAAACATGTTAAACAATAAAAAGTTTAGTTAGTTTCAGAAAAGGTTTCTCTGAACGTGAAAGTAATATGTGGCTAAATATGGTTTGTAGGATCATAGCTTTTGTCAGTTCATTGATTAAACCTAGAAAAAATACTCATCTAATCTTATCTAATCTAATGATCCATTTTTAGCCACCCTATTTTATTAGAAATGGTGAATAACTAACCTAGAAATATGCTTGTAATATCTTATTTTGAACTATATAAAATAACAGTGTTGAGTTAATATCAGATTTCAGATTTATCCAAAAATAAAAAAATTTCGATTAAATTTAATCTCTTGGTTAAATCTGAAATTAGTATCAAACGATAGCTTTTGAAAAGTTAAGATAGGAATGTGCAAACCGTTTTGTTTGATCTCTAACCGTTTAGATTTTACGGTGTGTCAAAGTTGCAAAATGTCAATATTCACCTGTCAATATTTCAAAAACAGTTGAAGATAAGTATAGGACATCCTACATGAAATGTGTTTAGAATATCACATAGAGTTCAAAATTGCAATAATATACAGGGTGTTCCATTTGAAATAACGAAGTTGTGGTCTACTTCCGATATAACCGAAAGTGATGTAAACCTGAAAATATTTTCATTGAATCGGAAATAATGGAAAACCTCCCCCATAAAAAAATCAGATTTTTATTGTTAACAGAACCCTAAAAACGTCTAATACCCGCTTTGTGTGAATAACCCTGTATAACATGATACACCCTACTACTATTACAAGTTGTTACATGTCAAATTTAACAAATGTTAAAAGCCAATTTTTCCAAATTCTGAACTAAAGTGAATTAAAATTAAGTGTGGCAAAATTTGATTATATATAGTGTAGTAGTATAAAAACATTGAGACCAATTTTGCTGACCAATGCAGATTAATTAATTCCTAACCCATTTTTTATATATTAACGTATAATGCTAATCATGATACAGAAAATTATTTCAACGATTATTGTTTTTTAGTCCTATTTATTTTCTGTACAAATTTCCTTAAGTTCCAGGTTTGCATAGAAAAGAAGTACTAAAAGCGCAATTCCACTAAGGCAATATGTGGCATGTGGCAATAATGCATGCTACACACTACACAGGGTATTTCAATCCAACCCACATGAAGCGACATGAAGCATACGTCATTGCCGCATGCCTCGTATGTTTCACTGGACGCATGCGTCATCTTTGGATAAGATTCAGCTTGTTGAATGATGATCCTTCAGCTTCCAAAAACAAACGGGTCATGGTGCAATATGAAGTGGAATATTGAAAAAACTATGTCGTTAAATTAGTATCTGATTTCCTTATATTCGGTGAGACTTTTTCTAGCAAGTATTTAAAGTCTTCTCTGCTCATTCGCTAAAGTTTTTAAATAAAATGTCGTCAGCCACTAATTTGTTGAAAAAGTCATTACAAGCTTCTTGATTATCAACGTGTAATTCTCTTCTTCTCCATCTTGGCTTTCTTCTTTTTTTTTCTGTTAGTTAAGACTTTCACCAAATATGTAACAGCCACTGTGAAGCAACACCACGGATGTAATGTTGCTTCAAAGGAATTGGTTTAGCCGCATGCTACAAACGACAAAACGCATACAACATTGAACTACACATGCTGCAAGCAGCATCACGTTTGTGGCACGATTTTAAGTCACACATCAAAAATAAGACACTAGATAACATGTAGCACATATCTTCTAGTGTTGCCTCAGTGGAATTGCGACTTGAAAAACAAAAATCACTGACTATTTATTGTCTATTTTTCTTCCCCAAAATGGATTTTTGTCAAGAAATTACTAGTAGAATTTTAAACAATATACATACCCTAAGGATTTCTGGAGAAATATAATCAGGAGTACCAACAGCTACATTTGATTGCACCATTCCATCTTCATTTAATTTCAGACAACTACCAAAATCCGCTAACCGAATATGACCATTTGCATCTAATAAAACATTATCTGGTTTAATATCCCTAAAACAAAAAATTAGTCATCATGAAAAGGAATAGCTTGAATATCGTTTCTATACTAAAAACACATTGGATAACTATATCCTAATATAAAAGAACATTGTGTGTACTGTGAAGTATGTATTAATTTATTTAGTTGTATTATGAATTCACTCTTGAAGTAGTTTACCCCGTTGTATTAACAAAAGTGTTAAGTATTTTATTTCATGGTATTAATAATGTGATATTTAATTACATAAAAGCAGGTTTGTCTAATTTCCTGGGAGTGAACATATTAATGATAGTGGACTATTTTAACACAAATCATGACCTTATCACTACAGAAACGAGGGAAGTAATTAGAAATAAGGAAGGAGAGAAATAATTGTTTTGCCCTTACAAAGTTTCTATATTATAAGTTATTAGTCAATATTAACTAATCAAGGTCAGTCGGGGTAAGTGCGACACAAAATTGGTCAAGTTAAAAAAATAATGTTCCGTAGTACATTGTAAACATTTAGCATCAGTCTTATTTTTTCATTACAAGCATGTATAAGCAGTCTGTCGTGCCATGTTTTTAATTTTTTTCAATCAGGTATACTTAATGTCACCTCTTCCTTCGACCATGCTTTAGCGCCGCCAAAAAAGTGCACGAGGGTAGCAAAACAATGCATATTTTGTATTACACTCACAAATCCAATTTTTTTTCTTAAATAAATTTCTCTGTTCAACTAGCGTTTGTATGTTTTTTCATGACTAACACGAGCCGTTTAAATAATAATGTCCGGCAACGGTCTATCTTTATTTTTAAATTCAATGTTTTACTCGTAACTGTATTTAAAAAATATCTTCAGAAGTAAAGAGCATGGTGCACAGAACTACCTCATGCGGACCAGTTAAACAATGTGAAGGATACCATGACAGCGATTAGAGAATTCGTGTGGTCTATTGTATTGGCTTTGCCGATATTGTAAATATAGGTTTTCCCGATATTTACAATATCGGCATACAATACAATTTTTTGTATTGTATGCAAATTTTTATTAATGCCAAAATATATAAATTAAACAAATTTTTTCCAATTGTTTGCGTACACCATTAATTGAATGAAGTTAACCCCTGTATTACAGTCAATTTTCCATTAGAATAAAATTTTACTTTTTTAATACTACTACAGCTACTCACCTGTGTACATATCTTAAATTATGAATAGAATCTATAGCTAACACCATTTCTGCTATATAAAATCGTGCCATATCTTCTGGAAGACGGTCTTCAAATTTACTCAACAATGTTAACAAGTCACCACCACAATAATAATCCATTACCAGATACAAATTTGATTCATCCTGAAAAATATATATACATATTAACTAAATTTAAAATCCTGCCAGGGCCAAAAACGGTATTTATTGTAAAATACTCTCAACTATCTCGAGCTTAATTTGAACTGAAGTGGCTCAAATGTTGACAAAAACCACTAACTAATCTGTGTATTCATACATATTTTGATAAAGCCTTACCTCACAAGCATGTACTGGTTCATGATTTTCTGTAATATTAACATTATCTATATTATAAATAGATCTATCTACAGATTTAGGAATAACTAGACAAATAAATATCTTTTTACAAAGGAATTGTTTGCATCTGATTAATGGCATGGTCTTAGAAAATGATTTTAAATGTACTCAAGGAGACTAACATGACCAATAACTCCACATGTATTTTATGACATGTTATAAATATCCAACAGAATTATGAGTGTATTGAATGACTCCAATGAACTTACTCACTTTCTAGTTAAAATGGCATAAAATAGAATAGAAAACTTTATTCCAAAGATAAAAAAAATAGAAGAGAATACAATATTTGATAAAATATATCTACCCCTCATTATAATCCCAATGACTGGCCAAGAAATCAACTTGTGTGGGAGAGGGAGTGGTATATTATATTCTGTAAACCGCAATAGCGTCCAAGAACGACAGGTTGGTAAACCCTAACCACCATTAGTATAAGATGAGAGAGAGCTGGTAAACCGGAGGCTAAATTATTCAACCGTTGATCATGATACAAGATACACTGAAGATGGCATTTGTTAGGAATTGCGACGTGTCTGTGATAACAGAAAAAAGCTCAGAAGATTTACACAATTTATCTAACACAGGCCATGAAAGCTTATGAACTATTGTAGTTCGTAAGCTTGTTGTTTTGTGATTCAAGCTCAATCACAAAACAGATAATGGTCCGATTTTATGTAATATGTATGTGTATGCTTATTAAATTTATAATAATATAATTTTAATAATTTAATATTATTAACTTATATTACTTACATGAAATGCATAGTGAAGATGAGTTATCCATCTTCTATCACCATAAACGAGGACGTCACGTTCTTCTTTAAAACATGCTGTTTCTGCTCTTTTGAGCATTTCCCATTTATTGAGTATCTTCATGGCAAATACTTTGTCTGTTCCTTTAAATTTTACAACACATACCTCTCCAAAAGCACCTCGACCAATAACTTTAATTATCTCAAAATCATCTCTAGTTAGTCGTAATAGTTTCACAGAATTTGCTACAGGTTTTACTAAAAATAATAAACCTATATTATATTTCTTCTTTATAATAAGGTACATATACTCACTATATTCAATAAAATCAGAAACAGTTTTTTCTTTACGTAAGCTGGAATTGCAACATTCATCGTACAAGACAATAAGTATATCTAGTAGAGTTTCAATACTCAAACTATGTTCCTTTGCAACAACTGGGCCTCCTAGGAATAAATGTTCAAGGTGTTTGAGCCGGTGTTCTCCAGGAGCACCTTGCATGGCCCCCACAGTCGTTTCACTCATCTAGCAAGTTCATTAGTAACCTATAACAATATAAAAGTGAGCAACACCTTAACAAGTTAGTATTCATCTCGGTTTTACTATTAAAAATTGCAACAAATTAAGGAATTTCTTTAACATAATGTCTGCCAATGCTTTTGTTGTAATACTTTGATTTTACATTATACTTTGAATTATCTGCTGCAGCTCTTTTGAAAATTGAAAAAGCCATACTAATCCATATATATTAAAACGCGTCGATTCTGTCTCCCTCTAAATTCCGTCGCCGAATCGACAGTTTCTAAGCTATCTCCTCTGAGCGGGGATCGCGAAGCGAAGTGCTTAGCTTAGCGACTAACCTTTCTCCTATGCGTAGGCGTATTTTCGTCCCGTTTCCTACGCCTTCGCCCAATTTAAACGACTTTTCAAAAAACCTCTGCAAAATTTTCGTCGATCACCGTTCGGCGAGAGAGATGAGGCTAGCACCAGCGTTTGTCTGTCCCACGAATGCTGTCAAATTAATTAAACTTCAGATCCGACTCCTACGAAAAATATTGCTAACGGAATCGATAGTACCGACTGCCAAAAACTTCTGATTACCAAAATACTGAAGCGAAATGCTTTTCCAATTTGAATATTGGTAAAAATTAATTTTTCAGGTTGACACGTACAATTTACATACTTAAATGTCTCAGGGTCAAGTTCTTAGAAGTGGTGCGGTAGCGCAATGGGATAGTCGACATAGTAATGCCGATTTCGCGATTTGGAATTAATTCGTTCGTTTTGGTAGTCTGTAAAATTCATCATTTTAGCTTACAAAAGTAAATATCTACAATATTAATTTGCCAGCAAAATTATGACAGCAATATATTTTTGGTCCCATTGATAAAATTGAAAAAAATGTTTACTGAAAAACAAATTCTACTCTCAACACTTAAAAAATTATGATGTTTTACCATCAAGAATAGAGTACCCTTACCATTCATCAAAATATTAAGAAAAATCGTTTAGTATAATTCATCATCATTCCAGATAAGTATAATTACATCATCATTCCAGATACAAAATTGCTTTAATATGTATTTTCTTAAAAATAATATTATTCCAGATGCTTTTGTTATCCGAAGGGTGACCCCATGCCGCAGGCCTGGACCCCCGGTATGGCTAGAAATGGGAACGAAAATCGCGATAGCGATTTTCTCCCATTTCTAGTCATTATTAAAATTACTCTTAAGCTTTACACTAATGACTTATTTTTGCTGAATCATTTACAAGGTGTTTATACAGGGTTATTCACGCAAAGCGGGTATTAGACGTTCTTGGGGTTCGGTTAACAATAAAAATCTGATTTTTTTATGGAGGAAGTTTTCCATTATTTTCGATTCAATGAAAATATTTTCAGGTTTGCATCACTTCCGGTTATACCGGAAGTAGACCACAACTTCGTTATTTCAAATGGAACACCCTGTATATTATTGCAATTTTGAACTCTACGTGATATTCTAAACACATTTCATGTAGGATGTCCTATACCTATCTTCAACTGTTCTTGAAATATTGACAGGTGAATATTGACATTTTGCAACTTTGACACCCTGTAAAATCTAAACGGTTAGAGATCAAGCAATACGGTTTGCATATTCCTATCTTAACTTTTCAAAAACTATCGTTTGATACTAATTTCATATTTAAGACATATATGAATTATATGATATATTGATCATAATTTGATATTTAAGACAGTATAAAAAAAGCAAATGCTGATAAAAAAATTGAATAACTCTTGTCAATATGCACACGATATCGCAAGCATATCTGATGATTAACATTCATTTAGTTTTATGTAACTTTAAGTGTAACTAATAAACATGTTCAATAGTGAAGGATATTTTGTATACTTGAATGTTACATTCAAGCAAATCATAAATGCGTAGGTGCACTAAATTCATATTTTTCAGAAAGAGGTTGGCGAGATTCGAGAATAATTGGAAGATTTATTTTCAATTTATTGAATAATAGTAGATTTACTGCAACCAGACCTGCAGTAGTGGATCGAAATGAAGAAAGAATCAACAATATTATAAAAATAACTACCCAGAATCCGTCAGGGTCTGTATGTATACAGAGTGCGGCATAAGTTCCGCCCCCATTTTGCACAAAAAAGCGAATAATAGAAAAAGCGAATAAAATGTAATTTAATGAGTATGCTACAGAAAATAAGATATTTACAGCTTAGAATAAGTTTATAACAAGTGTTCAAATTGGTGACCATCTTGGTCAACGCATCTGCGGCACCGTGTGACGACAGTTTGGCACGTACGACGGAACATTTCGTAATGTTCCCTGATGTTGTCGAACTCCTCCTCGATGATTCTTCTCAACTGCTGGACTGTTGTTGCTCGTCTTGCGAACACTCGATCCTTCATCAGGCCCCAGAGAAAAAAGTCGCAGGGTGTTAAATCGCAAGACCTCGCTGGCCATTCAATTTCCCCACGTCTTCCTATCCACTTCGTTCTTCCAGCGTAAATTTAAATCCACCAGCTTGCATTTTCACAATGAATGAACGTACGGACAACAATAATATACCGAACACCTTGCCACAATCGTTTGAGAACGCAAACTAACGAAGCCGAAGTTGTACTGCACCAGATTACGTCGCGCTGTAAGAACCTGATAGTGGGGCGGAACTTATGCCGCACTCTGTATTTGGTAGACAAACAGTTATCCCAAAGAGTACAATGCACCATGATTTGAAAAAGTCATCACCATCGTTACAAATCTATCCTGAAAATAATTACCCTAGAAGGCTTCAATTTTGTGGATGGCATGAGCAACAATGAAAATTTTTATTGGAAAATAATATGGATTGATGAAAATTGTCGAATACTTGACGGACAAAACTGACATTACTGGTGAAAGAAAATTCCAAATTAAGAAAACAAAGACAGTTCCAGGCAACAAAAATTTGGGATAAATGTTTGGCATGTCTGGTGGTTGGTCTCGGTGAAGGATGTGGCAACTCCTATACAGATGCCCAAGTAATGCAATCCCAGTCGGGGCACATTGCCTGTGGAGTAGTTGTTTTCGGCATCTTCTTCAAATAAAAGTGAATAAATGTCATTTCAGTGTCAGCGACATAGTTTTTACGCATTCTACTCTTTCTGTATCATTTATATTAGGTATTTTTTTGTGAAATAAGCTCAACAGTCCAAAATATAGACAATAATCAATAATTGACTTAGGTACATGATTCAGGTATATTTTCAGTGTAATAAAAATCATGGTATAGCAGTCTGTCTTTATAGAGAGCGGTCTCTGTTACTGTTAATGTTAAGACAAGTTCCAGAAGCATGTAAATTTGACAGACTTGAAAAAAATTTAAGAAACTATGGAGCTTTCAAAAAACCAAAACGAGAAGAATGCCAATTTAATAAAAACATCGACCTCAAGTTTCTGGTTAATGTTGAAAAACCCAAGAACTTCCATTTGGCAAATTGTGAATAACCGTGAAGCGTCAAAACGAGCTGTAGGTACATGCAATATTGAACAAGCAAATATTAAAGCCATACATATCTCAAAAAGTACAGGCATTAGAAGAAAACAATGTCATCATTTTTGCCATTTTTATTTAAAATCAATTCAGTGCAACAAGAGCCAGTGTGGATACCCGCTAAGATTATTTAGTCAGACGAGTGTACAGGGTATCCCAAATATGATTCACCACCCCCTTATCTCGGAACTTATGAAAGATAGAGAGAAGTGTAAATACGAAAGGTTACTGGTTTTTAATAAATGTTTTTAATTAACTAATCTCATATACACATACACAGGATGTTTAGTTTTTAGATACAGATATCAACTTTAGTTTTTCAAATGGAATGTCTTATATATTATGATATTTTTGGATTTTGCATAAAATTCTCGGTCAGTTTTATATAAGGTATTAATTGTAAAAAATGTATGGTTTTCGAGGTATTTCCAATTTTTGTAAAAAATTGAGATAATTCTACCCCTCATTCTAATCGCAAGGATTGGCCCCAAAGTCTGAGACTTGTGTGGGAAAGGGGGCGGCTCAGGAACGACTTACGTTGGTAGGCCCTAACCACCACTCAGTGCTGGAATGAGGGAAACCTGGAAAACCTCATTAATTAGGGAGATAGTCTCAGGGGACATCCCCGCGAACAGCCCTTGATCTACGAGTAAACAATTTAATTAATAACCACCAAAATTGTTTGGTGGAGTGGGGATTCAAACCCACGACATTTGGGTTGGGCGATCAAGACACTAAACCCTGAGCGACCAGCTTGCCTTATGTAGACATTTTTGAACAAGATTTAGTATGTAACAATCACGATTTTCTATAAAAAAAATAACATTTTCAGCAGTGTACTTGATCATTGCTGGTGAATTCGTTTTTTGAGATGGATCTAACTGGGTAGCGCAGTTAATGCAATAGCCCCACCGTAAATTCCAGCTTGGTCACTGTTTTCAAATTTCATACAGGGTGTACACAAAACCCTGTCAAAGTTTGTCTTTTTCAAATACGAAAATCTTGCTTTTTTCAAATAAAACAGCCTGTAGTTTTTAAGCGGATGTTAAACATCTACTCAAAATCTATAACTTTTGTAATGCATGTTCTATACCGGTTCCTAATATTTAAAGTTATTTCTAGCAATTTTGTTATGAATGTACAGGGTGACCCATTCGTCTGGGATTCCTTTATTTCTCCACTATTACCAACTTTAGAAAAAAATATCTAATACAAAAGTTTTCAGAAATAATAAGGGCTACAATTTAAAATTAGTTACAGATATACAGGGTGTTCACATCCTTCCAAACCTATAAAAATATTCTTATTTTAAATGGAACACTCTGTATATTATTAGCTCATTGGAAGTGCTTTCAGTCCATATAATATTTGTTATAGCTAAACTTTATAGTTTCGAAGATATTTAATATTTTGTGTTAAAATGACAATTGCAGACTTTGGTGAAAATAACAGTATCTTCCTTAGTTTTTACATTTCGATAATAAATATTAGTATTCGTTTAGTATAAGCCATGGCGAATATTTTGCTGTATATAAATGTTTTATAAATTATACAGGGTGTTAATAATCTCGTAGCAAAATTGGAAAACTGTAAGGGCCAATATCTCGTTTATTTTAAATGGAACACCCTGTATATTTTTAATGCATCAGATTCAGAATTGAAAACTCTATCGATCCATATTAGTATGTTATATACCCAAAGATAATAGTTTTCGAGTTATTTTGAAATTTAAAATATTTTAATCTTTGGTTACAATCTCGCATTATGAAGAATAATAGTGATGACTTGTGTATTCCTGGCGATATTTAAGAAGCTGCAAAAAGAGCTATATTTGAATTATTACCGAAAAAATCAGTTCACCAGTACGAAATTGCATATTCTCATTTTCTTAGCTGGTGTAGAATGAAAAACGATGAAGGAAATTCAGTGAACCTGTCTTTTTAGCATATCTAGAAGAGAAATTAAAAGTATGGAAGTCGTGAACTTTGTGGAGTAAGTTTTCAATGATAAAGTGAGTTGATGTAAGCAAATATTTCAAGGTAATAGCATTCTTAAAGCGGAAAAATGAAGGTTATAGTCCTAAAAAATCAAAAACTCCAATATTTGAACAAGTCCAGAGGTTTATAAATGAGACGCCAGATGAAAAATACTTGATGGTAAAAGTTGCTACTATTTTCGGAATATATGGAGCCTGTCGCCGTTAAAAGCTGTGCAATTTATTAATAGAAGACATTGAATTAATAAATAAAACATTGATTGTTCAAATTCCAATTACTAAAACGAAAATAAGTTGTTCTTTTTGCATTATTGGAAAATACATTGACTATTTTATTAAGTACGCTGCATTAAGCCCTTCTGTTATTAATCATCAACGTTTTTTTCTGAAATCCTCAAATTATAAATGCACTGCTAAGCCAGTTGGTAAAAACACGTTTGGGAAAATACCCTCCATAATTCCTGAGCTTTTGAACCTCCCAGAACCAAAGGAATATACAGGTCACCGTTTCAAAAGGTCTTCTGCGTCTTTGTTAGCAGACTCAGAAGCAAATATAACAGAAATAAAAAAGCAAGGAGGATGGAAGTCTACAACAGTAGCTGAGGGTTACATTGATCAATCTATTCTTCATAAAAAGACTATTGCTGAAAGAATTATCCCAACAGCTAGCTCCAGCGTTACAGTAGCATCTTCCACTTCACTCCAGAATTGACTGCTAATGCTGATGAAATTGGCAACTCAATTAATTCGAATGTGTTACAGGGCTCTTTAAAATCGCAAGGTATTAATATCAGCAATTGTTCTAATTGTACTATTCATGTTAATGTTCATAAATTATAATAATATAAAATTGTATTCTGTTCACAATAAAACTTGAAAGTCTTTTGCAAATTTAATGATTATGCCTCTTTTACTGCTATTTGGTTCAAAAAAAAAGATGGTATTTAAAATTAAAAATATTCAGTGTTAAAAATATTTTTAATACGCTACTTTGTACCCCTACCAAAATCCCCATCAATTTTTTTTTCTAAAAAAAAGACAGAAGAAATCAAGCTTTGCCACAGCGTTGGGTCACCCTGTGTATACAGGGTGCCCGTTTTTCGACCTCAAGCATGGTTATCTCGGTTATTACAAGAGACACTGAGATAAGAGTAGCTGACCATTTGTCAACGATGTTCTTGTCAATGATGTATGTTGGCCAGCGAGATCACCAGATCTTTTGCCGTTACCCTATTTTTTATGGGAACGATGAAAGATCAGATCTATAAAATTGTGCCCGCTGATATTGATGCGTTACAAAGAAACATCATTATCGATCTAAGAAATATAAGTAGGAGAGGGGACATCTCACGAGCAATACGGACTTGGGAAAATGTATGGCATTGTGTTTAGAAGTGAAGTAGAAGGTGAACCATTCGAGCTCTTATGATTTTCCCATTTGTTTCTTTGCTCTACTTAGTTTTGTTGTTTCTAAAATTTTGTTTTATCACAACTAAAAATAAAATTTTGGTTTATCCTGTTCTTAATTTAAAATTAATGGTCTACTGTGCAAAAATGTGAGCGTTCGAGCTCTAAGTTTAATCGACTGCCAAAATTTTGTTAAACGAAAGTTTCCAAAGCACTCTGTGCAAAGATTTCTTTTTTAATTTCGTTCAAACTGTAAGAGTTGATCATATCTTATAATATATCCTCATAATCAGAAAAAAAACTATTCAAAAATGTAAAAATCCAATCGCCCATAAGAAAAAACAAAGTGAAGTGTTGTAACTCTTGTATCTAAAACGCCATGAACATTACGATAATATATTTAGATTCCCTGTAAAAAAGTGCCTTCACTATGTTTCAGTTAAAAACGTCTAGCTTTGTTGGTTTTCCCTCAAAAAAATAAAAACGAAAATCAGGATTTTTAATTTTGCCATAATTTAAAAAACAAAAAATGACGGGTCAAATTTTCTTTCGGATTATTATTGATCAGCATAAAAATGCGCAACTTTTTTCTAATTTAACCGATCTTGTATCTCTTATAATAACCGAGTCATGCTCGAGGTCGAAAAACGGGCACCCTGTATGTACGTATTATATATACAGGATAAACCAGTACCACTAAACCAGTAAAAATAATAGGACTTTGCTATATAAACTTATTTCCAAATATGTACCGTTTCCAAGATACAGGGTGTTGAAGTTAAAAAAAATATATTGTTTTGTTTATATCTCTGACAGTAATAAACCAATTGTTTACTAACGCCACTAACCTTTAAAATAATACGGTATTTCGATGTCCCACTCATTTCACTACAAAAAAGTATACTAAAATTTTTTTCACAAAACACACCGTTAGGCAGTAAATCGATATTTTATGAAACCATGTCATGTCCTTTCCTAACAAAATATCTGTAATACCTTAAAATAAAATAGTATGATGTACGTATGATAGGTATAACTTTATTTTAAGTTTATACGCCAAAGTCCCATTATTTTTACTATATATTCCAGGTTTCCCTCATTCCAGCACTGAATGGTGGTTAGGGCCTACCAACATAAATTGTTTCTGAGGCGCAAATGTGGCCCGCGAAATAATAATACGCCGCCCCCTCTCCCACACAAGTCTCCAATGTGGTACCCATTTTGCTTGATCTCAAACCGTTTAGATTTTACAGGGTGTCAAAGTTTCAAAATGTCAATATCCACCTGTAAATATTTCAAAAACAGTTGAAGATAGGTATAGGACATCCTACATAAAATGTGTTTAGAATTTCAGGTAGAATCCAGAAATAAAATAATATAACAGAGTGTTACATTTAAAATAAGCAAGTTGATGATGACGTCCGTTATAACCGGAAGTGCGAGGAAGTTGACACTATTTTCATTGAATAGATCTTTTTGATAAACCCCTGTATACAAATTTTCAGATTTCAATCCTGACTACTTTTTGAGATGATCCTACTGGGCCCTCTTCGTGATACACCCTGAATATATATATTCAGGGTGAGTAAGTTTTTAATGAACTTTTAATAAAAGTTCATAAAACATAGGTCGTAGAAGGCTTCATTTGCGAGATACAGGACATTCAAAATACAATTTTTTTAAAACGTTTTATTTAATATCTCTAAAAGGTCAATAGACATTAAGCTGCAATTTGGCATGAACAACACATCAGTTATAGCGAATAAAACAGAGATATCTGTTATTCATTTCATCCCACCAGTGCCCTGCAGGAGGTCACTACCTCTTTTTAAAAATAATTTGTACACCCGTGAATTTTTCTGTAAAATGATATAACATGACAATGACATTTATTAATCTATTATGAATACAAAATCTTTTATTTTTTTTAAAAAAATGAACAGTTTTCAAGCAAATTCATATATAACATCGAACAAATCCAACGATATTGGTAATAACTTAACAACAAAAATAATATGTGTCTTGAAAAACAACAAAAAAACCTTAAATGTCATACATTGACATTTAAGGTTTTTTTGTTGTTACATACATATTAATACATAATAATACATATAATACATATTTCTCTTTATTTAAAATAAGCTGCATAATATTACATCATAAGCAGAAAGGTCTATTTTTCTTATAACATAATTTATTGCAAGAATGAAGTCATATTTTTGAAGAAAATGTTTAGTCTTCTATTTGTCTCATTTATTCTTGCAGTAGTAAAGGTTACTTTAGGTTTTCGAGTAAATAAAAAAATACTGAGTTAATGTTCAACAAACCCCTTTTTTTTAAATAAAATATAGTCTGGACTGGTCACAAATCCTCCCATGAAGTAATAAGTACCATGCTTATTTCAACAGATGAATAATAAAATTTATAGTTGGATAGGTATTATTATTAGCTACATGGCTTTCATCTCTACTACAATACATGTTACTTTGTTACTTATTCCAATCATTTAGTAGGCATAAATAACCTTTCTTTATATTTACCCGAATCCTGTTCATTTTATCAAAAAATTGAAAGAGAAATTTTAAGAAATTCAAAAACTGTCATTGAAAAATCATTTTACAGAGAAATCCATAGGCGTACAAATTATTTTTAAAAAGGGGGTGTGACCCCCGCAGGGACGGCACTGATGGATGAAATGAATAACACATCTGTTTTATTCACCATAATTGACGCATTATTCATTCCAACTGACAGGTTAATAATAGAGAGTTTTTGAACCCCTTAAATTTTAGCACGTCGTTATCGTTATCGTTATTCTGCTCATGCGCAGTGCCAAAAATAGTATCATTTTCGGCACTGCGCATGCTCAGAATAACCATAACCATAACGATAACGTAAATTTTAAGGGGTTCAAAAACTCTCTATTATCTATTGACGTTTTAGAGATATTATGGAAAATACTTAAAAGAAAATTGTATTTTCAACGCCATAAATCTCGCTAATAAAGCATTCTACTATCTATGTTTAATAAACTTTTCTCCTTAAAAACAAAGGTCTTCTAACAATTGTTAATTTTATATATACAGGGTTTTCATACATAGAGTGTCACAAAAGATAGATACATTTCAAATGCAACACTAGGTATATATATTTTTATACATTTTCATTTGCCTTGCTCTGGGCTATCCACCGATATTTTGTTTTTTGCTGTCACATATGGCATTTTATTAAGGTTTTTATTGAAAACTCGCAAATTACATGTAGGTAGGAACGTGTGAAAATTCTTTTAGCTCTGCAGATTGTCACGATTGTGAATTAAAATTTTCTACAAGTGTAAATGGGCTCTAGCTCCATTTACAAATAGGATCAGAAGTCAGATATCCCACACAGGGTGTTCGCCAAACTTGATAACGTTCAGGGGGCCAAAACTTGATTTTTTTATATGGAAGATTCGTATATTTTTACATTTTCGAATTGATCACTCATTTCTATTTAGTTTCCTTTCACCAAGTCATATACCTACCTAAGTTTCCTGGTTTTCGAGTTATTTAACGTCTTAGCAACTGCAGTAAAATTGTTGAGTCTTATTGAGTCTAAAATTGTTGAGTGCTATTGAGTCTTATTTTTCCTGCTCGTGACTGTTTATACTTCTATGCATTGAATATAAATCATTTCACGTGCATATGGAGCTTAAATATTGAAAATTGATGAAATGAATGAAAACTTCTATAAAAACCTCATAGTACGATATAATGGATTTCTAAATATGATGCAGTTCAAAATTTTACAGAACTCTGTATTTACGTAATTGAGAGCTTAGACGAAATAAATATATGCTTAAGAGATTCTGGTGATACCCAATGTTGTAAAATGGTCTTTTTGTTTTCAAATTTTTAATAGCACTTCAAATAATTAACTAGATACTTATTAACTAGTTTTACATGACGGCTTTGTGGGGTCTTGCAGAAGGTTGATATTGATTTAAAGGAAGATGTTTCGTTACATCACAGAACATACCATTTTATGCTTATAGGAGCTATTGCAAGATTCTGAAAGATAATTTAAAGATATCTTTACTAAAACTAAGGAGTTTTGATTTCTGTAAAAAATAATAGATAAATATTTTATTAAATAGGTAGGTACCTAAATATATTGTATATATTTGCTTAAATAAAATAATATTTAAACAAATAGATAAATTATTCTTCTTGAACTTCGTACAACTGAAATTTTTATGTTGCTAATAACTACTAAATGTAATAATTATTAGTTAATAGAAAATACGATTATCATTGTATACATAACACCATCATAACACTACTATTCTAGTAGCAGAATAAGTACATATTGATTAAGTACATGGAATAAGATAACTTTTCTATTTATATAATTAGACAAAATCGATTTTAATGCATAGATATATTAATCTTTAATATGAATAGAATAATAGAAAGTTGTAATATGTCAAAAATTAACCACAAAAAGACAAGTTTGGAACATATTAGTACATATTCGTTTAGTACGGGAATATATATATACCAATATAAATGAATAGAAATAATCTTAGAAATAATTTATATTAAAGCAGAGAATGTTAAGAAAAGTAAGAAATAAAAAACGAGGAACATTAACCTATATAAATTCTGTACTAAAATAAACAACTTATTTGCAATATCTACTTATAAAAGTTTATATGGAATTTAATAATAAAAACAATCATGAGCATCACCTGTAATACACCGATTAATAATAGATTTTTATCACTTGTCATTTAAATACACTTCACTTCAACAAAAACTTTTAGTAGCCATTTTTCTAACTCCCCCACCACGCGCGATGATCATTCTTCATTTAAGGGTGCCTGGGTCTAAAATATAGATAAAAAACAATACGCGATTCTTGCTAAGCAATACGCTACCTACTGGCAGCACGCACAACTAACGCTTGAGTTATTGTTATTGGTTCAGTTTTGCGTATGTATGTCTATTGTGAATTTTGAAATATCCGTTATATTAGTTAATTGCCTTGATTAGATATGAATCATTATTGTTGTGAGCGTCATTGTTCCTCTTGGACAAAGAGAAACCCCGAGAACAATTTCATACTTTTCCAAAAGCGAGAAAATCTGGAGCTACAGAAACTATAAGTTGAGCATTACAGAGTTACAGGAGACAAGAATGGATAAAGAAGCTAAATAACGCATAGTATATGAGTACCTATAATAATACCTATAATAATAGTATATTATTACCTTCCTCTGAGAATGACTATTTCCATAAAGGTATGTATGCCGTAATGCCTAATAAAGAATTTGACATATTTTGAGGTTAAGTTTCATTTTCAGATTGAACGCTCGAAAACTATTGAAATCTATTTTAGTTTTATATCACTACTTACCCCTTTCAAAATAGTTTTATAAGCTTTTTACCTGGTTTAAAGTTCTCGACAACAAATCTTAATAAATCTTATAAAATTTCAAACGTCAGTGTCAGTGAACATAGCAGGTTACTGCCATTTTGGCGCTACAATCTTAAAATGAATCGCGTATGGGTAGATCCATTCTGACGCAATAAAAAACCGTTCACAGATGGCGCTACGAAAATTCACATATATTAGCGGGACCCAGTTAGCTTTAATCGCCATGCATTTTCCTACGTGTTGAAAATACTTAGAATTATTTAAAATTGTCAACATCCTTTAAAATTCCGTGTGTTCAGATCGAATTAATTGACATTTTCACCACATATGTTGGTGTTAGAAAAAGGCCAATTAAAGACATTATTATCTACTATACATTAGTAAAATCATTATCCACAAAGTGTTGACTGCAGACTAATATACAGAGTGTAATGTTTTTTTAGTTGTTTTCTAGTTTTTAAAGCATTTTTCCACTTCAAACACAGTTTCCTATCCTTAGAAAAAAAGTGAAGAGGAATATTTTCTGAATCGCAATTACTCCACTGAGGCTCTGAGCAATACCTTCTATTGTTGAATTGTAATTAAGTCAATTTCATATTATAATTAAGTTACGTACATAATTTTAATTGATAACGGTTAATTTGTTTGTGAAAAAGTATGCGAAACTGTTAGCTAGACGTCATCTAAGATTTGAATTTCATGGTTGCTATTTAAACTTCCCAATTATGCTCATAGATAGAACACCCTTCGCTATTCTCGCGAATATAAACATTATAATAAAACATTGAAGCTGCGCCCTCTGATGCTCTTTTGAAGAGAATATTATGTATAACTGACAACATCTCCTCCCAGATAGCACAAACCTATTCCTAGAATATACCTAAATTATTCTGAAGGAAGATTGGAATATTATATAGATAAATTTTGGGAATATTTGTAGAATATCGAAAAGTACACACTTTTCTATATCTAGAGAATATTCCTAAACTTATTCCAAGAATAATCCACAAGATAATACAAGAATAATTATAAAATATTCAAATAATAATCGCAGAATAGTCCCAGAATAAGGGAACAAATATTCCGAGATCACCAAAAATGACACAAATAATAATCTATAAATATATTATATAGATAATTATAGATTATAAATATATTATATAGATTATTTTTAGATTCATTTTTGGTTAGGACGTATTTAATCCTGGAATTTTTTTTTGGCGGAATATTCAAAAAGAAAAACTTCGCCGAAATCTCCATTTAACCAGACAACTTTTTGTCTGGGTCGTGACGTGGCTTGAGGTGTATTGCCACCTCAACTTGACCTGCCTATTAAGCTTCGTCAGTACGAGAATTACGAGATAAGCACAATAACACACAGGCAGCAAAGACACTTAGAGAAGTACATCAGCATTCTGCTGGTAGGACATAAGTGTCTCCATCGAGCGGCATAATCACAAACTATAAAAGCCCGGCTAGGAGAAGTGTGTTTCTGAAGGCGAAACATATTCAAAAAGAAAAACTGCGCCGAAACCTTCATTTAACCAGACAACAATTTTTTGTCTGGGTCGTGCTTGAGGTGGTGAGTAGCATGATGACACCGGGGGCAGCACCGCTGTCCAAGTGTCCAGTGGTAGAGTCGCAAACGACATTGCTTTTCGTAGGTGACAATACACCTCAATACACCTTGCTACGTTTCATAATATTTTACAAAAAATATTACAAAATCAAACGCATAATATATTCTCCTAGAAATATTAAACGCATGTTTCTTCTGTATATATTGCTGGTTAGCTGTAATCACGGATTTCTTAAAATAAACTGGATCGCTGATTCCTAACTATCATTTTGTCAGTTGTAAGGTGGTCGCCACACTGTGCTAACATTCCATTGGCTAGTTTTCAGCTAATGATGTTGAGGTATTTACAGAGGGAAATTTTGAAAATAGTTTGGTGAGATATGGGCATATGACTAACTAAATATTATAAATATGTACACTGTTGTGCTTTAATAATACTTTAGCAGCGGGTCTAAAAAGTTAACTTAATATAGGGTTATATCAAAGATTAAATTGTATTATTTGTGCATTAGATATGACGAGTAATTGACAGGACTGGACTCAAGAGTTATATTTGTGCAGCAAAGGTACACATAATTTTTTTCTATTTATAGTGCATTTCAAATAATTGGAATCATCTCTTTTTAATTTGACTTGAAATGATTTTCAACAAAGTCGAAATTTATGTGCTTGTAAAGACACTCCCTACATGTACAAATCTTCCAATGGTATGTCTGATAGGTACCAATGTATATTAAATTCATTGACGACACTCTTTATTTCTCCTGTTACAACTTCATTTTTTAAATAAATTTTACATTAGCCGGAATTATAACTGGTTCATAATAGTTACTTGTCTAAACATAATTTAGTAACTAACCCAAAAAACTTTAAAGTAACATGGTTTGTCAACCAAGTATTTGAACCTTGTCTGATTGCAGTATAAAAATTAGTTAGGATCAGTTTTGTATATTGTTTTGAGGAATTCTAATATCGATACCTTTTTGCCAAAATATCGTAAGTCACTCACTAAATTTTACCTTAGGCTACTTACGACAATTCTGCCACTCTGCCTATTACAGTTCTGTTACTTACGATAAAATGTATGCAGTTATTTAACCGTGAAACATTTAAATACGCTTACATATTTATGGATCTATCTACCTCTGCCCTCTGCCAAGATGTGTATTTGTATTTGCATATTATACTTACGATAGATCCATAGTCATTTTCATGGAAAATGTCACTTACGATAGTTTGGCAAAAAGGTATCGATATAAGGTAGGTATTTATCGAAGAATTAGACATATGTTTGTAGTTATTTTAATTGTGGCAGGAGCCGTATATATAAAAAGCCACGGTGAAAGTAGCTGCACGTCTTATCAGTAAAAACGGCACTAAAAAAATATTTTTTAACTGAATGACATCATACAATTAGTAATGTCAAGTAGTTATTAGTCAAATTTATACTTTACACTGTTAAGATATATTAAATATTGTGAATGAATTGGGATAGGTTAATCAGTTATTTTGTTATAAAATTACATGAAGTTTATAATACACAATATGGTAATAACTGCTTCTAGAAAATAACATTAACAACTTCAAAACTCAAAATCATTATGATTATGGTAGGAATTTAATAAAAACACATTTAAAATATAATTTATACACACAATCACATTAGAATAGGAGTTTTATCCACACTTATAAAGCATATAAAGTAACCTATTATCCACTACTGAAATAATAAAAAAATATAAACTTAAATCAACCAAATTTAATTTACTTATTAAAATTAACATTTATATTAATAGACATTTCGTTCTTCGCTTTTTCATATTTCACTTCGTTTCCGTTAATAGGAAGCTTGTAGTTGCTTCTTGCAACAAATTTTGGATGTCTCCTTCTCCTGAGGAATGACTTGAACGAGAAGAACCTTGGATTTTCCTTGCAATACCAAGTTTGTTAGATACGGAGTCTTCAATATAGCTCTCTGCCACAGCAGGGCTCTTCCACCCACCATGCCGCTTGATGGGTGTAAAGTCGGCACCTTTATTTCCCAATAAAGTTATTGAAGTGCACCCTCATATAGTGGCCAATATAAACTTCCGCGTTTGCCAAGTTCAGAAACGATGCAACTTTTGATGGAACTTTTGCCAATGTGTTGATTCCAACAGGCTGAGAAGTACATTTTTGATTCTTATAATGTAAAAAGAATCTGTTTTGTGATAAGTTCTTTGGTCTTAGGAAAATACATTTTCTACACATCTGTACGTCGTTGATAGAAAATCCTTCATTTATAATTTTAAACTTTCGTGAAAAGCCGGTCTTGGTATATAGTATCGAAACAACTAGATACGCGCCAGTGTCCTATACATTAGTGATTTTCAAATTCGTCAATTCGTAGCATCGACAAGCACCAGAGACTCCTATTACTAGCGCAACCTAAAATGATTCAAAGTATTATTAATACATATTGTCTAAAAAGTTAAGAGTTATTACCTTAATCATAAAATATTCTTTATCACAAGATTTAGTAAAAAATTCTTCAATTTGCACTCTTTCCAAAACTGCAGCCTTTTTCACCTTGTATCTTTTCGATTGACTCTTCAGATCAGCAGTGGGATCACAACACTCGATTCTCGATCAAAAGCCGCCATATTTATTCGAAAATCGAGAAAATACGTTCATGACCCTCGATGAATCGTCTCGATTCGATTAAAATTTGTCGACAACGACCTAGTTATCGTAATAGGTTATGTTCATTGTTTTGACAAGTTTTGACGAATATTCTGTGATTAAAATAAAAGATAACAACAGTACTGTAACAAAATCAGTGTGCAAGTAATTATTATTGATAAGAGAGCTATTCAAAATGTTTGTTAATTGTTCCCATTTTTCCTTTATAATATGTTTGGCATAAAAAAGGCCCATTTGCTCTGCCTGTAACAAGCGCATAGTCCCATTGCTTCGCACTAGGCCTCAATGACATGTTGCAGTAACAAAAAAAAAACAACATCCTTACATATTTCGATGACTTTCTTTCTGTTTAAAGTTACAAAATTATAAAATTATTATAACATGAAACAAAATAGAACGTACCTACCTAAGGTCTAATTTAATCCTTAATCCTCATGTGTAGTTGATAGTTTATTGTGAATAGTTAATCACAGTTTGAAGCAAAGAATGTTTGAAGTAAACAAGTAATTTATAACATTTATAATAAATACTTAATTATTTATTATTTTTTTAAATGAGAAATGTACATACAGAAGTTAGCCGCAATCGAATTTCCCAACTGTCTATTCGATCGAGACTCATGAATGAATCAATCGACTCGATTCTCGATTATCTCGATTAAATCGACTCGAGTTTTATGATCCCCATGCAGATATCTACGTTTTTAGACTTTTATCGCAACCTTCAACATTGAATACTTCGACCAAATGAATGAAATGATGAAATTGCATGTTTTTTCTTCAGATTAAGAAATAAATAACTTGCACCTTGCACACACAACTTCATTTATAAACCACAAAACAAAAAGAAAATATAAAAGCAGTGATGGTAACTCAACAGTGTTACCGTCATTTAGTTCAAAAATACCTAGAAGTTAGCACAGTATGGCGGCCGCCTATCCGTTGTTATTTTTAGCTACCCCCACCAGTATGTATTAGCGATCCAGTTTATTTTAAGAAATCCGTGAACTTAGCCGTTATTCCAGGTTTAGTGAGACAAAATTGACTACCTATTTAATGTTGTGGAACTGAGGCAATAACGTTGTAAGGATATCATCCTTTAGATGACTTTTCACATCTCTCATAAAATCGGTATAATGACCTGCAATGTGTGAGGTTAAGGTTATTATAGGTACTTTTCATAAAACTAGACACTTTTGCATATATTAAATGCAAGAGTCCGACATCAGGCTTCGGGTAGCTTTAACTCTCTTTTAGCAAGAATTAATTGCAATTCTCATTCTTTATTAATAGAAATTATTTGTTTCTTCTACAATGGTGGGCATCTGACAAACCTGTGACGTCATCAGTAGAACAAAACCATCATATTTATAATTTTTAAAAATAATTTCTCATCATTCCAATTATAATAATTTTTAGTGCATAATGATTAATTCTAAGTTAAAAAAAGGACAAAAACGCTTCAGCATAGGGTATCGTATTCCAAATACATGTTTCTATAATAATTTAAATGATTTTCTAAATTTTCTTAACAGCAAAAAAACAACTATAAAATTTACAATAGAAATTGAAAATGATAATAAACTACCATTTATAGACGTATTAATAACTAAATCACAATCAAATTTTGAAACTAATAAAAATACTTACCTATATATAGCTTTATTGACATCAACGAATTTACTAGATTTTTTATTTGCAGTACCACTTTCCACATCCAGTAGACAAGGTAATTAAATGTCTGATGAACATGATCCGTAATGGAGATAAAAGATGCTAGGATATTAGTACGTAATTGAAACTTCGTATGTCTTCCATAGAATATTTCGTACTATTTATAAAATATCCTAAGCGGAACTTTCTACGGAACATTATAACTATTGTGCTCCACCAATTACTTTTAGTCTTTTTGAAGGCCGGCTCTTTAGAAAATATTTATAAATCTTGTAATTTTTTATATCTAACATACTTACTAGAGTGATATATATGGATCAGTGATAGAATTGAGTCAAGAAAAATAAAATTTATTGTGTATCGTTTAAGTCCATTCTACATGAAAAATTATGGAAAAAGTTCTAATGTTATAGCATACCTATTACCTCACTTAACTTTAGGAGATGCATAGGTGTTTAGGAGCAGAGAGCAACCTGATCTAGCCGATTAATTCCCAATAAACACAAAACTAGTAGGTATACAGGAATTATGAAGAGATTTTTTTGTAGAAATATATACTTCTTATGGGAAGATTCTCAATATCTGTGGGAATTATGAATGCCAGCAACAAACATGTTCTTAAATATATGTTCCAGATGTCCAACTCATGCATAAAATGTATTGACCTACTTAACTATTTTAATAGAACTTCAAAGTTTATTACCCTAGATATGTAAATCAAACAATAAAAAAATCGTGTTTATATATTATATTTTTGTTGCTTTATTAACACTGTTCCCTGTTCTTTATTTTATCTCTAAATAATAGTATTTCTGAGTAAAAGACTACAATATTTCCCTAATCGTTGTGCAAATAAACTACTCTAATATTCTAAAATTGTAAGCAAACTCCTTGTCAACAAATTATAAGGACAAATCAATATTTTTAAAAGAAATTTGTCAACACAATATGGTTTTAAGGAACAGATTAAACGTTCCTTGAGTATTAAGTTCGCACTAAATTGAAGGTAACGTAATGACGGCACACAACATAACCTAGTTTGGCGTAAATAAATTAGCCATTAAGCAATCCTTTAGTGTACCTAGTACAGTGATGGCTTTTTAGCAGCTAATTATATATTTAACCAATGCTAATTATATAATTAGCAGTTAGCTAATCTCATATCATTTAATTAAGTGCATCAAAAATAAAAATAATCGTACAAATTAAAAAATAAAAATATAAAACAAACTAAATTAAATTAAAATAAATAAAAGTTCCAATATATCTCCCTATTAGGCCATTTTTTCCATTGGCACTATAATATTTAGCCTGCTAATTTTGAAAGGATTTTTAGCCGACGGATAATTATCGATAATTAGCCGGTTAGTTATAAATGGATAATTATCCGGCACATCACTGACCTAGTATCTTTGGGAATACCTACATTTTCTAATTCTCAGCCATCTCCCATGAAAATTCTTTTGAGTTTTTTATTACTTTTTACAAGTCAAATTTAGAGCCCTCTGTGAGACCTTTTCGTTAATAAAATTAGATGTTGTGTTGTTCCTGGGGATTTTATTTTTGTACTAGAATCAAGCGGAAAATTGTACTAAAACGTGACAGTTTGTACTAAATGGCGCCAAATTCAAATAATGCTCAATATTAAGAAAAAATGTATTTATCAATATTTTAAATCATATAAAATCTAAACAAATATAACAAAAACGTAGATATTTATTTATAAAACATCGTAATTTATTTATTTTTTAATAAAGAAATTTCTATATTCAAATATATATAATATAAAATATATAAATAGAAAAAGATAAAATATAAGATGACCGCCCTCCGCATGTCCTATGTTCGTGTCCATAGTTCATAGGAAAATTGGAAATGTTAGAAGAGTACAGGAAGATAAGTTCTATGATCTGTGATTTCAATGATTTCCAAGGTCCGTATCGCAATCACAGATTATATACGGAAGCCGTATATTTTCCAGAATTCTCTGAGTGTGACGTTTTATTGGTTATTTCATATCGTCAACGAAAATAAAGTCCGTATCTAACAAAAAAATATTGGCAAAATTGTACCAAATTTGTTAATGAGGTACTAAATGTGCAATAGCGATCATATTGTACTAAATCTAGTACAATTGTACTAACAAGAACGACACGATGTTCATAGTAATGGTCTTAGTTGGTAGGTGCTGATATACTGCTGATGGGTGTTTGACAAATTGCGTTGATCGTTGATCATAATGCATCCTGACTGATACAAATCGTAGTGTACCTCATGATACAACTACACTGATATGCCTATGCGCATGGGGGCGTGGTCTATCGATTGAGAGTGACGTCAGATACGCGGAATGACAGTTGACAGTTGTAAACTTTTGTGGTTAGATAACAAAATAAAATAAACGTTCATTATGGAATTATAACACAGATTCATACAGGAAAACTAAAAAATAGTTGATTAATATCAATCTCTCTTATTTTAATTCAAACTGCATTCTGTGTACCTACCTATAAAGAAACTAACTTATTGTTATCTCTACCCAAGGATTGTTAACTGTTTACAGGATTGCTCGATCGCTCAATTTTGTCATCCGCCTTTGTGACGTCATCGAAGATATATGTAATCGAATTGTCAAAATATACCTATTTTGTGTTTGTTATATTTCACATTTGCAAGAGAATTTTCGTATTTGAATGATTATTAATATTATTATGTATTAAAGTTTGTAATAACAGTATAAAGTGTACCTATTTCTACAAGTTCGAGATCTTTGGATCTTTGATGACGTCACAATTATGGATTACATTGTAGTATAGGGATCAAGCAATCCTGTAAACAGTTAACAATCCTTGATCTCTACCTACCTACCTACACCTATAAAAAATCCGTGCCTATAAAACATCTATATCCACTGATCATAGATAAAGCCAGGGATCACTGATTCTAACCTAAATTTTTCTAAGAAATCCTTGTGTTCTTTGTATTTTCTATGATTCTTTGTTATGATTGACAAATTAATAACATAGGGTGCGTTTCGAATCGCGCATTATGCACATTTTGCTTCCTACGTTCGTTCCAATTCACGCATTCTGCACGTCGTAGCATCCATAGCTCCTCCTACTTTTGGCTTCGTAGCACGCAGGAGCTGCATCGTTTACGTTTACGAGGTGATGCGTTTATGCGTTGCGGGCAACTTAACCTCATTTTTTAAACTTTTGGAGGGAAGAGAACTGATTCTGTGGTGTGGTGTTGCTAGTTTCAATCAATTCTTTTGCAAGAACAAGAATGCCCGAAATTTTGCTAGTTACTCCATCACGAATTTAAATAAATTATAAATTGTCTACAAAAATAACTGTCAAAGTGTCAAAAGCCGTTCCGAAATGCATGAGCGCATCACACGCATCTGCTAAACGGAACGCTTTTATGTGTCACTACAGCAGATGCGTTTCATGTACGATTTGGAATGCACCCAAAATATGTAATTATATTACTTACCATGTTTTAAATTTATTTTATCTTCCCGCCGACCAGCCACAATCCACTGTTTCGCAAGTTCCTCGGTTTTTGGAAAATAAAAATATCTAATATTAGTTCCTTTAGTAGTTTGATTATAATTTCCACAACCAGCTACAGCGCAAGAAGGCATTTTATATTTTACAATTTGAAGAGAGAATAAGCAGTACTACAGTAAATAATTACCACCCTATCATATAAAAATGACCACCTAATAACCCTCGGCCTCACAATTATCATAAATACGGGAATACAACTGATAAACACGAAAATAATTATGTCACTGACAGTAACGTATTTGAATTTTCGCCATTTTTCCCTCACAAATTACGTCATGCGCAGAACAAACGAAATTTGGTCAAGTATGAGCATATCAGTGTAGTTGTATCATGAGCCGCTTTCCAGCTCTGCTCCTGTGGGTGTTTGGTAAGGATTTTTAACTAAGTTAAAAATCCTTGGGTGTTTGGAGCTTTATGTGTTTCAAACACCGACAGTACTGAGAAGGAACGGTTCAAAACTAAAATGACTTTTTTAATTTTGAGGTTATGTATTGATTGAGTATCTTGTCACTCAAATTTCAAATTCGTTTGTTTGACCACAAATTACTGTGAAATTTTGACCTGTTGAAGTTTACAAATTTTGCTTATCAATCAAATTAAACTTTGTGACGTGACCATAGCTTTGTTTAAAACCAAGGCATTAGTCGAAGCCACAACCAAATAGGGACCAAATGAACAGAATTATAAATAAAGAACTAATGGCAAGTACTGTTTTAATAATAGAGAGTTTTTGAACGCCTTAAATTTTAGCACGTCGTTATCGTTATCGTTATTCTGCGCATTAAGCTGAACCTGTTGGGTAAAATATAAGTAGGTGTGAGCCACAATAGACCACATGGTCGCGGTGGAGGGTCTGGTTTTCGGCCCACCCACTTTTGAACCTAACCTAATCTAACCTACTTCATTTAATAACAAAAAAATACCTTCATGTGCTCGGACATAATCCGCTTCAGACACCGCAAAATCATATGTAATATTTGTTTCTGAATCCACTATGATCAATGTTTTATTATCCATAATAAAGGTACCTAATGAAAAATACGGTGCCTAATACAATAAATACAATAATTATTAAGTTTAATTAAATCTTCAAACTTGACAACTCAACTGACAATTTTCATACATATAACCTTACAATATTTGAAAATAGTTTGAAACACCGAAAAAATTGTTAGTGCTTGAGGGGGCAGGGGAATGAAAAATTGGTACTGTTCAGGTACATCAAACTTTTCAACGTGGAACGCTGAAGTACACATCAGGCATGATACAATATCATGCACATCAGGAGCTCTGCAGAGCGCTCCTGGAGCGCTCCAGGAGTAGAGCTGGAAAGCGGCTGGTGTATGGTCTATATAATGTCAATTGAAACTGTAAAAAAAATTCCGACAAAAGATACACCTGCACCTCGACGGCGGCCTCTTTGTTTACGCACGTGTGTCCTTTGTCGGAATTTTTTATGCAGTTTCTATTGAGATTATAAACACTATACCTATATATTTTTTCTTAAAAGCCTTAGGTGGTATGTAATTTAGTAACGTACACCACTGGTTATTGTATCACGGTCGCCTTGGTAATTTGATGTTGCCAAATCTAAAACATATTGTATTTACATCTGAAAAAAATTTACTTCCATGCTACGTATGAAGCATTTTTTATTATTATAGGACATTGGACTACTTATATACACAATAAATTTGAGTTGCTACTGCTAACTTAAAAACGATAGTACAAGACGATGTCATTTTTAAAATTTCATATAATTAGTATTTTTCCAAGAGAGTTTTAAAGGCGACTTTATTGAAACTGGCAACGTTGCACATTAATTTTCCCGTAAAAATAAGCTAGTCAAAACTATGTTAATATGTCTTTATAAATTAATATTTAGTTTATTGCACCAACCTCTTTATATTTCAAATATATTAGTAATAATTAATATTATAGATTTTACTTACCATGACAATTTATTTTCTCTGTGTGTCAGTCTTACATGTTTATATTTATTAACATTTATGAGTAGTATCGACTAACGCAGCACATGATAGTATGCAATGGAGATCTGTGATATTTTGTGTGAAATTTTGTGTTTTGATAAACAATGACAATTTATGGACCTCACATTTATAGATTTTTATTAAATAACGGATGTATTTTGTGCTTCCTTGTTAAAAAATAAGTATTTACTAGTATACTGAAATGGATGTAAGCCTGAATAATGCTGAAGCTACTGAATTAACTTGTTACACACTCAGTTATGAAAGTAAGTTTTAATGTTTGAACTAAAATAAAAACTCCAGTTATATTTACATGTTTGTCTTGATATATTTTTTATCAAGTATTTAGAATACTATTTGTTCAGTTGAGAAAATTAAGGGTTATATGTAACGTTTTAAAAATACATATTATTGCAGGTACATAATAAGAAAGCAGTTAGATATATTATTTTTTCTTGGATCATAAACATCTGCTATTCTAATGGTTGTCAAACGCAGGCAATATAAAATGACCTCTGAACAACCGCTTAAGAAGAAACTAAGGAGAGGAGATGAAAAAGAACATGTAGACGAAACCGATTTCATCAACAATTTAGTAGAAAATGGTGTACCAACAGATTTGCAAGCATTGCATCTTTCGCTTCCTGTGAACATTAATGAAGAAGAAATTACACGAAATACTGTTAATATTCAGATTTGTGAAGAGAAATCTACTTTTCGGACTAGTGACTGTGAATCTAAAAAAAGTGAAAAAATCATACAAGTGAACTATAACGACAATGCTTCTAAATCAGATAGTTTTACAGAAAACTTGACATATATCAGTAATCCAGAAAATATATCAATTAAACCAGCCCCTGACATAATAACATTGAATAGTTCTCATGAAGTTAGCTCAATTGTAAATACACCTAACATAAATTTGCAATTTAATTCCACTCTCCCGAATGGTGTAACTAGGTCTCAGTATCAAAATAAACGGCCGACAAATCATGATAGAAATTTGTTCGTAGAACAAAAAATATCCACCCAACACATTGATGATGACAAAGACAATGGATTAGATGATTTTCAATATAATCTCATTAAACAGTGCATTTGTAGTATTTCGGAGGCTACTTTAAGGAAGCCTTTTGAAGGACAACAAATCAACGATAGTACTGAAGTTCGAAAAGCAATGTTGTCAGAATGGTCAATCCAAAAAGTATTACAATTTTTGTCAAACCTTCAGTTGTTATTTGACGTTTACTTAAAACAAAATAATAAGGGTTTCATTTGTTCCAGAATTGTTGCTATTTGTGATACAATCATATGTAATGAATATAATTTGATAGAGCAAATAATCTCCCTTTGTGACACTAGAAATAAGTTTGTAAATTTTTTGGCAGCTAGAGTTTTGAGCAGCTTTTTAATAATTGCTAAAACTAATATAAATAATGAATGGCTAGAAACAATTCTTAACTTCCTTACTACTGAAAATATTGATTATATTAAAATGAATTTTACACTTGAAGTGGTTAAACGTGTTGTTGAGTGGAAAGATATTGAAATACATGTTCTAGAAGATGCAGAAATATCAGATGCTGCAGGATCAAGTTCGCAAGAAGATGTAAATCTAAATTGTGTAACTGTTAAATTTAGTGATCCAGAAAGTTACGATACCTCAGCTATTAAAGGCCTTATTATAAAAAGCTTAGAATCTAAATGGCCAGATCTTATTAATAAAATACATGATTTAATACAGCTTAATACATCCACTGACATACAAACTTGTATATTAACATTTTTGGCCTTGTGGGAGAGTATTATATCTGTTAAAGCAAATTTGAGTGTTATTGACACTAAACCTTTTTATGCAGGTTTAGAAAAGTTTGTTAGTATGCTAAATAGTAATCTTTCTCCCCTTATTTGGAAACAATTATTATCTTTATTTAATGAAGTTCTATGTTATGGTAGCACACTAGCATTACAAGACGCATTGCCTGAAGACACTTGTCAGTTGGCACATTTGGTTGTAAGGTATGTGAAGGATTATAGGCTCTTAGATAGATTACCATATAGAAGAGATGAAGGATTGACTGTAAATAGTTTTGTTGGAACTATCGTAAGTTCACAATCCATTCAGACTAATATTGATAAAACGTTACTTCAAAGAATGGTATTATTAGTTTTAAAATCTGTAGCGATTACAGTAAAGGAAACTAGATCTGATAGTTCCGATTCCAGTGTAGGTTCTGATGATTCTGATTTTTATCAAGATATGCAGGTTATTGAAAGATCTATTAGAGATGTACTTAAAAAAGTTGACCTGTTTATCAAAAATAGTTTAGATTTTCATCCTGAGACTCCGTTTAGCCAGATATTAATTTGTTTGTTTAATGATCAAGATGATTATATGATTGAATCTATGGTTTGTACATTGGATATAACTGTTGGTATATCTTACAGAAATTCAGTTTTTCCAGATTTACTTAATATGTTAAATCCGATCCATTCCTTCATAGAATTTTTGAAAATTATTAGTCATGATTCTGGTGTTTTATTAGATTTTTTGGTTAGTAATGAAACATGTTTTCTATTGTATTTGTTGAGATTCTTAAAATATACAAAACGAAATTGGTTAAAATTTGTAAATAGTTGTGGAGAAGGCAATGCATCCAGAAGTAATGAATTAGATGATACTATGTCAGTTTTAATTCGTTTAAATAGACAAATTAATAGGTTAGTATCACAAAATCTGTTTCCTTATAATATTACCCCTGTTTTGAGACTGCTTGATGTATGTGAAAATTTGTATGAAGGAAATGAATTTAGTTGATAATTATGATTATTTTTATTATAGATTCCGTTCAAAATTATTAAGTGTAATGATAATTCTGTTCAAAATCAAGTACAAAAATTTGTATTCTTATGTTTTCCTTTCATTGGGAGATATATATATTCAATAGTATTTATAATTTAGTTTAATATCCCTTCCTAATTTTCTACAAAGAAATATTTAAGTCTGTATACATCTTATATGGTAGGTGTACCTATTAATTTATTTTCAATATTTATTTTAATCATAACTTGTGTATTGTATTAAATGTAAAATATAGTTACCTTTTACCTTTATTTATATTCTTAACATGTAAATAATGATGTAAATGACATATAATAATGCAATATACTAAAACTTATCAACATTCAAAACACATTGAATAGGTTGATGAAAAACCTAAAAATTGTATATAAAAATATGATTTTTATTTAATTTTATCTAATTGAAATTAAAGCACTTTTAACAAACTTTATTTATATGGAAACTAATAATAGTAGTAGAAAGTATTTAAGCTTAGCAGAGGAATTTGTCTGATATTGATTATATGTAATAGCTATGTATATGATAATAGCTACATATATATTTTTTAATGTTTTTGATAGGACATTTTAATGCAGTTGAATTATATGTACAAAATGTATTTTTTTTTTAATAATAAAAAGTTTATTATGTGGACCATATTTTTGTAAAAATTTTATATTCTATAGAAGTTATAAATAAGAAAATGACTCGTAAAATTAAATATACATGGCACTTTTAGTGTGTATTTCGTGTACCTATTACTTCGTCGTTTCCTGACAATATAAAAAATTCTGTAACGGTAGTTATTATCTCTTGTCGCATTATTTAAAAATATTTGTGTGTACAAGGTCCTTGTACACACAAATCAACTAATTCTCTATTACGTCTTAATAGTAGTAGTAGCAGTGGGGCGGCCAAGACCTGGCAAGTGGGCTCTTTTTACCTACCCCTGTCCTCCCTACCTAGCTTCATCACCTCTTCTCTCATCGAACCTACCCGACCTTCTAATGTAGGTCAGAATGTCGGTCCATTCAAGGGAACTAACCTCTTCCCCTTGCAACTCCCAGGTCCCCCAGACGTGATGTCTCAGCCTGCCGAAAGCCGCGCACTCTGCTAAGAAGTGGGAAGGCGTTTCATCGCCCTCCCCACACTTTGGGGAGATAGGGTCTCCTTCAACACCCATCAATGATAGATGTCTTCTAAGCCTCCAATGACCCGTTAAAACTCCCACCAACTGGTTTAGAGCCTTCCGGGTACGACTTAACAGCCAGGCCATCTTGGTCTTGCTTGGCTCCACTATAAAGTTGCGAGCCTGTCTACAGCTCCCACTCCTTCTCCACTGTTTACTTAGTGTCTCATGAGCCCAATCGTTAAGAGCTATGTTGACCTGCCTTCATGTAATGCCTGAAATCGGTTCTGGTCCCTGGCCGGGTCCCTGAGATCCGAGTCGAGCCAGTTCATCGGCCCTTTCGTTCCCCGGGATTCCACTGTGATCTGGTACCCATACCAATTTGACCTCTTTTCCTCTGGCCAGCTCCTCCAGGGTATCTCCGCACTCTTGGACAAGGGCGGATCTTGTCCTTGGAGATGCTAAAGCCTTTAAGGCTGCCTGACTGTCGGAGCAGAAGTACATATTTTGCTCCGGACAGTTCCTTACTTCCTCCTTGTTTGCTGCCATTAGGATAGCAAAGACTTCAGCCTGGAAGACTGTGGCATACGAACCCAGTGCAAAGCTTTGCTGCACGCCCCTGTCCTCCACATATAAATTCCTGCCCCCGAGAACATGTCCGCCACATGAGAACCATCTGTGTAGCAGACCAGAGAATCAGGGGGGAATTTAAACTGATCCTGCTTCCATTCCTCCCTCTCTGGAAATATGACGGCATATTTCCTCTTTAATCTGAGACGGTCTTTTGCTTCAGTTACTCTGATGGCAGATATGGGTATTTCCCTCTCCGCCATCTGTGCAACTGCCGCGTGACCAGTATTTCTTCCTCCCGCCTGCCAGCTTTCTGAGTTCCGCATTCTTAAGTAGGCCGCCATTGCCTCCCTCATTATCCATGTGGATAGGCTTGGCAGCCCTAGCAGGTCTTCCAGGACAGCTGTAGGTGTCGTCCTCATAGCACCTGTAATTCCTATGCAGGCAAGTCTTTGGACCTTTGTCAGTTTCTTGGACACCGTTACCCGGTTGACGCTTGGCCACCAGACCAGGGCACCGTATTGGATCCTCGGTCTAATTACCGTAGTGTATAGCCAGTACAGCATCCTAGGTCTGAGACCACAATTCCTGCCTACTGTTCGTCTTAGTTGCCAGAAGGTGGCCGTTGACTTTTGAATAATTTTGTCAACATGTGGCCCCCAGGTCAAATTACTATCTAGGGTCACCCCTAGGTATTTCACCTGTCCCACGAGTGTCAGAGGTTCTTGATACATAGTGGGTGTCCTGAATTCCTCTACTTTTCTTCTTTTTGTGAAAAGGATCATCTCAGTCTTCCTAGGGTTGACTGATAGACCCATCTCACTATACCACCTTTCAATTATCTTACAGGCTACCTGCATTCTATCACATCTATTACGTCTTAATATAATAATAAAATTAAAAAATTACCATCAAATTAGTCATGGTTGAAACCAATAATCGTAAAAAAGGTTAGACTAGTGTGCTTGATTTTAAGGTTCTACTTCTACAAGTTTCTTTATTACTTTCATCAGAAAATCGTTTGTCTAGTACTGTATCTGACGCGTGCAATGCATGGTATCCGAAAAAAGTATTTTTGTAGTTATAACTATACAGATATACTATGTACCGATACACTGTTTAATTTGACAGTCTCAAAATGATGCCAATTCAATTTGTTGGCATCAATCGCAAATTATTTTATTTCTTGACTGTGAAGGTGGACGAAAGACTCAAACTCGTTTCTATATGGGCTAAGCTAGCTTCCAATCATGAAAAGTTGAATAAATGGGTTATTTTTTGACTGAAAATGAAAGCAACGTGACATTGAATTTTTGTGTACGTATATCTATCGGTTCATCTGTAAAGGTTGATTAATCTGTGCTTTTAGTCAACTAATTTAATAATTATTTTTGAGAAAACCAAGAAATTCTCAAAAAATTTTAAACCTATAATAGAACTTTATGTATAAATTATATTTAAATTTATTTATTATAATTTTGAAAGGTGGCACACCTCATGTAGGTACTTCCCACTTACCAAAAAATAATTTAGAATCTATATGAAAGATAGCTAAACATTTTTACAAACCCTCATATTTGTGGAAATATTTATAAAATATCACGTCCCAAAACGGTTGGGTTTTGATATTTGATATCAAACCCAACTACTTGTACTTGTTCTGCGGTTTTCAGAATGGCCAAAAAAACAAGGTGCTTCACCATATATTCTAACCAGTAATTTTAAATAATGCAACAGTATGTTTTTTTAAGATGTAAATGGTTAATTGATGTAATGGTTTTTTTAAAGATGTAAATCGAAAAAACTTAAAGGAAAGACCCCCTCGTAAAATAAACCCTTAAAATATTTGCGCTTTATTCCGAAACACTATGTACATACGAGTACTTATAAGGTGAACGTAAATTACCTGTTGAATTAGTATTCAATTATACATTCTTTCATTTAAAGGTACATATTATACGAGAACAGTTGAAATTCAAAAATATATCCATTGGTTTTCCATTGGTATCCATTTGATCATCAAACTTATTGGCATTGAAACTACATTTAGTACACCCTAAGTTAGTACAAAACTTGACAGTAATAAAGATAGTAAGTTTCGGAAGTAAGTTTAAACTTGACTTTTCTTCAAGTTACAAAAGCAAATTATTTGTTTTTTATAAATTAATAAATATAACTAAATTATATACTTAGTAATCTAATAAGTATTAAATAAAATCCTTTTGCTCTATGTAGGTAATTATTATATGATATCAACAGACATCCATAACTGAAAATTTTAATGCCATGTGTGTTATTAGTCTCCTAGTAAATATTACGTAAAGTGATCTAATCTGAAACAACTGATCTAATGTCTAAAAATCGTTAGTGCATAATTAACTATTAAGATTCACATCCAATTTTATCCCAAGGTGACGAAATTTCAGGGAAAAATGTTTTTACTAATATTTGTCAAAAGAAACCTGTGAATACACCAACTCAAATTTTGTACAGTAATCGTCAGTCCATTATCAACGGTGGACATATACGAAATATTGCAATAGATGAAGAAATATGATGTTCCCAAAACTACAAAATCCTATAAGTATTTTGAGAACTAAACGTTTCTGGATCCCATCTTCCGTCCCAATCACCATCCCTATAAAAATCTTTTTTCCACTTTAATTAACAAAGATGATATTGGACTTTGACGCATTAATGAGCAACCCTGTATACAAATGTTACAGCATTCTGTTCAGAATTTAGCGTACTTCTCATCTGTAAAATAATATACAGGGTGTTCCATTTGAAAGAATAGAGTTTTGTCACTTATTGAATTGACAAATTTGCTTATAAATTTTGGGAACCCTGTATGTACTTCAGACACGTGCAACACATTTTAGATGTAACAATCCCTATGCTATTATTCTTGCCATATTGTAATAAAATGAGTTCCATTGGTCAAGGTATAAAGCTTTAAATATCTGCAGCTGTTACTTTTTTTATAAAACCGGAAATATCTGGAAAACAGTTGAATTTATGTATTGACAACCTTTGACAAAATAAACCTAAAATTAAGCGTACAATCCAAAAATGTAAAAAATACAGGGTGTTCCATTTAAAATAACAAAGTTGATGTCGACTTCCAACATAATTGGAAGTGGCAGAAACCTAAAAATATTTTAAAAGGGCAGGTCCTACACTTTATGCACCTATACTTTACAGGCAGGTCCTATACTTTATATAATTATATACTTTTCCATATATCGACGGCGGCCGTTCGTGGTGGGACACACTGTATAAAGGAATTGAATAAAATTGTGTAACCTACCTACCTTCAACTTTTAACGTTGTCGTTAGGTCTTTTACATTTCTACAATTCTGGTGTAAAGTATAGCAATGTGAAGTTTCCAATATTATAACGACTATAATTTTGTCGATATTTCGAATAGCCTTATCATCATCATTTAAACTTGGAGTGTGCCAAAAGAAGTCTCATCTCGTTTTATCATCCATCGTTGCACTGTTACTACAGCGACTATTAGTCAACATCTGTCTGTCAATTCGATAATAATTGTCAGACAGATAGTAGAAAAGACCCAAAGAGGGCACTGCGGTGTGTTTCACCACTACTAACATTCACAATGTCCATTAGGCAATCATGTCGCAATATCGTTCATCGTTTTCACTACCTATGGCACAGACGAGCACATAATAAGAGCGAAACCAGTCAGTGTCTGGTGGTTGGCTTCGGTAAAATATGTGGTGACTCCTATGGAGATGCCGAAGTAATGCAATGCCAGTCAGAGCACATTGCCCGTGGAGTAGTTGTTTTCGGCATCTCCTACAAATAAATAATAGATTGTCTTTCTCCTCAAAGACAATAGAGGCCACTGTTATAATGGCGCCTGCGGAAAAGCAGGTCGTTATCTGTCTGTCAATTTGACAATAATTGTCAAACAGATAGACAGATAGTAGTAAAGACCCAAAAAGTGCCAGTTCCTCAAGGCTTAGGTTTGGGCTCTATTGTTTTTTTATATTATATATTAATGATATAGACATAGTTATAAATAACCAGAATGATATTGCTTAAACTGATATATGATTTATGACCATTACTGTCTGTTATGAAAATTTTGGTTTAGAGAGCAAAATGAGTTTCATCCTTCAATCTTCATGAAAACTTTCACAGGAAAGACCTTTATTTTAATTCAATAAAAACAGAGATATTGAGATTTCATACTCGACACAATACCTACTGTGATTCTATTGTCCAATATTTATTGTGGTTTTAACAATGTTAAATTTCTTCATTTGAAACAACTTCATTTTGAAAATTTGGTTTGGAAAGATTAGGATCAGCCACTTAAAAAGTGTGTTGACTTCTAAGTAATAAATTACTATTTCTATTGCCTATTATGCCTCTGGTTGAATCAGGGATACATATGATATTGTGATTTGGAGAAATTCTATTACGGCATAGAGTCTTTGTAAATCAAAACTCAGTATATTTTTGATAAGAATAGGTAGTTATCAAACAAATTCAGAAGTTCATTCCATCAATAATACACAGGATGGTGATATTTTATATGATTATGGTTGGTAAAAATTAGATTTAAATCTCATTTTTACTTGGGTCCTAGAATTCTTAATAGACTGCCATGGTATGTATTAGGCAGATATAAAATGTTTTAAATTGGAGTTGAAGAATTCTTTACCATTAAAAATACTTAGTGCCAGAATTTTGTCTTAGATTTTAGTATTATTTTTAGGTCTTATTTTTTAATTACATTTTTCTACTCAATATATTTTTTGCCTATAAAAATGTTTATTCTATTCTATTTAATCTAAAATGATTGTCTTTAGATGTTGACTGACATTTATCAAAGTGAAGTTTATTACCTGTGACACATATCAAAATTTAAGTACAGAAAGTTTATAATCATTTAAAATAATTTATTGTTACAAAAAGACTAACTAACATCAAATTAATAGACTTATGTTGAGTTTGCAGCCATTTAAGAATTACATAACCAAATCAGACATTTTAGATGATACTTACATGATTAAACTAACAAAACACTTAGATTCTACAAAAGTCATATTTTATATATGTAGGGTGTGTAGTGTAGTGCGCGGAAGTCAATATGTAGGTGAAAATGTGGAATATATGAATTTTTCTTTTTACGGTGTGCCAGATTTCTCAAGATCTACAAATTAAAACTATTTTCAGTTATACAGGGTATTCCTCCTATTTTTCTGGTCAGCTTCAGTTTTTGAAATATAACTGTTTTTATGCTCATTTTAGATTTTACGAACAAAATAAAAGGTGTATAATAATCCTAAACCAAATGTCATACGTTTAGAGATATTCAGTTTTAAATTTTTTTTCGTCAATATAGGTTGCTTACAAAGTTTGAAATTTTCAGGTTATGTTAGCAACTACTGAACCCTAATTTAAGGCAAAGCTTGTGCAAGAGTGACTCTTTTAGACCTTGAGTGAAAAATCGACCTTGGTTCTACAGTGAAAACAAAGTTATGGCATAAAAAAAATTGAAAATCTAAAAAAATTAAAGGCAACACCCTGTGTATTTTTATACCAAGGTATAGAATACATCTTTATATTGTTCTATACTTTATATATAGTTATGTAGTTTTGTGTTTTAAAAAATAAGTATCTTGATTTCAAAACTCTGAAGATAATTTATCATGGAAATTTTGAAACAGTTGTGTGATATGGCATCATTTTCCTTGGGAAAAGTGTTCAAATTAATAGATTTTTTATCAATCAAAAGAGAGCTATGCAGTGTATGTTGAAACTTTCACGAAGAGAATTGCGTCGTGGAAAATTTAAGGCAAATAATATTTTAACAATTATGGTGATATAGCTGATTTGTTTTACTAATATTTTCTGAAATAAGATACAAAAAAGTTAAATAGGAGACATATCAGAAGAAATCTATTCTATAAAGTAATGTATACAATTTTTCTTCAAAACCTACCTATTTTCCGAAAAATATCTAGCTTGGTTTTTTATTATATATTTTTTATAGAATCAGATTTAGGATCAGAAACCTCTATTCCTCAAAGACAATAGAGGTTACAGCTGTTATAGCACCAGTGAAAAAGTAGGTTGCTATCTATCTATCAATAAGACAATAATTGTCAGACGGATAGTAGCAAAGACCAAAATAGGGGACTTACGGTGTTTCTCACCACCACTAACATTCCAGATGGCCTTTAGGCAATCATGTCGCAACATTGTTCATCAATTCCACTACTTATGGCACTCTGACGAGCACATAATAAGTGCGAAACCGGTCAGTGTCTCAAGGGTGATTTCGATGAAAGATGTGGCAACTTTCATGGAGATGCCAGAGTAATATAACACCAATCAGAGCACATGTTCCCCGGAGTAGTTGTTTTCGGCATGTCCTTCAAATAAATAAGTAGGATTGTCTTTCTTAGACAACAGAGGCCACTGCTGTTATGGCACCTGCGGAATAATTGTCAGACGGATAGTAGCAAAGATCCAAAAGAGAGTACTATGGTGTATCTCACCACCACTAATGTATTGCATGTTCTTGATAAAATTTACTTCAACAAATTTAACAATAAAATTGAATATTCCATTATAATGACTGCTCAAATTCTCAACACGTTTGGGCATTTGACAGTTAATTTGACTTTAATATTTCAGAAGATATTAGCTGGACAATGAAAATTGTCTACACTCTATATTCAGGAGGTTCTACTTTTTACTTTAAAAAATAAGGGCTTTTTAATAAATATTTGCAGACAGGTTTTTATAATACCAGATATATGAATTTTATAAATCCCCTTCACCACCTCACATCAACTAAAAAAAACATTAACTACAGTTGTATACAAATTTTTAATAATATACCTTGGGATATTAAAAATTTAAACAATTTAAAATTGTTCAAGAATAATGTACTCATTCCAGCACTGAATGGTGGTTAGGGCTTATCAACCTAAGTCATTCTTGGAGGCAGAAATTTGGCCTGCTAAATAATATGCCGGCCTCCCACCCACACAAGTTTCAGACTTTCGGGACTTGTGATCAGAAAGAGGGGTAGATATATTATTATTATATTATTATTTAATTTTTTGTTATGGACGTGTATTTACTTTGAGTATTATCAACAACTTCTGGAGTTATCCATCATAGTATTTTTTCATGATCATCTGTAGTTTTATGGTCTATCACAGTCACTGGTGGCTTGCTATAAGGAGCTAAGGAGCCACGGCCCTACCAAAAGAAACTAGCTTCAAATTCAATTTTCTTTATTTACAAATTATATTTATTTTGCTTATTTTTTATTTACTCATGCATTTTAAACGGAGAATTGGATGGAAGCTACAAGAGGCATGATGTTCCTTACAACCACACAACAGTAATTTTAATCTCAGTTCTGCTGTGTGTGCAATTAGTACCTATGTGCTGCTCAGTGAAAATTAATTTAATTCTGTAAAATTAGTTTCTTAAAATAAAATAACAATGAACAAAATAGACTGTGTTATTTAGACCTTTTTCCTCACACTCCCTGGTAAATGAGCAAATTTAATCGAAATATTTATACAAAAAAATAATTGGCTTTGTGGAAGTGATAAAAAGAAAGGCATATTATTATTCAGTAGTATGCAATTGCGCCTCAGGAACGACTTACGTTGGTAAACCCTTACGACCATTCAGTGTTGGAATGATACATATAATATATATATACAGGGTTATTCAGAACTTATCTCTAAAACTTTGAGGATATGTGCATCCTAAAATAAGAAATCGATATCACCAAAAAAATTTATAATAAAAGTCTTTGGATTTCCCGTAAACAATGTTAAAAGTTATACCGTTATAAAGGACTACGTAGATGGGCAACTGTACTTCAACATCTGATATACCTACCACATTCCTAAGAATGTGGTAAAAAAAAGTAAACACGTTTCACAAGTAGGTTAGGTTAGGTTAGGTTCAAAAGTGAGTGGGCCGAAAACCAGACCCTCCACCGCGACCATGTGGTCTATTGTGGCTCACACCTACTTATATTTCACCCAACAGGTCCAGCTTCTTAATGTAGCTGATCACCTTATTGGGTGAGAATTTGTTCAGATCCTCTGGCAGAAGTTGTCCTTTGCCAAATAGTGAGTATCTGATCCTTTCTCCAGCGGGGCAGGTGCACAATATGTGTTCTGCCGTTTCATCATCTTCTAAGCATAGGCGGCACTCAGCATCTTCTGCTAGGCCGAATTTGCACATATGATATTTTAAACGGCAGTGGCCCGTATATAGGCCAATTAGAGTTCGTAGGTGAAACCTGCTTAACTCTAGAAGTTTTTTAGTTCTTGTTTTTGAAGGGTTTATTATAAACGCCTTCGAATGAACTAATCGTGGTAGTTCCTGCCAGTACTGGAGGATTTGCTCCTCAGCCCGGGTCAAGAGCGTTGCTTTGGCAGTACTCGAGGATATGCCAAGCACCGGTTCTGGTCCGACAAATTCAGAAGCAGCACCCTCCCTAGCTAGAGAGTCGGCTGCCTCATTCCCCTCATGGCCAGAATGGCCTGGGACCCAGACCAGAGTTATTCTATTTTTTCTGCTCAATTGAGCAAGTGCCTGCTGGCAGCTCCATACCGTTTTTGAGTTGCAACGGTAGGAACCAAGAGCTTTAAGAGCTGCTTGGCTGTCTGAGAAGATTTTTATCGATTTGCGTGTAAGTTGCCTTTGTTCCAGCCTCTGTACACACAATTCGATGGCATAAATTTCTGCCTGAAATATAGTTGCATAACTGCCAAGGGATGAAGATATTTTCACCGTAGGGTTGCAACTATATACTCCGGCTCCAACTCCCATGGGTGTTTTGGATCCGTCTGTAAACCAACAACTATCTGCCCTTAATAGGTCAGCCTTATTCCGATCCCACTCATCTCTTCCTGGGAAGAGAATGTGAAAGGGCAGTTCAAGGTTGGTCTTTGCAGGCATGACATCTGAAATCATCTCCAGGATACTGTGACTTTCCATGTCATCCAGCAGCCTATTGCGCTCCATGGTGTCAGACTGCGGCATGTTAAAAGCTGCCTGCTTTAGTCTGTATGTTGCCCATCTGGCCTCTCTCTCCAAATATATATGAAGAGGAGGTAGGTCCAGTAGGATTTCCAGAGCTGCTGACGGTGTGGAGCTAATTACTTCACAAGTAGACACAGTCTGTGTCTTCTCTCAGTGCCGGTGTTTTATTTATCGTAGGAGTGTTAAACTGTAAAATTTTCAAAATGGCTCATGTGTACAGTAATGCTGAGTTAATCGACTGTTACCAGTGGATTATCAATTACGAGCTAGGTTTTGTGAGTGGTTGTTGCAGCAAAATGCTGAAAATACCCAATTTACTTAATAATTTGCGTTTACAAGATCAGCAACCAGGAGGAACATTCGGTTTAGTGCGGCAAAATTGGATAAGGCATGCCCAAAAGTGAGTACAAGTCGAGGAATATTATTTCGAACAGCTTTTGTAACAAGGTATGTGCAAATTTTTTATAAATTTCATGTTTCTAATACCTAGTAATCAAGTAGCGCAATTCTTCAAAATTAGTGTAACAAAATTTTATTCATTTTAAAGACAAGTCACTTTGGTCACATCTATCTATCTTTAAGTTTATTTTAAAGTAAAAACGCTGCAAATCTTTTTTGCGCCAGGTGTCGGTATACTCTCAGAACTTCCGAAGTTTTTTTCGTGCTAGCCAGTTTGCATTGTCAGTCCCAAGGTCACTCCATTACAGGGGACCAGTATCCAGCGGCGTGCAATGGAAAATTTTTAAATAGTTTTCAGAACCCGCCAAAAAAATTTTTTTTTGCACTACCACATTTCTACATGTATGTTGAACATCCCCAAATTTTATTATGGATAAGTTCTGAATAACACTGAGTACAGGGTGTTAGTTAAACATGCGGCCAAAATTCAAGAGGTTATTCCTTGGACTATTCTAACGATATTTTATCCTTTGATGATTTTTGAAAAAGCGCTTTGTTACGAAGATATAGGGCGAAAAAAATTTTCAACAAATCCAATTTTGGTATTTTTCACATTATTAATGTAGGTAAAATAAAAGTATGGCGTACTACATGGGACTTATCAAGTAAAAGACATGTAAGAAAAAGGAGTTGTTTTTTCTTACCAACATCCCGTGATACTTCGAAGTGATTATTTTGTATGTTTTTGTAGTTTGTATGTGTCGCATTTGTTAAGATTGATTGACGTTTGGCTAGTTGACGTGTAAACGGTTGTTAGTGAAGTCCTCTATCATGGCTCGTTATACGAATGCCGAGATGGCTGACATGCATTTTATTTATGGACTTGCTGATGGCAATGCATTAGAAGCTAGGCACCTGTACCGGGTGGCCAAATTTGCTTGCTATTATTGGACAACTCGAGAACTAAGAGAGATACAAAAAAATTAACCCCCCTTTCTCGAGCTCTTTTTCTGAGACAAACTTAATGCCGAAATGCGAAATGGCCCATTTTCTTTTGTTTTTGAGATATTAGCGAATATTCGATTTTTCAAATTTTCGGTGCCTGCGCATATCTCGGATATTTTAGATATTAGAAAAAAACAAGTTATATGTTCTTCAGACACTTTTTCAAAAGCAATGCATTGGCGTACCCAATATTTTAATAAGTTGATAAAATTTCAAGTTATGACATAAACTTGTATTTTTTTAAATGAAAATCATAGTCGGCTATGATTTAGTTAGAAAAATAATTTTTTTCTCTTTTCAGCTATATATAATATGTATGGTTAATTTATTCTGCTTGGCTATTTTTTAAGGAATCTTAGAATTTTTAAGGTTATTAATAACTCCCATTTTGTTTTGGCACAGTGGGCGTAACTTCACAGTAATAATTGTTTCTTATAACATTCCAGCATATCGAATTTTTCATAATTTTGAAATGCCATTCTTGAAATTTAAAAGTATTCTAAAATTTCTAGGAAACAACTATTCGCAGATCAATTATTATAAGCAGTATAAATTACAAACACAAAGTGATAAAAAATGCAGTTAGAACTGTCAATACTTAAATTTCAAATAAAAGACATACGCCTACTATGCGAAAACGAAATGGGAGCTATTAATAACCTTAAAAAGTCAAAGATTCTATAAAAAATAGTTAAGTCGAATAAATTAACCACACATATTATATATCGCTGAAAAGAGAAAAAAATTATCTTTCTAACTAAATCATAGCCGACTATGATTTTAATTTAAAAAAATATACATATATATATATATATATATATATATATATATATATATATGTATATATATATATATATATATATATATATATATACATATATATATATATATATGTATATATATATACATATATATATATATATATATATATATGTATATATATATATATATATGCCGGTGGCTCAGGGCTTAGCGTCTCGATCGCTCAACCCAGAGGTTGTGGGTTCTAATTCCCATTCCACCAAACAATTTTTAATTAAATTGTTTACTCGTAGATCAAGGTTTATTCGCAGGGATGGCTTGGCAACCATCCTGTCAATGGCCTAGGATAGGAAGAATATCAACTTGGTGTTAATGTGAGAGATTAAAATCAGTTGATGTTTGACTTGTCCCCCTAACTAATGAGGTTTTCCAGGTTTCCCTCATTCCAGCACTGAATGGTGGTTAGGGCCTACCAACGTAAGTCGTTCCTGAGGCGCAAATGCGGCTCGCGAAATAATAATATGCCGCCTCCTCTCCCACACAAGTCTCAGACTTTCGGGCTAATCATTGTGATTAGAATGAGGGGTAGAGATATTATTATTATTATATATATATATACAGGGTTTTTCACGTAACCAGTTCATTAGAATATTTCAGAGACTACTACGATCTAGATTTTGAAACTTGGGGCACTGGGGTTTTTGAGTATTCTCGTTTCAAAAAAAGTTATGACGTCACTGTAGCACTTCCGGTTGTACCGGAAGTTAGTAGTAACTTCGTTATTTTAAACGGAAAGGTATAGATTTTGTTGCATTTTTGAAATCTACGGATTTTTTTAGGATGTTTTTGTTAATATATCCCTATACCAAAAATGAACAGTTCGGGAGATATTTCGATTTAAAAAAAAAAAATTGACGATACTAAGCCTATATTGTGAATGTAATATCTAGAACTTCTAAAAAGCTATAACTTTCAAAATTTAAGCAGTAGTAGAGCAGACAAAGGGCTTTCCAAGAATGTACTGCTTCTGTCGATAGTCCATACGGGATGTTCAAAACTCAAGGGCCAATGTTAAACACTTCAAACACAAAAAAGTTGTTTTTTTCAAATGGAACACCCTGTGTTTTATCTCATCAGTAGATGCAGAATTAAATTCTACATCGATTGGTATACGCATTCCCTATACCTATCTCCAACAGTTTTTGAGTTATATGCAATTATTTATGTGAAAGAAACTTTAGCATCGATAATATGTATCTCTAAATTTTAAAGAAGGCTGGGATGCCAAAAAATTGAACTGTGTTTGTCAAATTACTTTTAGTTGTTGAATTATAGCAGCAATTATACAGCAGAAAATTAAATAATTACAAATGAGTGGTATTTTAAATTTATTTTGTATTCGTGGGGAATTTAATAAAACAGCTACAAATTGTTGTCATATTTTCACTAATTTGTAATTATTTAATTTTCTACTGTATAATTGCTGCTATAATTCTACAACTAAAAGTAATTTGACAAACACAGTTCAATTTTTTGGTAGTTGTTGAATTATAGCAGCAATTTTATAGCAGCAATTATACAGCAGAAAATTAAATAATTACAAATGAGTGGTAGGTATTTTAAATTTATTTTGTATTCGTGGGGAATTTAATAAAATAGCTACAAATTGTTGTCGTATTTTCACTAATTTGTAATTATTTAATTTTCAGCTGTATAATTGCTGCTATAATTCAACAACTAAAAGTAATTTGACAAACACAGTTCAATTTTTTGGTATGCCAGCCTTCTTTAAAATTTAGAGATACATTTTATCGATGCTAAAATTTCTTTCACATAAATAATTGCATATTATTCAAAATTTAAGCAAAAACTATTGGAGATAAGTATAGGGAATGCGTACACCAATCGATGTAGAATTTAATTCTGCATCTACTGATGAGATAAAACACAGGGTGTTCCATTTAAAAAAAACAACTTTTTTGTGTTTGAAGTTTTTAACATTGGCCCTTGAGTTTTGAACATCCCGTATGGACTATCGACAGAACCAGTACATTCTTGGAAAGCCCTTTGTTTGCTCTACTACTGCTTAAATTTTGAAAGTTATAGCTTTTTAGAAGTTCTAGATATTACATTCACAATATAGGCTTAGTATCGTCAATTTTTTTTTTTTAAATCGAAATATCTCCAGAACTGTTCATTTTTGGTATAGGGATATATTAACAAAAACATCCTAAAAAAATCCGTAGATTTCAAAAATGCAAGAAAATCTATACCTTTCCATTTAAAATAACGAAGTTACTACTAACTTCCGGTACAACCGGAAGTGCTACAGTGACGTCATAACTTTTTTTGAAACAAGAATACTCAAAAACCCCAGTGCCCCAAGTTTCAAAATCTAGATCGTAGTAGTCTCTGAAATATTCTAATGAACGGGTTACGTGAAAAACCCTGTATATATATAAATTTATTTATGTCATAACTCGAAATTTTATCAACTTATTAAAATATTGGCTATGCCACTGTATTTCTTTTAAAAAAGTGTCTGAAGAACATATAAATTATTTTTTTCTAATATCTAAAATAACTGAGATATGGGCATGAACCGAAAATTTGAAAAATCGAATTTTCGCTAATATCTCAAAAACAAAAGAAGATGGGCCATTTTGCATTTCGGCATTAAGTTTGTCTCAGAAAATGAGCTTGAGAAAGGGGGGTTAATTTTTTTGTATCTCTCTTAGTTCTCGAGTTGTCCTATAACAGCAAGCAAATTTGGCCACCCGGTACATTGAACGATTTCCTAACCACATTGCTCCCGATAGAAAAATCTTTCAAAGTATTCCTCAACGTCTTCGAGAAACGGGAACATTGAAGCGAAGAGGAGGACCAGGAAGGCCAAGGACTGTAAGAACGGTAGACGTAGAAGAGAATGTGCTGGACATGATAGAAGAAGATCCAGGTACTTCTATGCGAAGAATTGCAAATACTTTGACCCCGGACTTAAACCCCCTGGATTATTTCCTATGGGGCCATCTAAAGTCATTAGTTCATACTAGGCCAGTGGAAGATGTGGACGATTTAAGAGATCGGATAATTGCTGGGTGTAACTCAATAAGAAACGACCCTGGTGTGTTTGAAAGAGTTCGGGAGTCTATGAGGAGAAGATTGGATGGTTGCATCCAAGCTGGAGGTAGCCATTTTGAACAATTCTTGCAGGTTCAGAAATGTTACATGTAATTTTTAGTAATAAATTGTTATTAGTTGAAAATTTTTTTCGACCTATATCTTCGCAACAAAGCGCTTTTTTAAAAATCATCTCAAAGGATAAAATATCCTTAGAATAGTCCAAGGAAGAACCTCTTGAATTTTTGCTGCATGTTTAACTAACACCCTGTATATATGTTAGGAGCTCTTGTGCTTACTCCAGCCGCCTTGGAGCTATCTGTTTACGTGATGACAACTTAAGTACTTATATTGTATACAAATATTCATGTGTTAGTTCAGTCTACAGTCTACATCCTAAGTTTGAATGGAATGGATCATTTTGTAAGCTCGGAGTGGTGGTTTGGGTGGATAAATAATTGTGAATAAACTTAGTTTTTGGATTTTATGTATATATATATATATATATATATATATATATATCTGCTGATATAAAAATAAAAAATGAAGAATGGTGTCATAAATTTAAATGAAAAATGTTAAAACTATATCATAAAGTGGCAGTTAAATAGATCTCTTGACATAATCAAAATTTTCGAAAACATTTTTTTTTGAAATATTAGCAATTTACACATTATTTTTTGAATACATTGTAGGATAGTAGTAAAATAGAAAACCCAGATGACAAAACATTAGATGACTAAAGAGACCTCGTACCACTATTAGGAAAAGAGAAAATATGTAGAAAAGCTAAAAAATTACAATTTTAAAATTCTATACATGATGACTTAGTTCTACAAAATTTTATGGCATTTGTGATTTGGTTATTATTATGGACCCTAGTTTGAAGTATCACATAAATTTTAAAAATATATTAAAGTAATGACTATTGACTTTGTAGTTTAATAAGAAAATTTAGAGGATTTACTGCTACTACTACACTATGATTTATTTTATTTCAAGAACAATCTTGGAATATTCTTGCACTGTTTGGAAATCATATACAGGGTGGGCGAAATTCGAGGCTCACTATTGGGATCTCGGAAACGGTAAGAGATACGAAAACGGTTAAATTGGGGCAAAGTTGCGTAATTTTGTGACCAATAATATGCCGTCAAGAAATCCAGAATATCCATATTCGTTTTTGAGTTATTTCAAAAAAAAAACAAAATTTTCAGTTTTCGTTTTTAATTTTTTTTAGCTTTATTTGAGACGATATCAAAAAACTGACAAGACTTTTTTATTGCCACTTTTTATGCTCTATAACGTGGCAGTACAAAATTTCCGTTACGGCGTTTCGTCCGATCAGGACCATCTTCAACTTTATTTTTTTAAATAGAGACCCATAATGTTTCTTACGAAAAACGATAGGATTTTTTATTCTGATTCCAATGATGTATGATACTTTATAGTTTTAATTATTCTTTTTGCTCAAATACTAGGAATAACTTTTAATACGATCGAATCTAGTATGCTTTGGGCTGATGACATTTGTTATAAAACAATTTTAATTGTCAATACAATTTGACGTTTAAAGAGCTTCGCTTTAATGGTGGCCTGTTTGAACATTTGAACATACACTTTAATTTAAGGAAATTTTAATTTTAGATTCCGCTGACAAAAATATTTCTATTATTATAAATTACTTTGTTATCATTATTTTAAATTTAATTATATGGTACAACTTGTGTCACCATATAAAACCAAATTTGAACATTCAATAACATGATTTGGACCATTATTTTGTATTCTCCTGTAAATACTGTTATGTTCAAAACTACCGTTTTCTGTCAATTATCTGTGCAGTTTCGAAAATGTCGTTCTATGTGGTTGTGGCCTTTCTGGGTATGTTTCAAAATATGTTTGTTCAGATCTGGTTGAATTTTTGTAACATTTATAATAAATTTCAATCATATCACATTTTTCTTGATTTGTAAACGGCATTATTACTTATTATTTAAAGCGAAGCTCTTTAAACGTCAAATTGTATTGACAATTAAAATTGTTTTATAACAAATGTCAACAGCCCAAAGCATACTAGATTCGATCGTCTTAAATGTTATTCCTAGTATTTGAGCAAAAAGAATAATTAAAACTATAAAGTATCATACATCATTGGAATCAGAATAAAAAATCCTATCGTTCTTCATAAGAAATATTATGGGTCCCTATTTAAAAAAATAAAGTTGAAGATGGTCCTGATCGGACGAAACGCCGTAACGGAAATTTTGTACTGCCACGTTATAGAGCATAAAAAGTGGCAATGAAAAAGTCTTGTCAGTTTTTTGATATCGTCTCAAATAAAGCTAAAAAAAATTAAAAACGAAAAGTCAAAATTTTGGTTTTTTTGAAATAACTCAAAAAGGAATGTAGATATTTTAGATTTCTTGACGGCATATTATTGGTCACAAAATTACGCAACTTTGCCCCAATTTAACCGTTTTCGTATCTGTTACCGTTTTCGAGAACCCAATAGTGAGCCTCGAATTTCGCCCACTCTGTATATCATCAGTTAAATATAGACAAATTGGAGTGAGACAAAGAAAAATTATTACTTTTCTTCTATTTAAACTGAATATAAAGCAAAACTGCTCCAGTAATAATTAATTGAAACTTTTGAGTAGGTATACTGTTTCGTAAAGAGAGATGTTTCCAAATGTTACTAAAATTTGGATTTAACATTATAAATTATTAATCCAGCTGCTGTCCAGTCGCAAACTTCATACTCACCTTAAATATTTTATTACTAAATACCACCTACTTTAGATTACCACTGATATTCATATTTAGAATTTTCACATTGTATAAAAACTATAGTAGGTACCTAATAGTAAAGCCTAAGATGTATATTTAATATGAATTGTGATTGTATTTGTAGATATTTGCATTTAGATAAATAAACACAACAAAATGTTTATTTATTTCGGTATTTCAATTGCCTGATGTCAGTAGTTCAGTTTTTTATTTGATCAATAATATAGACCTCATTACAGGTGTTATAACCTACAATATTGGTACAATGGAAACTATCAAAAGAAAGTAAAAATGTTTTCAAGACTACATTGATCATGTTACAAATAATGCTTGAGTATCAAATGAGATAACGATTAGATCAGATAGCTTAATATTAGTAATTAATATTCTTGAAATTGTTACCTACTTAAACAGCAAGAGGGAACCTATGAGGAGAAAACTATAATTGAGGGCTACAATTATTGAGATTAAATAAAACAGAATAATGATTTTACTGTGCTGACATGCTCGGTTTAACCAAACAAAATTTTTAAATTATATCACAGTGCCATCTTGTTTATTCAGATAGTAAATATTACTAAACAATTAATGATACAACTAACTCCAAATTATATGAATTTAAGAATTCTACTCAAGAATTCTTGAGTAGCCTTTAAGAGTAGCCATTTAGAAATTAATTCTCAATAATTAATTTCTAAGCTTAAGGCTGCAATGTACACAATTTCGCAGAGCGATTTGCAGAGGTTCACGCCTAGACATTTTTCTCTTTAATGGAACTTCCTATTTGTATGTAGTAAGTTTTAGATGACTAATTAATGTTCACTGCACTAGACAACAAAGTCCTTTTTTTCAAAAAAATCTTAAATATGTAAAAAATGTTATGTTAATATTGCACACTTTTGGAAGATTGCTGTAACATTATTATACAATATTTTTGAAAAATACAACTGAGGTCACATCAAGCAAGTGTTTATGTAACTAAAATATGTTTTAAATTTAAATTTTTTGTTTTTATAATGACAAAATCTGTGAATTAAGAAGGCATGTTTTTACAAATTTCTGCATACAATTGCCTAACTTACAGGCGCAAAACTCGAAATTTGATGTCGATATTTGACGTGACAGTTAGTAGGCGGAGTTATAAAGTACACTGTAAAAAATCTCTCATCGCTAGCGACAATGTACAATTTATTAAATAGATGATTATTATCCTTAGCACTGAAAAATATAAAAATATAATACGGAGGTAAAAATCAGTAAAACTGTTTATTTAAATTTTCATAACTGCGATGAAAGTACAAAAGCATTCCGCATTCTTTAACTTTTCCTTAGCTTTTTAATCAATCGATTTTGAACATGTTGTGTACTGATTATCTTAGGGATAAACATTTGAAATAAAATTCTTCTATTTTTAAGTTGTCATGAAATATATGAAAATATCAGAAAAAAAATCGTGTCAATTAAAAGTTTCATCCTCGATTATCTGTCGAAAGAATTAGTTTCCAGGGAAAATGCTCAACCAGATCCATTGTTATTTGAAGGGGGACATATTTTTCTATTACTGATATTTATACAGGGTGTCCCAAAAAGGAGAGGTTTGCCAAAACCTATATTTTTAATCAGAACATCTTGTGTATTTTTACAGATTTGAATAGAATGTGTTTTCACGATGAGAATGTGCAGGATCAGTAGTCAAAAAAATGTTTTTTAACTAGATTATTATCTTTTCGCATTAGGTACTTCAATATATTGGTATACAGTGTGGGTGAGTTTGCATTACACACTCAGTAACTTTGTAAATGTCAAGATATTAAAATTTAAGTGAGTGATTCTAAGTAAGTAATTCTAAGTGATTTTTTGTGCTCTTTCCAACCCTCTGATTAAAAACACTCTCATAAAAAAAACAAAAGAGCAGCGATATGTACAGTGATTTTTTTAAATGGAACACCCTGTATTTTACTTCATAATTTGAAATCCTATCAAATTCTGAATATGACACCGTTTTTATTTTTTTCTTAAAAGTGATATGTAAGTTAGGAGCAATACAAGAAATTATCGGTACTAGGCCATGGACTGCACAATTTTTTAAAACAAAGCCTGCTTATGATGACAAAAGTTATGCAAATAACCTATAACTTTGTTAATGATATTATTTTCATTTATTTCAATAAATATTTTGTTTCAGTTGTACAATCCATGGCCTAGTACCAAAGTTTACACTAGTTTTATTATTATTATTATTAACTTACATATCACTTTTAAGAAAAAATAAAAACGGTGACATATTCAGAATTTTATAGGATTTCAAATTATGAAATAATATACAGGGTGTTCCATTTAAAAAAATCACTGTACATATAGCTGCTCTTTTGTTTTTAATGAGAGCATTTTTAATCAGAGGGTTGGAAAGGCACAAGAAATCACTTTGAAGTACTTTTTGAAAAATTTTAATATTTTGAGATTTACGAAGTTACTGAGTGTGTAATGCAAACTCACCCACACTGTATATAGGGTGAATCACGAGTCCTGCTATGTATTGGTATCTTTGTTATTTGAAGAGATACAAAGTTAGTTCAATTAAGGAAAAGTTGAGCAATTACTAGCGCTAAATAGTGGTCCCGGAAAATTTTTTTAAAAACCAGCGGTTCTCAAAATATTTAGTAAAATTATAAATTTCCAAAAAACTTTAATTTAAAAAAATTTGCTCTAGCTCCGATAGTTTTAGAAATTTTCAAATAAAAATTTATTTCGTACATACATACATAATTATCTTTGTTTTAATATAACCAGAATTTTTTTCGTCATCATCGTCATGAATGTCATCTTTTGTTTTTATTATAACCGCCATATTAGAATTTAACGTGGTTAGATAGAGAAAAAATCAAAGAATCCGGCGGTGTGTCAAACTTAGGGTACTGAATGTAATAAAGCTCTATAATTAGTTGTTTAATTTTTATTAATCATGACATTGAACAACAATAAACAAAATAACAAATGAATAAAACAATTGAATAGAGTGTAACAAACCGACAAATAATTTTAAATTAATTTAAATATTCAAATTGTCTACCATTATTTTGTAGACAGCTATAGCAGCGGCTGGAGGCACAATCAACAGCCCTCCTAATTTATCTCAGTGGCAATGATGTAATTTCCCAATGAACTGCCTCCTCCAATTCCCTATTGTACCGTAAACAGATTTTTTCTTTTAGATGTGTGAGGTCGGGTGATCTTGCTGGCCACAACACTGGACCATTGTTGCCTATCCATTTCTCTGGAAATCTTTGCTTTAGATGTTCTCTTACAACCTGAGTGTTGTGGGCGGGAGCACCATATTGTTGAAACCATCGTATCTTCCTCAGTTGTGCGATAACTCGTCAAGTGCATCTTAAATGTAACTTGAAGAACGAGTAGATATCCCTGTCCATTCAAATTATGATTAAAAATAATTGGACCAATAAATTGATTGTCAATTAGACCGAAATGACATTGAAGAAAATGCACTTGACGAGTTACCTCTAGCACAACTGAGAAAGATACGATGGTTCCAACAAGATAGTGTAAACCGGTAAACCAAAGATTTTCAGGGAGATGGATGGGCAACAATGGTCCATTGTTGTGGTCAGTAGAATCACCCGACCTCAAACCTGTTGATTGTTTCCTGTTTCCTGTTTCCTAAAAAAAATCTACCTAATCTACAACACAGTTTACGAGACAATAGAGGAATTGGAAGAGGCAGTTCTTTGGGAAATTACATCATTGCCACTGAGACAAATTAGGAGGGTTGTTGATGGTATCTCCAGTCACTGCAACAGTTGTCTACAAAATAATGGTAGACAATTTGAATATTTAAATTAATTTAAAGTTATTTGTCAGTTTGTTAGGCTCCATTCAATTGTTTTATTCATTTGTTATTTTTTTATTGTTGTTTAATGTTATGATTTATAAAAGTTAAACAACTAATTATAGACCTTCATTACATTCAAAAGCCTAAGTGTGACACATCGCCGGATTCTTTAATTTTTTGTCTATCTAACCAAAACTCAATATGGCGTCCATAAGAAAAACAAAAGATGATATTCATATATCAGAATCTAGTAGGCGAAAAAAAATTCTGGTTGCATTACAATTAAAGATAATAATTAAGGATGTATGTACGAAATAAATTTTTATTTGAAAATTTGTATAACTAACGGAGTTAGCGCTAATTTAAGATTTTTGGAAATTTATTATTTTGCTAGTTATTTTGAGAACCGCTGGTTTTTCAACAATTTTCCGGGACCACTATTTAGTGCTAGTAATTGCTCAACTTTTCCCTAATTTAACCAACTTCGTATCTCTTCAGATAACAAAGATACCAATACATAGCAGGACTCGTAATTCACCCTATATAAGGTCATCAGATTATATATTATCATAACTGACAGCATACCATATCATATATACGTCTATTGCATTCGAAAATACAGCTGTAAATAGAAAGTCAATCCGACATCGGAAAAAAGATAAAATTCTGAACTGAAAATTTGGCATTCACCACAACTTACATAAAAAAAAATTCATAGGACATTTCATTTACTTTTTGAAGAATACAACGAACCATTGTAGAAACAAACGTGTTGTAATGAAATAGAATTTTTTAACGATTTTTGAAGTATCCATTACTCGTGAAATATTACCAGAATTTTATTTTTGCTAATTTTTAATCCTACTAAAGATCAAACAGAGTAAAAAAAAAAAATTTATATTTGCAAATTTGCAAGGAAAAATAAAAATCTTTATAAAATCAGCCAAACAATAATTATGCTTATGTAGATACTCGAATACATTTATTTTATTATAAATTCGATTTTTAACAGTGTAATCGAGGCGGGACAGATGTTGGATGCGGCCGTAAATCATCAAGATGTGAAGAATTGACACTAGCTAGGTCCTTCTCTGAACTTTACGCGCTCTCTCGCAAAGATTTTCAATCGGACGAACATTACGCCCTTAAGTAAAACTTAGACAGCCACAACCCATTAAGCATATTTCAATTAATGAATAGCATGTGATTTTATGGCTGTGAAGTTGGAAGGGAGAGGTGGGCCTGTCTGTATATCAGTTAAGTTATGTATCCACACTTCTACTTTAGTACTGCTCAAAAAATAGGTTGTTATTAGTTTACTTAATACTTCAGTTCATTAAAAAATTTAAAATATCACAGATTTTATCTCAATTATACTTGGTACAAATTTTATTATAAAATAATTTTAATACATAAATTATTCAATTACAATATAGAATTTTTTAAAACTAACAAATGTGGCAAATTATTATTATTCACAAAAAAATAGTTTTTCATTAATTTGAACTTCCATTTGTAATAGTCTTACCTTCAGTTATCGTAATCCTCATCAATACATAGATTATCACCTGAATTTTGACTGTAATCATTTGAAATTGGAATTAATGGTGGAACATTATCCTTACTCGCTACTTTTGGTGGCACACTATTGGTAGGTATATTTGTTGTTACAACTGAAGAAACAGATAACTGTTCTGAAGCTATTGCTATATGCAATTTTGGTTCATCTTTTTGACCTAGTAAACTGTTTACTGAAAAATTAAATTTATGACTCTCCGTTTGTGTAATTTTTGGTCCATATTGAATTACAGGTGTCCTACTTGTAGAAGTACTCTGTTCATTATAGAAGTTTGCAGTGGTTTGAGTAGGAGAACCTGCTTCAGGTGAAGTAACTACCTCCATTGAATTTCCGGCTTCATCAGAATCACCTTCATTTTTTTCTAAATTTTCCTCACAAATGGCATTATTTTCATTATCTTCTTGTACACTTGCATCAGGAATATTTTTCACTAAGTCTTTTAAAAAGTCAAATCGGCTCTCAGATAATATACACTGCTTCATGTGGGACGGAGTTAAGGTTTTGGCATTTCTGGCTTGTGTTATTTGCATTGATTTGGTTAACAGTGATTCCACAAAAAGTTCCAATGTTCTAGGTATATTTGCATTAAGGAAAATCTTTTGACATATCTTTGATTAAAAATGTTTATATACATAATGTAAATATATTGTCATATTTATTCTCTCTTTAAAATTGTATTTTATACATACAGGGCGTGCGTATTTCTTTGATAGCGGTTTAACAGTTGTAGTAAAGAAAAAACTTTAAATAGGAAACGACCAGTCGTTGAAGCCACACAACCTAAATTCGTATAAAATTTGCAACTATACCAGTATTCGGGAAAAGCACTCTACAACTTAACTATATATATTATCATATTTTTTGATTCTCCACTGAATTTTGAGTCTTTTGATATCCCTTGATGCCTACTGATTTTCTACCATTTGCGAGTTATTTTACAATTTTTAAAAAAATTACATTTGAAGAGGATAATTTTATACTCAATTTTTCAGTTATCTTAAAAGATATAGAAAAACCCTTCTCTTATAGTATTTTAAAGGACAAATGTAGGTAGCTTCCTTTTGTCTTTCACAGAAACTTATTATTCCATATAGGGTCTCAGCTATGAGCCTAACAATTTGACAACTTCAAAAGGGCACAATTCAATTTCTTTAAATGGAAACATTATAAATCCTATCATAGGCTTATATTACATCAAATAAAAAATAATTAAATATTACATCAATCTTAAAATTTGATAGATCTTCTATTTGAAAAAATTGAGTTGAGCCCTTTTGAATGTCATCAAATTGTCAGATTTCTCGCTGGCACCTTGTATAACAACAAGTTTCTGTGACGAATAAAAGGAAGCTACTTATGTCCTTTGAAATATCATAAAAGAAAGGTTTGATAATCTCTTTAAATAATAAAAAAATTGAGGATATAACTATTTTCAGCAAATATATTTTTTTTCAAAAATTATAAAATAACTTGTAGAAAGTAGAACCTAGCTGTATTGAAGGCCATCACAAGGCTCAAATTTGAATGAGGATTCAGAAATGTAATGTCTGTGTTTAACCTCTATCGAAGAAATACGTATTAATCGGACACCCTGTACTTATATTGAAGTATTTCACATAGGTATAAAGTTTTTACTCAGTCCTCCCTTGATAAGTTAGAATCCTTTATTAATTGGGGTTTGGTAAGTTTTCATAAATTTTCTCAAGGATTCTTCAAAATGAAAAAAAAATAACACTTGTAGTAACTGTTAGAAGTACTTACATACTGATCTATATGTTATTCCTTTTTTCTTAGTTGTTCTCTTCACCAGAATTTATTTTCAAAAAATTTTAACAAATCTATTGCACAAATATCGCTTTGACATTAGCAACAGTGAAAATATAATTAATGGTATTTTCACAAACCCCTTATGTGATTATGTTTAGAGAGGCAATCTCAGTGAGTATATCAATGATGTTAAATAAAGAGACACATTTACAGCAAATTTGTACATTTATCTTTTCGTTGCAATTGTTTCATATTATTTATCATGAGTCTTACACTATGCTAAGTCATAGTTAATATACTTTTTCCTAGTTAATATATTATTTCTGATTTTGCCAAATATCTTGTGGGGTCTTTTCTCTTCCATGTCGCTATGATTAGTTATATTAAAGTATACTATTATATAATTGGATGGTATTGGGTAGCAGCTTATTATATAAAAACTTTTCAAAATTGTCATGATTCATTTCACTATTCATTTACCTAGTATAAGCTCTTTTTACAAATATTACAAACCGCACCAATTGTATTTTTTTCATTCAAATTTTCTTACCATCATATCCTTTTCCACCCAAAAGCGATGTACATTAGATTCTTCTTGTCAAAACTTTTTATTGCCATTAAAAACTTTTACTGCCAGTCTACAATATTAAGCTGTTGAATAAAAATGTATCATTTATTGGAATTACGCCACACAAATCCCTTTGCTTTTAATTTGTTTATTTAAGCTCTTCACAATGTAAGGAAATATTTTTTTGTTTGGTACCAACCAATAATCTTTGTTAGCGTTTGCTTTAAATTAATATACAATTATATTGTTAGTCACTTGGAGATCAAAATCATATACTTTCTCCAAGTATGAAAAATCCGTTTTTTTTGCCAGGTATTCTTAAAACAGCATCAGGGGTCAGTCAATTTTTTTTTATGATACTATTGAAAAGTCTGATGTAATATATCATGTTTGCTTCAATTTTGATTAGGTAAGTACTCATTATTCCTATCAAAACAAACTTATTTTCTGCTTCCCTTTCATATACTTCAGTAACATTCACAATTGCTTCATGAGCATCCCGTTTAATAGTCTTATCTTGGTTGCTTGCCATTGTTACCCTTTAAATTTTTATCCAAAACATCTGTAACTATTTCTATACTATTACCAAAAAATCTTTAATTATAAAAACCCTAAATCAACCACTTAATAGTGACCAGGCACAGAGGGGTAATACAAATTCTGTGCAACTTATCGTGGCTGTCATGTTTATTATATTTTGAGCAACCTATTAAAGATCAGGTTAGACTGGAACGGTTTGTATAAAATAAGAATTATATAATAGAGGGTCACAATGGACTTCATAGGTGATAATTGTCGCGGTGAGTGGGCTGGATTTGACCCACTCGCTTTTGAATCTTATATAACTCAACTAGTAACGGAAAAGTGTGGCCTAAGAGCTCCACCTATTTTTATTGCATGCATCGAACTGTACTTAAATACACAAAATCATAAATAGTGAAAAGTAGTAAATGTTAATAATTTGTTATGAAAATAATAAAACATGAAAGATACTTAGAAAAATATGTACATATATAACTGCAATAATTACTGACAAAGTAAAAACCAGAGTATGTATCAGAGTATGCAGCTAAACATGAAAATCTTTTTTAGCCAAATATTTTTATGAGGTTGAGAGAGGCACATTTTAACATTAGTGACACATGTATTAAGAAAAGTGTCATGCGGGAAACTATATTTTTTAAATGCAACTACCTGTATTTTTCTGTGGCAATTGAAGCCTCCTTAGGTTCTGTCGTGAACTTTAAATTTTTTTGCGTTTGCTTGCAGGGCTGCCAAGTTATCAAATTTTGAAGATTTTTTGAAGAAAATCAACCGTTTATTCAAAGTTGCATATTTACTCCTTCGTTTTTTTTGTTTTTAGAAAAAATTTAGGTGGTGCCTAGCTAGGTCCACTTTATACTAACCTAGTGTTAGAATTGAGATTTCTTGTGCAGGTTGTTCACAATTGCCTTTTGAAGTACAATTTCAAACGAATTTTTTGCAATTTTTTTAAATACGGCACTCTGTATTTTATAAAAGATCTTAGTAGTGTTTTCAATTATCTTTATTTTAATACCAATAAGTATATCTTTATCTCGGTAGATTTTAAGATATAGCGAGTTAAAGGATATACTGACAATTTCTTACCCTTTACCTGACCAGAAGTTGGATATAAATTTTATGGGATATTTTTTTTAATGTTGTTCTTCAGAAAGCAGTAGTCTGCACTTAAAATAAAGTAATTTACATTTCAGTTATGTTAGTAAATGAAAGAAAAGATTAGAAGTTTTTTTTTATTGAAACAGATTTAGTAATATCAGCCGTAACTCTTTGTGCATTTGCACATAAATCAACTGAATTTATTCTATTCATGGTACTTTGGAGATTTATTAAATAATAGTTAGATTGCACTGGAAGCGTGGCATATGAAAAGAAAGCCAGAATTAAAACGGTTTTAGATGAAAAAATAAATTAACAATAATCCTAGCAATTGTAGAAAATCCAAAAGCTAGCTTATGAGATATAAGTAGAGATTTTTAGATAAAAAAGTCATCATTGCCAAAATGCATTAAGCAAAATAAATTTCATCCCTACCATTTTCAATTACACCAAGAACCGACCGAAAGTTATTTTGAGAGAAGAATGTAGAAAACTTACAAGACTATTAAATCAAGTCTAAAGTAGATATAAAAAATGTAAGGAACTATTACAAAAATTAGGAAAAGACAATAACTGATTATTACGCACTTAACGTACTAATTGTTCAAAATGTCGAGCATTTTGTTCAACACATGACATAATTCTCCTTCTCCGTTATGTCCGTCTCACGCTGTCGAGCATAGCAGGGGTTATACGTTGAAAAGATTGTCGTATTCTCTCCACCATGTCTTCCCGTGTTGTAGCCGCAAAGCGATAGACCTCAGACTTAACAGTTCCCCACAAGAAGAAGTCCATAGGTGTTAAATCTGGTGATCTTGGTAGCCGAGCTGATGGACCTAAGGAATTTAATAAAAAGTAAACCAAAGTACGAAAAATGTATTAATTATAATTATTATAGTAAACTGTGGCTTCCAATCCACTGACCAGGAAAATTTTCAGTAAGATGTTGCCGGACATCTGCACTAAAATGAGGTGAGGCACCATCTAACTCTAGCCCCATTTGATTTCTTATATAGTTGGGATGGTGCTGTATCAAACGTGGAGTCGTTTCTTAGGAAGTTTGAAAACACTTCTCCTGTAACACTCAAAACACTCCTGTTCTCAAAAATGTGTGGCCCTATTGCCCTATTGCACTATTCCACCCCAAACATTGACCCTCCAGTTATGTTGGTAGTTACTGGTTGTTGGTTGTTCCACAATATGTGGGTTTTGGGTATCATAATAATGATAATTATGTCTATTGACAAAACCATTTCTAAGGAATGTACATTCGTCCGTAAATAATACAAATTCGAAAAAGTCTTCATTCTCTGCAAGCTGGTTTTGTCCCCACTGACAAAATATGATTCTTCTCTCAAAATGATTTTCGGTTAGTTCTTGGTGTAACTGAAAATGGTAGGGATGAAATTTATTTTGCTTAATGCATTTTGATACTGAGGATTTTTTTATCCCTAAATCTCTGCTTATATCTCTTACGCTAGCTCTTGGATTTTCACAATTGTTAGGGTTATTGCTGATTCATTTTATTCATTTAAGACGGTTTTAGTTCTGGTTTTCTTTTCATATGCCACACTTCCAGTGGAATCAAACCGTTCTTTTAAATTTTCCAGTGATTTGACATCAGGATGTCGCCTCTCGGCAAATCTTTGAGCACACTCATGTGACGCCAAAAAACAGATTTCCTCACACACCCCAATTACATAAATCAAACTTATTAATTCTGGTAGAGAATAATTCATTTTAAATCCTATATGACAACTTTAACACTACTAATAAGATGAAAACTAGAAACAAATGTCCGACTTACAGGTATCCAGAAAAAAGCCAAAAAACTTTAATTTTAAATCTGATTTGAAAAGAAAAATGAGATGGCGATAAATTTTGTATATTATCAACCTCAGTAGAGGTAAAAATAAATAAGTAATGATTTAATAAATCTTCAAAGTACCATGAATAGAATGAATTCAGTTTATTTATGTGCAAATAGACAAAGAATAATGCGGCTAATAAGAACGGCTAATATTACTAAATCTGTTTCAATAAAAAAAAAATACTTTTCATCTACTTCTAATTTTTCTTTCATTTACTATGATAACTGAGATGTACATTACTTCATTTTAAGTGCAGACTACCCCTTCCTGAAGAACATTTTAAAAAATATCCCATAAAATTCATATCCAACTTCTGGTCAGGTAAAGGGTAAGAAATTGTCAGGTATACTTATTGGTATCAAAATAAAGATAATTGAAAACACTACTGAGATTTTTCAAAAACAAAGAAACGAAGGAGTAAATATGCAACTTTAAATAAACGCAACTTTGATTTTATTCAAAAAAATCTTAAAAACATAATTTGCCAACCCTGCAATCAAACGCAAAAAAAAATTAAGGTTGATGAGAGAAACTAAGGAGGCTTGAATTGCCACAGAAAAATACAGGCAGTTGCATTTAAAAAATATATACTTTTCCGCACCGCCATGTGTCAATAATTTTAAAATGTGCCACCCTCTACTTCATTGACATTCCCTCAATCAAATTTTTGCCCAGATTATGATAAAGCCATAGCAGAAGATGGGAGTACTAAATGGACACACTCTATATAATATACAATTTCCCTGTTAGTTCTTGAGCCATTGGATATAATAATTAAAAGTTGATTTCATTTATTGGGTTTTATGGGTTCTTTTGAAAGTTCATTGTTTTTTGTAAATAATAAATATTTTAAAAGAACCCATAAATTTATGTCAGGCTATGTCATGTACTATTCACATAGTTGTCTCAGCGCATAAATTCTCAAGTGGCATGGTGGCCTAGCTGTTAAAGTCGCAGACTATCAAACTGAATCGTAAAATTTCGCAGGTTCGAAACCAACGAGCCAATTTTTTTTTTAATTTTACTTTTTGATTAATTAAAAATAAAAGTGTTTACTTATTCGAATAAATATGTTTAATTGTCCGGAGTTGTGATTCTTTCTTCAGGTACCTAAAGTTTGGAATTGATTCGTTCATTTTAGCATTCCGTAAAAGACAGTAAAACTTTTAAACATTGTGCAGGAAATATTAAAATCTTGAGTTCTTAACGTTTAATTTAAAAAAATCATAATTTTAGAATTATACTCAAAAAAAAAAAAAAAAAATTAATTAAAAATACCTATTACTAATTTATGTCCGTTCGTCTGTAACTGTGTACCTAACTCAATATCCAGGTTCAGGTATAATAAATATGTAGGTATCTAGTAACTATTGGTAAAAATATAGTGCACATAAGAAATAAATGTTGCTTATTTATCACCTATTTTACTAAAAACTATCTTTAACTAAAAACTGATAAAATAAAACCAATTAAAAGCATCCTTTAAAACTAACCAATCAAAACCATGCTTTAATTTTTTTAATAAGTAATATTGTGACTAAAGATTACCTGAAGAAAGAATAACAATTACGGACAATGAAACATATTTATTCGAATAAGTAAACACTAATAAGAATTATAATTATTTAAAAAGCAAAATAAAAAAAAATTTGCGTCTCGGTTTCGAACCTGTGAAATTTTGCGATAGTTTGAAAATTCACGACTTTCACCGCTAGGCCACCACGCCCCTTGTCAATTTATGTGCTGAGACAACTATATAAATAGTAAATGTTAGCCTGAAACAAATTTTTACCGATATTTTAATTAAAAAAGCATTTCTCTCCAGTATTTCGGTAATCAGAAGTGTTTGACACTGAGTACTATCGATTCAATTAGCAATATTTCTCATAGAGTGCCTTGGAAATATAAAATTCAATGAAATGTAGTCCATGCTATTTGCCATTAGTCAGATAATATGGGAAACCCGGTATATATACATAGCGGCGCTCCACTTAAAAGTTTCTGATAAAAACAGTGCAACTATAGCTTAACCAACTTGGGTAACTGACCGGATATAAATCAGTATATATTTGTAATAGAAAATTTCTTGAAAATAGTTCCAGGTAAAGAAAATCTGTATGAAGTAGATATTTGATACTTGATACAATTGGCTTTATAGCCTAAAAAGTTCAATAATTAGTCAAAAACTCTAGATAAATTAATTTCAAAAAGTAGAGAAATAATGCATAACCATTTTTAATGTATAAAAGCAATTGCGGTTGTAGGTAAAAGGATATAGATAATAACTGGAACTGCTTGTGCCACTTTTCCAACTTCTTCATCTGTTTGCATTATTTTTTTAATTCGACCCTACAAAAAATATAAAGGTTATTTTTAATAATTATAAATAATAACCACGTACTGCAGGAAATCTTGCATTGTACTTTCTCTTTTTTGATGGCATAATTTCTGTTTTTTTGTCGATAAAAAATATTTTACTAAACCCAAACTAAATTTTAGGTTAATTTTGTAGTCCCAGAGTAGTTTAGATCTAATTTAGTTGTTTTTCGTTTTTCTTTCTTTTTCTTAGTAGTAAATCCACAATATACAATTCAATGCTGCCAATCATAATGGTCGCGTTCAGAGCGCTCATAAAATAAATGTTCTGATTGGTTATTAGATTCAAAGTAACCAATCAGAACAGTTGTTTGGTGCGCGGTCAGGTAAGGCTATGTCCTGATGAACGCGACCAAAAATGTTAAGATATCATTTGACGATACATATAGGGTGTTCTAAATAGAGCGCCCCACTATTGCTATATCCGAAGATACAAGAGATACGAAATGAAATCGATTAAATTTAAATTTTAAATTAGAAAAAAGTTGCCCTTTCTGATGACCTCTCATAATACGTTTACAGTGTTGCCAAATTGCTTTTAGTTTTTACAAGAGTGATAAGTGAGGGGTGATATTAGGGAAAATTTGAAAATGTAAAAAAATATTTCTTTTATAGCGAATTTGACTGACCGCCCTAGACCTTCCAGTGTCGATTATTTTCGTGTTCGACAGGGTAGAGTACTTTTTAAATCAATTAGACTAATTTTTGCCTGCTCAAAGTTCCAACTTTCTGCTCCGTGATTATCTACTGTTCTAGCATTCTAGTTTATAAAAAAACATGCCGGATGAAAAGGATATGGTTCATTTATTGTTATCCGAATATAGCAATTCTTAACTTTCAAAAAGAAGAGAGCAAAAATGGTCAATTTTATTGACACCATGAATAAATACAGCGATGAAGAGGTAAATTACGTGAATATAGTCTTAAGTGAACACAAATTTTCTACTTATTGCCTTTTCATTTTCGTCCAAAACTATTTTTTTTAAATATTATATATTTTATTCAGACATCTCGTGGAGTGTAATTTTATGTAGGTATGTAATTTAAAATTGTTAATTAAATATCGGAAAATTAGGGTTCAATCATATATAGGTACTTCCGTTATAGGTATATATTTTATATTATAAGAAATTAAGACAAAACAAAAAAAGAAGCAGCATTATAAAAAGTTCAAAAATAGAAAATGCAGAGACCAGTGGAACATGATTTTTAAACCAAACTTGGAAAATTCGAATTGTATAGATGCAGTCACATGATTATTGTTATCATCGACTCGGAACCAGAGCAAGTTGAACACAGCAAACGCGACTTGGTGCGAACTGCCAGTGCTTCTCAGCCGGCGAATGCGTTATATTAATAACTCGAAAATTATTAACATCAAGAAAAATATAGTTATGACAACCAACCATATTTTTTTCTTATCTACAAAATTGAAATTGCATCACCAGTTTTTTGATATGACGTTTAACTTTACAAATATCAGTACCAACTCACTCTTAAATATGGATTGGAACTTATAGGTATATTTCATATTTAAAAAATATATATATTTTCTACTCAACCATAATATCCCAGAATCTATAAAAACTATTTGGCAATACGATATTTTTAAACTTATTGAAAGAGTCAATAAGTACTTATTTGTATTTAAAATAATTCATACAAAAAATACGCACGCAAAGCCCTGCCGAAACGTGTTGGAAGGCCGAAAAAAAAAGAATAACTTCGAAAACAATATTTGTGTGATACACGGTTGAGTAGAAAATAAATTTTATTTTATATAATATATATCACTCATATTATATAACACACACTCAATATCACACTCAATAATAAAATATAACTCACATTATTCGAAGTAGGTACCATTTCAAATGGGTACCTATAACGGAAAACAACAAACAACTACGAGTGTAGTAAGGATACCTCTATATCGTCCATTTGTAAACACGCCTTATATTATAAATAAGGACTGAAACAAATTAGGCCAAAACAGCTATTTTCCTGGCTAATGCCATGCCGAACGCTAAATACAAAGCAAAATTTGCCGTATTTTGTCTAACAAATACGACAAATTTTGTAATTCACCTCTCGGCGTGGCATTATTATATAAAAGTTCAAACCGATCACTTCCAAAAAAATAAGCGATTTGTCCTCTAATCTTTTGTAAAAATTACAAATGTAAGCTATATTTTCATATAGAAGGCCATACAAAACAAAAGAATTCTCTAATGACAACCAAACCATAATAACGAGTCTGATGGCAGTAGGTATATTTTAAATGTATTAATTAATATTTTTAGTCATGATTAAGTTTAAATCATTATTTATTCATTATTTAGTTCAGGATACATTTAATATATTGGTAATATGGTACAGGTATTCAGAATTTTTTTTTTACAAATTTGTTGAATTTGTTGGGTTTTTTATTCCTACTCCTCCACGTTTCTTCTTGGCTCATTCTCAGTTAAACTTTGGACAAGAATTGCTGCATCAGCTTGACCAGAGTGCTTATCGAAACAGGCGGCATTTTAAAAACGAGTTCAGTTTATGTGAAATAAACTATCTAAATGTTCTGTATTTGACTACCAAACAATAATTTTCAGTACAAAAACCCGCACTTTTAAATCAAAACGCAAACGCAACCAGATATTCATTGTTACCGCGCGTTATTGTCACATCGAAAGATTCGAAAGGATCACCGCCAAATAGGTATGTTTTATTCGCAGATATCCGCATATGATTTTTGCTTTATTACTTTGGCCAGAGTACAGGCTAAAAAAATAAACTGGTAAGAAGATGTAGGTACATGTGGCTAGTAGTTAAATTACTTAAAGTTTATGAAAACTTACAAAAAATTATTGCATGTTAATACTTTCAAGATTTAAGGTTTAAAAGTGTGACATATAAAATTCAAAGAAATTAATGTTTATAAGAATTAAGGTCCCTATGCTGCTTTTTTAGTAAAAGAGTTGAAACCAAGCAAGTTTTGTTAATTACAACAAAAACTGATAGGTTGAATTTGATTCTATTTTCTATGATTCTTTTCAAGTTCGATATTATTTGATTTAAAAAATATATTTCTATGTTATCTGGCATTAAATTCGGACATAGTAGTTGAAACTAATTAAAATAGTTATCTAAGAAGAGAATTACTAATACAAAAGAAAAATGTACATTTTTTTCCTCCTATAACACACTGTGCGCCGTGGTGTTTTCGGCATTTTTGGGCCTCTACCCGCGATATACCTGTGTATAATTCTGTGCTAGTCATATATATAATACTTTATATATATGGTGCTAATAGTATTATGGTATTACTTTCGTTTTCATTTGTTTATTGCCTTGCGCTTATAAAGAATTATTATTATGTTTATTCTCAGCAATGTATGCTTAACTCAGTTTATTCGTTTGTCATGCATTCCAGTTCCAATAAAAGAAAATGAAAATATAAATTGTATACCTAGGTATATTATATATATATATATATATATATATATATATATATATATATATATATATATATATATATATATATATATATATATATATATCACGGATTTCTTAAAATAAACTGGATCGCTAATACATACTGGTGGGGGTAGCTAAAAATAACAACTGATAGGTGGCCGCCATACTGTGCTAACTTCTAGGTATTTTATGAACTAAATGATGGTAACACTGTTGAGTTACCAGCACTGCTTTTATATTTTCTTTTTGTTTTGTGGTTTATAAATGAAGTTTTGTATGCAAGGTGCAAGTTATTTATTTCTTAATCTGAAGAAAAAACATGCAATTTCATCATTTCATCCATTTGGTAGAAGTATTCAATGTTGAAGGTTGCGATAAATGTCTAAAAACGTAGATATCTTTTATCTGAAGAGTCAATCGAAAGGATACAAGGTAAAAAAGGCCGCAGTTTTGGAAAGAGTGCAAATTGAAGAATTTTTGACTAAATCTTGTGATAAAGAATATTTTATGATTAAGGTAATAACTCTTAACTTTTTAGACAATATGTATTAATAATACTTTGAATCATTTTAGGTTGCGCTAGTAATAGGAGTCTCTGGTGCTTGTCGATGCTACGAATTGAGGAATTTGAAAATCACTAATGTATAGGACACTGGCGCGTATCTAGTTGTTTCGATACCAGATACCAAGACCGGCATTTCACGAAAGTTTAAAATTATAAATGAAGGATTTTCTATCAACGACGTAGAGATGTGTAGAAAATGTATTTCCCTAAGACCAAAGAACTTATCACAAAACAGATTCTTTTTACATTATAAGAATCAAAAATGTACTTCTCAGCCTGTTGGAATCAACACATTGGCAAAAGTTCCATCAAAAGTTGCATCGTTTCTGAACTTGGCAAACGTGGAAGCTTATATTGGCCACTATATGAGGGTGCACTTCAATAACTTTATTGGGAAATAAAGGTGCCGACTTTACACCCATCAAGCGGCATGGTGGGTGGAAGAGCCCTGCTGTGGCAGAGAGCTATATTGAAGACTCCGTATCTAACAAACTTGGTATTGCAAGGAAAATCCAAGGTTCTTCTCGTTCAAGTCATTCCTCAGGAGAGGAGACATCCAAAATTTGTTGCAAGAAGCAACTACAAGGTTCCTATTAACGGAAATGAAGTGAAATATGAACAAGCGAAGAACGAAATGTCTATTAATATAAATGTTAATGTTAATTTTAATAAGTAAATTAAATTTGGTTGATTTAAGTTTATATTTTTTTTATTAATTCAGTAGTGGATAATAGGTTACTTTATATGCTTTATAAGTGTGGATAAAACTCCTATTATAATGTGATTGTGTGTATAAATTATATTTTCAATGTGTTTTTATTAAATTCCTACCATAATCATAATGATTTTGAGTTTTGAAGTTGTTAATCTTCTAGAAAAGCAGTTATTACCATATTGTGTATTATAAATTTCATGTAATTTTATAACAAAATAACTGATTAACCTATTCCGATTCATTCACAATATTTAATATATCTTAACAGTGTAAAGTATAAATTTGACTAATAACTATCTACTTGATATTACTAATTGTATAATGTCATTCAGTTAAAAAATATTTTTTTAGTGCTGTTTTTACTGATAAGACGTGCAGCTACTTTCCTCGTGGCTTTTTATATATGCAGCTCCTGCCACAATTAAAATAACTACAAACATATGTCTAATTCTTCGATAAATACCTACCTTATATCGATACCTTTTTGCCAAACTATCGTAAGTGACATTTTCCATGAAAATGACTATGGATCTATCGTAAGTATAATATGCAAATACACCTCTTGGCAGAGGTAGATAGATCCATAAATATGTAAGCGTATTTAAATGTTTCACGGTTAAATAACTGCAAACATTTTATCGTAAGTAGCAGAACTGTAATAGGCAGAGTGGCAGAATTGTCGTAAGTAGCCTAAGGTAAAATTTAGTGAGTGACTTACGATATTTTGGCAAAAAGGTCGTAAATAAATAAAATCCTAACTAATTTTTATACCGCAATCAGACAAGGTTCAAATACTTGGTTGACAAACCATGTTACTTTAAAGTTTTTTGGGTTAGTTACTAAATTATGTTTAGACAAGTAACTATTATGAACCATGCAGTTATAATTCCGGCTAATGTAAAATTTATTTAAAAAATGAAGTTGTCACAGGAGAAATAAAGAGTGTCGTCAATGAATTTAATATACATAGGTACCTATCAGACATACCATTGGAAGATTTGTACATGTAGGGAGTGTCTTTACAAGCACATAAATTTCGACTTTGTCGAAAATCATTTCAAGTCAAATTAAAAAGAGATGATTCCAATTATTTGAAATGCACTATAAATAGAAAAAAATTATGTGTACCTTTGCTGCACAAATATAACTCTTGAGTCCAGTCCTGTCAATTACTCGTCATATCTAATGCACAAATAATACAATTTAATCTTTGATATAACCCTATATTAAGTTAACTTTTTAGACCCGCTGCTAAAGTATTTTTATTACAACAGTGTACATATTTTATACCCATATCCATCCATATAAGTAATATTTAGTTAGTCATATGCCCATATCTCACCAAACTATTTTCAAAATTTCCCTCTGTAAATACCTCAACATCATTAGCTGAAAACTAGCCAATGGAATGTTAGCACAGTATGCCGACCACCTTACAACTGACAAAATGATAGTTAGGAATCAGCGATCCAGTTTATTTTAAGAAATCCGTGATATATATATATATATATATATATATATATATATATATATATATATTTATTTATTTAATTATTAACTTACCTAGGGTCGTATTTATAGTTGTTACTCAAAGGATTCCTTAAGTTTCCCTTAGCGGAGGACACCTCAAGGATTTCTCATCAAACTCGTTTTATAATTGAGAATTTCTACCTCCTCGAGTAAGGTTCCATTGAGGAGGCCATAAATAGTGGCAACGTTGTAAATATTAGGTTTTGACAGAAGAAAGTGAGGTTATTTAGGAAGTGACATTACGTTCAAAAAGTGGATGAGAGCAAAATACAGAAAAAATGAATGAAGCTGAGAAAAAAACTTATTCTCAACAAGAAAAATTGTTTCTCATTTCTGTTATTGACAAATATAAAAGTATTTTGGAAAATAAAAAGACGGATGCTGTAAATATTCAGAAAAAACAGGAGACATGGAAAAAAATTACAGATTCGTACAATTCCAATTTTGTATATAGAACAACAAAGCAGTTAAAAAAACTATGGGACAATCTTAAACAAAGGTAAGGCAATACTAGTAAAGAATAACCCAAAATTTATAGGTATTTAATGTAGGCAAATAATATATAACTTTTAACGTTGTAATAGAAACAAGATTGTACAGACTACAGTAGTTCTTGTACCCAGTCTCAGTAGTTAATACTTGTCAAACTTTTTATATTTAGGACAAGAAAAGCAGATTCAGACCTAAAACACTCTATTCTTATAACTGGAGGAGGGCCAGCTCCGGAAGACGATAATGATCCAATTAATGACCTGGTGAGATCAGTGGTACCATCTATTAATGTAGAAGTTAAAAACAATTGGGACAGTGTCGGAATCCTAGAAAGCGACAGTAAGTTTTATATAATATGATAATATATATAAAAAGAAAAATGTATTAAAAACAGTTAAGTCGAGGTTATATCAAGATACATCGTGGTTGGTGCATATAGTACACAGAAACAACTGGGTACTAGAAATTAGTTGTTTTCTATATGTCTAATAAAATAATAGTTATTCCTTTACATACCTAGCAGGTTATAAACAAGGAAAATTAAAACTAATGAATCATAATATTTGATAATAATTTATCTCCTAGTTAACTTTTTGGTATATAAAGAAAGATAAATAAATACTTAGTAGTATTTTGTTATTTTATTTCTAGAGTCTGCAGATGTGATTTTGGAAGATCAGTATTTTATTGATGACTATAATATCACTATAGATGAACAAGAAAACTTAAGAAACTTAGAGGCAAATAAAGAAACAGTTTTAAGTAAGGCTGGATAATATATTTCAAATTCTCATTGATTTAAAAATTTAATTTTAGATATGCCTCACAACAGTCGTACTCCACTTTCACCACACAACATAGAAATTGCACTGAACACACCAAAAAAGGCGGACAACCCCGTCAACAACACTACAGGTAATATTAAATTAAGAAACTTTTTGAAGAAATTAAAAGATGTATTGTATATTACTTGAATTTTATTGTAGGATTTACTAAAAAACGAAAATTAAGTCAAACGAGCAGTGGTGAAAGAATAAATATCAGTGAAGAGAGTTCACTAAGAATTAAAAAAATTAAAGAAAGTATTACTCAACAGGAGGAACTCCATAAATTAAAGATGGATGTAGCTAGGGCTGAAAAAATGTATTGGGAAAAGAAATTGTCCATGATTTCATAGAATATATTAATATTGTGACTTGTCCTTTTTATTTGGGAAAGAATACCAATTATAGTAGCAGTCGTAGTATGAGTTACCTTTATTTTGTTCTTGTAAAATTTTTATAGTTTTTATATAAAACGCAATGCTCTGTTGTTATGTGATGAAAAAAAAAACATTGGAAATGTTGAAAAATAAAAACAATTTATATTAATCTTGATTATTTATTCAGTTCAATTCTTGATGATATTAATCTTGATTATTCTAGAGGATGATTCATGAGGAAGTAGCCATATGTTACCAGGTTAGTATTTATAGTTTTAAGCGAATCTTTTTATATTAACGTGTTCTAAAATGCTTCGTTTCCGGGATACAGGGTTTGAAACTATGTAACTTTACATAGTTATTTTTTGACTTGAATTTTTATACTTTGGTACACCCTGTATTTTTTTGTAACGCAGAAAAACATTTTCAGTTTTTCTATCGAACAACACCAAAACCTTACCTATAGGTTTTCAAAGGCAAAGTTATTAGACTTCAAAATGTGTCGCTACATTATAAGGCCACTCTTTACTATCACCTGGTAACTTATAACTGCTTTCCACATGATTCGCCCTAAATACAATAAATATTATTGGTTTGCCAAAAAATTAGTTAAAATGAGTTAATATAAACGCTCTCCTAAAAGCCAGTCCGTTAGCATCAGGATTATCTAGTATAATCTCAATATTGTTATAATTTTCTTCATCTTCTACCTCGAGATCATCATCAGCCCGGGCTCTGGCTATATTGTGTAATACTGCAGTTGCGCAAATTATTGCAACAGCAGTTTCTAATTTTGTTGTTATTCCTCTTCTAAGACACAAAAATCGCCCTTTCCATACTCCAAAGCTCCTTTCAATTATGTTACGTGTTCTCTTATGGGCTAAGTTATAATTTCTTTCAGGTCTTGTAATGGGATTTAACACAGGTGTTAATAAATATTGGTGACAGGCATACCCATTATCGCCCAAAATTTTTCCTATGAAAATAAATGGAATATCTAAATGTAATAGAACAAATACAAATTATTGCTATTAACTAGTTTATTTCTATTGAACATATATCTATTGTTTCTTTTTTACAAAAAAAAAACAAACCTGGAATTTCATTATTTTCATATTTGATTCGAAGACTACTTCTTTGAAATATTGTATTATCATGCATGGAACCAGGGTATCTTGTAACAATATCCAGAATTTCCATATTTGGTCCACAAGCTACCTGTAACAAAATATAATTCCCAATTCCAATAATCAATAGTTAGATTCAAAAGGAAGTCTTATTTTAATTAAAACCATAGATTTGAGGAAACTTAAAATTAGCATAAGTATACATATTATCTACATGCCTGCACATTTAACGAAAATATTCTTTTTCTGTTTCGAAAAACTTCTCCGACTTCTCCACCTGGATTTCTTATCGGAATATGTGTACCATCTACGCAACTGGTTATACCTGGAAAATGGGCAATTTCGAAGAACCTTCTTATATTTGCTTCATTATTGTCTGGAAATCTCACATGATTTCTTAAACGATTTGCTATTGCCTCTGAAACTCTTCTTATGATGATTGAAACTGTTGCTTGTGATATCCCACGTAAATCTCCAGCTACCATCTGAAAAATAAAACATAGGTATACATAAACAGTACCTATTGGAAGCACCAACTGATAAAAAGTGAATGATAACTTCTGTATAGGGGGAAAGCAATAATAATTAATAGAACCATCTTACCTGAAAGTTTCCACTGGCATAATACCGTAAGGTTGTCAGCAATTGAATCATTGGAGAAATTGGCAAACCCCTATTGTTTACTTTGGTCAAAGCATTTTCAATGAGAGGTAATATTACATCTCTTGTTGTAATTTTAGAGAAACGGTACCTTCGTTTAAATTCCTCAGTACTATATAAATCAAAGGGGTTATCATAGTTTCTTAGATATCTTTTAGGTAAACGTACTAACCAATTTTCTTCTACATCGTTGATATATTCGTAAAACTCATCATTATCCATATCCATTATACCTAAATAAAATTTAAAATTATTATTTTAAATGACATCAAAACATTGAAAACATAACCTAGAAATGTGATAAGGACGCGCTAAGGTAACCGCTTACCTACCTTATCCTTAAGTTATCCTCGAGACATCCTTAAGAAATTATAAAACACGAATTTGTCCTTAAGCATACCTTAAGGTTCAAGGAGACCCCAAGCACTGACTATTAATATGACCCCTAAAGAAGCAGGCCTTTACCGCCTTTACCTATCTGTTCTCATACACCAAAAAAGATTAAAAAAAATATGTAGGTATTAAGAAATGGAGATTAGGTTTGTTCCTACACAACAATTTCTGATAGTTTGCAGCACGGGTTTAATGCGCAAGTGCGATTCATGCAGCAGTTGGAAACTAATTTGAATTATTCTTGTTGGAACACAATCTTTAGTTCACATAATATCCGGTAGAAGCAGAAGCGCTAGAATAGAAGCGTTGTTTTATTTTGTAGATTTCGATTTTCCACGAGTTAACCTTAAAAAATGCCAGATAATAGATAATAAAAAGAAATAAGTTTGAACAAGAGAGTTGGGATAGAACATCTCTTGTTTGAACATTTATTCCAATGTTTTCTTTGGAATTCATGGATTTACGCAAGAATGTTTAATTCTCAGTTCCACACACTCCGTACCAGCTACAGCTACTGCTTGGAACTACAGCAAATGCCGCAAGTCGGAGGTCGGGTAACCGCTGGTGCGACGACACTATCTGTGACACTTTTCCGCAAATTCTAAATCTGAAAAAATGCAGCAATTAATTTCGGAATATAATTGAGATTACTTTCGCTTTCACTTGTAATATCACTCATATTAAAAATAAAATTATAGCACTTCTAACAATATTTAAGTCCACTGTCTCTAAAAATTTAGGTTAGTTTCGTTAAGATTTGCCAGTTTCATTTTCTATGATTATATCCAATATTCACTACGCATGCGTCTTACTAGTACTTTCTAAATAATCTTCAAATCAATTTGACAGTCAGCAAACTTTTTGAAACCTAGTCACTTTTTTGTTGGAACGGTAAAATATTACGACTCGTTTGAGAATGATTGTGTTGGATGGAACGGGTAAATATGATCTGCGCAGACTCCTGACAGTTTGCTGATAATTTGGCGCTGTGTAGGAACAAACCTATTAATTACAAGGTTTTTTCTTTTGTTATTAATTTTTCAGTGATGTGCCGGATAATTATCCATTTATAATTAGCCGGATAATTATCGATAATTATCCGCCTGCTAAAAATCCTTTCAAAATTAGCAGGCAAAGTATTATAGTGCCAGTGGTAAAAATTGCCTCATAGGGAGGTATATTGGAACTGTTATTTATTTTTTAATTTAATTTAGTTTGTTTTATTTTTTATTTTTTAATTTGTACGATTATTTTTATTTTTGATGTATTTAATTCGGTGACTTAATTAAATGATGAGGATTGCGGTATTATAAAATAAAATACAAAATAATCCCTATTTCTAGATTTAATTTCTCCTTATCTATGACTTATAATATGATGACCTAATAATACCTATTATGCTTATACCTTAATAATGCCTATTATACAGTAATAATACCTATTATACCTTAAAATAAATAGATATTTTATTGGTAATTGCGAAAAAGTTATTCTGATGTGTGAAAAATTAAAAAACTGTATATTCTGCTAACGGCTAATTATAATATTTTTAGCCGGCTAAATGCTAATTATATAATTAGCATTGGCTAAATATATAATTAGCGGCTAAAAACCCATCACTGTAATTTTTGGTGGTTCAGGAATATTTGTACTTTTTCAAGATTTTTTTTATCTGATGCCCGTTTGCACCGACGATTTTATGGAGAGCTTAGGCCTAAGGTCTACTTAAAAATGAAATTTCTTTTGCACCAATACTTAAGCAAGGCTTATCGGTTCCTTAAATTCTACTTAACTAAGCCCCCAAATTTGCAGGCTTAAAGGAAACTTAAATTTAAGTGATGTAACCTAACCTATAAATTCTATGAATATATTCTAAAATTTTCAATAAATTTGTAAATTGAAACATGGACATGGAAATTTTTGAAGATGATATGGATATACTCGCATTAGAAATAATCGATTATGGTTTTCCTAGAAAAGTATATGTACGGGCATGTCCCTTTGAAGATTTAGACCATTTAACGTTTTTCAGAAGGTTCCGACTGTTTAAACAAACTGTTATTGACTGTTATTTAGTTATTGGACCTAATTGAAGAAGATTTGGAGTATGCTACTGACAAGTAAGTACCTACCTATACTTACACAAAATATACATTGTTAATGTCAAAATATCTACAGTATTTATAAATTTATAATCTATAATTGTGCCTTAAAAGCCTTTTTACGAAACTCCATCAGTTTTTTTGGTATTCAATTACGTCTGTTTATTTGGAAATTATGTTTAAAAGCAAAGATTTTTCTTCTTCAGAAAAATTGGCGGATCTTACACGTTTTGCTTTTTTATTATCCTACATCGTTTTTTTTGCAATAATTCTCAAGTACGAAGTCCTAGTTCGAACAAAAATATTTCTTTGAAAAACCAAAAACACAAAAGCGAATTAGATGTAGAAAATTAAAAAAAATATATAGGTTACGTTACGTCGGTAAGAAGGTTGGTGATTAATAAAAGTAGTAAAAGACACTAGGTATAATAACCTTAAAAGTTAAAATTTCCTAAATAAAGTAGCCTCTGTACAAGGGCCCTTGGGCTTAACAAAGCCAAACATATGATTGCGTGGTGCAAGCTAAAGTAATTTAAGTGTTTCTTAAAATTTAAGCTCCGTTTAGCTAAGCTTTACTTAAGTGACAGTCGGTACAAATGGCCATGAACCACATACATGTATGTGATCTGAACATGCGCTGTGTACTTTTATTTTTAAGGCGTTGGCAACACTGCTTCTATTCCTTCCTATCCATAGAAAAATATATAAATAAATATCCTTTTTCTATGTTCCTACCCTAACCTCACATTAAAAGTTGTGAAGATTTATATGTTATTTGTTATTTGTTATTATTTAGTTTTGTATATCAATATTGTTTAGTCCTGTTTCTTGTTATCTTGTACTTATATATCTATTCCTTGTTGGTGTTGTATATATTTACATTTTATTTAATTCAAATTCGTCATGACTTGTACAGAAAGAGTGATAGTTTTAGTTGACATGGACTGCTTTTATTGCCAAGTCGAGGAAAAGCTTGACCCTAAATTAGCAGGAAAACCCATTGCTGTTGTACAATACAATACTTGGAGAGGTGGAGGGTATGTAAATGAAGTATTCAGCACTCGTATTCCAAGATATTAATTATGTTTATATGTGGTCTAATTTATATACGGAGACAGTAATTAATATTAACCTCTTTATACTTCACGATAATTAATATCAAACCAAAGAATTAAACTACAGAATATCTTACAAATTTTAATAGGGTTGTAGAAGATAACATACCACAGATGAAGAAGATATCTATGGTGTTGTGTATTTTGCGTAACATGCCATAATCTACAAGATCACAGTCAAAAGTTGGCTGTGTACCTAATACTAATTTGTTTAATTGAGCAAAATTTATGTTCAAGCATGGGTACCTATACTTATAAGTAATTGTGCACGCTCGTTTAGTTAACCATTATATCGGCTAATTCATATTACTCTGAGAAATTCTTGTCTGTGCCATTGCCCTGTTTCACTGCAATTAATGGCATTGGAGACATCTCAGAAGCAGTTACCGGGCCAATTAATCAATTGTCAGTTGTTTGTTTTTGGTAAATTAACTCTTAACAAGTGACAACTGTCAAAAGCTCGGTCAAAAGTGTTTACAATTTACGTTCTATTGAAGAGTTTGCATGTTTTGGTGTGCCTGGACTGACTTATTTGTTACTCTTTAAGTTTTTTTATGGTTGTCATTTTTATAGTTTGTTAATGTTCTGTTTTATTAGTTATGCAACTATGTAGTTTTGTAGGTATTTTGTGCAACGGGTGTGAAGATATCCACATCCACAGATTTCGGTAGGACTATAATCAATAAAGTCGTGGTCACAAGATAAATTCTTGAAATAACGAAAATATCACTCAACCATCAACTGTTTAGTTTCAGGGTGGTTATAAATCATAAAATTAAGTAACTGGTTAGTATCACATCACTTATTAGGAATCAGGTGGTAAGATGGGGATGAATTGAAAAAAAGAGGTTAAAATTGTATAAAAAAATAATAGCAAGTCCAAATGAAGATGTAGAGTTTTTATTCCACCACAGATCGATAGAGAATCAAAAAGTAGTTGTGTAGTTGTATCATGTATATGATGCAGTAAGTATTTTTTTAAACTTTGCTAACATTTTACGAGCGGGGTTTCTTTTAGTACACTTATACATGTTTGGTAGACCTACACCTCAGGTGTCTTGCAACATTTTGTATAATCTTTTATCATTGATATACCTACCTCGGAGTCTGGAATTTTATGGCATTAACACAGTTAACTGTATGACTGGACATTTGTAGCTAATAAATCTTCATTAGATTAATTTAACAAAGATCAGTTTCCTTATTTTTTTAAATTTCATTTCACTTTGTGGCTTACAATAAAGAGTTATATATGTTTAAATATATATAGCCAAGTTTTCTTGGTTTAAGAACTTAAACCATTTAACGGACTTAAGTAGTAGAGCAATGTTAAACCAAGTGGCACTCCTAATTCTATCTATTGATCTGTCCTGTGTCCACTGCAGCTAGCAGGCCGCTGCTTCTACTGTCTCTGTACTGGGTAGATATTTTAGTTAAGTTGTTGAAGGAACTAGAGAATGTCACAATATATTCCTTAGAAAAAGCACTCAAACATTGCTCAGCCGACTGGTAGGCCGCTGCTTCTACAGGTTCTGTAATGGGTAGATGTTTTAGGTAAGTTGAAGGAACTAGAGAATATCGCAATATATTCCTTAAAAAAGCATTCAAAGATTTCTCACCCAGGGGGAAAATGACCCATCTTTAAAGTACGTCCAACCTCCTATAATCAATCTATAAGTAAATAGATTATCATTATTATTACAAAAGTAAAAAAATATACTTTATGATTGTAATAAAATAACTTAGTTTTAATTTGAGAGTAAATAATAATAATAAGACTAAATCAACCCCTAAATTCAATTATGACAAACTATTACTACATATAGTCTGATTTATAAAAGAAAAGCCACCTGTGGAATGTCGGACAAAGTGCAGTCTCTAATCACTATGTATCTAAATCTCTACCCCTCATTCTAATCACAAGGATTACCCCGAAAGTTTGAGACTTGTGTAGGAGAGGGGCCGGCATATTATTATTTCGCGGGCCTCATTTGCACCTCAGAACGACTTATGCTGGAAGGCCCTAACCACCATTCACTGCTGGAATGAGGGAAACCTGGAAAACCTCATTAATTTGGGGATTGAAATGAAACTATATTAAATGAAACATACTTTATATAAAAATGAAACTTGCATCATATTTTTTACATTTTAATTATAATTAATTTTATTACATTTGCCATTTCCGGGATTCCGGGAAATCGATTGTGGTTCAGCGTGAATCGTAAGCTAACCCACCCTCTCATATCTTGAAACTATAAAACATATTGAAACAAAACACGTATAATACTTTTTTTTATTTTAATTATGATTAATTATAGGAAATTGCGATTTTATTACATTTGCCATTTTGGTGATTCTGGGAATAGAGTGTCGTCAAGCTTGAATCGTAAGATAGCCCATCCACTTGTATATCCGAAATTATGAAACATATTGGAACGAAACTTGCATCATATTTTTCTACATTTTAATTATGATCAATTGTAGCAAACTGCAATTTTGCCATTTCCATCACACTTGTAAAACATGGTTCGTGTAAAGTATTAGCACGTTCTTATGCATCAGATTTAATGGCTATTTAAAGGCTCAAGGACGTCCCTTTTAAAACTGAATCAGACCACCCCACCCAGAGATTGGAAGACCTCCTCGTAGGTTACAATTTATAGGTCTTCACAAAAAATTTGAATTTTGAGATGGGTCTTCATGGAGAATTGACAGATATTTTTAGACTATTTTGGTACACTATTATTATTTTTTTTTTGCTCGCCTAATGGGCAAGTTTGTGGCATCCCTAGCTTCCGCCAGAAGTTAGCTACATCATACTTCTAATATATGGTTAGGGTAAGCTATTCGTATACTTTTATGTATCAGATTTAACAGTTATTTAATGGCTATATTTAAAGGCTATAGACAACTGAATTGGACCACCCACCCAGAGATATAAACCCCCTCATACATTACAATAATTGTTAGCTGAAGAACAAAGAAACAATAAAATCAATAGAGAGGTAAATACAGAGATTAGTCAAGGAACATTTGATGCACCGGAAGCTTGTGTTCTAAGCATGCTTCGTGAACTCCCTAAAACCATCCAGAGGATAGTAAAAGTACGAATGGTTCTATATTCTCTAGTAAACAACTAGCAAAATGGTTAACAGCATTAACATGACAGAGGTCCTAAAACAAAACAATTGAAAGCACTTTAAATAACAAAGATAAATATCAGATCCAGGGACATAAGATGTAAACAATGGAAAAGGTAAACCTGCATCCCAGGTTAGAGAAGCAGTTGATAAACCTGCTTCTTATAAGCTTCACATTACGAGTGATCAAATATCTTACATAGACATTTTAAAACTTCTAAATCTACAAACATTAGAATAGCGCAGATGTAATACTAATGTTGCATTTAAAGTAACAAGGGGTATATCTGTTTGGTTTGATTATGATATATACTTGTTATTTTTTAGATTAGTTGATTAGTCCATACTTAGTGTTGTGTTATTTTATGTATAGTGTGCTATGTGTTTGTACTATTGAGTTTTTTCCATTGAATTCTAATTTCCACATTTTTACATAATGGTAATTTCAAGCGTGCAAAATTAAATTCTCATTGGTTTGATTTAATATTTGTAGGGGCTAAAATTACAATTCATGTCTTTATTCGGTTCTCAAGAAACTGAATGTAATTTTAACCCTGCAAATCCTGCACCAGAAGAATGAGCATTTAATTTGAGACACATTGGAATACAAGTACGTACAATACCAAACTTAGGGCATTTAATTTAAAGTAACAAAGTTTTTGTAATTTGAAGTTGCTATTATGTAATGTGGAGATTGGAACCGGAATAGAAGATAATTATTTATTTCTAACTAATCTGTTAAAAAAGGAAAGACATTAAAATAATATATAACAGATAGGTATATCGTTAAACACATGCATTTAATTGAGTACCTAAAATATTGATAAATTTTCTACTTGTTAAATAAATCACCCTAAAAATGGCGACTTACTGTGAAAGCATAATTTTTTAACCATCTTGACCAAAAATACCTACAACTATTTTTTATCGGCTTTCTTAAAATGTAAAGTTTTTTTTAAATGGCCCTTAAATTTGTCAAGGATTTAAAAAATGCAAAAAAAAAGTAGTGTTTCATTTAAAGAAAGGAAAGGATTGATTTCCAGTATAACCGGAAGTGACAGGAAGTCAAAAATATTTTTAAAAAAATCAGCGCCATCTAGTAGCCCTCCATACAAATTTTTAAAATTCTGCCTCTATTGGTTCTCCATATACAGATTGATTCAGCTCGTATGACATACCTTGTATATATAGCAGAATAAAGAGACATCCAATAAACACTACGAATACTAAAAGATATTACCAAACTAGATCGGTAAATTCATGAAATGGTCTAGTCTACTTTTAAATTCATTTAAGGAAGGTCACTACACTATTGGGTTGGGAGTTCCACATTACATGTCAAATACTCTTGTTGGCAGGAAATGTAGTCTGCATCTAGTGTGAAATTGTTCCTTTTTCAATTTTAGTTGATGTTCACGAAGACGGTAATCCATATTTAGCTGGAATATATCATCAGGACAGTAAATCTCACCTTGAAGTAACCTATAGTTACTAATCTAATCTATATTTGAGATTCCAATTCCCTTGAAATGTTCCACTTGTGACGAGAAAAATATTCCTTGTCGTAAAAAATTAGGATTAATATAATAAAAGAGGAAATATAAATCAAGGACCTATAGATTCTTGTGTTTTAATGGGGCAATTATTTAAAACAAGATCAGTCTGACTCCTTCAAAATAAAAGTATTTATTAGATTTATGTACTCTTTATCACATTTCTTTGGAGTATTGTTAACCACGAGAAGAAGTACATGGACATTTTATTATAAATTCTTATAATTCTTTATTTAAGTAAAAATCAACTACATATATACTTTAAGTATTATTTAACTCAACTTTACCATCAGTCTTTCTTGACAGAAGAATATTACCCTAGCTATAAGACTTATCAAACATTTATTGTAAGGATAAGATTATACATTCAATAATTCTTATTCTTAAATGGATACTTAATATTCTCAATTCCAGTTGCTCTAATATTGAATAAAGTGAATACGCGGTGGTAGAAGGTGATAGAGCCCGCTTGCCCTTTGGCAAATGCAATGGGGGACGAGGAGGACGCATTTTGTGTGCCCGTGTATGGTGTAATTCCCACAAAAATTTAATAATTTGTATAACTATTATTCTGAAAAATCATATATTCTTGGAGATATATGAATACAATAATATCTTAATTCAAGAATAGTAACCTAAGGAACAGTACAGATTTTTTTCCGTGTAGTCAGTATAGTACATAGTTGCTTTCAACATTGTGATTTCCTTTGTTTACCTAGGTTAAAGGTAACAAGAAAAACATAATCTTAATATTTAAACCAATATTTAAATAATTTAAAATACTAAATAAGGTTTAAGCCTAAATAACTTTAATTACCGCTGTTACATTATGAAGGTGAATAAAATTAAAAAGAATAAGCATAGTTATAGTTAAAGAATAAAGCAAAGTTTAATTTTTATTTTACATTTAACAAAACAAATTATTAGTAGACTTATAATTGTATTTAAATTTTGTAAGTATGTACTTATTCCTTATTTTGACCAATACAATAATGCTTAGGTACTCTAAGTATAGGTAATCTATGTATACATGACTACGCGTCTTCTGAAGACATTGATTTCTTATTTTTATCTTGCAGATGGCATATTCCAGATAAATATGTGATGAATAATTATTAATTTACAACAGAGGTTCCGCTCAAATTATTGGCAAATTTCTCACAAAATTTTAAAATACAAAATTTTTCCCAAGCAATGGTATCTTTTTTTTTACAAGATTATTAAACAAAAAGCATAATAAAAAACTTTGCAAGTGATGGTACTTGAGGTAAAAGGCATTCTTCAATTAACTATGTAGGGCAGTCCATATTGTACATTGCAGATATCAGTAAAAATAACATTGACTGCCATCGATGTTGCCTCTCACTTGTACAATATTATAATAATTGTAATATGGGTCAACCAGAAATAACTTTTTCTTGGTGATCTAATGACATTTCTTTATATTTTAAGTGAGATCTTACATATAATAATTTATATAGGGAAATTCTTGATGTCAGTTTTCACTCTTCATAAAAAATCTTTTGAGTCTTATTGGGCGCATTCAGGGAACCGCAGCGCTTCAGCGCTTAATTCAAATAGCTGCAGCGCTGTATTAATGCGCTGCAGCGCTTTATTAAAGCGGTAAAGCATATATTTTTCCCGCTGGATCGCTGAATAGTTCCATCAAGCGAAAAAATTAATATAGTTTACGTTTACGTCTATGGGTTTACGCACAAAATATCTATGGATAATATTAATTATTATTAATATTAATTACAAAATATGAATTACTGAAAATTATGTCACTTTAAGCTTGCGTTTAAAATGTCGATTCAGCGAACGTGAAGCGGAAAGCGCTGGAGTGTTATGTTTCCCTGAATGCGCCCATTGTTATTTGGTTTTCAATTACTTGTTGGCCATTGTAAAGTTACATTCTTTGTGTTTATTTTCTAAATTGTTTTATTTTCTGTTATACCCTTCTCAATTGAAAATGGTTAATTTCATCATTTTAGTGTTTTCAGAATTCTATAGTTGGAAAGGTATGATATTATATTTTTATTTCTATTCTAAACAGGAGAAAATATTGATTATATAGTAATTTGTAAGAGACAAGAATTCAGCTTTTACATAAAAATATAGGGATTCTTAAACTCAATTATTAGCCTTGTATTTGTGTTATACATATATACATACATAATCCATAATCTGTATCATACCATGTCAGACTTTAATTTCTAATACCTTTACAATTTTCAGAATAATTGCTGTTAATTATCCAGCACGTGAGAAAGGAGTCACAAGGCATATGAGAGGGGATGAGGCAAAACAAAAATGTCCAGAAATTATATTAGCCAAAGTACCAGATGCAAGGGGAAAAGCCGACCTAACAAAGTAAATCTCTTTTCATGTAATTATTTAATTAAAAATAGTAACTTAAATTTTCTATATGTAAATGTGCATGTATTTGTAGTTATATGTGTTAAATATAATTTTTTAAATTTGATTAACCAGTTCAGTTATTATATTTTTTAAAGGGAATGCAATCTGATGCATCGTACAAATAACAAAATTCATATATTTATGAGTGATTTTGGTAGGCAGGATCATAATAATAATTAATAATCGCTAGCATGAAATGTCAATGATGACTGTAAAATTAAAATTTTACAACATAAATAGCCTTTCAATTAATATGAATATTTTGATTTATCTATATATTAGTATAATTATATCTGATATGGCCTAACCTTAGATAACTTTAAGTTTACCTACAGTTTGTAATAAGTCTAGAAAAAAATATGATTGTAACGATAAAACACTGGTCACTGTGTTATATATTTCAACTTTTTTTACTGATGGAATTTTCCGTTATATCTGAATTAAAATTGTTTACCTAGCGGTATAACTCATAGATGAGTACAATGGTAAAACATATTTGGCACAGCTTGTCAATGCCAGCAGCATATGCCAATGTTTTTGGCAAAAAAATATGAGTTAGTTCATGAATAGAGAGATATTCATGATCATTATTATTTTATATTTTGAGAAAATATGGGTATGTCTATATTGTAATATTTGAGCTCCATGGTTAAGCAGTTAATGATGTAAGGTTGTTAATCATTCCACGCATGATGTATATAAATGAATGGTAACTTTTCCTAATTGCTCCTATATTAAATCTGTAGCATTCTAGTAGCATTCTTAATATGCAACTAGTACTGCAACCTCACTGTATAATTAGCCAACATCCTGTTTCCTTAAATTGTAAGGTTCTCTATAGGTTTCCCTTATTCTTTCCTTATTCCTATACAAAATGGTAGTCAAAGTTGTAACTCCCACACAAATCTCCGACTTTTGGGCTCATCATTACCATGAAAGTGAGGGATATATATTCTATAATACATTATTTTTAATACAAAAGCTGTGTCAAAGTTAAAAAAGGAATATATTCTAGCAGAATAGTTATCTGCTTTCTAACGGTGCGTTTTTGGATAAATTAATGTATATTTTGAAAAAGGTACAGTAAGCATTATGTCAAAAATAATTTTAAACAATTCTTAACAGGTGCTAGATATTACACTTTTGCAGAACTTAATATAATAATACAAGCCATAAACTATCTAAATCCAGAAGAAGTTGGTATACTTTGGTACCGGCAAGATGGGGCCTCTCTTCACAATCCTCGGATAGTTTGTGATTTTCTTTATAAAACTTGAGGATAGATGGATTGCCAACAATGACCCACATCGCTGGCCTACTTGTTCTCCTTAGTTAAGCTAGGGAGAACAGGTTGCCACAATACGCCTAGTTGCTACTATTTCAGGTTATATTAAAAATAAGGTATATGCCGAACTAGTTTCTACAAAAGAAAATATGATAGGAAGAGGTTTGCAAGTTTTAAAGCTTTGGAACCGCAACATATTTGTGAGTCTACCCATAATATCATAAAAAGAATTACTAAATACCTGGAAATTAATGGTGGCCACTTTGAGCATTTATTATAAACCTACCCTAATACTATTTTTCTATTTTGGAAATATTATCATCTGTACTCAGATCAATACAATTATTTCAAGGTTTTTGTTTCATCGTTCTTACTCTTTCTGTAATTATTGTTGACATATATTTCACCGTACAAAAGACATTAAAACTCCAACTGTCTTGGCGATGCCTGTGTCCTGATATTTTGTAGTACTGTGGTAGTCCTGTGGATTTTAAAACGCTACTGAAATGTAAACATTGACATTTAATTAAATTAATGAAGTACAAAATATATCTAAAAATATACCTAAGCGAAAAGTATGAAGGTCTTAATAATAAAAATTTGCCAACGTTTGCATAAATTATTACATAGTTTGTAGTACACATATCAATAATTTTGAATTATTACAGAAAAATAAAATATTTTTGTTTTATTCTTTTTTTTTAAGCGAAACATACAATTAGGTACATGCTTTCATAAAAAATTTTAAAATACATAGGTTAAAAAAATTGCATTTGACAAAAACGGTTCAGTATCGATAAATGATTACACTTGGATATCTAAATAGCGATAAGACATGTGCGGATATTGGTCGCTGAGTACAATAACTATAATTTACAGAAATTCTTCCCTTTGACGTATATTTCGCCTCATATATGGTGCGCTCGTATAAAATTTAAATATTCTAGTTTAAAATCTGCCACAGATAGCGGAGGTATATGTACAGGGTGTCCAGCGTAACACTTTCGCTCGATTTGTGTCTTTAATGTCATTTACAAAAAAATGTCAAATACAAAAATTGTGACATTTTTGTAGATGATTCGACGTGTTTTAAAAAAACAATAGAACATCGAATTAAAACAATTATTTACCGTAGTTCAATTTTTTTTTAATGCAACACCCAGTGTACTATTTTAAATTCTGAAAAAGCATAAAATTTTGATTAGATCCATATGATATAGTTATATATTTGTTCCAGCAGTTATTGAGATATAAAGGAAAATGTCGAATGTATCTGATATATCAAGATAATTAGGAAATACACCCAAAAAATGTAATCCTAGACAAAGTGGCCATGACAATAACCAATTGTCTCTTATAAACTGTCAGATACCTAATACTTTAATGGGTCATGGTATTAGTTTTTCTAGTAAAAAAAAATCCAAAACAAGAATTATTATTATTATATGATTTATAAATATGTAATCATAAACTTAAATAAAACGAATAAATTCAATAATCAATAAAACATAATTTTAGAAATATTGTTCGAAATGGCCACCGTTCATTTCAATGCACAGTGTATACCATCGATGTAAATTTCGTAGGACATTTTCTATTGTATCATTATTTATTAATTGTATTTCATCTCTTATTCTAACCTTGAGTTCTTCAACCAAGTTTAATCGGTGCTCATATACTTTTGTCTTAAGATGACCCCACAAGAATGTGTCAAGAGGTGTAATTGAAAATTTTTGGGTGTATTTCCTAATTGACTTGATATATTAGATACATTCGACATTTTCCTTTATATTTCAGTAACCGCTGGAACAAAAAATATATAAGTATATCATATGGATCTAATTAAAATTTTATGCTTTTTCAGAATTTAAAAAATGCATAGGGTGTTGCATTAAAATTTATCTCCGGTAAATAATTATTGTTTTAATTCGATGTTCTATTGTTTTTGTCTAAGACGTGTTGAATCATCTATAAAAATGTCACAATTTTTGTATTTGACATTTTTTTTTTATAAACATGACATTAAAAACACAAATTGAGTGAGAGCGTTATGCTACAAACCCTGTATTTGTGATTTTTCACAAATTTTCAAAAAATTCAGATTAACTCAACAATGGCTGAGTTTTGATAAAGGCGCTGTTTATGAAACTACCAAAAATTTAAAAAAAAATCCATTTGAAATAGAGGGGTTGATGTCTATTTTTGGTATAACCAGAAGTGCTACATTGATGTCAATATTTTCAATGAACTGTAAGTTTCGACTAACCCCTATACAAATTTTCAGAATTCAGATACACTTAGTTTCCTACATATTTCTAACGAAAGGTCTTTGTGTCACACTCTGAATATACATATTATCCGTGCTAAATGAAATATATATAAAAATATCTGCCAAAATAATAATAGCATTATTTTTAAACTTCATCATTTTTACTATGGTTATGGTTACTCTTTTGTTGATTTAATAAGGAAGTATGACATTTTTTTTGTATTTATTGCACTTATACCTCCGTCCATACTTTGGCATGTACAGACACAAATTGTCTGTTTACAAACATATTCTGGAAAATATTACATAAGAGGGCGCTCAAATTTATTTATTTTTTTTTTTTTTATTTATTTAAATAAAATTAAAGATTTAAGACTTATACTGAATCACTTACAGATATATTGCTACTATATACCATATTATATTGGTGTGTATACCTACGATATAATTGTATCAAGGTAATGTTAATATATGTTTTTTGGTTTTCGTTTAAGATTTCCTTGGTATGCGGCCAGAGTAAGAGACAGTTGTGGTAAATTTTATTAATAATCATTATCACAGATTTGTTTAATTTTAAATATGCAACAATAATGGAAACTAATGACATTGAAATGTTTCAAATTTTTTTTTGCTGAAACTAGAACTCTGAGAAAACTTTAATAAATTATCTGTTGCTTAGAAGTCCCATTTCAGCAGGAAATACTCAATATATTTAAAAGGGTTTATCATAATAATGTTGAGTTAGAGACATTGTCAGAATTTTTAAATAGTATTATCTATTAATTTTTTAGATACAGGGAGGCAGGAAAAAGAGTTGCTGAGGTTTTACAAAAATTTACCCCAATTTTGGAAAGAGCATCAGTTGACGAAGCTTATTTAGATATTACAGAAGCAGTAAAAAGAAGAATTTCGTTAGATTTTGGCCAGGTTCATCTCAATAATTTGCAAAATACATATATTGTTGGTTATGATGTTCAGGATTTTTTATATAATGTTACTAGAAATAGGGACTATTCTGAAAGTAATTACAGATTAGCCATGGGAAGTTTAATTGCAGAAGAAATTAGAGCAGAGGTATATGCAAAAACAGGTAAAATAAAATTCTCATTTCCTTATCTGTTTCACTCTCAAGCCTGTATCTTGTGTAACTCTTAACTCTTGTGAACTTATAGCGAATTCGGGTGAGAAGCACTCGCTCTGTGCCAGTTTGCACCAAGTTCGGTTTAAAAAACATGTTTTCTGTTTTTGAATTAATTTATAATGCTGTTTCTTTTTTGTTTTGTCTTAAATCCTTATAATATAAAATATATTGCTATAACATAAATATATCATAGAAGCCTAATTTCCCTATATTTGGTTAATAATTTTAAAAAAATTGGCTTGAACAAAAATGAAAAGGCAATAGAAAATTTGTGTTCACTTAAAAAAAATAAGACAATATTCGCATCGCGTATGTAACCTGTTCATCGCTATATTTATTTACGGTGTCAATAAAATTATCTATTTTTGTCCTCTTCTTTTTGGAAGTTATATATAGAAATAAATACTTCTTTTACTGCTATATTCGGATAATAATAAATTTAAAAACATAACATTTTCATCCATTGTGTTTTTTTTATAAATTAGAACACTAGAACTGTAGATAATCACGGAGCAGAATGTTCGAACCTTGAGGGAGCAAAATCAGTCCAGTTGAATTTAAAAGTGCTCTGCCCAGTCGAACACGAAAATAATCGACACTGGGAGCGTGCTACTCACCTGAACACGCGGAACTACAATAGTTCGCATTTAGTGCGCAATAGGGTGGTCAGTTGAATTCGCTATTAGTTACTCCGCTATTACAATTCTTATAACTATTAATTCAATTCTTTGAAAATGAACTTTTGAAGCAAAAACACGCTTAATTACAATTAGGATTAGTTATAATGAAGTACAAAATATAATCAGGTAAGAGGTGGCCCGTTTATTATGGGTTTATACCTTATCTCAGAAACTATAGGCTCCATGAAAAAATGTTTTTCATTCTAAGCTTATTAGATCTAATATTTTGTGGCATATTATTTTGGGTATATGTCCCTTATTATTGGAGGTAAACCCATGATAACATTAAGGGTGACACAAAATATAGGGAGATACAATGGTATTAAGTAATCAAGTATTTTTTGTTTTTCTTTTATTTATATTTTAACCACAATTTTCTCAATTATGACAATGGGATTAGCTTAAAAGAAACTTGTTGAAAGCGATGAAATCAAAATAAATTCTATAAAAATGAGGTTTTCCAACGAAGATTTGCGTGCAGATATCGAAGAAAGTGTATCTGAAGCAATTCCAGGCCTTGTCCCACAGAAGTATCGCGTACAGTATATGTTTTAGTATTTAAGAGATATGAGAAATTAAGGACATAACTGGTGAAAGTTATACTAGCATATTTCAACGAACTAAGTAAGGATCGTAAACAAGCAAGGTGTTGCGACAGATTTGGGGAAAAAGTCTCGTATTTTTGTCAATATTGTGATATAAGTAGCCTTGAAAATTGGTAGAAGTATTAAGGGAATGCTGCTCCACTGCCCACTCTAGTAGCACCACCCCCCGACTAAAAGGTACAGAATAAAGGGATGTTTTCTCTGCATCCCTTTTTTCTAAAATGTGCGCTCCCATACCAACAACCCATGCGTCGCTACTGATATAAATCTACTATAAATCCAATGTCCTTTACTCAAATTATTAGCAAAGCACTAGACAAACATATATTAAACTGGACTATCACCAACAAAAAAAATGTGGGTACCTATCTCATAATTTAGTGCTAATTTTTGTGATATATATTCACAAGTATATTATCTTTAGATTGCTTTGATAGAAAGATCATATTGGTATTGTGTAATTGTAATCTTGATATTTCTGAGGTGATCGACTCTTAAGTTGAGATGTTTTTATTGCAAATGTAAATAATAAAACACATTTATGCCAATAGTGGATAGTACTGTAAATTCAAGAAAATGGTAGTTCAAATTGTATGATAATAGAATATGTACTAATTCTGTAATTTCTTTTGAAACTAGTTAAGCTAATTAAAAATTGTACAATTTTGAGTTGTACATGATGCAAAAAATGCATAATATATTGCGCAACTCCTCGCATTATGTAAAGCCACTTTTACAGAAATAATACTAGTTTTAACGATATCAATGTGCATAATAATGATGCAGAAAGCACTTGCTATAAATCTGCTCTAAATTCAATATTACTGATTTTTGGAGTTTTATACTAAATATACACAATGTGTGATACAAGTATTTTTGAAGTGTATTTTAAGGTCGAGTTATCAAATTTACTGTTTATGCTGTTATAAGTAAAAGTTTAATTAAATGATACAGAGAACTCATTTATTCTCAATCTATGTTAGATTATATGTGTGAAATCTTTTTGATAAATATGTACTTGTTATATTTAAAATTTTTGCCTTATTTTTTTACAAATGCTGTTTATAATTTTAGGATATAAATGCTCGGCTGGAATAGCTCATAATAAGATTCTTGCAAAACTTGTATGTGGACTACACAAGCCAAACAAACAGACAGTACTACCTCAAGAGTCTGTGCCTGAACTGTATAAAGACTTACTTTTGAAAAAAGTTCCAGGACTTGGAGGAAAGTTTGGATCTACTCTTACAGACCAATTAAAAATTTCAAAAATGGGGGAGTTAGTAAAATTTAGCGAAAAAGATCTATTTAAGTTGTTCGAGGAAAAAACCGCGTAAGATTTTGTTCATATGTTTAGAATTAGACATTGATTGAATCTGAATGAACACTGAATCATTAGTTATAGGCAAACATATGCGGTATTCACATGCAAACCTGAAAGAATTGTATTGATATGTTTATTCAGTTATATAAGTATTGTGAAACAGGATTTACCTACATATATCTATTATAAATTATGTTTACTTTTTTAATATAATTATTTTCTTTTATTTGTAGGAAATGGTTGTATAATATTGCAAGAGGTATAGACTATGAACCAGTAACATCAAGGCTAATATCAAAGTCAATTGGTTGTTGTAAAAAGTTTCCTGGAAGAAGTGCTTTAGTAACACCTGAAAGTGTGGAACACTGGGTCAATGAATTAACGTGTGAGATATCTGACAGGTTAAAGGAGGATGCTAAGGAAAACAATAGGAGAGCAAAACAAATAACATTACATTTCAGTCAAACTGTTAATGATAAAGATATTAATAATTCACGAACTCTTCCATTAAACTCTTACGATCAAGCTAAAATAGCTTGTATTGGTTTGCATGCGATAAAAAAATACTGTCAGAAATCAGATGGTACATATAACATAAAATACTTAGGCTTTAGTGCGGGAACTTTTGAACTAAATAAAAAAAATGGAAATATATCGAAACTTTTTAAAAACATGATAGGTTGTAAATTACTAAAAAATGAGACGTCTACAAAAACTGCTGACCTGCAAGAACCAGATTCGTTGGATCAGAACATCTTACAAGAAATTAACAAATTGCCATCAAGTTTTGTAGAAGTAACCAATATCATTGACAGAAAATCATTAAATTACAATAAAATGACAACATCTGAGGAAGAAAATATATTTTCAAATGAAGATGAAATTGATAATAAAATGTATTTCGGGGATACAGATTCAATTTATTCTGCGGCAACTGATGAGTTAAATGAAGATACAAAAAGTCTTATTTATTATGAAGATATTTATCCTGAAAGTGTTGCAATACAACCTATCTGGCCTCATAATTTTGTTAATTCATTAAGTGTATGTAATTCTCCAAATATATCCATCACTAATGAAATGATTCCAGATAGTTTATGTCATAGTAATGATTTATTGTCAATTCGAGGATCATCGAATTCTTTTTTTTCTAGGTACTTTGAAAATAATAGTACTGATGATAGCTGTCACTCTAGTCCTATTGAAACAAATTTTGATACATTTAAAATTATAGAAACTGGATTGGGCCATTCAGGTGAAAATATTAAACCTCATGAACTGGTAGTAATTAACTCCAACACAAAAGGAGACTCACATGTAGAATTGGAAAAACAAGAAAAGGAGGAAGTTTTAATTTCGACAGAAAACTGCCCGGAATGTAAAAAACCTATATCACAGTCCGATTTTCAGTCTCATATGGATTATCATTATGCATTAAATATTGTTAAACATGAAACTGATTTATATAAACCAATGCAAAGCAGCATTTCAAAATCAATTAAAGCAGAATCAATTAATTTAAAACACGGTACCAAAAGAAAGATAGTAAATATGAAACCTATTCATACATATTTACAGATGGATGAATTGCATACAGAAAGTAGTGAACTCTGCTTAGAGTGTAATAAAAGAATTAAACTAGATGATAAAGCTAACCATATGGATTATCATCTAGCAAAAAAATTACATTTGGAAATAAACTCGCAATCATCTGTTATTTCAAATAAGAACAGTAGTGACAAAATCTGTACTAAATTAAAAAACAAGAAGAAAAATGATGTTAAAAATATGGGAAACATTTTTTCTTTTTTAAAACAATGACATTTCATTTAAGTGTGATTCTTTAATTAAATAAGTATTTAATTAAAGAAAAATTAGTAATTATTTATATTTTTAAGTTGTTTATACAATACTACCTACTTTAAGTAATTTTATACAGGGTCTGCCATTAATGTGTGGCCGGTAAAATGAAATTTAGGTCAGTGGCATATACCAAAAGAGGGCACATTTTAAAATTATTTTCGCTGTCATGTGATGGTCATATATCGAAGTACAGTAAAATGATAAAGTATTAATAGACGTAACTTTGAAGGTCTGTAGACACTCGATATGTTAAAGACACAACCACTATGCCGGGTAATTGTATTTCGCGAAGCCTGAATTTACTGGAGAATTTTACATGGAACACCCTATATATTTGAAAGTAGAAATCAAAAATACCATATTGCATGGGGTTAATTCCAATAGTTTTTTATAATAACATTTTAAAACAGTAAATCTCCATATTTCTACTGATTCGCATTGGGCAAAAAAATTTTCAACATGCATTGTAGCTATGAAAACAAAAACAAACATTACTGACAGTAAACGTCAAAAAAATTTAAAAGCATATTTTTAAAATCGTTTAATTAAATTTGTTAAAAAATGGCTAATTTCTTCCAAAATGAGTTAATTGATATAAATTTTATACTTGGGACAGCGCGAAAAAGTTGCTTGATTTTGTATGGGGATGGTGGAGATCATTACCTGAAATTGGATGAATGGATTCATCCAATTTAATCTTGTTTTGTTTTTTAGTAATAAGAAATCAATCTAAAAGATTCTTAAATGTTTCTTGTCTTGGATGACGTTCCCGATCAGGTTAGCGTACCTGATCAGGATAGCGTACCCTGCACTCCCGCAAAGCCATCGAGCAATTTCTTTCGCACTTTGCGAGTATAAGAATCATATCAATTAACTCATTTTGTGAGAAATTTGCCATTTTTAGCAAGTTCAATTAAACGATTTTTAACATACACGTTTAAATTTTTTTGACATTTACTGCCAGTGATGTGTGATGTTTGTTTTTGTTTGCATACCTACTAAGAATGTATGTTACAAAAATGTATTGTCGAATGTGAAAAACAAGGCATGTCTCATAAATACATAAATTACGAAGGCAGCATATATTTAGTAATTGTCTTTTAAGTCCATTTTTTGGTAATTAGTTTAGGCCTAATATAATTTACAAAAGTTCGTTCTGTTAACTTTCCTTCAAGTCTTACATACTTTTACTTGGGCCATCCTATAAAAATGAATTTTTTTACCATTTTTATCCAAAATCATAAATTAATTTTTACGTAGTTAATTATATATAAAATAATAAAAAAAGATCCAGTTTTGAATAAAAAAGAAATTATAACTTCAACAAATATAAAGTAATGCAAACATGTAGGTATTTTTTTCTTTAGTTATTACATAATAAAAAAATATCCGTCCAAATAATTGTAAAAAGTTCAAAAGATTGCGACAATAATTTGCTTCCGAGAAAAAATAAAGGCTTTTCGTCGTGAATGGCATTGTTCTAGAAAATATATTTCATTTTTAGCCTCGAGCAAAGATCTACGGACCCACTTCAAATTTGTCATAAAAGGGTCAAACTCAAGAGTATATTTTTATATATTCAGTTTAACAGGTTTATTTTAGCTTTACAGTTAATATTAAATGTAAACAAAGCACCATCAGTAATCTAATCACAATATTTCTGTGATGTTTATCCAAGAAAAGATGGGATTTTTATTTGAGTCTTTATTTTGTGGTAGTAAATTTTTATATTTAGATCAAAGATGAATGTTAAAACAGCTGATATTGTTACCCTATGCCTATAAATGAAATATAAATTCTAATTCAAAGGGATCTGTGAGGAAAAACATTTTTAAACACTCATTATTTAGGCTATTAAGTGTAGACACCCTGCTTATCTAATTGCTTTTCTACATAGTACCTATTCATTTATTTTATTATAAAATTTTATTAATAATACAATTATATGCGTTTAACCTCTATACACAAAAATATTTTTTTTAACTACCTACCTAATGATTTAGTCAAATAAGTATCTTGAAGGCGGTATGATATAATTAACAACGTAATTTTGTGGAGAATAATCACAAATGAGTAAGACACACACACACACAGAAATGAGTAAGTATCGAAAAAAATTTACATTTTCATTTCTTTACGAGCAGTGAGGTTATTTCGTGCATTCGAGTTCCATAGGTTTTGCATGTTATTAATGCAGAAATTGTACTGTGGAATGTAAACAATTATATTTCATATTTTCATTAGATAGACATAACTATGTTATTTATTGATTGTCAAAGGCAAAGTAAAGAACAATTTGTATTACATGAAATACATAACATATTCACTTACTTCAAAAACATATTCAAATATTTTTAGTTGCCATATAGACCTCCGATAAATTTATTCTTACGGTAGTAGTATGGTAAATAAAAATAACACTTATATGGTATTTGAATAAATAGGTCACAGCGAGGCAGTGCCGTATCTAGAACCTTTGGGGCCCTAGGCCCGCTTGAAATTACGAGCCCTTATCAGAGCCTTTACCGGGAGGGGTGGGCCTTCAGAAATGTGTTGGTAAAGTGAAATATTTCAAATCAAAACCTAATATTATGTTTTAAAGTTTAAACATAGGTACAATCGCAATTTTTATTTGCATAAGTAAAACAAAAAATATTTTTAGGAAAATCTTACAGATTAAAACAACCTATAGGTAAAAAGTACCTATATAAATGATTTATGATGCAGCGGAGCGGGCCCCCCTTTTTTATGGGCCTAATGGGTGATGCGGCTCTGCAGCAAGGGTTACATGCCCTTCAAATAATGAAATTAAACTGAAAAAAACACCTAACAAACTTGATTCATTCCTTACATGTATTTATAATAACCACGCAAAAATACTGAGAGTATAGGAAAAATATATGTTTTACGATATTGCCAGAGCATTTAATTAATGCAGAAAAATCGGAACAACAAGAATATTTTCAAACTACAGTATTCACGATTTGAAGATGATAACCCACTACCCATTTCAATTTTTACCTAGACCATTTTACCTTTTATACCACTAAAAAATATTTTCAGTGGTTTAGTTACGTCATAAGGAAGCTTTTAACAAGAGTTGCAATTTTGCCACAGTTTTGTCACAGTATGACTCATTTAGCCATGTGTCATCCATGTATATATCCATATTAGGGACACGAACTTCTTTTATTTTTCTTAAATATTTTCAGCTCCATCACAATATTGTCTTTTTCTATGAGCATATTTTTACGACTACTACTTACTTTCAAATAATAAAAATCCATCTGGCGTATCTAGTTCTTATGAGAATTTTGGTAAATAATTAGATAAATCATCTTCTTCTGCTATTGTCTTCTTTATTTTTTTTTTAATATCAGAATTTCATTTTTAAAATAAAAATTGAATCTTCCTACTTATAGTATATATTTCACGTTATATTCGACTTCACTCCCCTTCCTCCTGCGAGCTTCTACTTTTTCTTCTTTGCATTTGTCTCCTAACTCTATTGCACGATATACGCTGGTATCAGACACTTTTGTTAAAAACTACATATATCCATAGTTTACCAAATACATCTCTGATTTCGCACTCGAATTCCTTCCTGTACGTTTTTTACCATACGCACTTCTCCATAAGTTAGATTAAGTCTTTTACAAATACTAGAAAGTCCACTAGTTCCCACATATGCTTCAATTTTAAAAAAAGCAAAAGTAAAACAATGTAATAACTGACTTCGCTTGTCAGCTGTCACACAAAAGTTGCCTATAAAAACACGCTTTCTACACCACTTCCACGAAAACTTGGATGTTGTTAACATGAAGTGCACAAGCTCCAGTTTTTGACCTACACGTTTTGATATTGGCCAATGAATCACGTTTTAAAATACACCAATCACATTGCACCTCATATAGTGTCCATGAAATTATTAGTCATGATCAATGTACATAGCAACCATATACCATGATTGTATCGATTAAGGATTATTTCATACGAAGAATAGTAATAGCGCTCTGTTACCACTTATGAGTCACTCTTTATAATTTTGTCCAAAGCCTACAGCACACGATAAAATAAAGAAAACATATTTTGATGTAAATACACAAAATAGTTTGCAATAAATTTCAGTACTTTTAAAAGTCTATAACTATTATTGTTTATTTAATAATGTAAATGCAACTCTGTAATATGTATAATCTAAAGAATATTGTAAAATCGGCAAATAACTTTGATTCTTACCTAGAGTCAACATTAAAAAATTTGATATGGTGTTAATTTATCCCTCTTAGTTAAAATTGTATCTTACACATTTTTATAAAATGTGAATTATTTTAATGTGTGGGATCTCTGACTCTGATATTTAGCATCCCTAATTGTATTAAAGCCATCATAATCAGAACAATGACCAAATGTAAATGAAATAAAACGAGGGTAAAAAAATTAAAATTGGTAATGCTATTTCTACTTGTAATTTGTGGATTTGGCATAATATTCCAAAAACTGATGTTGATATCTTGAAGGTGATAATTTCTCTCATGGTATGTTTTATTTGATTTTGTATATCTTACCATTTAAATATTCATATATTACAGGTTAACGCTAATTAAAGAATTTTGAAGGAATAAAACAAAATATAAAGACATGCTTTATTATATTATGGAAGCTACTATCTTAATATTAGATACTTAATTTTCACACCATAAATTAATTAGTATAATAGAAAAAATCAGTTTTCTTCATTATTAAACTAAGTGTCACAATAGTGGGAGATAACCTAGTTACCCTAAAGATTTTATCGATAACTATGTCCTCCCCCCCTGTGGTAATTTGAACGTCCTCTTCCACCACCTCTGGCACCCCTGTTATCTCCCCTAGAGTGGTACTGTTGATTGTGTTGATTTTCTTGAACATATTGATCAGTATATGTCGATTTATTAGCTTGAAAGGAATCATACGTTTTCACTCTTTTGGTTTGTTGATAGTCTTGTGAATTATAACTACCACCACTACCTCTTCTATTATCTCTATCATCATCATAAGTTCTTTGTGAGCCATAACCTCCACTGCCAAAATCTCCTCTACTAAAATTACCGCCCCCTCCAAATGCACCAGAGGTGGGATTATCATAAGTTTTATTGGAGTTAGTTTGGTAACTGCTGGAAAAATTTAAATTTTCACGACTACCCTTATTAAATGCCCCTGTATTGTTTCCTCCATATCTACTATCTATATTGTAGCTTCCAGCACTATCGAAACTTTTATTACTTCCATAATTGGCAGAATTATCATATCCACTTTTTGATTGATAATTAGTACCTCTTCCTCCACCGGCATGTGGAAAAGCATTTCCACTGCCACGCGAATAACTGCTTCCACCTCCCCTGTTAAAGCTGCCACCTCCCCTGTTAAAGTTGCCACCTCCACGTCCACCACCTCCTCCACCCGTCGACCTTTGCTGCCATGATGGCATTTCAGGAGGGGGAGGTGCAAGTTCAGATGTTCTACCTCCTCTGTCAGGAACCTAAAAATAATAAATTTTATGAAACCTTTTCTCTATCCCACATGTCTATGTGTGGAGTTTCAAAATTTTGATTTTTTTAAACATTAACCCACTACACATAAAAATTACAATGGTGTTATTGTAATAGTGAAATAAAAGATTTGCAGTATTACCGTTATATATCTTACTGGAAACATACATAATATTTTATCAATAAATTGAAATTAGAAAATAAGCGGTGGATGTTATAAACAAGTTATTTTCATATTTCTTAATTATCAAATTTTCAATTTTGGCCATATATTTGGCCATTTTATATCTTGACTATGGTAAAAATAAACTATAAAATGTGCAAAATTCAAGGAAGGCCCAAGATTTTAGTCACTTATCATTTACTTTTTCTTCTGGTTATTAATTGAGATGTGATTATATAATCTACATGGCGATTTTTAAACTCCTTATATGTTTTCAACAACCTTACGGCCTTCCAATTCATTAAAAATTGTTAGTCTAATAGTCCCACATTGCTTTTATTACCCAAATCCTCAGGTGGGATTTGAAGGGAATTATTTTTAATATTATTTATGTTCACACATACTGTTATTTAACTGTTCACACATTTATTTATAGGAATTAAGCCAAATTATTTCTCAATTTATCTCTAGGTCTTTTATTTGGCTTAATTCCTAAAATAAATATATACTGTCTCAATAAATTAAGAGCAACACAAAAAAATATTTACAATTTTCTTTAGTTTTATAAAAGCAATGAAATCTAGTAGTGGTACCAAGTACCGATTCCACACCCTGCACCCAAGGAATTTATATACATGGAACGATAATCAAAGCTGCGCGAGTATTCCAATTTTGAATCCGCCATTTTGATATCTGAAAATTGGTGGGAAATTTAACAGTATTAACCTAGCCTCTTCAGTTAGATAGCAATAACAAATAAAAATCACAGAAAGCAGCAAGTAAAACTTTTGAGTAAGAAAAATTCTAAATAGGTATAAGAAATGTTCAATATTTTATAGTTTAATTACAATTATTGGTGAAAAATAAAATAGAACGTCAGCAAACTTTCTTGGAAAATTGATGAAGGTACAAACGAAATATTTTGTGTACCTACCTATGTATCTTTTGTTCACATTATTTATGTAAAATACACCATTAGCCGTTTAGAAAAGTAAATATTTAAAATGCATTATGCATATAAAATTTAACTATCGTTTACCTTACTTTAACTATCCTGGCTTATTTTTTGTATTGCTTATGTTCGCAGTTTTCATAATTTACTATTATATTAGCTAGGAACTATGACTGCATGTCTCTTAAGACTTTCAATTCTTGTTATAAAATCCGAATTTACCTGGAATAATTACGAAAGTCCAATACTCAAATATTGTCACTCAAAGTCTATAAATCAAAGGAACACAATAATATACACACAAACAGAATCAAACCGAGAGAATCACAATAAAATAAACCAACAAGACGCCAAAAATACAAAACAAACACTATTTACCAAATTTACCCATACCACTGTTGCCGTGTTAGGAAGATTTAAACCATTGAATTTTTAGATTAGAAAGAAAAAGACACTAGAATTCTAGGGTCTTGGTCAGGTGTACCAATACAAAATGTAGAAATTGGGAGCAGTGTGACATCAAAATGGCGGCTCCCATGTTTCCACACAAAATTGGATGTGCAGTCGTCTATAATCGTTCCATGTATATAAATTCCTTGCCTGTACCGAACACAAGAGCTTACATTAGGTGCGTTCGATTGCCGGCTAGTGTAGTGTGCACCAGTGTGTACTACACTACATTTTCATCAGCTGATTTATGTCAGTGCAATATACACCTTATGTACGTTGATATAAGGCACTGGTTGCAATGCACACTGGCTTAAATAGTGACAAACGAATGGAATTCTGAAATTAGCGTAGTTCAGTGCTATACTTTTCTAGCAAACGAATAGACCTATTAAGTCGTCTTGCAACATAACCTAAGCTGTATGTGTCTTCGATTAATGTCACGACTCTGGAAACTTAAACTTCATTTAGATGCCTTATGCATATAAAATTTTAGTACCAAACACTCTTAATAACAAATAATTGACATATGCACACTCAATTTGACTTATTTTTGAATTAAGCTATTGAATTAAAAAATATGATTTTATCCATGAACTGTTTAACGTTTTGTTTTTTTTTAGGATAAGGTTGATTTGCTCATATATCATTAATCTTATGATAAATAAACAATGAAACAACCAGCCTACCTACTATATTTCACTGCATTTATAAAATTATAAAGAAAATTACAGTTTTCTTAATGTTCCTCTAATTTATTGGTGTAGTGTATGAATAATATTTTTTATTTATTGATTAATACATTATTAATCATTATGCTGAATAAATCATCAATGAATTTTCTCTGAAAAGATTACAAACTGTATCTCAATCTGGTAACTTTAAAAATATATAGAGAAAGATAGTGACAAAATGTTGACTACATTTTGTATAAGGTGAATGGCAAATAGAACAGAAATATAATCTTTAGGTGTCATTACAAACACTGAACATGGAAACTGTAGAACGAATTTATTTACTTTATATAGCGTATGACTAAAAGTATGTGACCTATTACATTATTTATTTCAAAGATCACTTTGATTTAAATTTTGTAATTTGGCACTCTGAGGTTTATGGGGTTATACCGGAAGTTGATGTTAACTTGTTATTTTACATGGAACACTCTGTATATTATTGCATTTTTTTTGGATTCTACCTTAAATTGCAGTATCACTTTCATCAAGTTTCCCTATACCTAAAATTAATCTTTTTCGAGATATTTAATTTAAAAAAAGAAAGAAAAATCAGTACCTACTTATCTTAAAACCCTGTGTTTTTTTATAATAAGAAAGACAGAGGGTGATAATATTCACAGGAGAGAGTTAAACCTATAAGCCTTTTAAGCATACATTCAAGGTTGCTGAATCTAGTTACAGGGTGGTGAAAATTTAATATTAAGTTAGATCGTGACATGTTAAGTCATGACTAAAAGCCATGAAAACTTGATTTTTTTAAATGGAACACCCTGTAGGTATATTTTTCCAAATTTAGAGGCGGAATTTTGTTCTATTTCGATAGTTGGTATGATTCCCTAGCAGTGTATCAGCTTTTTTTTTTTTTATAAGAATTAATAAACTCAGATTGCTCAGAAAATTCAGAATGAATCTAGAAACACATAAAATAATAAATTCAGAAAAATAAAGGAACTCCACCATTGACAGTCTACTCAACTTTCCAATAATTCCAATGCCTACTTAGACCTATTTGCAAGATTATGCGAAACTATTCAATCATCCTAATTGTTTGCGTGCATTAATTATAAATATTGGCGTTAAAATCAGACTCATTCAGATTTCAACCATTCGTACAATTCATAGGTGTGCCAAGGCTATTAATTTGTCAAAGCTGCCTTTTACGTCCAATGCGACAACATCATTTATATCGTGTTTATCTACGAGTGTAAAAATGAGTCAACAGTGACTTAAATGCAGATGGATACAGATAAATAACATTCTACAACCAATTAAAACCTTTTTGCCATCTGAGACGCATTATTAAGCACTGTTTTCTGCAACTGTACGAAAGATTGTAATATGAGGTGCAGTTGCAGGAACAATGGTCTTCAGTGTTCTGCAGTATGCGGTTACTGACATGGTCAGTGCTGCTGCAATGTTTCATCGGACATTTCAACAAGCAACCCCCTCAATACGTACGAAGACATTGAAGAACGTTATGATATAGAGTATTTTAATAATCTTAAATAATATAAAAAATGCTCCAGAAGGAGAAGATTATTAAAATAGTTTCGTTTTTATAAAAATATTTTGTGTAAATAAAAAATGCGCCTAGTATTCTACATCCTCGGTAATAATGCATTTTTTGATGACACATAATACAAGAATTTGACATTTTTCTTGTAAAAGGTTAGTAATATTGATATTAGACGTTTTCTATAGTAAATTTTATAAACTATAATTTTAATAGTAATTATTTTTTCAAGTAAAGCCTAGTTTTCGAGAAATTCGAAAAAAAAATTCCCCCTGCCAATTTTTTTTTCCAACATGCTACAGTTCTGAACTTTTCACATTTTGTTTAGAACACCAAAATAAAGCCACACGCAAAAATCTGGCTTGTAGGAACTTTTTTAACACCAAGTCTAATAATACTGGGCTATATGTGACATTTTTTAATTATTAGTTACTATCAGTATTTGGAGAAATAGAATTTTGGGGCAATATTTTTTTTACAAACACCGACTGCAGAAAGGTATTTAAGATTTTCTTCCACTTAATTTTGTGCCAGCATAAACTAAACTGTCTTATTTCCTAATTTAAACGAGCCAGACATTTCGAATCAAAATATGGGATTTCAAGAAGATGGTGACCACCACCACAGAGGCCACACCATGCCTAGACCGTTCTGAGATTTCAGGTTAATCACGAGAAATTTAAATTCCAGAAATTTTCTGTTTTTATCATGGAAATTTTCAATAATTGAAAAAGAAAAATAAATGTTCAGTTGGAAAATGTTTACATTTACATCCCTAAGGCACTTCTAAAATTACAAAAAATAAAAAAGTTAGAAACTTTTTTATTAAATCCTGTTTTTCATGGTAAAAGTGTGTCTGGCAAAGGTTCTAGGACAGTTTTGGATAACTTTTCAACAGGTGGAGAGAAACCACTGGAATTTTAAGGATCAAAAGGAAGGAAGGAATAAACATTTTTCTGAAGGTAGAATATTAAAGGCCCCATCATGGAGTACCACTAAAAAATTTTAATTGTCAACACAAAAAAAAATCAATAAGACGCAACATGAATATTGAATTTTTGTAATTTTTAAGATATAACTTTTACAATAAATGCTCAAATGCTCATATTAATCCTCTCTTTATCTATTCAATTTTTCAAAAGACTGTATAAGGTGATCTCTATGACCTAAAACAGAAATGTGGAATAGAGCGGGAGTGACAAGAAACAGAGACTAAAAAACATGCCTGCTGAATTCAATAGCAACCCAGATACCACTCGACACAAGGAAAAGATACTGGAAGATACTGCAAGAAAAAATCATAAAGAGTCGCTAGAAGCCCTTGGAAAAACCAACAGAATTCATCAAGTATAATTGTTTTGAAAAAAACAGTTCTCATTTAGATGTTTCAAGAAATATATAGAAAACACTCTATATACTAGTATTTCGGCTTGTTGGGCCTTTCTCAATAGAGTAATAATCTCAGTAATCTCAGCAATACACATTTACTCTATTGAGAAAGGCCTAACAAGCCGAAATACTAGTATATAGAGTGTATTCTATATATTTCTTAAAACATCTAAATGAGAACTGTTTTTTTTTTCAAAACAATTATTTTCACGATATGTTTTATAAAGAACCATCCGCTTCCAGTGTCCACTTTATCATCAACTATAACAAAGAAGACACAAAAGTAGAATAAGATCGTACAGAGCAAGTTGATCGATAAAAAATCACATCGACAATAGTAGACGATCACCACAAAATAACGAAGATGCTGACGAAAGAAAAGCAAGAGTATGATACATTGACCCTACCTGAGGAGAGACTTGTTATCAAGTAATTATCAAGAGCATCCTGACACCCATCAATGAGGAGGATATGATGAGCCGAAAGACCAAAGAAATGCTGCTCGGAGTAAGTTTCTCTAACAAAATAGATGCTGCAAGCAAATGGCCTTGCAATGCTACTGCTACTAGAGATAATTCGGTCACAGTCAAAGTACATCTCTAACCTACATGCTACTCCAGACACCACTCACACCAAAACCTAGGACAACCAGGGTAATTGTCGCAATGGCCCAGAACAGAAAACTCTATTAAACAAACCAGTAAAGAAAAGGAAAAATGACAGAAAAATGCTAGAAGAAATACCAAACTGGCACGGTAACACGAGGACATGAGGAGATCTCGCAAACTGCCTTCACCTACCCCCTGTTATAGTTAGAATAAACAAGGAATGGCAAACCATCTCTACGAGGCAGTCTGTGCTTACAGAAATGGAGAAGGTAAAGAGCAATAGTTCTAGTCTGTCCCAAAAACCATATAAGGTCACGACATATGTCAAGAATAGTCACTGAAATTAAATATACCTAAAAAATTTGTAAAATAAAAATTACTTTTTCCAGAAAATTCTTTACACATTACATCACATTTCTGAAATAATTTTTTTGTCAAAAAATGCAGCATGAAAAATGCAGCAGAAACTTGATTTTAATGCATTCAACATACTTTGAAATTTTATATTCCGAAATAATTTTTCTGACAAAAAATGCAGCATGCATTATTTTTTAAAACTTGATTCTAATGCATTCAACATACTTCAAAATTTTATATTTGGTACAGATATTGTTAATAATGTTAATTAATATTAAAAATAATGGGCAACTTTTCAGTTAAAAGTAATATTTAGAATTTTATCTAATTAAATTTGAGGTTATCTTTAATGGTGCAAAATTTGAATTATTGTAACAACTAGGTCTAAACCAAGAGACCCAAACCCTAAGGAGGTTTAAACCACTGGTAAAACTCTAATTATTTCATATATCATCCAGCAAATATGGAGCTATTAAACTAATTCTAATGGTTAGAATGAGGTGTGAAGATATTGAAATTAGTATTACAATTATTCACAATCCATACCTGTCCAATTATAACTTTGTTCAATTCACTTCTGGTATTCCTCCTGACATTAGCATTACTTGTCTTTTCAATAATGGCAAGGTCAACTCTTGCTGCTAAAAGATCTGCTAGGTCTACGTCAGGATCAACTTTGAGCATTACACGTTTTATATGATAAATATTTTCAAACATATCTTCTTTTCCCTTTGTCCTATTAGACCACTGAAACAAGTATTGTAATTGTCATATGATTAATGAAACATTTTAATGAACTTTTTCTTATTTTGCCCAGACCCTGCGTAAAAAGAATAACTTGAATTAGCTTTTTTAAACTTAGTTTTGCAACAAAAAATAATATTCTGATTCTCACACGACAACAGGCAGATAAGTGACATAGCTCTATAATTCATCAAATAATATTCATCTGGGAATAGCAACTTTTAAAATAAAAACAAGAAGGCAGAAAATATAAAGACAAATGTACCTGTACCTACAAAATGAAGTAAATGTAGTTATCAAATTAGTTCACTAAAGTAAGTAACTAAATTTCAGTTTAACACAAATCAGTGGTTTTTGAGTTCAAAACAAATTAAATATTTAAAAACATATTAATTCAACTAATTAGTTTTTTTGCTGTTTTCTTTTTCAAACCATTCAAACGGATATTATACTAAATGAAAATGTCTATTGCTTTAAAAAAAAACTAATTGACTTATTAAATAACTACATTCAATATACTTTTTAGTGATTTTTGAAGAAACTTACTTTCTGTTTTCTTGTTTTTATTTTCAGTGGCATATTCTCAGAAGAATATTTGAAGAAATCTGAAATATCACCTTTAAGTTGACGTTTTGAAGAAGTAATGTATTTTTGGTTAAAACAATATTCATTGTTAAAAATATTAATAAGAAAGAATAATTATAAATATTAATTAATAACATATTAATAAGAAAGGGGAATAAGTGGTGTCTCCAGTATTGTAAATATTTAAACATTAACATGTTAAATGTTGTATTATTTGTGGTTGAGAAGAAGTTATCGATGTATGTTCTAGCTTTGTTCTTACAAGTGAATAATATACGGTTTTAATAGTTTTTATACCGGGTAGATAAAAGTAGATGGCTTATTAGAATAATTCAGAAATCACTTCGATTTCAATTTTGAAATTTGGTATTCTGAAGTTTTTGGACATACTTTCCTCAAATAAAATAATGAAGTCCCTGTAGCTTTTCTGGTTATAGCGGAAGTTGCTGTCAACTTTGTTATTTTAAATGCAACACCCTGTATTAATGCTATAGTAATATTTTTTTGATTCTACATAAAATTTTAGGACCACTTTCATCAAATTTCCCTATTCCGTTCTTGAGATATTTAATTTTCTAAAACTCGTGAGTTTTTTATACTAAAAAAGATAATATAAGTTGTAACCAGCATAAGCTGCCCCTTGTTATCCTACCTTTACATACATCGATGAGTCAGAAGGATATGCTAGGAGTAGCTTTGCTACCGATAGGGTCTCCCATGCCGGATAGGTTTCTGAATAAGGTGTCAGACTAAAGGATAGAAAACTATCTAAGTCATGGTGGAAACACATTGTGGCGAGGACTGAGTGGTATGGGGGTAGTAAAAGATGTTGCACCATGAATGATTGCCTGGTGACGACATTTATTTCCTCCATACTCGTGGGACTTATACGGACCAAAGTAAAATAAATATAGATGAGGAACCCGAAAGGGACCCTCAAAATACTGCTGTGGGATCACTAGGTGGAGAATGGGCAAAGAGTGATACCGACCAGGGCAACCTGGCTGAATACCAGACAGTCACTGAGAAACAAACACCGGTGACTACTATTTCCGAAGGGGTAAAAAAGCTGCAATTTGGGAATAGAAAAAAAATTGTTAGGCGCGCAGAGGCTCAAACTGCAAAAGATAAAGGAGACGAAGGCTGGAAAGACACAGGGGCACATCGTGGAATCTGGGCCTAGTGCAGCACTGCCTCCTAGCGAACCTGGGTCAAGTGATCTCTTAAAGAATAGAGGAAGGTCGGGCGGCAGTGTGCCAACACCCAACCAACCCATTCCTAAGAGACCGAGGCCCGGGGACCAACAAAAAAAAAACCTTACAGGAAGATGTCGGGTATCCGGGCGGTGGTGATTCCGGAGAGCTATCCAGGGGTGCGGATGGACGAGGAACAGATGTGATTTGTCCAGACCGCGCTGCTGGCGGCTCGCGAGCGATAACCGCCTTTAACGAGGAGTCCAAATTGACTCAAAAATATCACTGACAGCCTGATGCCTTGGGAGGGGGCTAGATGCCAATATACCGCTAGTTTGGAAACTGACAAATGTGACATTTATTCATAAACCAGGGCGTCCTTGTTATGCCCAGGCAAAGGCATATCGTCTAATAAGTTTAACCTATTTTCTTTTAAAGACATTAGAACGGCTAGTAGATAGGTACATAAGGGACGAATTGTTAAGGTGTAACCCTCTGCATCGAAACCAATTTGCCTATCAACCTGGCTGGTCAGTCGATACACCACTGCACAACCTAATTTCTAGGGTAGAAAAAGCACTAGACACAAGAATCTAGCACTTGCTGCATTCTTAGATATTGAAAGGGCTTTTGACAAGACACCTTTCAAGTTTATAAATCGGGCACTGCGCAACAGGAGTCTAAATGGCATATTGTGCCAGTGGATAGACACCGTGCTGATAAACCAAACGGTAAGAGCCTTGTTCATTGGTGAGACGACACAGTGCAAAGTAAGCTGAAGCTGCCCCTAGGGATGAGTGCTGTCACCCCTCCTCCGGGATTTAGTGGATGGGCCACTGCACGCTCTTAACAAAGCGGGGTTTTATACACAATGCTATGGCATAAGGCAGATGACTTGGTCATCCTTGTGGTTGGAAAACATAATAACACGGTCTCGGAGCTTAATAGTATTTTGTCCCCATATAAGAGTGTGGGTATGGATTGAATATTTCGGGCTCTCTTTTAACAAGGGTCAGAGAGAATACATCATCCAACATCTGCGCAATCTATACATACCAACACTAGCTCTAGGATATATTCCAAAACCCTGGAGAACAGCGAGAGTGGTTTTCATTCCTAAAGCAGGTAGAGCTTCTTATGATGAAGCGAAGGTCTTTAGACCGATCTGCCTAATGTCGTTCTTATTGAAACTACAAGAAAGGCTCATAGAGATTTCTGAGAGAGGCCCCGCTAGTGACTATACAATTACATAGTTCACAGCACACCTATCAGACAGGTAGATTTACAGAATCGGCATTGACTTGTGGTCTACAAAATAGAGAAAACGATTACCCAGAAGGAGCTTGTTATCGGGACCTTCGTGGGCATAGCTGGGGCATTTCATAATACCTCTTACAATTCCATCCTAACAGCAGCTGAGGAGCACGGATTCCCAACTACCATAGCTGGGTGGATTTACTCCATGCTTTCAAACCCCTTAATTTCTACCTCCCTCAATGAATTCAGTTAGAGTGACTGTGGGGCAAGGGTCCCCGCAGGGAGGAGTGCTTTCCCCCTTGTTATGGAGCCTTGTGTTCGACGGTCTTCTTCGTAGGCTTAACGAGGAAGGGATTATGACTCAAGCATACGGAGATGACCTTACGGTCTTAATCGCAGGGAAGTCTCCAAGCACAGTTAGTGAGCTGACTCAAAAGGCCCTAAGAAGCATAAAAGAAAGGTGTATAGGACAGGGGCTGAGAATTAATCCCTCTAAGGTCGACCTAGTCCTCTTCACTAAGAAAAGGAAGTTGGATTTTTAAAGCACCAACCATTTTCAATAAGACCATCCAGCATACAAAGATGGTCAAATTTTTAGGTGATATCCTAAACGAAAAGTTGTCATGCGTACCCCACATAGACAGACAAATACAGAGAGCCACCGCGTCCTTTTGCACATGTAAGAGGTACTTTAGCAAAATGTGTTAATCCGAGAGCCACTTTGTGGCTCTACAACTCCATTATCAGACCCTCCTTTCTATATGCGTCGATTGTATGGTGGCCAACTGTCTGGCAGGCTACCGTCAAGCAACGGCTAGGTCAACTACAACACCTAGCCTGTGTAAGCACAATACGAACGATATGCACGGTTCCCACAGAGGCTCTGGAGGCTCTCCTGTCTCTCCCTAACTGCATATAATGGTTGAGGGGGGAGTCTCTCCCTAAACTGCATATAATGGTTGAGGAGGAAGGCAAGGAGGGCCTCTTACAGGGTCAAGCAGTGGGGGTGGTGGTTAGGTAAAAGCCACGATGGTGGACACACAAGAATTCTTTAGGAACTTGTGGGAGAAGACAGTCTGCTGGACGCACTCAGGGACAGGATATCTTATACTTATGTGTTTCTTAAGCCTTTCAGAGTTGAGATACCGGACAGGGACGCATGACTCGAAAATCTTGATGCTCAGGTCTCGAATGGGCTCATCTGGTTTACGGATGGGTCCAAGACAGACCAGGGTTCAGCGGTGGGAGTCCGAGGCGTGTGCCCAAGGACGACACTATCCTTTTCCTTGGGAAAGTATGGCACAGTCTTTCAGATCTCTGCATGTGTTCAGGAAAATCTCAAAAGGAGATATTCTAATCAGCATATCTGGATATACACAGACAGTCAGGTGGCTTTATATGCCCTGATCTCCCACAGGATCAGCTCCAGGGTGGTCCTAGAGTGTATTAATGGTCTGGCCCAATTGGGACAGAACAACCAAAATAGACCTGGGTACTGGGTCATTACAACGTAACTGGAAATGAGGAGGTCGATGCACTGGCTAAAAGAGGTCACAAGGTCTATTGAAAACTGGATCAAGAAAAGATCAGAGGAAGAATGGTCGAACGGAACTGGGTTGCGACAAGCCAGGCTCTCAATTGAAGCTTGGTTGAACGCAACTTGATCAATACTTGCACTAAGTCGTAACGGTATAATGATTGTCACGGGATTACCGACAGGTCACGGACATCTCAACAAGCACCTTAACACTATCGACCTTAGTGACACTAGAAGGTGCAAGTTTTGCGGACATGATGACGAGGACTTTTATTACACCATAAAACTTTTGAGCATTCCAATTTATATGGAGAAAATTCGCATAACGATTTTATAGTATAAGAACTAGTAAATATAGTGGTGATTTATTTGTATAACCTACTGCCTACTATTTTGGGACCTGACTATAACAGTGAATTTCAATATTTACTTATTTACTGGTGTTTTATTAATATAAAAAACACATAATATGTAACTCGAGCAAATCTAATAGATAACTTCAAACTGAACTCGAATATACAAAAATACATAGGGTGATCCAATTAAAAAAGTTAACCCGTGAAGGTGTCCCTTGAGGCTGTATGTTTCAAAATATTTTGAGAATATGCATCTTTTCGCCCTAAATTATTTCCATAAAAGCATTTTTGTCAAAACGAAAACCTTAAAATAAGGCTAATATTGGACTTTGATGTTTATTGGGACACCCTGTATACATTTGAATACGGACACTAATTTTTAAGTAACAAACATCCTGTACGCATTTTGTCAAAATTTATCTGAAGAATTATTTCCTTTTCCACTTTTTAAGTGTAATATTTCTTCTGGGCAAAATAAAATAACAAATAAATCATTGCAAGGTCTATGACAAGGAGTATCAAAAATTGTAAAATCATATTGGGCATTATTTAACAAAACCATTAGTACATGAACCAATTGAATAGGAATTATTTTACAAATGTAAGAGTTACAGCAAACACATGTGCATCCGATTTACATGAAAATTTGGTTTTTCACATTTCATAGCATTCAATCATTCTTATATTTTTGTAGGAAAATGAAATAACTAGGTATGTTTTTCAAATATTTTTTATAGATAAATCTCTTCAAGAAAGAATTTACAGAAAATTGAAAAACTTTTTGATTTTAATGCTTATCAATATACCAAATTTAAGTAAACTGAATATATCTCTGTCAAGCATTTGTTGTTCTGACAACAAATGCTTTAGTCAACAGAGCTTCATACATTAAAAACCTTAAAACTAATAATAATATGAGGCTATTAATTTGCAGAAATTCTTCTTTGTATTTAAATACAAAACATTGGGCGATAACAAATTATTTAATGCGATGCCTCTCCCAAGAATAGACAAATTACATTGTACTAAATTTAGACCTTATTTGAACATTTAATATCTTGTACAGATTGTGTGTTTATCAATAAACCCCTTATTATTATCAGTACACATCAGTACCACATTTTTCATTACTGTAAGAAAAAATGTAATAGGTACTTTAAATTTTTAGTTGAAGAAATTTCAAGTGAACAGGAATTACCACTGAAAAATTTCTTCAGTATATTTTTTATACTTACTTGAAAGGATTGAATAGTAACATCCAGTCTTGTTAATAACATTTCTCTTCTAATTTTATATTCATTATTCAGATCTTTCTGAAAATCACTTAATATCTCCCATTGTTTATCAGACAGAAATCCATTAAAAATTCCATTGCCGATAATATCAGTACCTGCTTTTTTTAAAACAATGGGTATAGTCGGACAAAGCTTTTGGAATAGAGTTGTAATAGATATATTCGCTGGAGGTTTTGGAAAGCGTAAGGTTTGCAAAATTTGTCTCATGTCTGCACCCTCCGATGTTTCTTGCTGAAAAATTTGAAAAATTAAAAACAAATTACAACATTGTACTAACAAAAATTAAGAAATAAATGGAAGGTCGCAATGGAATAAATGGAATTTTATAAAGTGATTAAGTTATCATTCTGAGGCATTCTTTCAAGTACATTTTATAAAATAATATCTAATATATGGGTACTAGATCTAGAAACTACCACAATAATTATTGATTCAGTTAATTCGTATATGAGGAAAATATGCTAAAAAATCTAAGTCATTTTGTCAAAATTTAGGATAACCTAAAAATGAAACCCCATTACATGAAATGAAATGCCAATATGTAAGATTTTCATGTTTATCAGAAAAGATAGGTCTAGTAGTACTAGTAAATTTTCTCGATGTGAAGAATTGGTGATTACTATTCGCAAAGCAATTACTAGTAATCAACTTAATGTTTTTAGAGGAATTCGAATTTATTGTTATAATAGGGTCCGTAGCCACAAAAATTAAAAATTTTATGTAAATATGTAATATAGGTAGTTTTTAAAATGTGTAGTAAATATGAAACTCTTAATAAAAATATAAGTAGCAAATATGAAAAACACAATAAGAGCAAAAAAATTAGATAAAAAAGGTCATAAAATTTTGAGGTTATAAATTATTCTCGGAAAACGGATAATAAAATCAAATAAAAATAAAATTTTAAGGTAAATAATAAACATAAGACAAATAATAAAGAATAAACATAAGATGTATTAGGGAGCTTTCAAACCTATTAAATTTTAGCATGTCATTATCATTATAGTTATTCTGAGCATGCTCAGTATAACGATTACGATAACAATAAGGTAAAATTTAAGGGGTGCAAAATCTCCCTATTAGGGCCGAAGTTGGCCGAAGGCTGAAATCTAGGGCGAAGTTTGCATAGCTTTTGTGAATTCACTCATGTACAGGTCACTAAAACATGGGTCTTCTCTGCATGGTCGCCCATCCAAGTACTAATCACGACCAATGTTGCCTGGTGTTCATATCTATAATATGAACGCCAAGTTGCTATCACGGGAAAATCAGGGGAAGATCAGTAGTCTCTTCCCACTCGGAATCATCATTGTTGTCGGGTAGGAAGATTTATCATTCTACCTCCGGCTCAGACTCATGCATTGGCCCCACAGCTTCCGAAGATGCTGACAATTCAATAGCACTTGAATCTAAATCATCTAAATCGCTACTAGACTGATAGTTTTTGTCTCAACCATAGTCACAACTCACATTCTGCATTTTCTTGTCTTCTGATGAAGATAATTCATCGTACACTTGTAGTAATAGGTACCGCTCTTGTTCATAGGAGTCCTGAGGTCTTTTTCCCTCATTATGAAGAAAAATACCGTTTTTGTATTATCAGTTTTATCAAATTTATTCTACAAACATTCTATAGACCTTGATCAACCAGCAGGAGCCACAAAAACAAAAAACAACTATTCTGCAAGCTTCCTTTTCTCCATTCTTCTTCAAGGTCTTATTTCAACTTTCAACGTTCGAAGGTACTTTTCCTTTGTCGATGTGCTTTACCATCACCCAATTTTTCCGAGTTTTTTCCTGTAGTGATCAAACAGCCAAAACGAAAGATAAAGTACAGTCACTCATACTTAGCCTTTAGGATTTACATCAAAAATAACAATAACCGCAAAGGAATAGTTGTTTGAACTGACAATCTCGGATGGGTATCTTTTGAACATGGAATGTAAAGCGGATCAATCGAGCAGGACGATACTTCAGCATCTGAAACTAAACCTCTTATTCTGAGGCTTATGAAACCATTCCTTCTCAAAGGCCATGAGTAGTTTATGGTTAATTTTTCAATAGTGTACAATTTTCCCAAAGTTTTAAAACACATACTACTGGGACTCTAAGATCCCAGTGGGATTGATTGGTAAGACTCCTTGAAACTAAAAAAAAAGAAACTAATAAAAAAGACAAACATTGTTGGGTGAGAAATAACAAGTACAAGTCTCTAAATGGAAGGATAAGAGAGATGTCTTGGTTATAACAACTAACACCACCTTTGTCTGACCGACCCGGTCTACAAAGATGTTTGGAAAAGAAATAAATAAAGCCGATGGAAGTAGTGTTATACAATAAACTTATGTCTGGCATACATTGATGTGACCAAATGACAGCCATATGTTCAACACCAAGAAAGACAATAAGATGGTATAAGAAAGCCATGTCTATTTACTTGATGTTGTACTTGATTTACTTGATTGATGTTGTAGTGTGAAATGCATATTACCTATTTCGAAAATATTTCACACCACCATCCAAGAATTAATTTCAGAATCGTTTTATGACATTTATTAAATACCTCATAAAATCTAGCCTACTTGCAGTCAACAGATTTACTGCGAAAACAAGCATGTGAAAAAGGCACCAACACAACTTGTTCCCGTAGAAAATGAACAATAGCCTGAAAACGCAGGATCATCAAAAAAGTTAGTTTTCAAAAACTGCAGATTGTTCAAAGAAGCAGAGAAAGGAAACCAGTTTTCGTTGAAAGGGATGTATTACAAAGTCATCACTTTGCTCAGAATGTTTCAAGGTAAGACTTCAACTTTCAAACAAATAAGTATGCACAAAAGACTGTCTTTCCAGATATTACTTTTATTTTATTTTATGATAGTTGTGTCACGTTACGTTATTTCAAGTATATCAAGTTAACAAAACGCCTGCAAAATATTTGAATGCCCCTAGACGTCCAATGTATATTCATGTCCTGTCATTTTTACTGTGTCTAGTTTAGTAACAGGATGTCTTAAGACGTTAAATTTTGACTTTTTTTACAACAACAACAACATTTAAAAACACAATTTTTATGTTATACGAATCACTTACATGGTTAAAAAAGTTGATATTCTCTATTTACAAAAATGTAAAATATAAGTGGTGTTAAAATTTATTTTATTAGGACTTTCGCCACTGTCCATCAACGCTAAATTGTATTGTGAAACATTTCAATGCAAATTATTTCTTATTTTTTCAGAATTAAATATTAGATATTGTCTTAGAATATTAGTCTCTTTTGAAGACTTTTGGAATACTTACAAGTTTTAATTCTATCTTCTTTTCTGGTTTCTTATCTTGTAAGATTCGTGCTCCCATTAGTTCTGTTATTAAATAATCCAGTAACAACAATCTGTCAGATACATTTTGTAAACGATCAGAAACCAGTCCGTGTGTCAAGGTAGTGTAAGGACAATCTATACAACAATTATTTTATAAATTAATTAATTGCTTTATCAATTTAATCATGAAATTTAACAGTCAAAACAATAATAGTTATAGTTCTTACAACAGACAAACCTGAAGACAACAACAATATGTAATGAAGTCACTATTTTTCCGATGATAATAATACTGCCAAAATTTATCTTTGTTTTATTTATTTATTTTTATTATTTGACTGTTACCTTCCAGTCAGACAATAAAGACAAGTTACTTTATTGTTATAAACCCTCCGTTTATTTTAGAATAATTTCTGTAGAATTTAATCATTTCAGGTATAATTTAATAATTTTGAGGTCCACCCTGTACACAGAAATACATTTAAGTTCTCTTGAATAGTTTAAAAATTGCACATTTACAGTTAGCAATAAACAAAGAATACATGTACTAGGAATACATAGGAATAGATATATTCATTTCTTAAACAAGCCTATCTACCAGAAATTCCACACCACTGTTTTAATAGTTTCAACGGCTTTTTGCCACCGCTCATTATATAGCTAGAAAAGGTGAGATCAGTTGAAATAAGGAAAACTATAAAAAGGCGCACTGAAATACACAAGAACTCAGTCTGTTAGGTGTACTACCCACATTTTGTAAAACAAACATAATAAATAAGTTCCTTTGTTCTTAGTTAAAATTTATTCTTTCAAGACTTTTTAAAAACAACTTTTTTCTATAAATTGTGAATATTATAGCGGCGAATATTATTCGCCGCTAAATGTATATAACAATGAGTTTTAAATATTAGTATTAAAGATGCTAAAACCAAATCAAAAATATATTTGTACAAATAAAACGTATAGCAAGAATTAATATTTAATTCGTAACACCAAAAATTTTATTTTTCAGATTAGTTTAGTATATATGTGAAATAAATGTTCAATTGTTCTTTTGCTAGTCTGCAAAGACGCAAGGAGAATAATTCAAAACATTTATATATAGTTTTTAGCTAGGACAAAGAAAAAACAGTGGTAGAGGGTAGTATTTTACATGGTGTGTAAAATTTTATACTTCTCAAAAACTGATTAATTTGTAAAATTTTCTTTTATATTATGGAATTTTATTAAATAAAGGTACTCTCAGAAACGGCTTTGGACTTTTTCTTTTACCAATTAGTATCAGAGGTACAGATATATGCTAAAATAGGTTTATTTAAATTTTTTTAAAAAAGAAGACTTGGTTTCTGCAGTCTTTTCTCTAAAATCAAGCTCAGCAGCCATACATCACGTTTTTTATCTCTTACAAGGTTTGAGGATACTTCTTCATTTTATGCATGACGTTCATGAAAAGAAGCTTTCTCATTTATTGGCATATTTCTTAAAAAAGAAGAAAAATCTTTAAAAATAATTTTCTGTACAATACTGCTTTTTATCAATTTTAAATGTTGAAGATTACTGAAGACATGAAATATGATTATGAAGATAATTACACATGGGGCACTGAAAAATTTGATAGATTACATTTTAATGGTTTCGTATATTCATTAACATAGAGGTTGAACTTTTATAAAAAAAATAGTAATGACAAATACTTGATACTTGTTTTATAAAACTATCGAGTTGAACAAATATTTACACAGTTGGAATATGCCACTTTCATATTCACTGTTTCTTCAAAATAAAAATATATCTGTCCTAGGTATGTTGATAGGTTTGGCAATTTTTATATCGCCAAAAAGTGCAGATTAGGACTGTGAAGTTATACAATGTAGATTAATTTGTGGTTTTAATTTAATAATAAGAAAAAACTGAGCAAAAGATTGGCTGTGCAATTTACTTAGTGCAAAGCATCCATAGGTCCTATGACATCTTTGGCTAAAATCAATGCATATTTTAGTATAAATAAAATGTTTATAATATAATAAGCCGTTAAGAATATCAATTTTAATTTTTTGTGTTAACATTAGATTTGGTAATAATACTTTATTGTTATAAACTTATTATGCAACACAGATTTACAAAGTAAATTTACAAAGATTAAAGATTAAACACAGATTTACAAAGTAAATCTGTGTTGCAATTTCAATGTAAAATTTACAGAGCTTTTAACCAATCTCTATCCAATCCACTATTTTTATTTTATTTACAAGTAATTTGCTTTTTGTGATGATAATTTAAATAATCAGCACAAAAATGAACTGATCATGAATCTAATAAATAAATAAATAAATACTTTATTAACCATTTCTGACACAATGGTGTATATATCGCAGGTCAGAGTAATATTACGGTTTAAGAAATCTCATACACTATAAAAAGTTCCGTTTTGTAATATTTCTTTTACACATTTTTTAAACTTGATATAGCTTTGAATATTTCTTGTCTTCTGTGACAAGCTGCTATACAGCATAATACAATTATAATGTGGAGATTTCTCAAAAAACGATGTTCGGTGTCTTGGGATACATATTAGATCTCTATGTCTTGTATGGTATTCGTGATTGTCTTTTAATGTTGTGAACTAATCTGTATTTTCCTTAGTGTACAAGAGACATTTAAGTATAAAAATACATGGAGTGAGAATTTTATTAGCTTTAAAAATACCTCTGCAGCTCTCTCTGCAATCAAGCTTGTATAACAGTCGAATAAGTCTTTTGGGTTATAAAAACACGATGACTAGCAGTAGAACTTCCCCAACAGATTATATTATACGATATATGCGAGTATGCCAGTGAATAATAAATATTTACTAGCCCTTGTTTATCTAGGGCACTTTTAAGCTGCAAAATTGCAAAGTAGGCTTTGCTTAACTGCCCACAAACATGCTCAATGTGAGGGTAGGTAGGTAGGTATCTAGGGTCGTATGCTACCCCTAATACCAACACTGTAAAGCTTTTTCATAAAAGTTCCTTATTTATAGTGTCAAAAGCTTTTGATAAGTTAAATAGCAGGGGAACAATGTATTTACCTTTGTCTACTTGTTTCAATAAACGACAAGTTGCCGTTTCCGTAGATTTATTTGCATGAAAGCCATGTTGAGCTGCTGTTAAAATATTATATTTTTCTAAAAATGGTACTATCCTGTTATATATAATTTGTTCAAATAGTTTTGTTATTATACTCAAAATGGAAATTTGTCCGTAGTTTACAATATCATGGGCCGAGGCCTTCTCTAAAATCGGTAAAACTGTTGCCTCCTTTAATATTTGTATAATTTATAAAAATTTAAATAAAAAATAAATTTAATAAAAAGGCAAACAAGAGGATAGATGACAATATCCTTTATATTTTTTAATACATAAGCTGTAAGTCCGTCAAAACACCAAAAGAATTTTTGTTTTTTAGTTTTATAATAGCTTCATTGACTTCGTGTAGATGTGATAGATGCAACATATATCGTTTTTTCCACATATGGTGAGGTAGTACAAGGTAATGAAAGATTTGCGCCAAAGTGCCGTGCTAGTTTTTCCGGTGCATCTGTGGCTAAAAATCTAGCAAATGTGTTGGTTACTTCTGTTGGGTAGGATATCTTTTTATTTTCATACATAAGTGTTATCCGGGTATTTTCCCATTGTTTGCGTCCCAGTTTTTATATTTAAAATTTTCCAAGTTTCTTTTGTTTTATTAGAAGCGTTGTTTATTTTATTTTTGTAGTAGTTTTGTTTTGCATTTTTTACACTATTTTTATATTTTGCTTTTTCTGCTCTGTATAACGTTTTTGCTTCAGTACTCTGTATGTTTGTCATCAGCCAGTACAGATTTTTTTAAGAGGGTACTTTGTTCTATTAGGTCATGTGATAACCATACTTTTTTAGATTTAGAGTTAGTGCTTGTGTTAGTGCTGCAGAGTGACCTGCATGCATCAAATTATTAAAATTATTTAATACAGGGTGACCGGAATCCTAGAACCAATATCAGACTTTTGAATTACTTTTTTCACAAAAATTTAATGAATGGTATATTTTGTTACTAATCAATGCAAAATGTTTACTTTTAAAAGTTATTAAGGTTTACTATACGTAAAGTCAATACTTTTTGCATATGACAATATTTTAAAATTTTCTCTTTGTTCATTTTTTTATGCCCATATGAAGATTCAAATTATATGTATTATTACTTATTAATATCTGTCAAATATGTATAAATAGTGAAAATTTATAAAAATATACAGAATACACAAATTCACATTTTAAATACTAAACTATGTACTAACTAAAACACATTTTATGTTCACTATTTCACTAAATACCTCAAAGTCAGAAAATAAAATAACGACAACTAATAACAAATACATTTTCTAAATTGTGTTCCACATGTCTCCCATTTTCGACAGTGCAAGTGGTATATATAATTTCAAGTTTTCTTAAAACTTGAATGTATGTATATATTACGTTATCACAAACTCAAATAGGTACTTAATTTTGGCATATCTAATCTGACAAAACAACTCTTTTTATTCCAGAGCACGCTCTGTTACATGTTACATGAATAGTCATATTATGCAAAAAGTATTGAATTTATGTATAGTAAACCTTAATAACTTTTGAAAGTAAACATATTTCTGCATCTATTTAAATTAGTATCAAAATATATAAGGGGTACAATTTGAAATTTTTGTGAAAAACGTAATTCAAAAGTCTGATATTGGTTCTAGGATTCTCGTCAACCTGTATTAAATAATTGTTTATTTGATGTATGCAGGTCAAACTGCAGTTTTGTGTTCACTATCACCAAAATTCAAAAATATATAAGGTATTGTTGCATAATAAATCCGGTTAAAAAATATTTACATCTGTCAATTTTTTACAAAAATCGGAAATATCTCGAAAAATATAAATTTTTGACAGTTAATACCTTATATAAAACTGATCTAGAATTTTATATAACATCCAAAAATGTCATAATATATAGGACATTACATTTGAAAAACTAAAGTTTATATATGTTTCGAATAAACTGAACATGCTGTCTATATGAGATTAATTAAATTTTTTTAATTAATGAGTTAATTAAAAAAATTTATAAAAAAACAGTAAGTTTCCTTATTTACACTTTTTTTCTATCTTTCATAAGTTTATATATTTATTTATGTATTTAATCTTACAACCATTCGACAGATTACAAAATCCATTTACAGAATGGGTACTTAGTCTAATTATATAATATGTCATAGATAATGGTAACGTAACAAAGTGAGATACATGTATATATGTATATGTACAGTAAAAGTGCAGTGAAGGTGCGGAGGACGGCATAAACAGGACTACGTGAGAAGAAAGATAGGTTCCGAGATAAGGGGATGATAAATCGTATTTGGGACACCCCGTACATTAGAACCCAATGATATTACTATATACATAAATAAAATGTATCCTAACTAATCTTAATAAAAATTATCCCAACAAACACAGTATAGTAACAATTACAGAATATACTTTTAAACACAATTTTCTTAAAAACATCCAAATTCACAAAAATAATTGTCACTCAATCATAATATTGACTAATGTGCTGCACGTCTACACACTATATAATATATAGGTGCACTTCCAAAAAAAAAAGGATATCATTCGGAGCATTTAAGTTTTGTACATAAGTGGTTAAAATTTCAGGGTGGTAAGTCTAGCTGTTTTTTAATGATAATGTATGTAGGTACTCAGAAATACATGTTTTCGAATTGTCCAGATAATACACTCTAAGGCCATTAAAAAAATTGCTCTACTAGAAAAAGTTATAGATCACACCACATATACCCCAAAACATGCTCTACAAGATGGTATAGGTTTCATCTGGTTCTACGCTAAGGGTCACCTAAGTGCATAAACTTGGGTGAGTTTTACTCCAGTAAGTGCTCGACATTACATCTACTTCAGTTGGAAACAAACTGAGAAATCTCGGGTTCAGTTCTGTGACAACACCACCCAAATCTCAAACCCAGCATAGTGCATGTTCAGTTGTACTTGACTGTGACTCTGGATTTTGTCACTCAACGCTTATGTATTTAAATCACCATTACCTTCACCAGAAGTAGCGGTTTTCAGCCAAAGGAAATTCAGCACACCTGATGATTTTGATGTGAATAATAAATACTATACTTTATATACACACTCTTGTCTTGTCTCTTGTACTTGATGGGTAGATATTTATGCAGTCACTGCTCTGTTTACAAAATTATGTTTCCCATAAAAAGAAACTAAGAGTATTTTTTTTTTAATTATATAAATTTAAAATGTTATGCACAAACCATATCAAATTTTGAAAAAATTGCAAGGAATTGCCAATAATGATGTGGCTCTCCGTAAAAGATGTGTAAAAACAAAACCATATATCGTGACATCCAAAAAAGAAACACTATTATTATATTAAATAGTAACATGATAATAGGATACAGAACAATAACACATGTATAGGTAAGTACTAGATTGCTTTTCAATTACTTACTTAATTCCTTCAAGAATGAAGTTATTTCCATAACAAAAGCAACAGAATCTTCTGGAAATGATATAGCATTGACTTCTTCATCAATGCCTAATAACGTACGAATTTCATTAGTGAGGAAATTAACTAATTTAGTATACTCTAAATTTTTAGGACCACCTTCAACAGCAATAGGGAACTGTGGTTTATGTAGTAAAGATCCTTTATACCTGTTAAGTTCAGAATACATGTATAAAACCGGCTAGTTATTGAAAATACCAAAAAACTCACCCTATAATATTTAAACCGTTCAATATTTTTTCTTCTAATTTACTCATTTTGTCTTTCCAAGCAAAATAAATGACAATAACCTAAAACCTAAGTCAGAGTTTGGGTGCGTTTCGAATCGCGCATTATGCACATTTTGCTTCCCAGGGGGAGGGGGATATAACTAATAATTATGAATGAAGTCCGCAACCTGTGCCAGGCATGCCAGGTTGCCATTTTTGGCTATTTTAGGCAAGAAATCATGTAATATTCGCTATAAATGGCAACCTCGCATATTTGTATGGCACCGGAGCTCTGGGTCTGGGCTGCTACGGACGGCTACGATCACGATCTACGACTCTGCCTTACGGCTTACGCTGGATGCTGGATGGCAGTTAAAATTTAAAATGGTGGTGATTTAGTTTTTAGTTATGTTTTTTAAGAGTGATGTATATCTTCAAAGACAGAAAATTGGAATAAAAATTACAAAATTTGAAGTAACTGTAAGTATTATCAGCCTTATTCATAGACACCTACTTAATACAATACTAAGTGATGATTAGTTAGTGGCTACCAAGAAGTTATTAAGCGATTTGTATTCATAGTTATAATTTTAGTAGCTACTTGTTAATTGCGTTCTCAACGACAGAAACATTTGGCAATGCAGCATATTTACTAAGTCTGCGGTTTGTTTGACCTACTTCAAAATATTTAACCTCACTTTAATTTGGTATGAGGAACCCTGATTTGATTTTAAAAATACTTATTAGGTATATCAAATTTTGTAGATGTAAATTTGTATAATTTCAATTTGTTATTATGGAGGACTTAGAATTATTAGATCTAAATGAAGAAGTGAATGAAGCTGATGAAGCCAATGTAGAAAATAGACACCCAAAAGTTTATTTGCCAAGACAAAATCCTTTTATTAAATATGAGGAAATGCATTTTAAAAACAGGTATAGAATGAAAAAACAAACTGCCCGGTTTATAGTACAGTTAGTGGAGGAAGAATTAGGTAATTTTGAAAATAACAGGGGATTACCCATAAATGCAGATATACAAGTTCTTGCTACATTAAGCTATCTAGCTAAAGGTGCATATGGCACAGAAATCGGTAAGAAGTTTATGTAGTAGTTATATAAAATACAGCTTTTTTGTTTGCAGCTGATCAGCATGGTATATCACAACCCTGTTTAAGTAAAATAGTAAAACGAGTTGTAATAGCGATAGCCAGGCATAGACTAAGATTTGTTTCATTTCCGGATTATGATGAACAGCAAAGAATTAAGGCAGATTTTTATCGAATAGCAGGTTGCCCAGGAATTGTTGGTGCAATTGATTGTACTCACATAAAGATAAAAAATCCAGGAGGTGAACATCCTGTTCTGTTTATAAACCGTAAGGGATATCATTCACTCAATGTACAGGTATAAGGAAATGAAAGAATAACTCATGTCTTATTGATTTATATCTATATCATTTTTATATCTTAGGTGGTAAGTGACAGCAAATGCAGAATCAGAGACATTGTAGCACGATGGAGGGGTAGCACGCATAACTCGCGTATTTGGAATGAGTCTTTATTGAAAAGAAGATTTCAGGTAGGTAAATTATTTAATTGGTTCTTCATGTTATTATTTTAGTGATATCTTTAAAGGCAGGTGATGTCAGAGGCATCTTACTGGGTGACAATGGATATGCATCAGCCAGATATCTGTTGACACCAGTGTTAAATCCAGTTGTAGATGCTGAAAATAGATACAATAGAGCACATTGTTCAACAAGGAATGTGCATGGTTGAGAGGCTGTTCGGTATTTGGAAAAACAAGTTTAGGTGCTTTTTCAATGGCCTAAATTTAAAGTTGGAAACAACAAAAGCTGCAATTATTGCAACAGCTATTGTACACAATATAATCATTAATGATAAATTACAAAACGAAGATCAAGGCAAGATTTATTTTATACATTATGTTTGCATTATACTATTCAAAATATTTTTAGATTTATCTGATAATGACGATGAACAACCAGATGCCGAGGATGTAGGGGCAGCAGTAGAAGATAATGTTGCAGGAAATATATTTAGGAGACAATACATTCAACGATATTTTAATAATTAATATGTAGTTAAATTTATTAAAATAAATATTTGAAATAGTGCGTTTTTGTCAATTGTAGGACATACTGCCAATGCAACACATTGCAAAGGTTGATCAATCGTATAATAGGTTATTTTTGATACTTGAAATGATGGCTAAAAATGTCTATAATAGTAGAAAAATAAATAATACAAACATTTGTACATATAAATGTATATTTATTTGAAATAAATGCAAAAGTTTCTATAGTTAGCCTCATACAAATGCAAGAGGAAATTATATTAGAATTCAAAGAGCGAAAATAATTTTAACTTGGTGCACAACTAATAGGTAAATAAAAATATCAAATAAATGTTAATATTACAATTTTGATTGAACAGTAATTATATATATTTATTTTCTTTATTGCATCTGCATTCACCCATTTGTAATATACTCAACCGTTCCTTGTGGTACTGATTCTCGTTTTCCATTTTTATCTTGTGCATCTCTTCAGATTGTTTCATCATCTGTTCAATTCTTAATTTGTTTAATGCTAATAATTGTTTTTCATACTCTGTCATTGGCTTCGCTTTTGCGTGTTTACTAGGTGTTCTTGGCTCACCAATGTTATTTTTCAAAAACTTGTCTGTGGTTTGTTCGCTCCCCATTATGATTATGGTTTCTTCATTAATAGCCTCTAAACAACCAATGTGAGGATTAACAATAATGTCACTATTTTTCGTCTCATCTATCAAATCTATCTCCATGTTTTCTTCTACTTCAACTCTGATTATCTCTGCTGTTGTACTTGATTCAGGGTGGTTCTAAAATGTTATAATATAAGTATTTTAATAAGAACTAGCAGAGTTGTGGCATTACTTTTACTGAACTATCACTATCAAATGTGGAGTAATCATCAGTGAATTCATGTGGAAGGAGGTCTTTTATTTTATAATCTATATCAGTAGGTTCAGGTTCAGGCGGTCCACCACCTGTTTGATTTCTACTTTTCTCATGCTGTCGTATTGCCGTTTTTGCTTACACTTTCATTCTCTGCCATTGCTCTTTCATCCTCTGAAGATCTCTGGTATAACCTGATAAATGTATATAATTATTCCTTTTTTTTTCTTCGCAATACATGTTCCTTACCTTGGACATTCATTTTACATTTTATACGCCCCCATGCAGCATTTTTTTCTCTATTAAATACGGTAAGTTTCTTTTTATTTTCAATAATTTTTATTTCCTCAGAAATATAATCTAAAAAAATACCTTTCTCTGACTCCTCCCAATTATGTGAGCGTTGGCGTTTTCTCTATAAAATAACAATTAAAACTATTATAACACCTAAATGAAAAGTAGTTGTTATGTGAATAATTACTTACATTTTCTTTTACTTCCATTGTACCTAGGAAATAGCTGTAACTAAAAATATTTTTAATCTGTTTTTGACTGACTTCTCTGAAAATTACAACTGCTGTAAATGTATTAACATGAGGGTTATGTTTATTGTACTATCGCCGTTAAACATACCCCAGCGTGCTACTAAGAATTTAGTTGCCAACTAGAACTAATAACCTACTAAAACCATTTATGAATACAAATTTCTTAGTAGGCTCTTAATAAGATGTTAGTAAACACTATTATCGTCTATGAATAAGGCTGTAATCTATTACTTTATATATTTTTGTAATCTTTTTCTTCAATTCTTGTAAATATAGATCATAACCCCAATTTATACCTACTTGAAAAAATTACTATAGTCAGTAGGTAGTGGGCCAGATTATAGCTTAAATAATAGATATGTGAGTACCTAATCGTTTGAGCAGTACCTACATCATATCACGTAACTATAAACTGTTTTTGAAATTCTTGATTTTTAAGTGAAATTCCCGTTGGCCGAAGCCAACCCTTAATAAAAGTGGTTACCTATATGTTCTGGAAGTAAAATAATTATAATTAGATACTAGAACTAGATACACGTATTTACTATAGAAATACATAAATCCTGCTTTTGTCTGTTCTACCAAGGGAACATATTTTTATATTTAGTTTTGTAGAAAACAACCCTATTACTATAAAAGAAAACCCAACCCTCATTTTTGTTTCATGTACAACTACTTACTGTATGTCAGAGTTTAACGTACTTCTCATGAAATGGATAGCAGTCGAGACTGAATTTCCCCATGAACATTTCGCTGATCGCCTTCTCCAGAGATACATTTTTGACTCCAACATTATCGATATATTTTGTTCGTTAGTAGCAAGCTCATCCATTAGCAATATTTGTACATACAAATGTATTCATTCATATAATTTATTTAGAATATCATAAATAGTACTTTTTTGTTACATCCCTTTGTTTAATAAAAATATTTAAAAAATGTTTGCTTTGATTAATTACTATAGATTATTACTATACGGTATAAAAATGTAAAAACCCATATATATATGTATAACTATTTTTGGATAAGAATTATGTAGGTAAGTACAATAATTTTTTGTCATTCATTAATATTTTTAAATGTTTACATATTTATTTAGATAAGTCAAAAAAATTAAGTAACGAGATATTATTCTTGAAAATTATTTAAATATTATAATTTTGTGAAGTTTCAGTTTTTACTTTTCATTAAAACCCATAATATTTAAATATTCCATTAATAATAGACTCGGTACATAATTTTTTTGTTACATATCTAAATAAATAGAAGAAGTTACCTAAATTGAGATATTTAATTTTCCCGCTCGCCAAAAAGTGCCAGAAATGAGGGCGCCACTGACAGTTTGTGTTGCCCTCCTTATCTACAGAAATCTCATTTCTTCTTTTTCTGTTTTGTGTTGCTTCCTACGTTCGTTCCAATTCACGCATTCTGCACGTCGTAGCATCCATAGCTCCTCCTACTTTTGGCTTCGTAGCACGCAGGAGCTGCATCGTGTACGAGGTGATGCGTTTATGCATTGCGGGCAACTTAACCTCATTTTTTAAACTTTTGGAGGGAAGGGAACTGATTCTGTGGTGTGATGTTGCTAGTTTCAATCAATTCTTTTGCAAGAACAAGATTGCCCGAAATTTTGCTAGTTTCTCCATCACGAATTTAAATAAATTATAAATTGTTCACAAAAATAACTGTCAAAGTGTCAAAAGCCGTTCCGAAATGCATGAGCGCATCACACGCAACTGCTAAACGGAACGCTTTTATGTGTCACTGCAGCAGATGCGTTTCATGTACGATTTGGAATGCACCCTATATTGGAGTATATGCTATTGTCTCTGACTATGCCTAAGTTCGATGTTCAGTTTTCGTCTGCCGCGCGAATGACGTCACTCATAGAGTGCTTTTCATTACGGGATGCGTATTTTGTGTTTTTCGTCTGGAACGTGATTATTTTTGTTGTCAGAGTTTATTTGAGGAGATTTTGGGCATATTTCTGAAACTACAAAACAAAGTATATCGATATTTCGTATTCAGTCTCTCTTCAAGATGGCCTACGATTGTGAACATTTTCAACCCCCGGCGCCACCCCCGAGGGTGAGCGGGGAATGAAAGGGGTTGAAATTTTATATCGCAATTTTCAGGACTTTTTTCGCAGAATTATAAAAATAGTTCGCATGAAGGGATTTTGGCCATATTTTCGAAACGGTTAAAGGCAGAACGTATTGAAATTCGGGATACAGTCTCTGTGCAGGGTAACTTACAACCCTCTAAAATTCCAACCCCGGCGCACCCTCCAGGGTGAGCGGGGGATAAAGGGGGTTGAAATTTTAGAGGGTCTGAGGTTGTTTATGTCGTTTAAAATTTTTTAAAATATATGGTCTTGGGTAAAAAAGAACGCTTGAAATTTTACAGTATCATATATATAGGTTACCCTGCACAAAGGCTGTATACCAAATCCCAGTGTTTTGTGATTACTCGTTTCTGAGATATGGCCCCCGCTACCCCTCTCCCAATGGGGAGGCGCGGAGGTTGAAATTTTTGTATGTGGTCATTGGTAAAAAAGGATGCTGAAAACGATGGTAACATGAAAATTAAGATATTTTCAAAATTTCAACCCTTTCATCCCCCGCTCTCCTTCGGGGTTGGTATTTTTACATCTATAGTTTGTTGCAGTTACAAAAATCCCATATATATAATACTACTATATGGAGCATATGTAATCTTTATCATGTTTCTCAAGTGAAGCCAAATTAGAGTAGTCCAGAATCATATCTATTGTCTCTTTCACGGAGAAAATACCAAATACTCATGCGCAGCAAACCGCGGGAATTTTGCTCCATATACTGTAGAATACAATAAATTAACTTTATTTTATATTGTATTTTATCTACATATAACGGTTTTCAATCTTGTTATTGGGATGTTCCCGTATTTATCAAGTTTACCAAAATAGTGGATGCAGTTTGTATTTGAAAAGAAAATTTTAAAAATACATACTTCAGGTACCTATGCGACTTCATATGGAATATTTCCATCGCACAAAAGACAAAACCTCGACTGAGTTTTTCGTTTCGGCATTTTGCGATATCTGTGGAATTAAATTAATGAAAATGAGGTACAGTATAATTCATATACCTAATTCACTACATATTTAAATTTACAAAATGTTCTTATATACCTAAACTTGCAGTTGCGACTGTAAAAATACCGTCGAAATAATTTGATGAGCAAATGTCTCTAATCACTAATAAGTCTAATAGGTATATGAACAAAACTAAAATTACAAGTTACACATAAATAAAACACTTCTAAAACTGCCGGCTCTACGAAAAACACAAATTTATTTTCTGTGAAACACAAACATACCTGAAATACAAAAGATAAACCACAGATTATAGAAGAAAAGATAAACTGTGACATAACCACACCACAAAACACATACTATATGACAAAACACATACAGGGTGTCCCAGTGTGAGCGAACAAAAATTTACCAGTGTGTAGGCCAGACCAAAATAAGAATAAAATTCTTATAAAAAAAAAATTCTTCGCTGCACGCCTAACGAGTTCCAGGGTGTTATTTTGTAAAAAAAAAAAACAATTTTCCGAGATAACTTAAAAACTTGTTTCATAGATTTAGGTAATATTTGGATGACGTGTACATCTATTAAAGGTCATTAAAACTATATGGTGTTTGTTTAACTCTAAACTTTAAAATCATTGCATATATTTTTCTGCATAAAGGAATACAGTCGGTACTTTACACTCAATTTACTCGAAAATGGTCGATTTTAGAGCTGTGTAACAAGAGCACCTTGTTATATACGTGTATACTTACCTTTAGTATTGTAACCCTAAAATAGTATTCTATGGTACTGGATAAATCAGTGGTACTGAAATGTCAGACACAGTTACCAGGTGTATTCTAGAGCATGTGTTAAAACACTAATAAATATTAATTATTGAACCTCAAGAGTGTTATTTAATTAACGTACAAAACACACCTATTTGTTCAGAATTCATAGCCGATTAAGAAAAACTTAATTAATTCACGAAAAAGTAGGATATACAAGAGTTATGAAGACAAAACCATAAGGAAGAGTAGACCTAGGCCACCACAAGTGTCAAAGTGAAACAAACACCATATAGTTTTAATAACCTTTAATCACGGATTTCTTAAAATAAACTGGATCGCTAATACATACTGGTGGGGGTAGCTAAAAATAACAACTGATAGGCGGCCGCCATACTGTGCTAACTTCTAGGTATTTTATGAACTAAATGATGGTGACACTGTTGAGTTACCAGCACTGCTTTTATATTTTCTTTTTGTTTTGTGGTTTATAAATGAAGTTCTGTGTGCAAGGTGCAAGTTATTTATTTCTTAATCTGAAGAAAAAACATGCAATTTCATCATTTCATCCATTTGGTCGAAGTATTTAATGTTGAAGGTTGCGATAAAAGTCTAAAAACGTAGATATCTATTATCTGAAGAGTCAATCGAAAGGATACAAGGTGAAAAAGGCTGCAGTTTTGGAAAGAGTGCAAATTGAAGAATTTTTGACTAAATCTTGTGATAAAGAATATTTTATGATTAAGGTAATAACTCTTAACTTTTTAGACAATATGTATTAATAATACTTTGAATCATTTTAGGTTGCGCTAGTAATAGGAGTCTCTGGTGCTTGTCGATGCTACGAATTGACGAATTTGAAAATCACTAATGTATAGGACACTGGCGCGTATCTAGTTGTTTCGATAGTAATAGAATAACGATAGCATTTCACGAAAGTTTAAAATTATAAATGAAGGATTTTCTATCAACGACGTAGAGATGTGTAGAAAATGTATTTCCCTAAGACCAAAGAACTTATCACAAAACAGATTCTTTTTACATTATAAGAATCAAAAATGTACTTCTCAGCCTGTTGGAATCAACACATTGGCAAAAGTTCCATCAAAAGTTGCATCGTTTCTGAACTTGGCAAACGCGGAAGCTTATATTGGCCACTATATGAGGGTGCACTTCAATAACTTTATTGGGAAATAAAGGTGCCGACTTTACACCCATCAAGCGGTATGGTGGGTGAAAGAGCCTTGCTATGGCAGAGAGCTATATTGAAGACTCCGTATCTAACAAACTTGGTATTGCAAGGAAAATCCAAGGTTCTTCTCGTTCAAGTCATTCATCAGGAGAAGAGACATCCAAAATTTGTTGCAAGAAGCAACTACAAGCTTCCTATTAACGGAAACGAAGTGAAATATGAAAAAGCGAAGAACGAAATGTCTATTAATATAAATGTTAATGTTAATTTTAATAAGTAAATTAAATTTAGTTGATTTAAGTTTATATTTTTTTATTATTTCAGTAGTGGATAATAGGTTACTTTATATGCTTTATAAGTGTGGATAAAACTCCTCTTATAATGTGATTGTGTGTATAAATTATATTTTAAATGTGTTTTTATTAAATTCCTACCATAATCATAATGATTTTGAGTTTTGAAGTTGTTAATGTTATCTTCTAGAAAAGCAGTTATTACCATATTGTGTATTATAAACTTCATGTAATTTTATAACAAAATAACTGATTAACCTATCCCAATTCATTCACAATATTTAATATATCTTAACAGTGTAAAGTATAAATTTGACTAATAACTACTTGACATTACTAATTGTATGATCTCATTTAGTTAAAAAATATTTTTTTAGTGCCGTTTTTACTGATAAGACGTGCAGCTTCTTTCATCGTGGCTTTTTATATATGCAGCTCCTGCCACAATTAAAATAACTACAACCATATGTCTAATTCTTCGATAAATACAAACCTTATATCGATACCTTTTTGCCAAACTATCGTAAGTGACATTTTCCATGAAAATGACTATAGATCTATCGTAAGTATAATATGCAAATACACATCTTGGCAGAGGTAGATAGATCCATAAATATGTAAGCGTATTTAAATGTTTCACGGTTAAATAACTGCATACATTTTATCCTAAGTAACAGAACTGTAATAGGCAGAGTGGCAGAATTGTCGTAAGTAGCCTAAGGTAAAATTTAGTGAGTGATTTACGATATTTTGGCAAAAAGGTATCGATATTAGAATTCCTCAAAACAATATACAAAACTGATCCTAACTAATAATAACTTTATACTGCAATCAGACAAGGTTCAAATACTTGGTTGACAAACCATGTTACTTTAAAGTTTTTTGGGTTAGTTACTAAATTATGTTTAGACAAGTAACTATTAGAGAGTTTTTGAACCCCTTAAATTTTAGCACGTCGTTATCGTTATCGTTATTCTGCGCATGCGTAGTGCCTAAAAGACTATCATTTTCGGCACTGCGCATGCGCAGAATAACCATAACGTAAATTTTAAAGGGTTCAAAAACTCCCTATTATGAACCAGTTATAATTCCGGCTAATGTAAAATTTATTTAAAAAATGAAGTTATAACAGGAGAAATAAAGAGTGTCGTCAATGAATTTAATATACATTGGTACCTACCAGACATACCATTGGAAGATTTGTACATGTAGGGAGTGTCTTTACAAGCACATAAATTTCGACTTTGTCGAAAATCATTTTAAGTCAAATTAAAAAGATGATTCCAATTATTTGAAATGCACTATAAATAGAAAAAAATTATGTGTACCTTTGCTGCACAAATATAACTCTTGAGTCCAGTCCTGTCAATTACTCGTCATATCTAATGCACAAATAATACAATTTAATCTTTGATATAACCCTATATTAAGTTAACTTTTTAGTCCCGCTGCTAAAGTATTTTTATTACAACAGTGTACATATTTTATACCCATATCCATCCATATAAGTAATATTTAGTTAGTCATATGCCCATATCTCACCAAACTATTTTCAAAATTTCCCTCTGTAAATACCTCAACATCATTAGCTGAAAACTAGCCAATGGAATGTTAGCACAGTGTGGCGACCACCTTACAACTGACAAAATGATAGTTAGGAATCAGCGATCCAGTTTATTTTAAGAAATCCGTGCCTTTAATAGATGTACACGTTACCCAAAAATTACCTAAATCTACGAAACGGTTTTTAAGTTGTTAAAGTTATTTAAGTCAAGTTATTACGGAAAATTGTTGTTTTTTTACAAAATAACACCCTGTAACTCGTTAGGCGAGCATCAGAGAAATTTTTTATAAGAATTTTATTCTTATCTTGGTCTGGCCTACCCACTGGTAAATTTTTGTACGCTCATACTGGGACACCCTGTATATGACAAAACAAAAGCCCGGTCTTTCTTTACTTTCGCGCCACATTGAAATTCTTGGATTGGATTGGACAACACTTGGGCATGTTCACAGGAACATTTGTCCGTGAAAGAGAACGAAATATATAACTCCATCTCATAAACCGGCTTCAAGAAAAGCTCGAATAGCTCAATATAGTAGTATTATATATATATGAGAAATCCTCTGAAAGGTAATATACTTTCTCCATTCTATAGTCTCTACGTCTGTGGTGGAATTAGATATTCTGTGCCTTATTCTGAAGATATTCTATTCTGTGGGTGAAACTGTCTTCTGCCATCTGCCAGTTCTTGTTGCTTGTTCTGTCTTCTGTTTTGGGCTTTTCTTCGATCTTGTTTTGTGGAAGATCGCTGAAATGTAATGTAAAATCACATTATTGTCTTTTTCTTTTATATACCCGTAGATATTTTCACAACGATTGTATAATTTGTAAAATACTAGTATAAAACTATAGTGAGGTTTAAAACTGGTACTTACTACTTACTATTTGTTAAAAAGCCGTGAAATATATATTAGTGTAGTGTATATCGACTAAATTTTAAAGTATTTTCTACTTTATATTGTGGCAGTTTAATACCAAATTTGTAATAAAATGTCTTACCCTGGACGTCCTCCTATAATGCAGGGACTTCCTATGCCATACATGCCAATGGGAGGACCAGCACCTCCTTTAATACCAGCTGTTATGCCACTGCAACATGTAAGTACAGGTAGATAATTTATATGGAGCATAATTTTATAAATATAATTTTTTTTGACAGATGGTTCCAATCCAGGTTACTAGTGCACCACAAATTAGAGCTTATCCTAAGCTGAATCCGAATAGGGAGCAACAAAAGCAAGTACAAGGACCCGCCGTTACTGTATTTGTTGGTATGGTTTTGCCAATAGTTGTATATTATTTTCTTAACAGGCATATTTTTTTAAGGTAATATAACTGAAAGAGCTCCAGATGCCATGATTAGACAAATATTAGCTGCCTGTGGCCATGTTATTAGTTGGAAAAAAGTTAAGGCATTTGGGTTTTGTGAATTAGCTGGTCCAGATGCGGGGCTGAGGGCAGTAAGAATTTTGCATGATCTTATGGTAGGAGACAAACGACTTGTGGCAAAAGTTGATGCTAAAACTAAAACAGTTTTAGATGAGTATAAAGGTATCAATGAGCTGTCCTCTACTATTTTATTTAAAATTATTGTATATTTTACATTATGCATTTTTCTTATTATTAGTGATGTGAGGCGAGAATATTCTCAGGTAGAAAATTCTCGCCGGTAATTTTCTCAAAAGCTACTAGCGGCACGGTATAAACGCGGCTTCAACCGGCTCCGCGTTGTCATCGGAAACGGACTTTTGCCGAGCAAAATGGACTGCGGGTATCCCGTAGACGTTTATTTGTAATTCTGCGTGTCATAACGTGCAAACGAAAGACAGTATAGGAATTATTTTCTTCTATTAAACACATAAATCGGCAAAATGAATAGGATAAAAAAATAACCATACCAAAAAGTAAAGTGTGGAATCACTTCGATTTGAAAAAACAGGGAAAAGTGGTTTATTTATACAATACACGTTAAAAACAGCCCAATGTAAATCAATGAACATATTTTTGTAGTTGCAAGTGAGGGTTGTTAAAAAAATTTATTTAAAATGTCCCTCGAGTTTAAATGAATTGTAATTGATTTTGTGTTGGTTTTGGTAGGTCGTTCTCAGAAAATTCTCATAATCTAGAATATTCTCAAGAATTCTCAATTTTCCATTCTTTTATTCTCGAAAATTTTCCATCACTACTTCTTGTTATGTTTTATATTGTGCTATTCTACTATTATTTAAAATATATTGAAAAAGAAAAAAAATTGTATCTACCTACGTCAATGTAATAAATTAAGCCTAGTTGTAGGTACATGGGGTAAATTTATCGGTTGTCTGCCATCTAAGTAAAACGTTGACCATTTTAAAATTTGAAATCGTCATAATGTAATAACGACTTCCATGCCTAAGGAGTTTGTACAGTTTTAAATAAAAGCTGGAACAGGCTACTCGGTGAAATTTCCCATAACTCAAGGTTCCAAAAATAATTAACCTAGCCTCATATAAGTGTAGCTCTTGCATTCACTCAGAATATACAGTGCAGTGGAGTCTCGTCTACATCATTACAGACCCGGCATACCGGGCTTTCTGCTAATCTTAAATTATAGAAATGTTTCTTGAGATGATAGTGCCCTATTATGAGCCTTGTTGTTATACCCCTGAGCTGAGGTTTACTCGTGCTCAGCTCCTCTACAATTATTTTCTGTCAAGGACCTTTCGTCAGTGCCTTCGCATGATTTTGTCATGGTTTTAAGACCCAGTAATTCCTATGTTCTAGTTCCACCTATTTTCCAAGAGCTATTTTGGCAGCGATATAAGCAGCTGCACAAGCTGGCTCCAATACTATGAAAGCCACTTCAAATCCCTTTTTAGCAAGTTCAGTTATTGCAAGATGATTTCCGTCAATACCTTTATGACCTGGTGTCCAACACAGTCTTACTGTATTGGTATTTAACAGTTCAATTTGCCAGTGGAGGCAATCCCAAACAAATGTGCGGGAAATTAACTGCGACTTTTTCGAATTTTGAAAAAATAATTGTTTCGCTGTGTTGTCCCCGACTTATGGTGTTTTCTGCCGTTGTCTGTTTTATAATTTTTTTATAACTAATAATAGAATTTGGGGTGATAGCTCCCACTTTTTTAATTTTGAAAAAAATGAAGGTCATGCTGCATTGTGCTCGACATGTACTGTGTTATGTTATTGTCCAATTTTTACTATGTTTAATAGTTATTTTTTTATGATGATAATTATATGAGATCTGACTGGATATTATGAGATTAGGCTGATTTTCATTATCCATTTTTCATTATTTCTTTTTATAACTAATAATAGAATTTGGGGTGATAGTTAGCACCTACATTTTTAATTTTGAAAAAATGAAGATTGTGTTGTATTGTGTTCGACTTATGTTGTTTTGTGCCATTGTCAAATTTTTACTATCTTTAATACTTATTAATAATGACATGAGATCTAATGTGATATGATGGAGTGATATTTAGCCTCCACATTTTTAAGCTAATGTCATTTGGAGAAAAACAAGTCAGTAACTATTAATATTTTCATAAATTCTCACACATCAAGGTCAATGGGGTCCCGTTGGCAATAACAGTTTTGGTACATGTCAAAAAAAGTTCAAAGGTGCCAACAGAGTAGCTTACATGTGGCTTACGAATGCCACATAGTTTCATAATTTGTGTTTTTTTTGTTGCTTTTGTTAAAAAAAAATAGGGGTACTTTACTAAGTTCATTTGAAGTTAGCAGAGCAACTACATAAAAAATATAACATTTTGAAAATGTGAATGGTTCAGAATTTGCAGCTATTTCTCATTAATTAGTTGTGCAAAAATAAAATTTGACACTTTTATTAGAAAAAATGGATTCTTTGATCAAAAAAAAATATATATATTTTGAACTTGTGAATTAACTCGTTAGTTTTTAGCTCGCTTTTTAAAAAAATTGGGAATGTTTCTCTAAGTTCATATGAAGTCAGCGGTGTCCCAACAAAAATTTTTATCATGGATAATTTTTAAAATAAAAGATATGGAAATTCGGAAAAACCTATTTCGGTAGATTAACAGCTAACATAGATTGAGAATACTAGGCAGCATGTAGATCTCACTCTTTCAGACTTACCACTGCATTCCTAAAATCTTAAATGGCATTACACGTTTTGCAGCAGCTCAAACTAAATGTAATTTTATTTACAACAGTTAAAACCTTTTTAAATACGAGTAGAGTCTCACTAATCTGGCACTAATAAAAACCAGGGTGTGCTGGATTACTGAAATGTTCAGACTACTGGATTGTATAAGAAACTTTAAGGTAAATGAAACATTATACGTGTCTTTTTGGTCCGCCGACCGCGGACTACTGGACATGCCGATGTAATGAAATGGCGGATTATAGAGACTACTGTATCTTTGTTTTTTATCTTATGTTAAACCTTGTGTTGAATGAAATGAATAATGTACAAGGAAATTGAATTTTCCTAAATTTTCTTAATTAAGAATTTTCCTTGACAATTAAAATGAATGTAAAATTCTTTAAATTTTCTAAAATTTTTAAGGAATGCTTTTGAAACTTAGGTATGAGTAAATTACCTAATTTCGTATAGTATACATTAAGATTTAAAATAATCTTGCTCAAAATATTTATTTTGAGCTTTTTTGTCACCACATGTACTGTATTTTTTTTTCCGACAAAACAAAGTCGACAGATAAAAGAAATTATTTTAGTTTTATGGTTATTTGCTGTATTGTGGTTTAGTGTCCAGAAATAATTGTTTATAACTTAGCAGAAAGAGTTGACTAATTTTTATATACATTGAAAAATGCAGAGAAGTTCTCTGCAAACTGCAGCTAAATTGAAATTATTTTAGTTTTATGGGTTATTTGCTGTATTGTGGTTTACTGTCCAGAAATAATTGTTTATAACTTAGCAGAAAGAGTTGACTAATTTTTCTATACGTTGTAAAATGCAGAGAAGTTCTCTGCAAACTGCAGTTAAATTTAATTAATTGCATCCGAACAAAAAATGTGTCAGATGTTTATGAATGGCAACTTGTTGATATAAGTTGCTCTACATATATTTTCAAAATCCCATTTTTTTTTTAAACAAAAACAAGTTTTATTTTTGTCCAACTAATTAGCGGCAATCTCTGAATCAGTTATATTTTCAAAGTAACATTTTTCTAATGTAAGTGACTTGCTAACTTCATTTGAACTTAGCAAAGCATCCTAATTTTTTTTAAACAAGCAACAGATTTTCTTTTTGCACAACTAATTAGTAACAAAATAGCTGCAAACTCTGAATCATTTATATTTTAAAAATAACATTTTTTTATGTAGTTGTCCTGCTAACTAAAAGGGTCGTTCCACCCATGCTAATGAAAATACTGAACCGTAACATAAAATAGTATAGCACAAATTGTTATAACAATAAAATGCTTTTCGGTATTTTTGGATTTCTTTTTTGCTGATATGTAAATTTGCTTTGTAAAGCTTCTCTGTCATTGCAATAAATTTTTATTATGTCAGTAAGATTGTCTAAGGGAACTTAGGCCCTACTTTTTAGTATTTTCAAAAGATGATGTACTTTGTTTTTTTTTAATGGTAGCGAAAAACATAATGGCAACCGCAACTAAACGTCGACTTGACGATGTGAGATATTAACTATTAAAAATTCATCAAATTTATGAAAATATTAATAGCTGTTGACTGTCTTTCTCCAAATGACATAATAGTTTTAAAAATGTGGGGGCTAACTATCGCCCCATCAAATAAATTCTCATATATTAACATCTCATATTATTATCATATAAAAAATAAACTATCAAGGATAATGAAAATTTGACAAACTCACAAAACAGCACAAGTCAAACACAATAAAACACAAACTTCATTTTATCAAAATTAAAAAAAGTTATCTCTCACCAAAAATTCTATTATCAGTTAAAAAAAATAAAAACAAAAGATAATGAAAATCAGCCAATGGCACAAGTTGAGCATAGTACAATACAACATTATTTTTTTTTAATTAAAAAAAGTGGGGGCTATCACCTCGAATTCTATGCACAAGACAGACACAACAATAATTTTTTCAAAATAGAAGTGGCTAACTTCCTTTACATCCCAAACAATCCCCTCGAACTAACCTTATTTGAGTTCAAATCCTTTATGGTGGCTTGACTGTCGGAGGATATGTAAATAAGTTTACGTATGTAGTTGACCATTATTGCAAAAATTTCTGATTGAAACACTGAGATAAGTCCCTAGACTATAACCTATTTAGGTCTCAACCCAAATACTCTAGCTCCTATTTCTCGGTCTATTTGAAATCATGTGTGAACTACACAAAGCTCCAAGCTTCTAGAGAATTTAGATTTCGACTCCCAGTCACTGAATTTCTGTATTTGAACATTGAATGGTTTGCGGAAGTTAAACTTTGCAATCATTTTGTCAGATATTATCTCTTGGATAGGCTCTGACATCAATATATCTTGGAATGTACTCTTTCTTGGGAACTATTTGTCCAATCATTATTATTCCTGATTTGGTATGCTGCTACCCTTGCTTCTCTTTCCAACATTACATAGAGTGGTCGTAGATTTAGCAAGAGTTCTAATCTAACTATTAAAGCCGAAGTCATGGCTCCAGTTATACCTACACAGGCCAACCTCTGATTTTTGTTCAGCTTTTTTTAGTCATCTGGGTGGCTTTATGCCATAATACCAGACCTCATAAAATATTTTGGGTCTCGCTATAAGGTTTACGTCTACACCCGTGGGTTAAAATAATAGGCAGTGACGTATTACCGCTTGACGTAATAATTTGGGGTGGGGACTGTAATTCCATAGGCGTACGCAAAAATCGTTGGAAAGGTGCTAATAATGTCAAATAAATATAAAAAATATCAACATGAACGGTGTTATAGAAATTGTGAATTGTTTTTCAAACTCGCCTTACAGATTAGTTGTACATCGAACGAAATTGATGAATATTGCCACAGATATTAAAAGAACGCTTTTAAGTGTTGATGGCCCACCACCAACCCACAGCCGCCACCGAAAACGCGATTAATCACATTCCGGAGCAAGTTTACTATTTAACACTTCACTTCACTTCATTTCACTACACTACACTACACACACAACACATGTCTACACATCCTTCATTTAACCATGTCTCATCCATATAATATATTTTTCTATTTAAAGCACGAAATTCTCTTATTTTCTCCAAATATTCTCGTCTCCATGTCACAATCTCATTTTTCTCTATAAGCATACCTACTCTTCCGATTTCGTTTGCAATATTTGAAATTCATTTCATGCATTGTCCTTATAAGCAATTTATACGAGAGTTTGGGCAAATCGCTGTCTTCTGCCAGAACAATGGAGTCTGTGTCTCCATATTTTATTGCACGAAATACACTACGAACGGAGACTTTTGTTAATTCACTACACAGTTCCGCCGCATCCACTACACTTAAATTTTTATCACGCGCTTTTAATCGCTCATAGAAATATTTTATCATACGAATTTCCTCGCTTGTCAGATGAGATCGTTTACGCGTTTCTAATCCACTGCTCCCCGCGATCGCTTTCATAATAAAATCCTTTTCTTCGAACACTAAATAAACTAAGGAACACATCACCAAGTTCACCAATTATATGCAGTCCAGACACAAATTACAGCATTTCCCGCGTACTACGCTTATGTCAGGCTGCGATGAATTACTTGGATGTGTGTGAAATGCGCATGTCCGATCTTCTACACACTCTTGACTTTTGTTGCATAGGTTGCATATCTCGCTCTTCGTTTTTTAATCCGTTAAACAAAGACGGATAAACTATATCCGACGTAAAGAATTGTGGTAGCATCGAATAGAGGAGCATGGAACCACCATGGAACAGACAATTTATAGTTCTGTTCAATAGTAATGCGTAAGCGGCATCACTTTTCTATGTGCAAACGTTTGTGCCGCTATGTATTAAGTATTTACACTTCGTCCCTATTCTGTATCGAATTAGACCATGAGTCACTGCCTATTATTTTAGCCGACTGGTATAGTGTAAAATTTTCAGTTTCAGTCTCCAAGTTTTCTCTATCAAGTGCCGACATACACAGTGTCCATCTCACCTTGTCAATAATTTTTTTTCCAGATGTGTGTTCCAGGTAAGTTTCATATTTAGTATTACCCCTAGATACTTAACTTTCCCTGAAAACTGGATAGTCTTCCCACCTAAGATGGTTTCTACAAGTCCCACTACACCAATCATTTATCAGTCTTAGCACTCTTTCATTAGCTCCGAGGCAGTATAATATTATTATGCTTTTCTGTCACGAAAACAAATCAAGTCATCTGCGTAGCTTTATCTATAAAATCTTGTTCTGTTAAGAGCGCCCGGTACACCATTCACTACTAAACCCCAGAGTAGAGATGACAACACTCATCACTAAAGGTAGCTCCAACTTATTTTATACTGTGTTGTCTTGCCAATGATTGAGGCTGTCACGGTTCGGTTTCTAAACAATCCATTGGCACAATGTGCCATTTAGACCTCTTCTGCGAAGTGCCCAATTTATTGACTCGAAGGGTATTGTGAAACCTCTTCGAAAAATATAAATACTTAACATCATCAACAAAAATATATAAGTATATAAAATAAATAAAAAACATAATTATTGTTAAAAACAAAAAATTCAATAAACAGTAAATGGGTAAAATGTAGGTAGAGTATATTCAGTGACGTAAAAAAATCTCATTGGTAGTGTAATGTTGCAGCTTCAGGGATTCTAAAAGATCAGATATATTTAAGATGATACCATCTGTCATAAAAATCACAACCTATATTTTTGTCTTCTTCATGTTTGATGTCGCTGTCAATTTCAGTTTCACTAGTTGAACAATTAATTTATGTCTAGTTCCAACTATTTTTTCTTCAGAAGTTTCTACTCTTTTTGAAAAATCGAATAATTATCTTATGTAGTTCTGTTTATTATGTCTACTTGTTACTACAAATTGAAGTTAATTTGTAACATAATGTCTAGGTGCACTAAATTACTTGATAAACTTAACACTGACATAGTTTTCCACACAACACCAAAATATTATACTGCACTCGACGCGCGTTTTGCTAACCAAGTTGGCATCATCTGGAGGTGATTAAAACTTAACCTGTGCTAACATTGTGTCCTATTTATACCTAAAATATTTCTATGGTTCAGTGAACCATCGCGACAACTCAGTGAATTATCGCGACTGATCAGTGAACCACCACAACGGACAAGTGAACTGTGATTTACTAACCATTACAGCGGGCTATATGGGATTGACCCTCTGTTACCATTCATAGTGTTTTTAGACTATTCATAATATATAGAGTTTGGAAATTGCTAAATGTAAAAATACTATGAATGGTGAGTTGTCGCGACGATTCACTGAACCATAGAAATAGTTTAGGTATAAATAAGACACAATGTTAGCATAGGTTTAGTTTTAATCATCTCCAGATGATGCCAACTTGGTTGGCGAAATGCGCGTCCAGTGCAGTATAGTGTTTTGGTGTTATGTGAAAAACTACATCAGTGTTATCTTCACACCAAAGGTTCCAACCCCTTTCATTGATAAACTTATTTAAAAAATTGAGATAAACAAAATAATACTCAAATCAAAGAAGAAAATAGTGACCACATTTCAGAAAATAATATTATTTTTATTATTTTTATGGGAAAAATGGGAAAACAATTATGTCACAACAATTTGTTACACAAATGTAACATAATTGTACAGATCTACATTTAGTGTTCCTTGCTGTGTCAATGCATGTTTACAATTAATCTTTTAGATATCTTATAATAGATGTCGTTTTTGTCCATAGTGCTATAGTTTGTATAATATACGGGGTTGAGTTAAAGTCCCGGAACGGTTCGATTACAACCGAACGGAAAGTTGTATCAAATTCGGGGTTTCAGCACTGTAATCAACAACATTTTTTGAATTTTATGACGTACATTTTAGGTCCGTGACGCATTCATATGCAGAGGTGTGACGTAAACCTCAGATTTTTTAAGGAAACACCCTATATATTTTTTCATATTTGGTACTTTAAGCAGTTCTGAGTTCAAGGATATAAGGTTTATATGGATTATCTCATGTAATTTTAACATAATAACGTAAAATCAAAAGAACATCTTCTGATTCAGATGTTAGAAACTTTCTTAACAACGTTTTTTCCTGGCGTTTTTTCTGGTAATCGGGTCATCCATTTGATATGGCTCCTTCAATCTGTCCACCTCCCAGAAAAAACGTTGAGAAAGTTTCTCAAAATATCAAGAAATATATAGGGTCTTTCATTAAAAAAATCTGATGTTTACGTCACACCTCCGCAAGCTTGCTGTTTTCACACGTCTTGTGAAAACAGCAAGCTTTGAATACCGAATTGTCAAACTGCTTTTATTGTATTGCAGGAAATATATCCAAGTTCCACAGCAGAAACTGTACAATGTAATTTCGTATGATAAACAAAAATAAAACCTTTGCATAACAAAATTTAGTTCTTTTTATATGTTTAACACTGTTTTTGCAAAATTTTCACTTACGATACTCATTACATTACATCATGTTAAAGGAAAAACGTTCTACTGTTGAGTGGAATTAAAAATGTTATTAAGTGTATTTATTGAAGGTAAGTATCAATTTCACTATTGCTACTATTTTTATAATTCATTTGAACAGAACTAATGATTGTGTGCATTAATTAATTATGTAACAAAGCGACATTTTATTTTAATTATTCTCCATCAACTATTTTACTAATAAATTTATATTTCCTTGCAGATATTTGGTGAACCTTCTTACTGTGAACCAATTACTAATGCTAATCAACAATATGGTGCAGTAACCAAAGGTAAAGACTAAAATAGTTCATAATTACATTAATTGATAATTATTTTATTTTTAGACAAAAATGTGGGCTACAATGAAGTCATTATACCTACGTTGGTTAAATAAATTGAATAAAATGTAGAAACTAGTGTTGTAACATTGAATGAGTGATTTAACAAGATGTGCAGACATGTGGAATGGAGATTTTTTAAACATTTTTTTTTAAGCCCAATCTTGGTACCTTTTGTCCCACATAGAAAGAGCTAATCAAATGGTTACGTAATACCAAATTCTCACTTACTAAAATCGGATCACTAAAATCTCTATTGCACTCTATTCCACGTCTTATGAAATAATTCAGTCAATGGTTGTGGCTTATAGATAATAAATATTTTATTTTTCAATTTTACTACTTTCATTATGTATTTAATATATCAATAATAATAACTTTAAATATTAAACATAAACTAGTGTCAAACATCTTTTTCCAAAAATGTACCATAGGTCTTAGATAACGTTTTAGATAACCAAGGTTATCTAAAACTCAAAAAAAGTTTCTTTATTTTAGAAAACATTGAAAAACATTATTTACTTATATCTACCACCGTCATTTCATTTCTCAACATAATCAGCAGCTTCGTAAATATATTTTTTATTAAATGGCAGCACTTTGTGCAAACCCTCTTGAAACCAATGTATTATAATAGGCGATTTTTACTAAGTTATACGCCACCTACTGCTCTGATTAGACTCTGATTAAATAGAGCATTAACTTAAAATGCTCTGATTAGATAGAGCATTTTAAGTTGAAAACCACGAAAGATAAATAAATACAATAATCAGTAAATAGTAACAAATAAACGATAGCACGGTAACTAAGCAAACGATAATAAACGATAAACAACTACTAAATAAACGATAAATAAACTCAAAAAGTGTAGCCGCAAAATAAATTAAATGTCAAACTAGCGACTTCTTCTCGATGACAGTTAGAGGGGAAAAAACAGTGTTAAAGTTGCATTAAATTTAATCTTTTACCGTTATTTCGTGAAAGCAAATATTGCTTTAGAGGTTTAATAAAGATAGTTAACACATAGATACATTAACATCGAGCCAATCAAACCTATCTGATACCTCTACTTTTAATTGTCTTTATGTCGAAGGTGACAGGTATTTTATTGCTCACTGCTTCAAACATTTTGTCACTTTCCATTAATTATTTGTGGATGCTTACATAAACCCTATCGTTATTTTATCTAATGTCCACTGTTTGATTTTCTATAAGGCTTCCTTTGCATTCCTCTCTACCACAATGTGTAGTTTAGGAACTAAGTGTAGATAGGCAACCAGATCGATATTAGAAAAATTGACCTTTAATCCTTGTCCCATCACCAAGTATCTCCAAACAAAATATAATTTCGTATTATAACCCAGAGTAATTACTTGCTAGCTATCTTGAAGTAAAATATAATTTGGTGTTAGAACCTCAAATTTATTTCAATTTTGAGTTAGATCTAATAAAGCAAAAAAATGTATTTCCTGACATAACTTGACTTTACTTTAATTTATATTTTAAATATATAATATAATTTATAATTTATTATATATGTATAATATAACTAAACACATAAAATATAATACATAACAACGTGATAATTCTTTGCCTTGTAGACAACTGATTTTGTTTAGTTTTTATCATATAAGTGCTACATTTACTTTAGTTTTTATAAATGCAATCTAAAATTAAATGATAGTTGGATGGTAATTGTATGACTGGCCAGGTTCTATTTTGTGGAAAAGAAATATTTTTTATGAAATCAACAAGTAGTGGTAGAAGGGTATCATATTTGTTTAATATCCTTAATATCTTCATTATCCTTAATATATTCCACAGGTGCAAAAAACAGTTATATATGGTCATCTGACAATGTAAGTTTATATGTATTTTGTGTAAATTTTTGTTTAATAAAACATAAAAATTCAGTTATTTTATTTTTTTAAAGCTGAAAGAAGGAGGAGACAGAAAGGTTCAACATCTCCACTTCAAGATGAACCTGAAGAAGAAGAACTTGATGAAGAAACTCAAGCACTCGATTCAGTTGCCTTAGAACGAATAAAACAGATAATATTTGAATACCAAGATGAAATGAATAATTTTGAACTAAAAAAAGAAGGTTGGTGTTTATTTTTTTTAGTAGTTGTGAATGTAAAGTATGTACTTTTATTATAGAGGAGGTTATTGAAAAATGGAACAAAGTTCTGGAAGAGGCTGAAGTTGAAGAAGAAAAGAGAGATTTAATTACTAGAGAAATTGGAAAGTTTCGTGAGATTATGAAAGTAAGTATAATATTGATTAACTATCACAACTTTTCTGAAAAAATTCAATTTGATAGTCCAACAAATTATCGATTAAAGTTTGTAATGTTCATTTTTATATAATATGTAAAAACAATTGATTGTTTAATCGATAATAAGTTGTCTTAGTTCACATATAATTAAAAAAAAAAATTGAAGTTAGGGTGGGGGGATCTTTAATTATTATTGTGGGTATTAGAAATAAGGTTGCGCTCATATGGTGCTTGAAACCAAACAGGAAAATGGAAGCGGCGCAGTCCCACCTAGGTTCGGCCCATGGCGCCGCTGGTGAGTAATGTGAAAAAAGTTATCTCCACTTGATTTTTACTTCAATTCACATATATATTGTACTATATCAAACATTTGCACCTTTATTTCTACTTTATTTTAAACAAAATAAAAAATTTAAATACAAAACTTGAATTTACATTTTTTGTGAATTCCTATATGCAAATCTAAGATATTTCAAAAAATCATAGTGCCTCTTTTATATTTTAATAATACTCTGCATAATTTCAGAAATAAATAGGTACTTAAGCATATCTTGAAGTTTTCAAAATATTTATGTAACCAAAGAAATTATGTAAGTCCGTGGTCATTATTAGTAAGTGAAACATAAGTTATTTCAGTTCATGTAAAGTTTGTTAAGTGTCATACTATTTATAAATTTAATAATATTAAATGTTTCTGCCACTGGGTTAAGAAGTATTTATGTTTATTGTTTAAGCAATAATTATTGTAGATTTAACTATGTAGACATTTTGTACCTACCATTTCTATTTTATTTAAATTTATTTTAGATAAAATTAACTGATATAAACAATATATAAAGTAAGAACCGGTGGGTGTACCATAAAAATATTGAGTTTTGAAATAATTGAGTATTCCATGTAAAAAAAGGAGGCTATTATCTGAAAATTGTCCGTAGAATTTTTCAAAATGGCACTATAATCCCTGCTAGTTCTCAACTAAAATGAATTACCCTGTACATCGGAACCATATTCCCCATATACCAAACACCTTGTATAGAAGACCAGAACAAAATAAATATAAATAACATAAATGTGTGCAGCAAATAGGAAGCTCTCGTTTATTATAACAGCTAGAAAAAACTGTCCATATATCCTCAACCTCTTTTTTGAAGTCATATCTAGCAATGGTAAATTTATTATATTTACCTTTATTTGATTTGGTGCAATAACCAACTTTTAAATTTTCCACAGCTAGGGCCTCGTAAGAAAAACTTCGAATATGCACATTTTGATGCAAAATTCACTTATATATTCCACTTTACTTAAAAATTTTTTTTTCCCTGATTCTAGAAATATTATATTAAAGGACTGATATTACTTCATATGGAAGTTATAGTTTTATTTTGTAATCAGTTTTATGAGTAATGATTGCTTTATTTTTCTTCCAAGTTTAGATTGCTAGTGTCACTATTCTGAAACAATACTTTTAACACCAATCTGGTGCTAAACATCCTAATTGAAATTGACAAAATCAAGTAGTTGGTTATTGTGCCAAAACAAATAGAGCAATGAGTTTTCTAGCTGTTCCAATAAGCGAGATAAACTATTAACCGCTTAACGCTCGACTTCTTTATCGAAATTCTTCAATTTTTCATCCACTTTTTTTTTATTACGCCTACTACATGTTTAAATTCGACTTATAGTTTATGTCACAGTGTTTGAATAAATGGCTCGAGTTAACTCGGGATTGAGAAAAAAGTACCGCACATTGCAGTGTTTAAACACTGCAGCTTTAGAAATATGTTGTACAAGAAATAGCAACTATTAAAAAATATGCGTGATTTGTCCTGTGCAGCATTAGACACATGATTTATTTCAGTTGATAGAATTCTATAATTTATCCAAAAAACGTTTCTAAATTTTATTAATTTCGGATGGATTATTGAAAGACCCTTGTATATTTGAAAAATATTTCACATAACCAACTTAGTTCAGCTGATCCAACCATTATAATCTAAACTCCTGCCCATTTTTATTTTTTATTTTGGATAATTTTTTAAGTGGCTCCTATATATTTTACAATTTGACATCAGTTGGTGATTACAGTTTATTACTCGTCAAAATTACAAGAGGAATTATTTTAGATAAATGTCATCTTTTATTTTATTTTAAGAAATTTAGACTAAACGAAGGTATATTTATAATTATCTAATCGTTTTAAATGATCTAATAAAGGCACCATGTTTTCATTTAAATCCAGCATTGAGGCATGCAAAACAAAATAATAGCACCTCAAATTATTAAATTAATATTTTAAAATTGAAATTAAAATTAAATTGTACTTTTTGTTTAACCCGAGAATATTGAATATTTGTAAATTTTACGACGCACATTCAATTTCATGAAATTTGTACTATTTCCAATTAACAGAGCGTCCTGAGAATCTCAGTATATTTAATTTCAGTGTTTAACTACACAATAGTGTGTGCAGTTGTTTAAATTTTTGTCGTCTTATTTATTTCGTGTTCTCGCCATAAATTTTAGGAAAGCCAGAATTTACATATATTTTTTTCACATATATTTACCTTACTCAAATTTCCCTGCTACATATAATATTAAAGTAAGAAAGGTATGTACTCCAATTAATTATTTTCCTGTAAAAAATTAGCATTTTAGGATGTCTTCTGAAAGTAGTCAATAATTGTAGTGAGCACCTAGGAATCATTTGCACCGTGCACCTTCAAATTAGGATATTTATCCATTGTTGTTGTATTAGTGACTTTTCGAAGATGAGTGCAGTGTTCTAGTTTTCCTAATTTTTGTAGATTTTTTGTAGTAAAACTTATTTAGCAAACAGCAGTTTCTTTGAAAATAGTGAAATTTACGATAGTCCAGTTTTTACATTCACGTAGTAAGTTGTCACGTTTACGTAACTTGTCCAGTATTCTAGGGTTAAAAAATATCAAAATACATACTTTAGGAGATAGTTTTGAAACAAATTTTCATGAAGTCGTTATCTTTTTAAATTGACATTATTTTGTTTCTCTAACTTAAGTAAAAACTTTTTGGTTTGAAAATGTTAAGTACCTATATACATTTGATATAAATGCATTTCTTATGCGATAAAAAAGACGAGGAAGTTCTTTAATACAAGTTTTATTCATTTCATAAACAAATATGTGAATTGAAGGTATTTTTATATATTTTTTTGTCTATAGAAACATAAATTGCAATAAAATAAAAATATTAAATGATTTAGTATATTAAGTAATTTTTTTATCTGTTATTTTATTGCATTGGAATATATATTATTATTATCACAGTATAGAGTGGACTGGTTATATTGTGTGTCTTATACCATTGCATGAATAATTTAAAAGACACCAATTGAGTGTAATCGAGATTTTTTGATAAACTGTATTTTTTAAGAAAAAGGTAAATCTTGATAATTTTGTTCTCATATGGAATGGATTATCAAGTGGTCGCGTAATCCTAAATATCATTTGATAATCTGCAATGTATTGACACTTTCAGACCACAAAAATCTTTACTCCACTCAGTTGTGTGTCTTATTAAATCAGTCAATCAATACTTATACTTATGGACATAAGAGTTCTAGTAAATATTTATTTGCATAAGAAAATATGTAAAAAGTATCAGGTTCTGATATAACTATTGCAGCTTATGTTTTTAAAAATGTTTTATATTATATTATTCTTAACTATTATATAATATATTAGATAATGTTAGTCTTTGCTGCGGATTGTATTTGTAAGTTACAATCTGTGGTATAATTTTTATTATCATCGATATTGTGGAGAATCGCAAGTTGGGATCTGTCTACCTCACTAGGAATTTTCTGCATCAGTTTTGAGTGTAAGTTACAAATGTTCATGTAGAAATATACTTGTCTCATAAATTGTAGTCATTCGAAAATATTTATTTCATTTTAAAAGGATTTGCAAAATATGTTTTTAAGATCATTGGTTAATTTGCAATAAATTTAAAAATATATTTCTATTTATATTGATGTCATGATACCCTGTAATTTCCCATTCAATAAATATAAAAATGCCAATAGAAGACCTTGAGTTGGAAAAGCTGTTATATAACTAAAATAATTTCTTGAAATTAGTTTAGTTATAACTACACACTCCCAACACAATTTCTCTACCCTACTATGTCATTTGTATAGATTTTTGTTGATAGAGAAAATAATAGAGCAACTTAGAGGTACTAATAATGGTGCTGAAAAGATAGACCAGAAATTTGAAATGCAAATAGTCAGTTATGACTTCTATTATAATTTTCAAAGATCTTGAAAGGGGTTGGAACCTTTGGTGTGAAGATAACACTGACGTAGTTTTCAAAGATAAACTAAACTTAACTATTATATTCAATAAACTACAGCTTAACTGTTATATTCATCTATCAAATTTGGGCAGTATTACTGACGAAGAATTTCTGTTTTATTTTTGCAAATTATTTTACTTATTTCAAATATCATTTGATGAATTTTAGAAGCTATACACGATGATTGATTGAAACTATTCGTTAGAAATATTGGCAGTTCCATTCATAATTTTGTTTTCATTTTTAAATTTCAGCATAAACACAGTTGGCCATGGCCTATTTAATGAAAATATTATCAAAATGGCTACATTTCCGGAAAGTCGATACTAACTTCTGTATTTTAAATGAAATAGTATACTTTTTTATTGTACAGAGCAGTCCATTTTTGATGGGAATCCAGGGTATCTCGAAAACTACAAGATGCGCAACAAAACCGCTTGCACATCCTCGAGCTACTTTTTTTAGTTTGACTTAATGGTGAAATCAGATCGGGTCTACTTTGTTTAGGTTTTGAGATACAGGGCATTTCTCAAATTTTGCCATTTTCGTCAGTGCCCTGCAACTTTTTTATTTTCAGACCTACCAAAAAAGTTTAAAGAGGAAAGTTTTAGATATTTTTAAGTGGAATCCATTGGCGTAGCAAATTATTTTTTATTGCGTCCCGTTTTTTAGATACAGACCAAACTTGTGTTTTTTTAAATGCAACACCCTGTATATTTCTGGTTAATTTGAAAGAACTTTCAATTCTGGTTACAGTAAAATATATTATATAGGGGTTTATTTTAATTTAAGTCCCTTTATTAAACATTTTTATGGTTAAATGGAGGGAAACGCGTATTTCCATTGATTTATTTCCTTATAAACTATATTAAACTCTTGATTTAATTAAACACACTATTTTATATAAAGATTTAAATATTTCCGAATACTAGATAATAATTAATTATGGAAACATAAAAATGTCGAATATTTTTACAAATATAAATTATATATAACCGTATTTGGTTATATTACTATTAAGATATCAAGTATAACATTAAACAGGAGTTCAATGTAGTTTATAAGGAAATAAATCAATGGAAATACGCGTTTCCCCCCCATTTAACCATAAAAATGTTTAATAAAGGTACTTAAATTCAAATAAACCCCTATTTATTATATATTACTGTAACCAGAATTGAAAGTTCTTTCGAATTAACTAGAAATATACAGGGTGTTACATTTAAAACAACAAGTTTGGTCTGTATCTAAAAAACGAGACGCAATAAAAAAAATTTTGCTACGCCAATGGATTCCACTTAAAAATATCTAAAACTTTCCCCTTTAAACTTTTTTTGTAGGTCTGAAAATAAAAAAGTTACAGGGCCCTGACGAAAAAGGCAAAATTTCAGAAATGCCCTGTATCTCAAAACCTAAACAAAGTAGACCCGATCTGATTTCACCATTAAGTCAAACTGGAAAAAGTAGCTCGAGGATGTGCAAGCGGTTTTGTTATGCATCTTGTAGTTTCCGAGATACCCTGGATTCCCATCAAAAATGGACTGCTCTGTACATTTGAATTCTACTAATTATTTTAGGGGGGCTTTCATCAAGTTTCCTTAAAATTAAATTTGATTATTTTTTATTTATTATTTTTTTATTTTACACTGTAAAACTTTGAATTATCTGCTATGGCCATTTTGATAATGGAAAAGGTGATGTTGACATTACGAATAATGTCTTAGGGGCTCTTAAGCTTAGCATTTATGTTTTCAGTATTGCCAGTTCATGTACAGGCTGTCCAAAATATTTTGTTTTGGTGAAAATTTTTACTCTCAACTGAATTTGTTTTATTTGTTTTTAATACAATGCACCGTATTTCTTTTTATATAATGAAGCAGAGTTCTATTTTGCTGTTATGCAAGGTTTTTGCTGTTTTTTCTGCTGTTGAATATAGCAAAAAATTGCCAATTAAAAAATGAATGACGTTTTTTGAAATAAATTTCTAAGCATATTCAGAAGTATAACTATTTACTTTTGGTATTCATCCTCATTTTTGAATTAAAGTCAAACTTTTTACATTGATATCTTACAATACAACTTTTTAGGTCATCTTCAGAAATGTTGTAGATTAAAAATACATACATTACAATAAGTTACATTGCAATAATTTTACGTTTGTTTTTCGTTGTATTTTCACATAAATATAACATAATTAAATTAATCGAATTCTCTTATATTTTTTGTAAGTATGAAGAACAAATGGAAAATTGTTATTGTAATGCACTGTGGTTTTTTAATTGCAGAATCACTGAAGATGGCCTAATAAAGCTGAACCATTTTGTTTGGTTTACTGTTTGACATTAATAACATTCGAAATCGACGAGTAGATATAATTTTTACACACTTATACAAACACTAACTTACATTTGGTGGCTGTCCTATGTCTGTGCCTTCAAATCAAATCTCATGTCCTAGCCAATCGAACCGTTGGAAATACACTCATTTCTCAGGTTTCCATAAATTGGTAAATACTTGGTTTTTTACATCTGACATTTTTGTGGAATTTTTTATGAAGTAAGTATAACACTTTCGAGATGTAGACAAATTAATCCGTAAATTTACTTTTATGGACTAAGAGCCAGTTCCATAATAAAATTTAAAGGAAATGTTTAACATTTTCATAACACTGGCGTAGTTTTTCACTTAACACCAAACTATACAGCACTAGACTCGCGTTTGGCCAACCAAGTTGACATTATCTGGAGATGATTAAATCTGTTTACAAACTGTTACAAACTCAGTTTTAATCATATCCAGATGATGCCAACTTGGTTGGCGAAACGCGCGTCGAGCGGAGTATAGTGTTTTGGTGTTATGTGGAAAACTACGTCAGTGTTATTTTCACACCAAAGGTTCCAACTACTTTCAAGATAGTTTTTTAATACCTTGGATACAATTGTCTCAATAATAGTATTCAAGGTATTTAAAGGTAACGTTAGCTAAATGTTTATAATAGTTTAATAGCTTTATTTTTTATTATAAAATCCGGCCTTATGTATTAAGGGACGCATTCCTAATCAAATTTAAAGAAGCTTTATTTAATGTTATTTTTTATACCCTAGATCTTAGATTAGGAAAGAGAGGGGACTCCTAATGACTACCAGGAGCGTGACACAAGTTGGTACCAATCTTTATTTATACCAGTGGCATAACATAAAAAAATGAGGGTACTAAATGATGAAACAATAAAAATGGCTTGATATTCTGATTTATAATAAAGTATAGGATGGTAATCTTACTAATAATACAAGCTACGAAATTACATAAGTTCAGTGGTCTTGTACAACAAGAAAGTATGCCTCCAAGGCAAAACACGCGTACACTCCCCTTTCCACATGGTCACGGCCCTCTGGGCATGTCTCGAGAGAGCGGGCAAATTCTTTTCTCCCTACTCTTAAATTGTTTGGTGACAAATACTGTCACGATCGTGAAACAATACAAAATGTAACCATCTTTGTCTGTTCTTACTCATATCTATTAATTTATTCTGTTCCTCTCATTACAGAATCAACTGGACTCATGTACTTTCGCACCCTCTTCTTTTTCCTTCTTTTTCCTTGAACTTCTGAACTCTATCCATGGCTTTTATTTTTTATTCTTTTTCTGGCCAAGTTACAAGACATTTAAATATAAAAACCATAAATCAAAATTTTGTTTTTATACTCTTAGTTGAGAAATCTGTAAAGATTTGAATTTTTTATTAAACATTCTTGCTACTTGCTTCATTTAATCAACTTTGTATCCTATAGTTTCTGATACCTTTGAATCTAAAAGCCATTTTTACTCTGAAAAGATGATGTGGCATAAGCAGTATAATATTTTCGAATGATTTTGTACACTGATTTATTTTGGTTTATTCTAAAAAGTAAACCATTAATTTTTATCTTTTTTACTTCATTACAGCATTTAACAATACACATTTTGCTCTTTGAAATTATAAATATATATATCTGCTATCTAGCAAAACGTGGGTATGAGTTTTCCTATACATTATAACTATTTTTATACTTTGCAATTAGCTTTTGTTTCTTTTTAGAAACAAGAAGAAGAAAAGGAAGTTCGCAAGAAAAAAGAAGAACAAAGAGAAAAAATTAGGGATAGAGATAAATCACACTCTCATTCACCAAGTCCAGTTAGAAAACGAGAAAAAGAGGAGAAACGCAGAAAACATTCAAGATCAAGGTAAATTTTAATATTATTAAATTAAAATTAATTATGAGTGGAATTTTTAGATCTCATGAAAGAAGCAGAGAACGAGAAAGGGATAGAGAGCGCGAGAGAGAAAGAGAACGGGAAAGGGATAGGGAACGTGAACGAGAAAGAGAAAAAGAAAGGGAAAGAGAGAGGGAACGTGAGAGAGAAAGGGAAAGGGAACGTGATAGGGAAAGGGACAGAGACCGAGATGATAAAAAGAGTACGAGGGATCTATTGAGGGAGAAAGAAATGGAAGAAGAAGCTAAAGAAAAGAAAAAAGTCGAAAGAAGGGCACGCGAAAAGGAAGCTGCGTATCAAGAGAGGTTAAGGTAAGTTAATAATTACATATCTTTGTCATGGTTTTATTAAGGTATTTTATTAACTAAAAATGCATTTTGAATTTGTAGGGCCTGGGAAACTAGAGAAAGGAGAAAAGCTAAGGAATATGAGAAAGAGAGGGAAAAAGAAATGTTAAAAGAGGAAGAAAGAGAACATGATGCCAAAAGGCTTAAAGAATTTCTTGAAGATTATGATGATGAAAGAGATGATGTAAAATATTATAAGTAAGAAATACAAAGTTCTACTGATATAATAATAATATTTATCTCATGTTATAGGGGCCGAGAATTGCAAAAACGTGTTGCTGATAGACTAAAGGAAGCTGAAATGGATAACAGAGACAGGTTAAAAGAAAAGGAAGAAATAGAAGAGCTTAAAAATAGAATATTTGCAGGGGAACATGAAGATCCTAATGCTGAATTTGAAAAAGTTAGAATACTTAGGATTAGATGTATTGATCTAGTTTTATAAAAATATTCTTTTCAGGCTAAAAAAGAAAGAGAAGAGCAATATAAACCGAAGTTATTGATAGATGTAAATTTAGAACATTCAAAACAAAAAGAAAGGGAGAGAGAAAGAGAATTAGAGAGGCAACGTGCAAGAGAAAGAGAAAGAAATAGAGAACTGGACAGAGAAAGAGATAGACAAAGGCAGCGGGAGGAAAGGGAAAAGTAAATTATGTAATTATATAGTATTCTATATTTTAAATTTGTACATTTTTTAGATATATTCTGCAACAGGCAGCTCAAGAATTGGCCGCTGTTGAAGCAGAACCTATAGATAGTGACAGTGACATGGATGATAATCATTATAGCCCGCCCCCACCAGAGCCAGAAAATAATTCTGTAGACAATTCAGATTCAGCTCAGGTACTTTCTTAATCCTTATCAATTTATTTATTTATTTATTTATTTATTTACGGGAAACCCAAAGTATAACTATATACAATCCAATATAAGAGACAAAAAAAAGAAATCCTAAATACTAATCTTATAATCTAAAATTTAACAGTAATTACACTTATTAATCAATAGACCTATACAATACACAATACATATACATTTTCACATGAGCATAATATTAATAAAAAATACAAATTTTTAAGTTGAGTTTAGAGGTACTTAAGGTATATGAAAAGTAATTTAAACTATGAGCATATTCATTAGCCTGCCTTAAAAATCTGGTACACGGTTCATTTAGCCCATAATTGGTAGGATGAAACGGTACAAAAAATAATTCAGAGTTACGCGTTTGTCTATTAGTAATGTTAAAAGAGAACCAACTCAAAAGATTTGGACAATCGACTTGACTATTTAATACTTTATAAAAAAAACACATCTGAAATTAACCGTCTTTGCTGTAACGTTTGCATAGAAAGTACAGCGAGTAAATTATCATAATGATAAGTATCACGGAAAAATCTCATTTTAAAAGCGCAATGCTTTAGGAATCTATGTTGAACTCTTTCAATTAGAGTAATAGATGAGTTATATTGTGCGCACCATACCGAGGAAGCAAATTCTAAGATGGAACAAACTAAGGAACAGTAGAGAATCTTAAAGGTGTTTGATGAAAAGTCTGAAGATAAACATTTAATAAACCCTAGCATTTTTAAACATTTGGAGCATGTATGATTTATGTGTGTATTGAAATTTAATTTGCTATCAAAAATCACGCTAGGTCTCTTATACCTTTTGTGTCGGTCAACGGTCTATTATTTATATTATAATTAAAGAAAACTGGCTCATTAATTTTTTTCTTTGTTATAATTATATATTATAATGTTGTATAATTATAATTCTTTGTTATAATACATTTTTTAAATGTTTAGTGGACCCAAGTACAAGCTCCTGAAGAAGATTCAAGGCATTCATTTACTTCGAATCATGATGAACAGTCTGTTCCTCCTACTGGTATCGGAATGAAAATTACATTATCCAAACCTATCACGTTACAGTCGCCTACACGGGACTCTAAAAGGAAGAAAGTAGATCTTCGGGAAGTATTTAATCCAGATGAAGATGATAGTAATACTCATGTTAAGAAACGGAAATTAGTACCATTAGGTAGGTCGATTTAAAAGCATTTATATATACAAGATTACATTTAATGGAATGTATGATCGTTTCAACCATTTTCACTGTTTGATAAAGTTAGATAGTATAAAATTTAATGAAAAATAACATTACCGGATCTTCATAAATGTTCAAAGCCACGTGTGACCGGCGAGTAGACACACATTAACTAAAACATCTGTAGATTCAGTGCAGCTCCCAACACTGTTCAAGGTTCAATTTAATTAAAATATAATCTAAAGGCGTCAAGTCTGGTGACCTGATCACAATCTCCACTAATAGTTCTATTACCAGAAAATGCCTATAAAAGCTGAATTGTCAATCTTACGGCATGTGCAGTTACCGCATCTTGCAAAAAGTAATAGACTTGCAACTCATCGTTGGTATTTATTCACACTATTCACTTTTCACATATTTAGTTAGTACACTGTTCAGTATTTATTATCTCATAGAAAAATATAAGACCTACTATCCATCTTCTTGTCATCGGTATCCATGTATCGCTTGTTTCTACAAATATGCAAGAATTTTCTACAGCCCAAGTTCTATAATTTTGGCTATTTACATAGCTTGATAAGTGGAACCATGCTTCTTCAGTAAAAATTGTCAGATCTAACAAATTATTAATCATATATTAGCCATATATATTGGTGAGCCGGTGGCTCAGGGTTTAGTGTCTCGATCGCTGACCCAGAGGTCGTGGGTTCGAATCCCCGTTCCACCAAACAGTTTTTAATTAAATTGTTTACTCGAAGATCAAGGCTTGTTCGCAGGAATCTGTTGGGTCCCCCTAACTAATGAGGTTTTCCAGGTTTCCCTCATTCCACCACTGAATGGTGGTTAAGACCTACGAACGTAAGTCTTTCCTGAGGCAACAATGCAGCCTGCGAAATAATAAAATGCCGCCCGCTCTCCCACACAAGTCTCAGACATTCGGTCTAATCCTTGTGATTAGAATGAGGGGTAGAGATAATATTTTCGAAAAATCATTCACAATAACGTAATCGTCTTCCGTAATCAATTGGAAGCAATTCCTAGATGCAGATTTAGTAATTTTTCTGAAATATAAAACCTACTATTTATCTTCTTGTCATCGCTATCCAAACGCCAACTTTTATGGTATGTAAGCTAGTTCCTACAAATATGCAAGAATTTTCTGCAGCCCTAGAAGTCCTATAATTTGGCCATTTACATAACTTGATAATTGAAACCATGATTCTTTAGTAAAAAATGTCAAATCTAACAAATTATTAATCATGTTTTCGAGAAGTCATTCGCAATAACGTAATCGTCTTCCGTAATCAATTGGAAGGAACTCCTATACAACGGTTACCTTGTAGAGATGTAAATTTAGTCATTTTTTTTAAAGCTTTATGGCATGTTTCAATTGAAAGACCAATAAAAAGAAAAATTTCTTTATATATAAATACAACTTGATATTCCTTTCAAATAAAGTTATCAAGCTGAATATAGGTATTCTGACAACTTTAAACCAAACTTGTGTTACCTGTAAGAGTGGACAACAGACTTTGTTGGACTTCGATTTGTTTGTTGCTATATATTATCGATAATATTTCCTGTGACAACAGTATGCCTGTCAGTAGATTTACCCTCACAAAGGCAGTGTTTGGTTTGAAATCTGTTGAAAACTGTGTATTTGTGATTTAAGAGTTAATAATAGAATTAATAGTCAATGCACACCAAAAATAAACGAAAGACCCATCACTACTTATTATTATTATTAATATTATTATTATTATTAATATTATTATTATTATTATTAATATTATTATTATTATTATTATTAAAATTTAAACCATTATTTCATAATACTAATCCATTAATTTTAATGCTACCATTAAAATAAGATAAAAATATAACCTTCAATATATTGTTTGACAGTTACCAATTTAATTTTTTATTTTTAGATTACAGTGAAGAAAAGAAAAGTAAAAAAGATAAAGAAACCAATGAGAAAAAAGGTGATGAGTCAAAATCTCAAGAAGAAAAGAGAAAACACATCAAGTCTTTAATAGAAAAAATTCCCACAGAAAAAAATGCGTTATTTGCATATCAGTTAGACTGGGGTGCCATAGATAATAATTTAATGGAGAAGAAAATTCGTCCTTGGATTAATAAAAAAATTATCGAATATATAGGGGAGCCTGAACCCACCTTAGTTGACTTTATATGTTCTAAAGTTCTAGCAGGTTCTCAACCTCAAGTTATACTTGAAGACGTCCAAATGGTAAGCAGTAATTTAATGAAAACAGTGCACTATTCTGATAGAACAGAATTATATTAGTCCTATATATTTTATTTTCTTCTTAACCTCTTTTTACAATAAGTCAAAAATCTTAACATATTAGATCAATAGTGCTACGTGCTACGGTGCTACAAGATACAAAAAGAAAAACACAGACACCACGTATTGTAACACCCTAAAATAAGAATGCAAAAATGTTACTAATTGTCGGCACCTTGTAATGTTAGATGGGTAAGCTTTCAGTGACATCAAGTTCGGCCATTAATTTAAAAGTACCGTGGAAATTATATATTAATAAAAATTCTACTGCTCTTATCAACTACCATTATTATAATTTATATTATGGTATTATGGTGGTATTTATTAAGTTATTCTTTCGTTAACGATTGCTGTCATTATTTTTTTTTCTTGATGTTGTTTTGTCAGAAGTGTTTTTTTTTTGTTATGTATTAAATTAAATCTCTAATAGGCCCAAACTATGTCATAAATCAAACAAATTGTAAATTTAGTTGAAAACAACAAATCACATCATGAAACATTACTACAACAGTAACATCAAATTTCCCAATCGCAAAGGAGCAATTGAAGGAGCATTTAACAATGCACTGCCTGACTCCCTATTACAGCTGCTGCCAGGGGAGTCGACCCAACCATAAGTGACTGGATTCGGGCTACGTTAAAAAACAGAACTATAACGACGTTCCTTCAGGAAGAAACGGTCAGATTTAGGGCCACAAAAGGGTATCCACAAGGTGGGGTTCTTTCCCTCCTACTTTGGTGACTGCTTGTGGATGACCTGCCGGCCATACTTTCTGTGTGGGAGTTAAGGTTTAGTCAGAGGAAACTGAAGAGGGAATTTCCCTCACCCTCCAAGAGGTACTAGATATAGTACTGAGAAGGAGCAGATGTCTGTAAACCCCCACAAAACAGTAATTGTACCATTTAGCAAGAAAAGGAAGCTGGACAATCTAAGACCTCCCTCCTTACTTGATGAAATAATTCCATTTGCGGAGGAAGTGAAGTATCTTGGTGTAGTACTGGATAAGTCGCTTAACCCAGATACGCCTACTGTCGGTTAAAACATACACGTCAGGAAACTGCTTAATTCATAGATTCTACCGCAGTCGGATAGATGACGCTAGTGATTCTATATTAAATAATCCCTACTTAAATTGAATTTGACGGTTAGGATAGTTTAAACTAAGTTGTCAGGTTGATAACCACGTTGTGAAATAGTGAATTTGGTTTGAATCAAAAATGGATAATTGGAAGTAAGTACTAGTCATGTTTCTTTCCTATTTTTTAACAAGTGAATACGCATTTATATAAAGGAAGGTGTATATTTTTCAGTAATATATGAAAATTAGTAAATATAAAATGTTTCATTTTGAAAAAATAACCTCAAAGTTGGTGTCGGTTATAACCAACAGTAGGATAATACGATATGATGAAGATACATATTTTTTTTTACAGTTATTGGAAGAAACCGTTGAAATTACATGAACTTTTGGCAGAAATGGAAAATTTGGATGAAAATTTGGAACTTCCAGATGGAATTGCAGTTTTTCCACCATCAAATGCAAATGGATATAATACCGATGAAGACTCCGGAGACGAAAATATTTTAGACATAAATAATCTCCCTGGCAGTCAGCTCATGACTGAAGCAGAAGTCATATTCGATCGGGATATCATGGGTGATGCCTCTGACCAATATGACAATGTAGTTGATTTAGCAGCTATCGAAAATAATTCTTTGTCAAGTCAACAGATAATAATAGTTGATTCCACTAATGCTCCATTGGCCAATAATATAGTAGAACAGGAAGACAGCGATTTTGATAGCGAGGATAACCTACCATTATCTACTTTTCAAAAGCGTCGCAAATTATTGAAAAAAGAAGCAAAACCTTCCTTTTGCTGGAAGCAAAAAGACATAATTCCTAAAATTTCGAACTGGCAAGAAGTGAGTGGTGCGAAAAACTTTTTAACCCCGTTGGAACTGTTTTCTTTATTTATAGATGATGAGGTAATTGAAAATATTACTCATTACAGTAACCTATATGCATCGCAACATAATCGTGCAGCGGATATATGCCCAAATGAAATAAAATGTTTCATTGGGATACTGTTGCTCAGTGGGTATCATTCCTTTCCGAGGCGGGCAATGTATTGGGAAAATAGTGAGGATGCCATCTCTCATTTAGACGATGTATAGCCTCCGGATTACTGGAAACGTATAAAAGAACATCGAAACGCGGACCTTCAAAAAAATGTAAATATACTCATATGGAGTCAAAGTACGATAGGCTTGATCATCTTATCATTTACCAAGAGAAGCAAACTCGATGTGAAGTCTGCCATAAACAAGCAGCTTTTAGGTGCCAGAAATGTGATATTGCCCTACACCCTAAATTATGTTTTCTTATGTATCACACTAAAGAATAAATTTCTATTAAATTTAATTCCTAATTGCAAATATTTGCCTATGTTTTCACTGTTTTGTAAACAATAAATAAGTTTCGATATAAAGTAGTTTAAATTGCTACCGTCCGTTTAAACATACACTCTTAAATTTCACAACTGTGAGTTATAAAAAAATATATATATGAAAAATCACGGCTATAAGAAAAAATAAACACATTTACAAAGTTCTAGACCAAAATGATAAGATTCAAAGTTTCAGGAGTATCTGGGTTAATTGGAACTCCCATCTGGAGAAAATGATCCACTAGGCACGACTGTCCTTATGGACATGTCGACGAGTGTGTGGGAAATCTTGGGGCATGGTCCCAGACAAATATATTGGCTGTACGTGACGGTTATACAACCTATGATAGCGTACGGCTCCATAGTTTGGTGATCCAAAGGACTATAACAAAGGACCAAAATAAACTTTCTGGTTTACAGAGATAAGCCTGCCTGGCCATAACTAGAGCAATTAGCTCTACACCGTCAGCAGCTCTGGAAATGCAACTGGACCTCTCTCTTCACATATATTTCGAGAGAGAGGGCAGATGAGCAACCTACAGATTAAAGCAAGCAGCTATTAACATGCCGCAGTCTGACGTTATGGAGCACAATAGGCTGCTGGATGATTTCAGATGTCATGCCTGCAACGACCAATGAACTGCCCTTTAACATTCTCTTCCCGGGAAGAGATGAATGGGATCGGAATAAAGCTGACCTATCAAGGGCAGATAGTTGTTGGTTTACAGATAGCTCCAAAACACCCATGGATATTGGAGCCGGAGTGTATAGTTGCAACCCAACGGTAAAAATATCCTCATCCCTTGGTAGTTATGCAACTATATCTCAGGCAGAAATCCATGCCATCGAATTGTGTACAGAAGCTGGAACAAACGCAACTTACACGCAAATCGATAAAAATCTCAGACATCCAAGCAGTTCTTAAAGCTCTTGGTTCGTACCGTTATAACTCAAAAACGGTATGGAGTCGTCAGCAGGCGCTCGCTCATTTGAGCAGAAAAAATAGAGTAACTCTGGTCTGGGTCCCAGGCCATTCTGGCCATGAAAGGAATGAAGTAACCGATTTTCTAGCCAGGGAGGATGCTGCTTCTGAATTTGTCGGGCCAGAACTGGTGCTTGGCGTATCCTCGATTACTGCCAGAGCAATTCTCTTGACCTGAGAAATCCTCCAGTACTGGCAAGAACTACCAAGATTAATTCATTTGAAGGCGTTTATAATTCGATTCGATTCGATAATGCGATTCGAAAAAAGAAAGGAGTTACAACAACTGAAATCGGCTTTGGAGGTAACTCAGTAAAAATTTATATCAATGATCATTTAATTCCGATCAATCAGATGCTATATAAGAAAACTAGAGATTTATGTAAACAAAGGAATATTAGCTGTTGGACCCGTGATTGTAAAATATATTTAAAACACCCACAGACTGGTCGCAATCATCTTATAGATAGTGAGGACTCCCTTCACAAAATATTTAGTGGTTTGTAACTTAAATTTAGCTATACCTTTTTTATTTATGTCAAGCAATTTTTCTTATTATAAAATTCGATTTTTCAATAGTGTACCAAAATGTAAGAGGATTACGCAGCAAAACACATGATTTTTATACATCTACTACAGCTAATTCATCAAATATTATTTGTGTCACAGAATCATGGTTAAATTCTAATGTTAATACTACTGAACTTTTTGATACTAAAAAATATAATGTCTTCAGAAAAGATCGTAATAAAATTCTTAGTGGTAAATTAGATGGTGGTGGAGTGATAATTGCAGTCGATATTGAGTTTCAGTCAATTGAGAGAGAGGCTTGGTCATCTGACGGTATTTGTGAAGATCTGTGGGTCAGTATCAAAGTTAGTGCATCTAAATATCTACATTTGTGTTGTGTCTATGTTCCACCACATGCTAGTGTGAATAACCTTAAAGCTCACTTACTAAATGTGAGTCAGATTGTCCATAATCATAACAAAAATGATTATTTTATAGTTGTTGGCGACTATAATATTCCCAATATTTTTTGGGTAAAGGATAATAATATAAATTGTTATAAAGCCATGAACACAACGGACGGGTTTGGAGAGTGCCTTGTTGATTCATACAATTTTTTGCAATTATCTCAATATAATGGTGTGCTTAATAACAACGGTAAACTTCTTGATTTAGTGTTTAGTTCACTGAGATCAACTTCTGTAACTTATTGCAGTACTCCGATGGTGCCTGAAGATAATCATCATAAAACTATAGAGATCCATGTTGATATTCAAATAGATAATATTGGCATGCGGTATAAACACTCATTTTACAAACTGAAATTTTCTAGAGCCAATTACAATGTCATTAACTCTGAAATAAATCAAATTGATTGGAACACGGAACTATTTAATCTTAATGTTGATGAAGCAGTGCAAACTTTTTATAGCATTTTAATGGATATATTAAATAGGAATATTAACAAAAAAAGAATTAACAATAGTTATCCCTTATGGTTCTCTCTTTGTACAAAAATTCTGATAAAAGAAAAATATAAACTACATTGTCGTTGGAAAAAATTTAAAAATCCACTTGATTATCAAGAATTCTCTAATGTCCGTAAGCAAGTTAAGTTAGCTGTTAAAAATGATTATCAGAATTACATTGTTAATGTTGAACGAGACATTAAGGATAATGTTAAAAATTTTTGGAGGTTCGTATCTAATAAGCGTCGTTCAAAGACTATACCAAAGTTTGTACAACTAGACAATAAGTCTGCTTCAACAGATCATGAAATTTGTGAGTTATTTTCTGAGTTTTTTGCATCTGTTTTTGAGCCCTCTGATAGTCCAGCAATTGTAAAGATCAGCGAACCTACTGCTTCTATAACTTTAAGTACAATCACAGTCCTTGATATAAAAAATCAAATTACAGCCTTAGATGTAAATAAGGGTGCTGGACCGGACGGTTTACCTCCACTGTTTTTTAAATCTTGTGTTGACTCTATTTCGTATCCTTTGTTTATAATATTTAATAAATCAATATTAAATGGCATGTTTCCCTCTACTTGGAAACAAGCCCAAATTGTCCCAGTTTTTAAATCAGGCAATAAAAATATGGTAAACAATTACCGCCCGATTTCGATATTATCAGTTCCTGGTAAACTGTTGGAGGCGATAATTTGTAAGGAATTGTTTTTTAAGACAAAACATTTAATTAGTGAACAACAACATGGCTTCTTCAAAGGCCGTTCTGTGGCTACAAACTTAATATCATTAGTTCAGAATGTTCTTGATTCAATGTCTAATAGATATCAAGTTGACGCTGTGTATACCGATTTCTCGAAAGCATTTGATAAAGTTCATCATAATACCCTCTTCACTAAATTGCAGAATATCGGTATACACGGCAATTTACTGAGATGGATAACATCATATGTACTCAATAGATCACAATGTGTTAAGATTAATAATTGCTCATCCTCGTTTGTTGATGTCACGTCTGGTGTCCCTCAGGGTTCACACCTAGGACCATTACTTTTTTCCTTATTTATATATGATATTGAACATTGTTTTTTGTATTCTAAATTTTGTCTATATGCAGATGATTTAAAGATGTATAGTGAAATTTCTAGTGTTGCTGATTGTGTGAACTTTCAGAGCGATCTTTCACGTCTGTACAAGTATTGTGTTAATAATAAGCTTTTTTTAAATATAAATAAGTGTCACCATATTACATTTTCAAGGCTTAGTACTAATTTCAGTATTCCTTATCATATTAACAACTTAGAGCTTATAAAGGTAGATCAAATCAAAGACCTAGGTGTAATACTTGACTCAAAGTTAAATTTTGATTTGCATGTTGAGGCCATAGTCAGAAAAGCTTACCGAAATTTAGGTTTCATAATGAGAGTAACTAAGTCTTTCAATAAACCTGACTCTATTATACTATTATATAACTCTTTAGTCCGTAGTCAACTTGAATATGTCTGCATAATTTGGAACCCATCCTATGTTAAATATATAGAACGCATTGAAAAAATACAAATTAAATTCGTAAATTTGTTGAATTACAAATTTAACAGACATCTGCATTATGTTTCTTACGAGGATAGCATTAAACGGTATAATTTATTGAAGCTTACGTCTCGTAGATTTATAATGTATTTACTGTTTATTTTTAAAATTTTCAATAATGCAATTGATTGTAACTTTATAACAAACAAATTAACAATTAATATTAAGTCCCAAGTCACTCGTTCCACTCACTTATTTTACCTACACTCATGTTCTACAAATTATGCAAAAAATTCTCCGTTGTATCAATTACAAAATATTTATAATGTTTACTTTAACCATATTGATATATTTAATTTATCTTTAAGACAAGCTAGATATAATGCGATTTTAGTCTTTTCCAATTAAATAAACTTCTGTTGGCTGATATGTATAAATATTAATTATTATATAAATTTATAGCATACAGGTATATAGCTACATTGTTAATATATCCATATTTTTTGTTTTTTGTTATTACTAATTTTATATTATTACTTAAGATTAGTTAGATTTTACATTAAATGTATTTCTAATTTATTGATTTGCCGAGAGCAGTAGTCACATATTACATTAAAACGTGTAACCCTGTAATTGGAATTTATTGTTAAATTCTGTTGGGATACCTACTTTCAAATAAATAAATAAATAAAAATAAATAATAAACCCTTCAAAACCAAGAACTAAGAAACTTTTATAATTGATCAGGTTGCACCTACGAACTTTAATTGGCCTACTAGAAATGGGAGAAAATCGCTATCGCGATTTTCGTTCCCATTTCTAGCCCTACCGGGGTCCAGGCTTGCTGTCTGGGGTCACCCTTGGGGTGACAAAAGCATCTAGAATAATATTATTTTTAAGAAAATACATATTAAAGAAATTTGAGATAATCCCTTATATGAAATAATAAATTTAGGGACAGAAAGCTGAAATTTTGTATCTGGAATGATGATGTAATTATATTAAATGATTTTTATTAATATTTTGATGAATTGTAAGGGTACTCTATTCTTGATCGTAAAACATCATAATTTTTTTAAGTGCTGAAAATATAATTCATTTTTTAGTAAACATTTTTTGAAACTATTTATTTGAGAAAAAAAAAATTAATTCATAACTTGCATTTTTCCATAATTGATTATAACACTAACTTGATCAGTTTATACCCAATATAATATGTGTCCACAATGCTTATAATTAAATATGTAACTGTTAAAGATACACAGATTTTTCTGTATATTGAGGGAAAAATTTGTTTTACAATATACCTATCTATGAACTAATAAAGATAATAATTTAATTAAGCATAAAACTCAAATTTTTCTGAAATTTTGGCTACCTCCTTCCATTTTCGGGTAATGCTGAACACAAATCTGATTTTTTTTTTGCAGTATGTAGTTTTGTAGAAAAAAAAGAATTAAAAATCATAGACTGTAAGTACACTGTACAAATTAATTTTAACATTTAACACTAACTTGATCACTTTGTACCCAATATATGTGTCCACAATGCTTATAATTAAATATATAACATATATATGTTAAAAATATATAGATTTACTGTATATTAAGAATAAAACATCTATTTATGTTATGTGAAGTAATTAATATGAACTAATTAAATCGGCCATTTGTAATTATGACGTTTGTGATGGTGGCACAAAAGATACCAAATAAATATAAATAACTAAAATAATTTTTACCTAAATTTATACCAAACTTGTATATTTTTAACAATTATATATTTATATATAATTGCATTGTGGACACATTATTTTGGGTACTAAGTGATCAAATTAGTGTTAAAATTAATTTGTGAAAGTATATGGGTTGTGACTTTTAATAATTTTTTTCTCGAAAAATATGCTGGACCCCAAAAAAATAATTTCAGATTCGTGTTCAGTATACCTGAAAATGGGGGGCAATCTAAATTTGAGAGTTTTATGCTAAGTAAATAATTATCCTAGTTAGTTAAATTAAACAGTCATTTTTATATATCTGTGATTTGTATTTGCGACGTCATACGGCTATCCACCCCATCCCCATACAAAAGCATAAATAAATAAGTAGATATTTAAAATGCTAATAAACAAACATGTAAAACTTGGGTACCCTTTAGATAGAGGTGTATGAAGTAGAAAATGGGAGTAATTTTAAAAAAACGGATATTGCACAAATCACAAAATTAAATACTATATAGCTACGGCAGTAAAGCACAGCGAATTAAAATCAAAATATGAAATGGGCGCCGCCGCGTCTTTTTGGACCTCGGCGCGGTGTTTGTCGTTAGTGCAATCTCACATCGGCAGATAAAATGAGAAAGGACGAAACTTTCGAGTGAAAAATTGAGAAAAGGGGTCATGGGGGTCCGCGAAAAGTCGGGATTTTGGCAGGCGTGACGGCCATTAGGCGCGAGAACAAATGCCGGTGCTAGCCGCATCACTCACCGGACGGCGGTATAGGCGGTTTTTTGAATAGGTCTTTAAATTGAGAAAACGCGTATGAAACGGGACGAAAATAGGCATAGGAGAAAGGCTTGTGGCGACTTTTGGTCGCCCGCGGGAATCGCTTCGCAATCCTCGCTCGGGGGTGATAGCTTACAAACCTTGTCGAATTGGCGACGAAATTTACAACAAGACAGATCGACGCGTTTTAATATATATGGATATACTAGTGACTGCCGTTTAAAACATCATCTGCACAAATTCGGCCCAGCAGAAGATGCTGAGTGCCGCTTGTGCTTAGAAGATGATGAAACGGCAGAACATATATTATGCACCTGCCCCGCTGGGGAAAAGATCAGATACTCATTATTTGACAAAGGACAACTTCTATCAGAGGATCTGAATAAGTTCTCACCCAATAAGGTCATGAAGGGGGTTGAAACCTTTGGTGTGAAGCTAACACTGACGTAGTTTTTCACATAACAGATGATGCCAACTTGATTGGCGAAACGCGCGCCGAGTGCAGTATAGTGTTTTGGTGTTGTATGGAAAACTAAGTCAGTGTTACCCAATAAGGTGATCAAACAACCAATGAAATATTTTGTTCCACCATAAGTGGCACCAATGACTTTCACCCAGTAGTTTGGACTATGAACAAAGCTCTGTCATGTGAAAACTGAATATCCTTTCTTACATAAATTACTACACTTATTTAAACATTGTTTAATACATCCAATGTTTAACAAATAAATAGCACTGTGAAATCAGGAACTAATGTTAAGTTGCTGAAATTCACAAGACCATTTGCTTTTTTAATTTGCAACCAACTATCCACTTAACGTTCTAGTTTAGCATTAACCCATTTCCAGGTTTGTATCATATCCGTGACTTTAATTTAGTATATAATTAGGCGTTAGGCCCATAATATATAATTGAATAGACTTAGGCTTATTTAGTTTTTCTATACCGGGCTTCCCATTTCATTTGACTAATGGCAATTACATTTCATTGAATTTTATATTCCCAGGGCACACTATGAGAAATATTGCTAACGGAATCGATAGTACTGACTGTCAAACACTTCTGATTACCAAAATATTAAAGCGAAATGCTTTTTTAATTAAAATATCAATAAAAATTCGTTTTAAGTTAATAGAGACATTATTAAACGTCATCCGGTGGACTAGTTGGTTAAGCGGCAGTGTTTCAAACTGAACCGCAAAATTTTGCAGGTTCGAATCCCGCCAGAGACAACTTTTTTTTTTACTTTTTCATTAATTACAAATTATTAGTGTTTCCTTTTTCGAATAAATATGGTTCATTGTCAGTACCTAGTTATTATTTTTGTAAGTCATAACATTTACTTTTCAAAAAAAAAAATAAAACATGTTTTAATTGGTTCGTTTCCTTTATCTTTACTTCGTTTAGTAGCTAAAGCCACTATCTTATAAAATAAGTAATCAGCAAGCAACATATTTTTTATTTATTACATGCACTGTGGTTTTACTAATAGTGTACTTATCTCTGCTAATAGTTACTACATATTATACCTCAATCTGGATATTGAGTTAAACAGTATTACAGAGGAACTGTCGTGAATAGGTTTTTTTTTAAATAAAAACTATAATTCTAAAATTATGAATTTTTTAAAATAAGAATATATTTTAAAAAACTCATCATATTTTAAAAAAACACTATTATTAGTAAAAGCATAGTGCATGTAATAAATAAAAAATATGTTGCTTGTTGATTACTTATTTTATAAGATAGTAGCTTTAGCTAAAGATTAAGGAAACGAACCAATTAAAATATGTTTTATTATTTTTTTTTTATAAGCAAATATTGTGACTTTCAAAAATAATAACTAGATACTGACAATGAACCATATTTATTCGAATAAGTAAACACTAATAATTTGTAGTTAATGAAAAAGTAAAAAAAAAAAGTTGTCTCTGGTGGAATTCGAACCTGCAAAATTTTGCGGTTCAGTTTGAAACACTGCCGCTCAACCAACTAGTCCACCGGATGACGTATAATAATGTCTCCTAAAACAGTTATGTAAACTACACTTATTAACTTAAAACGAATTTTTATTGATATTTTAATTAAAAAAGCATTTCGCTTTAGTATTTTGGTAATCAGAAATGTTTGACAGTCAGTACTATCGATCCCGTTAGCAATATTTCTCATAATGTGCCCTGCGAATATAAAATTCAATGAAATGTAATAGCCCATGTTCATTGCCATTAGTCAAATGAAATGGGAAACCCGGTATATGTAATATCCACATGTCTGCATATTGCATGTCTGAGATAACAAGTTAATAATAAATTATCAATAATTATTCCAAATTTGCAATTCAGATATTTCGTTTCCAACAGTACAGTTACTCTTTCTGAACTCAATTTTATATTCATAAAATGTACTTTAATATTAGTCAGTGGGTCATTGAATTTTTTAGTATATTTTTTAATATATTTTTTAGGTATTAGATGAAGAAGCTGAAGTTTTCGTAGTCAAAATGTGGAGATTGTTAATCTATGAAGTCGAGGCAAAAAAACTAGGACTAGTAAAGTGAGAAATGAATGTACATATATTTTAAAAAATATTTTTTTGTTATGATTATTTAAGTAAAAAATATTTAAATCATAAACATCAAAAATAAATTATTATTAATCATCATTGTAAGTTATTTGCATCAAATTTTACTGTTTTACAGCTCCTAATACAATGAGGACAGCATTCTGGAATTAAGATATTGATATCTGTAAGTGACATTGTTTAATTATTATATAGATACAAATAAAAATACTTTTACACTCACAAAACAAAGTGTCACAATAAAAGATGTACATATATACATTCTTAATTGTAATTAATAGTAAAAATAATAAATAATTCAAGTAATATTTGTTATTCAGCATTATTTTTAATAATTAAAGAGTTAGCATTCCGCAAATTTAGAAGAAAGCGATAACATTTTCATGGTTTTTTGAGAGATTTTGATTGTGTAAATATCAGATTTTTGCAATAGTTCTAATTTTTGTATTATTTTCCATTGTATAAAGTTCTTTTGGGATTTTTCAGTTCCTTTTATTTATATTTCATTTCTGAAATAAGATTTTTCTGCAATTTATAGTATACTAGACCATCATACAGGGTGTGTTTTGCCCTGTACATATATTTTGAGGGGTGATAGTTTTTGCGTAATAAATTAGTAGGTACAGTACAAGCCATTTCTCGAAATGCAGAATATTAAGCAAATTTTTAATCCCAAAGTTTGAGAATATCTGGAAAATGTAGTTGCATACATGTATATTAGTGAGACGTCAGCGACAAAGACAACATACGGCGCTTGATTTGTGATTTGTTTTAGTGGCTTGACTATGTCCCCACAATAATCGTAGTCTAGCTTACACAGATACAGAATAATTCTTCATTAGTAATCACCAAATATTAAATACCTACCTACAAAAAAACAATTAATTAATTACCTATAGCCTTTTCATTTTTTCTTATAAACCAAGTACTTAATTCCGCATAAGTGAAATAGCGGGATTTTCACTGCATTTATGATATTTATCCGTTTTACCTCAAAAAAAAATTATTTGTGGTTATTTCTTTCATTCATTAAATACTGTGAAATAATACTATTTAATTAATTAATCTTAATGGTGTTTATAAATTGTTTAGTAAAGAATAACTGTTTTTCTTTTTTTTGTTATATTTAAATTTAATATTTTAATTTTTTTATATATATTCGGTAATGGGTATAAACAGACATTGTTCGAGTATCTGATAGTAGGGACCTTTTGTTTTAAGTTTAAAATACAGAAGGTAGCACAGTGGGATTTTTGGCGACATAAGGTTGGCACCATGAATAAGTTGACAACACGGGTCGGCGAGGGGCAAGTTTGAGTAGCTGGTAGCTGAAGAATGTTTCACGATTCATATATTTAATTTTGTAATGGTGGAGAAAATAGACAATTAACACGTTGGTTCGAAGAGTCTGGCCATACAGTCGACATTTCATAAAGAGGAATTACCAGGGTAAATGCTTTCCTTCAACTTCAATTTTGATTTTAAACATTAGGTAACCCTGCGGGTCAGTCTCAAATATATACGTTTACTTATAAAATGATAAATTTAGAATTGTTTCAATTTACAGTCCATCCAATACATTGTTCATTTGAGTGGATATTTATTTATAAGGAATTTGCAGATCAGTGCTTTTTATAGCAGCAGATTTTTTGTTTTGGTTTTTGTTAGCGTTGTTTACATTCGCCGTTTGAATATTGGAAATGTACGTGCGCATAATTAGACCACAGCTTAATAAACACACAGCTCGGGCACTCTCTTGATAAGAACGTTTTGCGCCGATCCACGCGCGCCGCTTCTTAGCCCCGCCTTTGAGAAGAGAACAGCACAGTGGCGAGAGTTTCGAACCGAAATAGGGAAATCACTTCGTTTTGATTATCGATTAAGCCAGCGGCGTAGTTATTCTTGGGAATTTATTTTGAGCGTAGTGTTTGCTGTTTATTTATTGTGCTTTTTTATTGTTTTGTTTTCTATATTGTTCCTTTTTTCATTAGTGATAATGAGTAATAGGAAAACAGGATACGTATGTGCAACTAAAAACTGCAATAATAAAAGCTATAATTGTAATAAGAGCTTTTTTACCTTTCCTAAGCAACCAGATCGGTAAGTAGATAAAAATGTGTTATACATAAATGTAATTTAGCATGTAAGTTAACTTAATTTAGGAAATTCATTCATAGACAGCCAATAATATGGTTTATACAATTTCTCAATTTAAGATTTAATGAATTTCGTTTAAAAGTTGGCCAGCTGTTATATTTTAGTTTTAGGAAAAACAAAATTATAGAACAGTACTGCGCAAGTAGTCGAGTGTAAATTTTTTTGCTAATGTTTTGCGGTGTGTTTAAAAATAATTTAAACTAATTTTTAAAAATATTAATTTTTTTTAGGGCAAGGATATGACTAATGAAAGCCAATAGGGAAGACCTTTTGGACAAATTGGACACACTTCATAAAAGCCATAGACTATGTCAAGATCACTTTGAGAAAAGAATGTTCACTAACCTTCTTTGTGAACGTTTAAATGCAAATGCATTTCCTACAGTATTGCCTTCACTTGAAGGAAGCTCAAAAAACATCTGGTGATCACACCTATTCCAAGCCAATGCTTCTTCTGGCAAATATCCAAGTCTTAATTAGTTTTATTTCACCTATTTTTGGTTTTTATTACTGGATAAGTATATTGTACATTTTTGTGAACAGTTAGTTTTGAATATTTATATAGGTGGAATGGAAGAACGGCAATCCCGAATTCTTACCGTTTGTGTTTCTTTCTTTCTTTTTTCGTTAAGAACACAATAAAGATTTTTTTTGTTATTATTTATTATATGTAGGTACCTCATTGTAAAGTATTGTCTATTTTTATTTTTGCAAATAATTAATGTGTAATAAACATATGTACATAATTAGTATCTCAAATTTCTTTTTTAAAACTTTCCCAAATAGCTAGATCTGAATCTCATTATATACTTATTTCTAAATTAGGCATCACCGTTTTATTCATGTCTATTTCAAAAGTTATTTATAAAATGTTTCAAGACTTTTTAATACGGCACTGTTATCGCTCATTTACGATAACTACAAATATTATACGTCCAACTATGACTTCTCTTCTCAGTGCGAGAGCGATAGCGAATGTCGGTCATTGTCTATCGAAAACGGCCACATCAAAGGTGCCGCCGCAGAATGCCCGAGCTGTTGGTTTATTAAGCTGTGATTAGACGGTGATCCGGTGATGAGATATTTGACCTACTTTAGTTGGCAAGTAGATCACAATAGATACCACAATTTGGATAATCACACTCTGATGGTAAAATTTGGGGTAATTTTGTTTATTTGTATTTGCTCCAACTTGCCTATATTTTTAATTAGTATTACTGCAATTTCTCCAGGCGTGTTCACAATCATGGATAAAATAAGTGCTTTAAATAGTAGTATGAAAGCTATTGTCAAAACAGCAGAAAAACTGTTAGATTTATGTATGAATGCGGAAGCGTCGCAGGACATGGCGAATATGGAAAATTGTTTAATAAGATGTGAAGATTTCGTTAGAAAGACTAAACAATTTGAATTGAATGATCAGGTTGTGAATGTGCAGTAAAAGAAGATATTACACTGTCTAAGGATCATTATGAATTAGAAGATTCCTTTGACAATTTATCTCATTCCATTCGAACAAAAGCACGAAGTTTACAGCGGTTATTTGATAAAAAAGTTAATGAAAATAGTAGACCGGTACTTGGTTCTCCACCGACGCCAATACCGGAAAACCCAAATTCTTATGTTAAATTACCCCAGATAAGATTGCCATCATTTTCAGGTGATGTAACTTTATATCAATCGTTCATTGAATTATTTACGAGTTTGATACATAACAACAAAAATTTGCCAGATGTTGACAAGTTTCACTATCTTATGTTGTCTTTAGAGGGTGAACCCCTGTCTTTAATTAAGTGCTTAAAGTTAACAGCGGTAAATTATCTGATAGCTTTGGACACATTAAAGAAGAGATATTCAAATAGTAGATTGATTGCGAATAGTTATTTACAAACAATTAATAGGTTAAGTTCTATTACGGAGAGATCTTCTCATTCATTAAAAAATGTACTAAACCAATTCAAGAAAATTGGTGAGCTTATAAGGCTGTATTACTGGAAACTGAGGATCAATTAAATGTATTAGTGGTAATATTCTTTTGCAAAAATTAGATGTTCATACTCGAGAACAGTTTGAATTAAGCTTTATTGAAAATAAAGAATTGATTCCTTCGGTAGAGGTTTTAGTTGAATTTGTAGAAAAGCAGAGTTTAGCTTTAGATAACTCGGGTCTGAATGCTATCTCGAAATCCACAAAATTTATTAAAAGAGACAATAAAGGCAAAGCAAAACCCTCACTGTCTTTAGTAGTAAATTCAGTCTCTGTTTGTCCATCATGTGGTTCAAATCCAGATGTCTTAGATTGTTCGGTTTTCCTTAGGAAATCTGCATTTGAGAGATTTAAATTTATAAAAAACAATAATAGGTGTTTAAATTGTTTTAGTTGCACCCATTTGGTTAAAGCTTGTGATTCCACTCAGGTGTACGAAATACGCAAGAAAACATCATAGTCTTTTGCATTTTGCCAAACAAACTGAGGCATCAATGGAACCGTTGTCCAACATACAGGGTGTCTCAAAACCAGCTCATGGTAACCCATCAGGTACCAATGACATCGCATCAAGCGGCAATGCCGTTTTTGCTGGTGTTATAGCCTCATCAGCTACACTCATCTTGGCTACAGTTGTTATAAATTGTAGTGGATTGTGGATTTCAAGTGAATTTCATTACAGAAAATTGTGTACAGCAGTTAGGTTTAGTTCGCTCATACTCTTCTCTGTCGATTCGGGGGTTGAATCAGTTGTCTTCGATCAAAAGTCGAGGTGTTGTTAATTGCACTCTGTCTTCTACGATGAAAGACAACCCCAACTTCGTTTTGGATGCTCACATTTTGCCCAATATTTGTAGTGACATGCCTTCCATGTCTTTGAATATTCAAAACTGGAATACCTTGTCAAATTTGAAGTTAGCTGACCCTCATTTTTATCGGAAGCAGCCAGTTGACATCCTTCTAGGAGCAGAACTGTTTCCACAGATTCTTTTAGGTAACGTTATGTTGGGGCAAAATGACGTAATGAACCGTCAGCAATTGATACCGTCTCCGAGTATATTTTGATGGGTAAGGTTAGCGATTCCATTAATGTAGAACCTTCATGTTTGTTAGTAGAATCCGGTTTAGAGAAAATGGTGAAACGTTTTTGGGAATTGGAACAAATTCCATCTAAGACCACATCTGAAATAGATCCGTGTGAACAACATTTTCGAGACACCCATTTTCGGAATGCTGAGGGAAGGTATGTTGTAACTTTGCCATTTAAGGGAGGTTATCCACCTTCCTTTGGAGATAATTATTCGACATCTTTAAAATGTTTAAAATATCTGGAATCTCGTTTGTCAAAAATCCAGAACTACATACTTTGTATCAAGAGGTGATGCGAGATTATTTGAAGTCAGGCCATATGGTCCTTGCCTCGACCAGGCACGATCCTACTCAAATTTTGTATATACCTCATCATGGAGTAATGAAACCCGATATCTACCCAATTGCATGTCGTCTTCAATGCGTCCTTCAAATCGGCCAATGGGGTTTCTTTGAATGACAATTTGTTGGTTGGCCCCATGCTGCACAAGGATATTACGCAGATATTGTTACATTTTTGTTTGCCAAAATATGTTATCATTGCTGACATCAAACAGATGTATCGGCAAATAATCGGTTAAGCAGGAACACCAAAACTTCCAACGTTTGTTGTGGAGGTTTAAGTTGGACGAGCCAGTTCAGGAATATGTTATGAATCACGTCACATTTGGGGTCTCCTCGGCTCCATTTCAGGCCTTGAGAACTCTAAAGCAGTTAGCTTTAGATGAAGCTCAGTATTTTCCGATGGCCTCCCAAGTTCTCTTGTCGCAGGTCTTTGTCGATGATGTAATCACCGGCATCCAATTCCATCAAAGAGACACGTGACTTAGTTTTCGATTTGATTAATTTGTTAAAGAAGGGAGGATTTGAATTGAAAAAATTTGTTAGTACTGAGCCACTAGTATTAGAGCATTTACCTGTTTCATTGCAGCAATCAATTTCTTTTGATAAAGAAGAACCTTCATTCATTAAGGTATTGGGTTTGCAATGGAGTCCAAAGTCGGATTGTTTTTCGTATGATATTTGTCCTCAATCCAGCGTTTGTACGAAACGGAAAATCCTATCCGAATTAGCAAGGGTGTTTGATCCATTAAGTTTCTTGGCACCGTTAGTTGTGGTTGCGAAAGATCTCATTCAAAGATTGTGGATGACAGGACTCGATTGGGATGACTTTTTGACAAATTGACTTTTCAAATATAATGGCTTGGTCTGATTCACAGACAGATTTTCCTGGATAAAGTCTCCTTCTTTGAAGTGGAAGATTTTCGTGGCAAGCAGAGTGGCTTTGATTCAAGATTTGTTACCTGGTACCAAGTGGAATTATATTTCATCCGGCGAAAATCCCGCGGATTGTGCAACTCGAGGGTTGTTACCTTCACAACTCCTCGATCACTCCTTATGGTGGGGGGCCCACATGGCTCAAACAATCCAAGGCTTGTTGGCGTCAACCAGCCAAACAAAGAAAAACAATTTGTGTCTTTCCGTTACTGTAGAAGATAATATACTTTTTTTGGTAGATAAATGTTCCTTATTGTTGAAATTGCAACGAGTATTGGCTTATGTTCTTCGCTGTTAAGACCGATGTTAACCTACGTGTCAGTGGTATGGTGGACAAAGACCCCTCAGGCCAGCGCATCGAGGCTCCTTAGTGGCGTACAAAGGCTTGCCTGCCTGTATGTCACTGGGGCGCTGAGGACCGCTCCTACGGCTGCATTGGAGGTACTATTGGATCTGCCACCACTACATATATACATTCAAGGTGAGGCCCGGTCGGTGATGCACAGACTTATGCGAGGCCAGACACCGATCACACTGCGCCACGGGATGGAGCATCAGAGGCTTTACACAGAATTGAAGGCAGATCCTGTTTTAGGAATGCCCACGGACATAATGGTCCCAATGTATAGCTTCCAAAGAAACTTTGTAATCAAAATACCAGACAGGGAAGACTGGAACAATGGTCCCCCAATAACAGCTCAAATAGTCTGGTATACAGGCGGTTCCAAGACAGAACAGGGAGTTGGAGCCGGGATTTATGGGACGAGGCCAATAACCAAAATCTCAATAAGTCTAGGCAAATGGGCAACTGTTTTTCAGGCTGAAGTAATAGCCATACAATGCTGCGCTAAGGAGGCGATAAGGCGAGGCACGGATAACCGTTCGATTGCCATTTTCTCCGATAGTCAAGCGGCGATACAGGCAATAGGGTCCCCACAGGTTTCGTCAAAACTCGTGTGGGACTGTCTGAATACCCTGAAAGAGCTAGGGAACGAGAATAGAGTGACCCTAGCTTGGGTACCTGGGCACGAGGTGCACAAAGGTAATGAGGCAGACGCACGCCCGAGAAGGCACATCAAAAGATCTCATAGGACCAGAACCCTTCTGCGGCATAGCGAAGCAATGACTAAAACGATTAAAACATCCATGGAGGAATGGATGAGAAACAAATCTCTAGAATGGTGGAGGAATCTGCCACAACTGGGACAGGCAAAGCTATTCATTAAAGGACGGATGCCTAAATTCACAGCAGATCTGTTAGGCCAGAATAAAAAGGCCATCAGAATAATAGTAGGTCTCCTAACAGGACACTGTAGGCTAAATAGGCACATGAATCTTATGGGACTGTCAGAAGATGCAACTTGCAGATTCTGTCAAGAAGAAGAGGAAACCTCAGTACACGTACTGTGCCAGTGCGAGGGCCTGACAAGACTGAGATTTCAAATACTTGGGGAAGGAAGACCAAGAGCCAATAGTTATATGGAAGCGCCTCTATCAAGGCTGTCTAATGCAAAGGACAAAGCTGGACAGAGTGCTCTAAATAGGTTGGGAGTGCCACAATAGATCTTCTAGGTCGCGGTGGACCAGGCCAGGGGGCCGACTCCTACATAAATCTAATCTAATCTATGTTCTTCGCTTTATTTCCCTTTGCTGAAAAGGAGAAATTTGCAAGAGTCCTTTCACTAGTAAAGAATTACAATCTGATTTCTCGACTTGTGTGCGCTTAACCCAGCAGGAGTATTTCAGTTCGGATATAAAACGGATAAAGCAGGGGCAAGTGTGTGCCAAGCCGTTTCAGAAATTAAATTCGTTTCTCGATACTTTAGGCATTTATAGGGTTGGAAGCCGTTTGCGAAATTCGTCTCTATCTTATGACTTTAAACACCCTATTCTGTTGCCTAGCAAGTGCAATCTTACAGGTTTAATTATTTCTCATTTTCATAGGATTTATTTGCATCCTGGATGTAATACCTTATTAGCTCTCCTCCTAGAAGGTAAATCCACGGTCATATTATGGCAGACCTTCCAAAGGGGCGTGTTTCAGAGGTAAAGGCATTTAAATTTGTAGGAGTAGATTTTTCCCTTCTCCATTATAGTAGAGTGCATGGCGTTAAAGTTTTAAAGGCTTATTTGTGTGTTTTCGTTTGTTTTACAACCAAAGCAGTGTATCTCTAATTGGCTTCTGATTTGTCCATGGACAAAGCCTTCGTAGCTGCCTTTCGTAGGTTTTTGGCTAAGCGAGGCCAGTGTATTCAGATTTATAGTGATTGTGGACTAACTTGAGAGGAGCTGATCATGTTTTAAAACAGTGTATGCAGTCTGTGGTTGAATCAGAAGGTTTTACTTGGCACTTCAACCCTACGGCAAGTCCCCATATGGGTGGTCTATGGGAAAGCCAAATTAAGTAGGTAGTTTACTACCGTTAAATAATATATGTAAAAAGCAAACAAATATAGATAAATCCCTACTCGAACATGATCCCTTATGCTGTGATGGTTAAAATAAAAATATACAAAATGTCCAAAATAACTTGTGAGCATTGTGGTGTGAACATTGTGGTAGGCTTAATCATGTAAAATTTGACTGCTGTTACCATAAACAAACCTATTAAGACTAGTTCTCTTAATGCGAAATGTTGTTGGCCTGTTTGGGAATCAATTTATCTGATGATGGAAAATTATCTCGAATAGCTCGTTTGTACTTGGGTCGCTTGCTAATATAGGGCAGTGTAGCAGAAGGCAATATTTCCAAAAAAAAAAAAAAAAACTGTCAGATTCGCGAAATATTGCCTGGATAGGTATTTAAACAAATTAAGGAAGTTGAATGGGATCTAACAATTTGAATATCTGTGTTGTGTTATTGGCATTTTATATTTTTTCTTTGAAACTTCATCTGCATTGGTGCAAAATATATGGTAAACCTACCTACCATAAACCATAAGAGCTTTATTCTCCGAGTGACCTATTTTTTCTTCAAGCGTCAACATTAAAACTGTACTTCAGACATTTATACTTGTTTTTATGTGTATGTGTGTTTATTTTGTAACATTTTATGTTGTATAAAAGGGAATCTGATGCAAAGTCAAATTTCAAACTGACAGTTATGAGAAATCACGGCTATGACTATCTTTTTTAATCCGTTGTTATGGTTACACTTTTACTTTTTTCTTTTTGTGAAAAAATTATATTTTTTTACAAGTAAAACAATAGGCCTTTTCTATAATACGTTTTGCATAATATAATGTAAGTATTATTATTATATGCTTGAAGAAACCGAGCTTTTATTCTGTTTGTACTAGAACGTTTAAGTTCTGCACAGCTTGAAATTAGAGCATATATTTCACTCCTTGTATAAATTTTCATAATCTATACATGTTGAAGAGCACATTAAAATATCACCAGAAGAAAGTACACTGAACACATGTTTAGTTTATGAAGTAGAGGGAACTGCTTCACTATTTCAGGTATATTTTGTGTGTTGCTATGTTTTAAAATGTCGTGCACAACTTTTTTTTTTTTTCAAGAATTAAATTTTATGGATTTTTCATGGTATTCAAGTGGCAAGTGCACTGTGAGAACATTCATTTTTTTGTAGGTAATCCTAAAAACAGAACAAATTGATAATTTTATTAAATTAGATAATTTTTATTAAATCCAAATTGTAATATTATTTACAATTATGTAATTTTACCTTTTGAGCAAAACTAAAACTATTACAGACTTTTAAAGTCTCTGAACACTAAACAACATAACACAATGATAACCAGCTATATTAATAAAATAGCAAGAACTAACGATGTATACATGGTAAATGATAAATCCTCCAAATGAACAATAAACTTAAAAGACAGGAATAGTAAAGAAAATACGCAGTTTTACATATGTAAACATAGAACGGAGATAACGTTGTGACGTCAAGTATTCGAGGGTTAGACACATGATGTATAAAAAAGAGAATTATTGTTATTAATTATTTAATGAGTTATTAATTTGTTTCGGTGGCGCTGTTAGCAGGATCGTTCGTCCAACTCTTTAATATTGTTTACTGTTTCTGCATAGGCGGTTCTAGGTGGGGGCTAAGCTCCCCCAAATCTTGAATTAGCCCCCCCAAATTTACCCAGTCCGTCCCTGAATAAAAAAATTATAACTACATAATTTCAGCAATTTCACTAATTTATTAGTTTTATTTAATTATATCATAAAAAGCTTTCTTTTCTTCGCTACCAAACTGCTACTAACAAAACTTAGAACGATTATTATTTTTAATTTAGCACCCATTATGATTTACGCATAATTTCCAATTTTGCAAGCTGTTTATGTAAATTTTTGATATCTAAATATGAATTTCCTATTTAAATATTGTTTTAAACAATTTTTGTCGAGATTTCCGGCAATCGTATTAAAAAGGAGGATATTAATTTGACCAGCAAAAGTTATTTTTTCAGGCAAATATTTTTCTCTGCGAATTTCTAATTTATAATTTTAAGGGGTTTGATCTTGAAATACGTAAAATTTTCGACTGCGGCGCATTTTTTTATTTCTGCGCCCCCCCCCCCTAATATCCAAATCTCACCAACCGCCACTGCTTTTTCTCTCCAAGCATTTGACACTTATGTCATTTACCATATAGCAACTTTGTCTATGAATTCAACCGTAATACTATTTTGTGGTAATCATATTTTGTATTTATTTTGTGACAATTACTTAAGCAGAACACAAAATTCTTAATTATACGTTAAAAGCCATTGTCATAACATGACCATGTTGTTGTTGGAAGGCCGCGCGGTTACCCACAGCACTCAGGTCTTTCAACCCATTGTGCCTACCGCTAGTCGAGAGCTATTCTAGGGGAAGCTCTCTAATGTCCTGGGGCAGGAGAAATGCTGCACCCAGATGTTTGTGTCTCTTGACCATGTCATCGTGTCCGCAAAACCTGCACCTTCTAGTTTTACTAAGGCCGATAGTGTTAAGCTGCTTGTTGAGATGCCCGTGATCTGTCAACCGTCCTGTGGCAATCCTTATGCTGTTACGACTTAGCGCAAGTATTGATCGAGTTACGTTCGAGCAAGAGCCCTTCAATTAAGAGCCTGGCTTGTCGCAGCCCAGTCCCGTTCGACCATTCTTCCTCTGATCTTTTTATGATCCAGTTTTCAATAGACCTTGTTACATAACTAGGCGGAAGCCCAAGAACTGGTTCGGGCCCGGTAGACTGTATACTTGAGCCTCTTTTAGCCAGTCCATCGGCCTCCTCATTTCCTGCATAACATGACCATAAATTAAGAGAATATTATTTATGGGCATCATGACAGTTTGTGACTGCGATTCTAAAGTAAGTACTAAAAGTATTAAAGACTAAATTTGTACTAAATTCATTTGTTCCTTTGTTCTCCTATTTAAACCATTTTAAACATACAGAATTCGGTCTCCTTCTCTTTATACTTCATGATTAGATAGTTTATTTGGCGAACATAGGCTTAAATAGGATCGAGGAATCCTCTTTGTGTAAAATCCTTGGATACGGGTTCTAAGAGTGCTGAAAACAGGCAACGCTGCATAGAATTTACTACGATTTCCCAGCTAGGTTGCTGTGTTACCAGCCTGACACTAGTTCCATCTTTCGTTTCAGAAATAAAGTAATTGGGGTATACTTGTATCTTAAAATATTTTTTATTTTTATGTAGTGATGCGAGTCGGATTTTTTCCACTAGAAATATTTCCATTTTTAGCTAGGAAAAGTAGATTTTTGCTGGCTAAAATTTTTAGGCGCCGCCAAAACTCGACTTGTGGCAATAACTTAAATTTACTAAAATCAATCAAGAGATTTGATAAGGATCTCTGAATTCAAATTCCTTGATTCAATACTATTTTTGAAAAATTTGTTTGAAAAATAGGTAAGATATGAATGATCTCATATTGTATTAACAGGTGATCAAAAAGTCTTTTCGATGTGGATAACTTTAAATTAGAAAACATATTTCCTTCTTAGCCTCAAGCAAAAGTCTACAGTCATATTTAAAATTGGTCACAAAAATGTCAAACTGAAGTGTAGTCTAAAACATAATACTTATTTTTTCTATTTTGATCATGCTGAATTTAAATGCAAACATCAAAACTATGTAATATTTATTCACTAACAAAAGGTACTTATGTTTGAATCTTAACTTGGCAATGGTAAAAATTGTAATTTTTTTATTGAAAAGAAAAAACTTAATAATGGTAAACATAGACATAATAAGGGGGAGACAGAATTATTTACATTTTATGCCGATCAGACATAGTTTTCAAAAGAAATCAATGATGTCAAATTTCTACGGATTGCCGTAGATCTACCGCCTGTATTTGAAAACGAAGACGATAATTGTTTATCTGAATTTTTTATGTGTAATTAAAAAAAATAATTTACTAAATATTCATCTGTATTTTTTAATTAAAATACATAATCTCTACTTTTAAAATTATAACAGCCAATGGATGTCATTTCTCGTATATAATCATTGAACGCGACTGGCGACAGTAGGTAACTGCCCATGATACAAAGAAATCATGGTTACTGCCAAGGATTTTACACAAAGAGGATTAATACTGACAGTTTTCCACATAACACCAAAACACTATACTGCACTCGACGCACACTCAAGTTTAATCATCTCCAGATGATGCCAACTTGGTTGGCGAAACGCGCGTCGAGTGCAGTATAGTGTTTTGGTGTTATGTGGAAAATTACGTCAGTGTTAGTTTTACACCAAAGGTTCCAACCCCCTTCAAAACAAAGAGGATTGCTCGATCCCATTTAATCCTTTGTTCGTCAAATAAACTGTCAACCGCTCGAATACGTGATGTCCTCACTGTTACTCTATGGTATGGTACTATGTTACCTCCATGCTATGTTTACATATGTAAAACTCCTCATTTTCTTTGCTTTTCGTGTTTTGTTTAAGTTTATTGTTCATTTGGAGGATATATCGCTACTACGTCGAGCCGGTGGCTCAGTGTTTAGTACCTCGATTGCTCAATCCAGAGATCGTGGTTTCAAATCCCCATTCAAGCAAACAATTTTTAATTAAATTGTTTACTCGTAGATCAAGGCTTGTTCACAGGGATGGGTTGGCAACCATCCTGGCGATGGCCTAGGATGTCTAATGTGAGAGATTAAAATTAGTTAATGTTTGTCCTCCTAATTAATGAGATTTTCCAGGTTTCCCTCATTCCAGCACTGAATAGTGGTTAGGGCCTACCAACGTAAGTCGTTCCTGAGGCGCAAATGCGGCTCACAAAATAATAATATGTCGCCCCCTCTCCCACACAAGTCTCAGACTTTCGGGCTAATCCTTGTGATTAGAATGAGGGGTATTATTATTATTATTATTATGTATACTAATACATGTGTATACGTCGTTTGCTGTTTTTCAGTGTTCCCAGGGGTGGTACTATAGTACCATTTTGATACTTTTGAGCTAAATAGGTGTGAAATGAGGGCACAAACGGAGCTGAGCGGAATCTGGAGTGATCAGTGATCAGATTATATCGCACATGACTATCTGGCAGTGAATGAACACCTGGCGTCTAGACAGTATCCAGTTTCAGAATATGATGTAATGTAATATCTAAAAATAAAATATCTGGTGACGGTATTTTAAAAAAGCTGACTTGTTGATAAGGCGATAAAAATGAATTGTGAGAATAGTCGTTACAAGTAGTTCCCAGGAGTTGAAATATGTGTCAAGAAGTTCGAACGCTGCAAACAGACAGGTCTAAACTTGTTTGAATGATCTTGAATTCTTGGTCCATTATTGATTATTGATTTGAAGGTAAGAGATAATAGATATGAATGATATGTTTCTGTTTTAAATAATATCTAATCCTCCTATTTTCTATAAGAAGCAATATGCATAGTAATAATATACCACTCATTCCCCACACAAGTCAGGGGCATCTATAATCAAATATATCAGAATATGCACAGTAGTAATGTACCGCCCCTTCCCCTCACAACTCGTGGGCATGATGTAATTCTAAAAATAAACTATCTGACGATGGTATTTAAGTTATTTGTGGGAATAATCCTTACAAGTTGTTATCACAATCTGCAAATAAAACACCTGGCGTCTAGACAGTATCCGGTTTCAGAGTTTGATGTCGAAATGTTGAATTAGAATCAGCCTCCTCTGTACACTGTACATGTGAACACAAGACAAGTGTAATTCTGTGTTTACTACTTTTATTAGTATTGAATTCCTTTTTATATAAAAGTAATTTCTGCTAATCTGTTTCATACTTTGGAATTTCTAATTTCCAAAAATGGGAAAAGCTGGCTGTGTAGTCCCTAATTGTCGACCATCTAGAAATAGTGTGCGGCACCGATTTCCTAATCCGAAAAACTTTATAGATTGTTTCTTGTTGTGACTGCAAGTCCTAAACAACGTGATCATTATAAATTTAGACTACATTCAAATATACCGGGTTTCCCATTTCATTTGACCAATGGCAATTAACATGGCCTATTACATTTCATTGAATTTTATATTCCTAGGGCACACTATGAGAAATATTGCTAACGGAATGGAATAGTACTGACTGTCAAACACTTCTGATTATCAAAATACTAAAGCGAAATGCTTTTTTAATTAAAATATCAATAAAAATTCGTTTTAAGTTAATAGATGTAGTTTACATAAGCGTTTTAAGCAATGTCATGTTATGTCATCTGGTGGACTAGTTGATTAAGCGGCAGTGTTTCAAACTGAACCGCAAAATTTTGCAGGTTCAAATCCCGCCAGAGACAACTTTTTTCATTTTACTTTTTCATTAATTACAAATTATTAGTGTTTACTTATTCGAATAAATATGGTTCATTGTCAGTACCTAGTTATTATTTTTGAAAGTCACAATATTTACTTATAAAAAAAATAAATAAAACATGTTTTAATTGGTTTGTTTCCTTTATCTTTAGCTAAAGCTACTATCTTATAAAATAAGTAATCAATCAGTTCCTCTGTAACTGTTTAACTCAATATCCAGATTGAGGTATAAATATGTAGTAACTATTAACAGAGATAAGTACACTATTAGTAAAAGCACAGTGCATTTAATAAATAAAAAGTATATTGCTTGTTGATTACTTATTTTATAAGATAGTAGCTTTAGCTAAAGATAAAGGAAACGAACCAATTAAAACATGTTTTATTTATTTATTTTTTTTTTTTTTGATAAGTAAATATTGTGACTTTCAAAAATAATAACTAGGTACTGACAATGAACCATATTTATTCAAATAAGTAAACACTAATAATTTGTAATTAATGAAAAAGTAAAATAAAAAAAAGTTGTCTCTGGCGGGATTTGAACCCGCAGAGACAACTGCAGTTTTGCAGTTCAGTTTGAAACACTGCCGCTTAATCAACTAGTCCACCAGATGACATAACATGACGTTGCTTAAAACGCTTATGTAAACTACATCTATTAACTTAAAACGAATTTTTATTGACATTTTAATTAAAAAAGCATATCGCTTTAGTATTTTGGTAATCAGAAGTGTTTGACAGTCAGTACTATCGATTCCGTTAGCAATATTTCTCATAGTGTGCCCTGGGAATATAAAATTCAATGAAATGTAATAGCCCATGTTAATTGCCATTAGTCAAATGAAATGGGAAACCCAGTATAACAATTTTCGTGTGAGTGACAAGGATTTTACACCTGAGGACCATACTACGAACAGCCATCTAAAAAAAATTCTTACCCAAAACTACATATCTATTCGTGTAATTATACATTTGTTATTTACACAAATTCAGTAACATTGCTAAATTTTAATTGTAAAAGCCCAAAATCACATTTTTATTCAACTAGAAATCTTTTAAAAAAAAACCTAATTTTGTGTATTGTTTTTCAGACAACACTACACTATTATCACCAATTTCAGAAGAATTAAGTGTTCTTCATGATGACAATTCATGAATCATTCATTTATCTTCAAAATCACGTAAGTTAGATTAAAGTTTTACACGTAAGAGATATTGGGATAAACTTGTGGTGTAACAATTTTGTTCAGGAATATATTTTACAATATAATTTGTAATAAACAACGTGACTAGTGTAACCTATTTATGTAATATATTTTTAATTTATACTTTTGTTACTTTTCAATAATTTAATATGCTACTGGTGAAATTAACTTAACTTTTCATTTTGATTTGTAAATGTATAATTTATAACCTATGATATGAACACACATGAAACAATATTGTAAATAAGATTTTCATTAAAAGTTTGCTTTTTAAAATGACTTTTATTTTTTGAGTTATAAATATTATGTAGTAAAGAAAAAGGATATGAAATAATTTTTATAGTGGCTACTAGGTAGCGTTGTATTTGATGTATATAATGTCGCATATCCAAATGGGGAAATTAATGTCAAATGATATTAGCGGATGTTCACTTATCGACATAGTGGCTACACCTTTTCTCCCAAACCAATAGAGGCGCTGATATTTGATTTTCCTTTGGTTCTTTCAAAACGTTAGGGACATTTCATTCTACGTAGTACTATATTTTCTATGGAAACAATGAACGAACGTCAAAGGAGATGAATACAATGAACAAACGTCAAAGGATATCAAAACTTACCATCTTACAACTGAATATTTTCCACCTTATTAATGAAATTAATCAGCGGAAAAGTAGGTGGTGCAATGGGTAAACTTTCGAGCTTCACCGTACCATTTTGATAGGTGGTAAGTCAGTGATCCAATTATTGAAACAATGGGACGCACCAACTTTCCTGGTTTATGAATCTTAGGCAAGCAATACAATCTAGGTACACCTGGGTTAGATACTTGTAACCTCCTATTTAAAGCCGGAGTAATAAGGTTATTGCAGGATTTAAGTACATTTCTTACTTCAGTAATCATTTGTAGTAATGGATTTCTAGAAAGTTTATTATACGGGATGTCCCATCGAAAAGTATCACATTTCGCCGCCTTATATCTCGAAAACTAAAAGAGATATCGGGATGCGGTTTGGACAGAACGACTTAAGATTTTTGTAAGTTTTTTTTGGGCACTATTGCCAAATCTCCAAATATGTTGGTAAATTTTTTATTGAATACGCTCCTCTTTGGAGTAAAATTACATGCTTATATTAAATGGAACACCCTGTATGTATATTTTGCCATAATCAGAAAACCTAATCACTCTACTTTTCAAAAAGGTATGCATTATTTACATTTATCTTGAGAATTGGAGCCACAGAATTCAGTTTAATGGGAGCACCTCTCACTTGAACAGTTTGTGAAGCTGGTCTTCGTTTTCACAGTAGCCGTGAAAAACAAAAGTACAATAATAAACTGTACTGTCAGTTGTCAAATATTTGAAGTATAGATATAAAAATGTTCACATTAGAAGGATCACACACTTTTGATCATTTACTACTAAGGATGCACAAATATATATTGAAGTAAATGGTGGGCAGTTAAAACAAATTGTTTTCTAACTTATTCAAGTAGTTTTTATTTATACAGTTATTTTGATTATTTTATGTTATTTTTATTACTGTCATTGTGCTTTGTTGTTATTGTTAACAAAACTCGTTCCTACCTATTATTAAAGAATCATTCTTCTGTTACCTTTTTCCATTTAAAAAGCAAATGCAGTCAAGTTCCACATCAAGTTTGATCAGAGATTTTAAAATGATAAAATATATAGGGTATTTTATTTAAAATAAGTGTACAAAAACTTAAAAATATCTTTACAAAGGAGGTATTTTTTTCATTCGTAATAATCCAAATAAGAGTACTTCTAACAAATTTAATTTTGTGGCTCCAATTCTCAAGATAATGTAAACAATGCATACCTTTTTGAAAAGTAGAGTGATTAGGCTTTCTGATTATGGCAAAATACACAGGGTGTTCCATTTAATATAAGCAAGTAATTTTACTCGAAAAAGGACCGTATTCCAAAAAAATTTACTAATATATTTGGATTTGGCAACATTGCAAAAAAAAAACTTACAAAAATCCTAAGTCGTTCTGTCCAAACCGCATCTCGATATCTCTTAGTTTTCGAGATATAAGGCGACGAAATGTGATACTTTTCGATGGGACACCCTGTATATATATATATATATATATAAAATTATCGTCTTTACTTTCTGATATATGTACTTTGCTAAAATTATACCATAATGTATGCAAGAAACCTGAAAAAGATATATTGGCAATTAATAAAACTATATAAATAGAAAATCACAAATTTATTTAAAATTAATCTGATACCATACATTAGTAGGTAATGTTTTATATTACAAGTTCTTATGTAGTAAATCTTTATACTAATGAAAAAAATAATATATCTTTTAAATATAACACACATGTTTATAGCAGTTGCATATAAAAAGTTATTTTCATTGGAATACTAAAGCTATAAACAGGTGAGCAATAATCCTTTAATGTTAATCTATTAAAAGTTTCAAAATTTATGTACATAATACCATTTTCTAATTTTACAACTAATAAATTTATTTTATAACAAACATTACATTTGTTGCACATACTATAATATAAAATTATTAGTCAATGTTTAATATTAAGATATATAAAACACAAGATATATTATAAGGTACACAAGATAAAGTAAAACAAATATGTATTGAAACTTACAATGAAATTTGTAAAACTTAACACTGGGGCATCAAAGTTATAGGCATTTATTAACAGTTTGAAAAAAAAAAGATGAAAATGTTAAATTTATGTCTGCAACTAACTGAAAATAATTAGACATGAATTAAAAAATATTATATATTAGTTGCACAATAATTCAGAATTTAATTAAGAACAATTTGTAATTTCTAATAACCGTTGGTTAAGTGATATGAATTTTAAATGAAGATGATAAAATAGACTTTAGGTACTCCTTTACTCAGATTTAGTACATCTAAGTAAAAATAATTATCTATACAATATTTGACTTGAATGATAGTTGTTAAGTAGTAAAGGTCTCGCTTCAACGATGACCTTAATGTGCAGTGACAATTAGGTAAAATAATTGAGAAGTTAGGCAACAACATATGTGCAAATTTTGAAATATGGCATTTTGATAATTAGTAATAATTATCATTGTCTGAACATTTCATGAAGTGAAAATAATCAATTTATAAGTACATGTAATTTGTAGCTATTTATTGAGGGCATAGCCAGGTTATTAGATTAGAAATGATTCTAGCAGCAATTTCAATCTTTTTCTGTATTTCATAGATGCAATAAAACATTGAGAATGAAAATATACATTTTGTATTTCGGCTTACCCAGAAAATATGATTTTAATAAAATATCAAGTTGTAATTAATGTTAAAATAAGAAAAGTACTATTTTTGAGTTATGTCGATCAAAAGTGAAACATTGTTAAATATATATATATATGTAAATAATTTTATAATTTTGTAAACACTAAATTATTAGAAGCAACAAGGTATTTTATATACATAAAACTGACGTCCTTATGTGATACTTTTCTTTTCTAGGTTTATACAAAATATTACTAAAAACTAATGTCATTATGAAACACAAAATTCTATACGACTATTCTTTAGTGGCTGAAGTGGGCTGATTTTGAGAAGATGAAGCTTGTTGAGCATATTGCCGAGCATACTGTGCCCAAGCTTCCTCCATATTGTAACCTTGATCATGTTGTGAATTTACTGTAGTACTTCCTGACCCCGTTCCAGTAGTAGAATGTGTTTGCTGTCCCTATTGGGAAAACTGCTTCTTTATTTAAAAACGCTATTGATATCAAACTGTCGAAATTATCAGAATCAATTATGGATTAATTTCTAAGATTAATTAAAAAAATTCATCTCGATGATTATATAAAATCTTAGAAGGGCAGGATTACTTCTGTAAAGATAGAAACAAATATTAATTATCACCTCATTAAAATTATAATTTAGTGATGATAGGTGGTTTTTAGTCAAATCAAAAATGCTACATAATCAACAAAAATGTTTAATTGACTAAAAATAAATTGGAATTTCCCACCATTTTCGAGTAGTTGTTATACAAGTTCCTATTTATTTGATTGCAATATCTACTTCTTAAACTTATCTAAAATACCATTCTTTAATTAAAAAAATTAAAATAATAAATTAAAATAACTGAATTTGGTGGAGGTTAACAATTAAAGTAAAACATTGTAAGTACCAGTGCTCCAGTTTTCAACGTAACAGATTACAATTTTGGCTAATCATGTTGCTTATTTTTTAAAATACACCAATCACAGTAGTTCATAGAGTTCATAAAACTTTAGTCTAGATCTTTATGCATAGTGAGTGGCACATTTAATGTCTATACACCATCATTGTATCGGTTAGAGATTATTTTATACGGTGAAATAGTACTGATGTAAAATTGATTTTTTCAGACAAATTTGATACTTGTTAATTGAAAATAAAATCCAGTTAAAAACAAATATCGGACAAATATTTAAAAATTTTAGGACAATGGACAAAATTTTTACAAAAATCAAATTATCCACCTTTTTACTGCCATCTATTATCTATTAACCTATAAAGCATGTATTTGGCCTTTCCAGATATTATCATGCCCTCTTTTATACGCTTTAATTAGTTGTAGTTATAACCTTTTGGTGACCAGAAGTTACTGAAAGGTTATAAATAATTAGGCAAGCACCTAAGTGATTTTGTTTTGATGTTCGTTAAACAGGCACTAATGCAGGTCATTAAAATAATGTACTAAATACTGATAGTTTTAAATTATTACCTCTTATTTATCTATTATTTTAGAAAGTGTTTAACTATTAACAGGTAATAATAATTAATACAGAAATAGGTAAAATGAATAAAATTATTATATTATATACAGGGTGATTCAGTCATTAGTACATTAATTTTAACCCGGAATTTGAATAGTCTAATAAAGACAGAAAATCGAAAAATAAATGTTTTCTTGACCTTTTAAAAGTAAAACAAAGTAGCCCATAACGTCCGGTAATACAGCGCCCTTGAAGTGCAACAAATTAAAACAAGAAGCATAGCGTACATAGCCTATCACTCCAATCCAACAACATTGCCATGACAGACATCCGAGCAATGCTATTCTAACAATAAGAAGTATAACCGAATACCTACAAAATATTTAAAAAATTATAGTATTGTTCAACATTTCAAATGTTTCTTATTTCCATTTAATTACCTTATAAACAAATAGGTGTTTATATTTTCTTTTGGAAGGTTTAATGTGCAAGCAGGAGTCTACTACAATCTAATTTTGTTAAAGAATTAAATTTTACTTGAAAAAAAAAAAGCCAGTAAAACAGTAAAAAAGGGAATAATAGATTCATCATTTTATTAGTTTTATTACCTTACGTATCAATTTACAAAATTAACTATCCAGAATACAAAAACAAAGTGCTATGGATGAATATTTGATGTTTTACCAGGTTTCGGCATTTTAACAGTTTTATAAGCCGGCTTACTTTCCATATTAATGACACACATGCATTAAAATCTTTATACTTTTCCTTGGTTCGTAGTATTCTTGAGTATAATAGTTTAATTTGGTCCCCTAGATATGCGTGTCATATTGATCAGCTTGAGAGGGCAGGTAAATTTACAAAATATCTACTTACATACATATTATGGAAACCTATGAAAATGTATCTTCACCTGTTTGAATTCAGTTATGTGGGCTTCAAAGTTTAAAAGTTAGACAATAAAATGCTCAACTTTTTGTATTATTTAGAACTTTAAATGGCATAATAAACTGCAGTGATCTGTTTTCTTTATTTCTTTGAGAGTGCCCCATGGAAACACAAGATAAGGGCACCTTTTTTATGTTCGAGCACACAGAACCCAGCTTGGATTCACATCTATAGCAGATCGTACGGCTTGTAGTTTTAATAATACTTTTAACTCACTCGACATTTTTGATACTAGTTTTAATATTTTGAAAACAAAGGTAGTTTCTCTCCCTAGAGTTTAGGGCTCACGTAATATCATATACAGTCCGTACAATATTTGAAGGTGGAAAATTCTAGGAAGTGGTTTGTAAAGAATACCCAGAAAACCCATCTGCACCGCTCATTACACACAGCGGCGTAACAAGCATTGGAGGGAAATTCTAAGGGTGCGTTGTATCGCAGGCAGTTAACTGACGGATCACGAAACTGGAGATCAAAGTTTGATCTCAGATCAGCCAGTATTCTGTTGTATGGACTTCAGTCAGGCCGAGTTCAAGTGATCCGTCTGTTTCCCTTATATTGTCGTGTTGGCTATTCTGCGAACGCTAAAGCGCATGGGCAAACTTATTGATTTTATTCTCGCTAGCCTGCTATTGGACGTACTGAACACTTGGTAAACATATGAAAATAATGCGGGAATTCCCAACAATTTATGGTCGAAGGGAATTCCATGACTTTACTTACCTTACGGAAATGCAATAATATTTCTTTTATTTCCATCATTTGTACTGTAATCGTAGTTCGTGACGGCTACAATATTTTGAACTTATTACATTCTTCATAATTATTGTGACTTTTTTTTAAATATTGGTAAGTTACTTTTTTATTAAATAAAATAGTAAAGTGCATTATAAAGAGAATTTAATTTAAAAAAAATCAATGTAGGTGCCTACATTTATTTCATACCTCACGTACTTATAATAATTATTTTTAGTTAATTATGGCTGACAAAATTAAACGTGCTACTAACTTTACTTCCAATGAAGAACAACTTTTAGTAAATTTAGTACAACAGAAATATGCAGGAGTAATCGAAAATAAAAGGACAGACACTGGGTCAAACAAAATAAAAAATGAGGCTTGGGTAAGACTTTCTGACGAATTTAACAGTTTGTCAGGTGAACAGTACCGAGACACAAGTTCTTTAAAAAATAAATATGGAAACTTGAAGAAAAGAACCAAGGAGAAGTTTGCGCAACAGAAAAGGTATGCATATGGAACAGGCGGAGGACCTCCGAAAGATATAGTAGACACTCCTGTGGATATAAGTTTTAAGGAAATAATTGGAACACAAATCACAGGGATGTCATCCGAATTTGATGGTGATGTCAGCACTTGTCAAGACACCACTGCACATTTACCGGAAGAAATTTTGGTTGGTAATATAGGCGAGTATAGTTTTTGTAAAATCTGCTTTTTTATATATTTATTATTGCATAAATTAATAAACTGGTCAATAGGCATACTTATAGGTACTTATTTCATTTTTTCTGTTGTAAGATATAAGTGACGACGAAGTTAATGGACAAATTAGTATTGACTGGACCCGAAACCCCACATTTTCTGTTCAAGGAGAAAGTAAGATTTAAAATATAATTAATTTAATATACATATATAAATTATTACTTATATTATTCTAGATAAAATTGATGAAAATACCGAACCATGTGGGTCAAAAAGCGAACCATCTGGTTCAAAGTGTGAACCGTCTGGGTCAAAGGGTGAACCATCTGGCTCAAAGGGTGAACCTTTTGGGTTAAAGTGTGGACCATCCGGTTCAAAACTTATTAAAGGGGGAGACAACGTTAATTGGGCAAATTATACACCCACTCAACTGCGAACTCCAATCTCAAATAATTTAAAAAGGAAAAGGAAAGAAGGTAATATTCTGTAACAAATTAATTTCATAACAATATTTATTAGATTTATTTCTAGAAGTGTCTTTGAGAGGCAGGATAGAAGAATGGGCTTGTGCAAAAAAGAAAATTGCCGTTTTATCGGAGAGCCACGTTACCGAACAAAATTCATTAAAATTAGAGTTTATGAAAGAAGCTCATTACAAAAAGATGCAGCAAGAGAGTGAAAAACATGAACTACAAATAAAACACATGAAAGAACTTCATGAATTAGATGTACAAAAGAAAAAATTAGAAATTGAAATTTTGAATAAAAAGAGTTAAAAATTATTTTTGTTATTTTTTCATAAACTTTTATATTTTTGAAATAATATACCGAAAGTCTGTATAATTATATATTTTTTTATTCTCACTACACAAAAATTAAGTAAAACAAGTTTTTGTATAATTAGGTAGTTATTTTTAATTTAAATTCTTTCTACACTAATGCCTGAAAGTAATTATTAATCAAATTGTGCCTACAAAGATTATTATTATTTACATTATCATCTTGGATAAGGTCAGGATTAATATTTTCCTGCATGGCCTCCTCGATATTTTCATCTGGCTCAAGATCAGGTTCGCCCCTCTCACATGCAATGTTGTGTAGTATGCAGCAGGCAACCACAACAGCTTCAACCTTCTCCAATTTTAGACGAATGCCATTGGCTAATACTGGAAACCGTTTTTTTAAAACACCAAATAGGCGTTCCACACAATTTCTTGTCCTTATTTGGCTCTCATTATATAATTGTTCCGCTCTAGTCACTGGATTGCGTAATGGAGTTAAAAGATAATTTCTGATACCATAACCACTATCTCCTACCAGTACACTATTTCCAAATTCTCTATTCTCCATTCGTGCCTTTATTCGTGAATTATTGAAAATAGTGGAATCATGGGTTGATCCCGGCCAGCGACATACTACATCCATAATTTTTAAATTAGTATCACTCACCATCTGTACATTTATCGAGAAGAAACTTTTCCGATTCCTGTAAACTTCTGCAATATTTCCTCCAGGTGATTGAATTTTTATGTGTGTGCAGTCAATCGCACCAATACAATTGGGAAAGCGGCTTACATTATAAAAGTTTGTTTTTATAGCTTGCATTTCTTCTACAGACTCTGGCATTTTAATAAATTGCTTATTAAGCCCTGCAATAATTCTAACCACTTTTGCTATAAACCGACTTGCTGTCGATTTGTCAAAACCACCAAAGTCTCCTATAACTTGCAATATACTTCCAGTAGCTAAATATCGCAATGTACTTAATAACATTACAGCAGGTGATAAAGCTGAATTGCTAGAACAAAAATAAACAAATTAAATTCTACAATAAAGTAAGTATACCTATTGATATATTAAATTAATATAAATATTACTTACTTATTTTTAAGGCAGGATAAATCTTCATTTATTTCCTCTAGTATCATATTCACCGTGTCTTTTGATAATCGAAACCTTTCTCGAAACTCTTTATCATCCCACTTTTCAAAATGATTTGTTTTTTCACGAAAAATTCTAGTTTTTCGTGGAAAAGCTACTATTTCAACTAATTCTAAAAAAATCCTCATCATCAGTCAAATCTTCTAAAATATCTCTTCCAAAATCCATAGTGTATAATATTATGATATTAATCCACAAACAATAAAGTTGTAAGCACACGAAATACGAAAATGATAAATGTAAACTATGTACATAACCTCAAATTTCTACTGATCCTCAGTTAACTAGCTGTTTTCCACCGGTTCCGTGATCGCTAGTTAAACCATGGATCAACGTTGATCTGTTACCATACAACACGTTTTTGTAGCTTGATCTTCGATCAAGCTGATTCACAGATCACCGACAAGTGAACTCGGACGATACAACGCACCCTAAGTAGTAAAGGGCAGAGGGAAATTCTAAGTAGTAAAGGGCAGGTAGAGGGACTAGATCTCGAACTAGATATTGTTCACTTTTGCACGTGCTTCTGTATTGTTAAATGCACTACTTGTTTTATTCACAGAATAATTGTGAATTATTATTATATATTTAGTGCTTTCTAGTGTATTGTGTTAGTTTAGTGTTTTAAAAGATTTTGGACATCATACACTATAACTGTTGAAATGGAAACGAAAAGCAAACGAAAAGAATTACAGTCAAGGACAATTGTTTTAAAAGTGTACAATTATTTGAAAATAATTTTTCCCCATGAAAATAAGGGTAAAATTAAGAATTGACTGATTGAAGCCACTGGCGTGTCTTTGATGATTATCAGGACAGGTTGACAGGATTATACATGAACATATTGGTTCGACTGCAACAGAAAATTGTAGTAAGATTAAGATTGCTTCTCCCAAAAAACGTAAAAGGAGGTCTACAGTAACAAACTTGCCGGAGTGGGGAAAAATGACATAAATCACGATATATAATTTTCATAAAACAGAAAAGTGTCGCGTGTCACTAACACACCTACAAGCAAAGTTAACCGCTGAATACGGCTAGAACTGGCAAACGCTCTTCACTTAATACTATTGTGAAAGGATTAGGTTTTACGTGGAAAAAACTAAGGATAATCGGCAGCTCTTGATAGAGAGTGATAAAGTGACATATGTGCACTTTGACTAAATTATCTTAATAAAATATTATAGAAGTGAAAGTACCTACACCAATTATATTTTTAGACGAATCTTATATTTATTCATGCTGGCCATACCATTTCCAAGAGTTGGTCAGATGGCAGTAATGGTTTGTGTAAAAATAGTTCTAAAGGAAATCACGTAATCATTGTCCACACAGGAGGAGACATACAATGATGGACAATGTGAACAATGATTTCATAGATGATTGCCTTTTAATATTCAAATATGGATCAAAGTCTGGCGATTATCACAATGATATGAACTCTGAGAATTACGAAAAGTGGCTAAATGAGAAACTGATTCCAGGTTTAACACCCCATTCTGTAGTTGTCACGGATAATGCACCTTACCACAATGTAAAATCGACAAGGCACCAACAAGTAATTCTAAAAAATCATCATCATCATCACAATATTTACAATTTCCTAGAAATATATTCTACCATGTTCTAGGAATTCTCCGCCTTTAAATTTGTGTCACTTTATTTATTGAGTTTTCATGTTGTCTTAAATAAAGTAATTTTAAGTTATGTAGGTGCCATTTGGTTCGGTGTAGTATATGAAGCAATGAATAAACAATAATAATACCTAATCTTTGGTAGATCAATCCAGTTGGCTACGTAGTGTAAAGCGTTATTTTGCCAATAATGACCGATCTCAAACATATTAAACAGATGTGATATGTAACTCTTCTACAGAATCAGAATATTTTTACCGGCGCCAGGGGCTGGAACAGTGGTTTATCAATATGTTTAACTGTTGACTATAAGATGAATAAAACACATAATCCTTATGTAGGATTGATGTTCCGGTGATTTGAGATTTGGCTTGTTTTAATATTGCATGGCATCTGTTAATCTCAAAACGGGTGGATAACAATTTTGCCACAAGGCAGCCGATTTGTAATTTGTAATCACCTTACATTAAGGCCATGAGGTTATTATTGATGTCATATTTGACATAAAATGCCAACGCACATTTAATTCCCAAAAAATAATCTTCAAGTTCACTTTTTATTATGACAGTCATTTTGGATTTAAATAACAGGCATATTTAGAAAGACATATTTTTTACAATTACATTAATATATTACATAATTAGACCCCGTAGGCCAGGGTTTGATTCAAGAGACGGATTTTGTGTACCTAATGTACTATACCGGGTGTCAACGGATCTATTAGACAAGCCATAACTTCTAGAGTATTGGATGTATCAAAATGAGATTTGGTATAGGTAAATGGTAGAGGAAGAGGAAAGTTTTTGCATATTTTTCACGTTTAGGTTACTTCCGGTTTCACCGGAAATGGCTTCAATTTTGAATTTTTAAATGGAACACCCTGTATATTTTTACAAATTTGAATTTCTGAGACAATTTTGGACTAGAAAATGACATTTTAAAAAGTTTTTTCGCCTACTTGATTTTTTTAGAGCCATTTTTAATATTGCATCTAGGTGGCCATGATTGCGCGCAAACTAATCTGAAGGCCTTAGATGATGTCAGAAAAATGTAATCGCAAAGTTTTAGTGATTAGTATGGTAGATAGGAATGAGACAAGTTGGCAAAATTACTTTTTTATATCTAACTATTTTTTTTCAAATGGCAACACTTTTTAGACAAGCACTTTTCAAAAGGGATTTTTTTTGCGAATCGAACGATACTAAATTCATTGTGATTGGATTAAAAATAAGCTCATAAAATACATTTACTTCAGTGAAGTTTTTAATAAATTCGTATACGAGTATTATACTTTAAAAGTTTTAATGTCATTTTCTAGTCCAAAATTGTCTCAGAAATTCAAATATGTAAAAATATACAGGGTGTTCCATTTAAAAATTCAAAATTGAAGCCATTTCCGGTGAAACCGGAAGTAACCTAAACGTGAAAAATATGCAAAAACTTTCCTCTTCCTCTACCATTTACCTATACCAAATCTCATTTTGATACATCCAATACTCTAGAAGTTATGGCTTGTCTAATAGATCCGTTGACACCCGGTATATTCAGATTTCAGATATAAAAGTAATACAATTAATAGTCATATCTGACAGTATATTTAGAATTAATTTCTACATATTAACAGGCAGCGGTGACAAGGCACGACCTCCTAAAATTTTCTCAATCGGCTATTATGAAACGAACAATACACTCAGAATTTCAGTCAACCAGAGCACACTTGCTAGCTGCCAAAGTTGTGGAAACCAAAAATGCGGAGTCTATTGCGAGAGTGGTGGAGGACAGTTTCAATGTATTCTGGAAAGACAATCACGAATAGAATAAGGACAAATTTTTTTTATTTATAACGGACACCGCAAGATGTATGAAAGCAATTTGAAGAGATATGGCGGCCACCAGCGGTGGACGTGAGTTAGAAAAGTGTGAAAAAGTAGTGGAAAAAGTTGAAAAAAAATGTAATTACTGCTAAAATTCTGTTGTAGGCGCGATAAGTTGTATTAAATGTGAAAAATCTTGGCACAAAAGCTGCTCATCACGAGTAAAAACTTTTAAACAATTCACGTGTGAATCGGGGTTATGTTGCCTTGAAACAGATGAAACTAAAATTTACAATCTACTGGCTACCCTGGTATCTGGATTAGAAGTAAAAACCAAGGAAAATGTTCTACTAAAACAACTAAATTTGGAAATGAACAAAAAGAACATTTTACTAAAAGAAAAAATTGATAACCTCAAATCAAACATGTGCTCCACAGAAAACTACCCAAATTATGCATCCGTTGTAAAAATACTATCAAACCCACGCAGAACAACGTTAGTGGAATCTTAATAAAACCTAGAAATACTCAAGACTCTAAAAAAACTGAACAAGATATAATAAAAAACCTAAACCCGGCTGAACTAAAAGTCAGTATAAACAACATTAGGCAAATAAGTAATGGTGGCATAATTATTAAATGTAACAGGAATGAGGATGTGGAAAAGGTAAGGAGTGCAGCCGAACAAAACTTGAAAAATTATAATATTGAGGAAACTAAACCGCAAAAGCCAAAGATAAAAATTGTTGGTTATCAGGGAAAACTAACTGAACAACAAATAGAGTCTAGTATCAGAAGCCAAAATAACATCATAAATGATAACGATGAATTTAAAGTAACATATACCAAATGGAAAAAAAAACAGTACCGAGGCAACTATATTTGCTGAGTGTGCACCGAACCTGTTCCACAAAATCAATAACCAAAAGAAGTTATATATTGGCTGGCAGCGTTTGATGGTGTATGAAGATTTGAATCTAACGAGATGTTTTCACTGTCAAGGCTATAGACACTCGTCAAATAAGTGCAAGAACAAAAAGGTATGTAAAAATTGTTCTGGGGAGCATGAGGAAAACCAATGTAATGAAAATGTGATAAAATGTAACAACTGTGATATAGCGAATAGAAAATATGGGAAGTATGATATACTCCATGCAGCTGACAATAAAGAATGTTCTACGTACAAGTACCTTCTGGCAATACAAAAAACCAGAATAAACTATGGACTAAGAAATGACTGGTAAATTTTTAAGCGATCTAGAACCAAATGACATTTTTTCTAACTGTGGTGCTACTGTAGAACCAGACGAATTGTCAAAAATTTGTGAAATTAAACGCAAGTCTTTTAACTTAATACATATTAACATAAGAGGTATCAGCACAAATTTTGACAATCTGTTGGTTTTCTTAGAAACATATGATCTCTTTATATGTGATATATTAATTTTAAGTGAATGTCACAAAATAGATTCAACATCAAACTTTAACATTGTAGGGTATAACATATACTATGACAGTGGTGTTTTCAATACCTGGGATGGCCTTATTATTTACACAAAAGCTCATTTAAACCCAACAATAACTACTCAGATATTGCCTACCTCTAATATATCAGTGACTCAAATATCTATAGAAATTAATAGACAAAAATATAAAATACATGGGCTGTATAGATCTCCTTCCTCAAACGTTGGACATTTTCTTGATGACATAGATCAGTATTTAAGGGGTAGCAATACAAATGATGTAGAAATTCTGACTGGTGATGTGAATATAGATCTAATGAATAATGATAACCCTGAAACGAATAAAATCTTATCAATCATGGCTTCGCATGGCTTCTTGCCTATGCATCGTAGCATTACCCGACCTGAAAGTGGTACCTGTTTAGACCACGTTTTTAAAGCAAAAACTAAAGACTAAAAATGTATTGTCATGTTATGTGATAAATTATGAGGTATGTGACCACTCAGCAATAATGTTTAATGTTTCAAACCAAAATCTTCGTGATTTTCAAAATAACACAAACCAACAAAAAATTTCAAAACTATCGACTTTGAAAAGTTAAAAAATCTAGCAAAACAAACAAATTGGAACGATATTAATTATGATAACCCAGAAGTTGCAACAAAAGACATCCATTAAACAAATTAAAAAAAATTAAACCTTGGATAACAACCGGAATAGTTACATCAATAAAAAACGATAAATTGAAAAAGGACTTAAATTTATTAAAACCACTAAAAATAACTATTATAGAGATATAGAAAATATGGGAATATGGGAAAATATATGAAAACTCTTTTGATATAAAAAAAGTATATAACATTGTGTCTGAAGCTACAAACGAAAAACGCAAAGACAGAGATACACAAATTCAGATACTTGATAAAACAAATTCTCTTTTAATGGATGAAAAAATGATTGCTAATTTTACTAATGAATATTATGTTGATGTAGGAATAAAAATGGCAGAAGCTATCAAAACACCATCTGATCAAATACAATTGCCCCAAGGCACAATTTCCTCAATGTTCATGACACCAGTATGTAAAAACGAACTTATAAAACATATCAATTCTTTAAAAAATAATTGCAGTCCTGGAATTGATGGCATATCTTCCAAAATAATAAAAACTCTTCACATCCATATCCTAGACTCATTGGTACGTATCACTAACCAGATTTTTACAACTGGAATAGTTCCTAATAGCTTTAAAACATCAATTGTAACCCCAATATATAAAAACTCAGGAAATAAACAAGATATAAGCAACTATCGGCCAATCAGCGTGATTAATAACCTAGGTAAAATCTTTGAAAAATGTATTAAAGTAAGACTCATTGAATTTATGTCTGTTGGTAATGTGATATCGAAAAGTCAGTTTGGATTTATAGAGGGCTTAAGTACTACTGATGCAATATATGAACTAACAAGAGATATTACTCATAATCTTGATGAAAGAAAAAAGGTAATTGTAACCTTTCTGGATCTAGCGAAGGCATTTGACACGGTCTCCCACACACTGCTTCTTGAAATACCTACTTGAGGGATATGGAGTGAGGGGTACCGTGATGGACGTTTTCAAGAGTTACCTCTTGGACCGGACTCAATATGTCAAGATTGGATCACAGTTGAGTGAGCCTTTAAAAGTAAAAATTGGGGTGCCGCAAGGCACTGTACTCGGACCCATACTTTTTGTTCTATATATTAATACACTGTGCAATCTTGACATAGAGGGTAAAGTCATATCTTATGCTGATGATACCGCAATTATATTCTCAGGAAATAGCTGGACGGAAGTGAAAGATATACTTGTTAGTGGTCTCCGTAAAGTTAAAACTGTACTAGATGGTCTTAAACTTACACTTAACACAAAAAAAACCAATTATATTGCATTTTCCATAACAGCGGTAAGTAGACCAAGTTTTAATGAAATAGATATAGACTGTTTTAATGAGCCCATTAAAGAAGTCTCTTTTACCAAATACCTAGGCGTCATGATTGACTGTAATCTGAAATGGAATAAACACATGCAATATCTATGTAACAAAATAAGATTCTTAATTTACAAATTCTATTTATTAAGGGAATTCCTAAACAGAAAACTACTTATAATGATATATAAAGCCCTTGTAGAACCTCTAATAAATTACGGAATACTAATATGGGGAGGCACATATAATATTCATCTTCAGCCACTAAAAGTAATTCAGAATCACATCGTTAAAACAATATTTAGGAAACTTAAACTCTACCCTACTGTGCTTCTGTACAAAGATGAAATTTGCAATGTAAAAACACTTTACATTTTCTCAATATGTGTCTTTGTACACAAAAACTTAGATAAGCAAAAATTCATATCCAATACCCATGATCATAACACCAGGAGTGTGACAAATAAGCTTATTTGCATTCCATATAGTCGAACAAATATTAACCAAAAATTTATTACTCATAAGGCATCCCAGGTTTACAACAAAATCCCACTTTCCATAAAAAACATTAAAAGCTTTAAATGTGTAAAGCATATGTACAAGTTAACTTCCACTGCTTCCATTAGAATTTATTTATTTTTTTCTTTTTTTCTTCCTAGGACACCATCATGTACATGTACAAACATGATTGTAACAAAGATGGTTTTCTTTTGAGGTATTGTGATTTGATTGTTGCCCATTGTACTGTTGGGTATAATGATATCTGTGGTCTTACTATATGTTAGAATCACTGATCTCTGCACATACAGATGCGTAAGCATCTAGGTGCAGTATATCTTGTTCTGTGAAATTGTAATTGTATTGTTTGTATTATTGAATTGTATTGTAATGAATTGTATTGTAATAATAATAATAAAATAAAGAACTGCGCAGATATTACAAAATAAATATGATTTTCTTCATATCATTTGTCTAGTTCAAAAATTGCATAGCATGGCAGAAACCGTCAGAGCGAATTAAGACCTGGTTTGTCTGACCAGAGGAACTCAAATTATTTCGGCGATATAGCAAAAAAAAAGTTCGTTAGCATATCCGGTAAAATCCAATACATGTGTAGTAAATGTGAGCGGTTTGTAAAGAAGATCAGAGCGAAATTTTGGTAAAATGTGCGATTGTTTGTATCAGCAGTTTATCAGTATCAAGCTCGTTTTGATTTCAACAATTTGAAATGGCACAGTCACGAAACTTGTTGGAAATATTGTATTCCTTTATATTTTTAATGGTAGAAATTACTTTAATGACTAAAGATGTCCGTCCGCAAGAAATATCATAAATTAAAACTTTTTTGCGTTATATGCAAAAATTAAAGTTGGACATGAAAATAACACAGTATTTGGGCAAAATTCCGGAGGAAGTGGGAGACTCTGATGTGTCAGGACAGGTATGTTCCACTGAAATATATCTCGTAACGAATTGAGATTGTACATAGAAATCACACAGACAAAACTTTTGAATTAAATAATTCTGTGAACTTCTGTAACGAAAATTTCATTAATGGCAATCAATGGCCACTATTAGGCAATATATATTACCCATAGGTAATGCTGGTCCTATAAGTAAATAAATTAACATGCAATGAGTATTGTCTGATAGTATAGAAGTGCTTTTTCTATCTTAATTTTTGAGTTTCATTTTTAATATTCAATAATTAATATATTATTGCCTTAATAGTTGTGACAATTTAATCAGTTTAGGTATCTTATGTAGTTGTATAAGTTAGTTGTTATACAACTACTATATATATATAGTTGTATTCCAGTTAAATGGAAAAATAATTTTTTGGTTAGGGTTAATCGTAGGTTTAATGATAATAATCATGATGATCAATAAAAAAAAATCCTGGCATCTACAAGGTGGTACAAAAATTAATATTAATTATAAAACTTTAAATCTGCACCCTACTGTTAGCTTAGCCGGAGCTAATGTCAAGGAATCTAATTAATTAGAGCCAATACAAAAAATTAAAAAGGTTCTGTGAACTGTGATCTTTTTCGTGCTATATCGCCGAAATATTTCGGGACAATCTGGTCAAACAAACCAGGCCTTTACCCCAAAGTTGACAGGCTCATTTGTAGGGTAAAAAAAAATATTTCTGAAAGCTCCTGACCGCACCCGGCTGTTTTTAGAGATGTTTGCCTATATCCCACTGCCATCAAAACCCATTAATACAGGAAGATGGACATGGATTCAATTGTCTGAATACTAGTTATTTTTAAAATATAAAACTGATGATTTAACAATTTGACAAAAATCAGGCTGTGGCAATTGCTACTGCTCAGCAATTCATGATGGATCCATGTGTTCATGAAAATTCAAAAGAAATTCACAACTTCTTTTACCCGATTCCATCCAGACAGACGGTGTGTCTAGTGTCCATAGAATGAATTCTGTCTACGATTTGCATCAACACCTTACATTGACAACAGGAGAATGTTCAGAATGTATAAAACAAAAAATGATGTTAAAAATTAATACTGCTAGTGTTAACTAATTTATTTACGGAAAGACTGCTAATCACTGTACATTTGCAGCTTGCACAATTAGAAGAGGCAAAGAGGAGACTTGCCTGCCTTTTCCCGAAGGTTACTATGCCTTTACATCTACAGGTCACTGTGCTGCATCATTTTGCAATGATTCCTGCAAGCGGCGGCATTTAATGCTTACCTACCAATTCAGTCTTTCTGCGTTAAGTATAAAAATAGGACCTAAGTTGCGAAACTAGTTTAATATTTCATCTTTTTACTTTAACTGAACTTAAGTTGATTCTTGAATAAGTTATGTATGTTACTAACAAATGTTAGTAAATATGTTTCTGCCATTACTAAGTTTAGTAGCCTGATATTTTTATCACCATATTTATTTTGCAACATTTCTTGTCGACTTTTCATGAATATTAGACAAATTTATATTTAGTTTATAAAGTAGTGATATTGCTGAAAAATAAATACAATTAAGGTATTATAAGCAACTGTACAAATGAAATTTTAGTTTTCTTATTTACTTCAAACAATACTAGAAACTTGGTATCTCAGCAGTTATTGTCCCTGCACTGTCGGTCCCAGATTTAATGATGATTCAAGAGCCATAATAGTCTGTAACGGCAGGTGTCATAGTGGCAATTTCTAACTGAAGGCTAAAGTGTCAACAGTCTTTTTTTTATATATCAGAGACGATTGTATCATACTGTATGTTGAGGCAAATTGCCACTTTGAACAGACATAAATAGAAAATAAAAAAAATTTACCCCTCTCTTGATGTGCCTGTTAGGAACGCAATTTTAGCCATATTGAGTAGAAATACACGCTGGACAATCAATAATTGTTTCAAGTGGAAGCATATGCACCCATTATGTGTATGGAGGCGAGTCAGATAACTAGTTAGTCGGTTATAATATGTGGTATATCAATGTAAAAATAGGGTTTTTAAATATTTATTTATTTTCAATACACTGCTCAGACAGAAATATGCAAAAACCCAATATGGTTGCCAAAAGAAACAGTGAACCTGATGATGGTTTATTGGCAGTGAAACGTTTTCTGAAAAATTTGGCTACATTAGCTTAAAAGAGTCTAAAAAGTGTTCTAATAAAGTATCTTCTGTTTTTTAATTTGATATCAAATAACTTTTCCTATTTAACCAAATCTCTATTATTGATAATAATAAAGTTAGCCATATTAACCTACCTTAAGTGGGACACCAGGTACATTTCCAAAAATGTATTTTATCTTAGGAAGATCACTACAAATAAGTCAAGTATAGTAAATTTTAACTGACCTGACTATTCCAATTTTGTTGTTGTCCATATTGACCATAATAATTCCAATTACTATAACCACCATATCCTTGCTGCTGGCCACTAGTTGATCCACTACTACCACCATATTTCCACTGGCTACCCCAATTCTGATTTCCTCCATATCCCCCACTTCCACTTCCGCTACCACTTCCAAAGTTTTGTTGATTCCAACCTTGACCTCCCCAGCCACCACCAGACCAACTCCCATGTCCTCTATTACCTCCTTGAGGGCGATTTCTATTATAATTCCCTCCTTGACTGTGAACATCTCTAGATCCATGATCCCGTCCACTTCCTGTGGTGAAATATAAATTTGAAAACATAAAACGCATTGAAAATGCCAGAATGAAATGTGTCATCTTTAGACATAATATAGACAGGATGTACTTTAAGTCTATGTTATAAATTAAAGGGGTGATTTCCTGGTGTCTGAGGTTACTGGTTTGCAAGATAGAAGTCGTAAAATTTTTTGAAAAATACCACGTTTTCAATTATTTCTGAAGCAGTATGACATAGACTGAAGAAATTTGGCAAAGTGATATAGCTGATAAAAGGCAATAGGCTATATTTTCAAATAAATGTATCAACCAGTGAACCAAAGAACTAAATAAACCTGTGCTAAACGAAAAAAGTTATAAAGATTCTTGCAGACTCTTGCACCTGTCACATATTTTATAAAATGCCAAATATTTCCAAAACGGGTGGGTTTAGCTATAGGATATGTTATATATTTTTTAGGGCCGGTTTATCAGTGCACGGTTATGTACTTTAACTGTTGGTTAAGTATAAGCTGTCGGTCAAAATAACGTCAAACTGTTTATTAGTATCCTGGTTAACACAAACTGTAAGCTAAAGTCTTGGCTATTTTAGCAGACGCTTTATTTGCCTGTTAAGGAAATAGCTGATGGTCATAACGGCAGACAACTGAAAGTAAGGTTATAAACATCATTTCCTGGGTTTGTAATAATAAAATTATAATGTATTTTGAAGAAATCGACATTAGTGATGAGGACATCATCAATACCCTACAAATTTCATACCTATTTATTTCAGTTGTAAAACAATAATGAACTACAAATTATGAAATAACGGTTTTAGTAACAAGAAAAACTAAATTACAGTAATTGTTGGAAATGTCCCCCGTTTTGTTCGATGCACAAGTTGACGCGCCTCCTGTGAAAAGCGTTTTGCAGGCTCCTCTTCCATACGTTGACGAACGTCATTGACAACTTCTTCTGTACGAACTCTTGGCCTACCAGCACCTTTTTTATGAGTCACACAACCAGTTTCACGAAACACTTCAACACAATTTGTAAGGCACGCATAAAAATTGTCCGGTAATATTGCCACGTTTGGGAAGTGCTCTCGAAAATTGTCCAAACACAAACGTTGACTGTATTGCCAATTTCCATTAACTAGCGCATCCGTTTGAAAATAGGCTTCAATCATGAAAATTTTGTGCTGTGTGCTGTGTGGTAAGAGGCATGATTCAAAAACTGGATTAGAAAATTTCAGCACAATGACTTGACAGATTCTGACACAACAAAACATATTCAAAAATTTAAAGTAAGACATGTTTTACATTCCACAACCACCCTTGACCAAGATAATTTTTGATATCCCGGTATCTTTGGTTAGTATTAGTATTTATGAATTTGCAGCGTTGCCTACCTTTCCAACGTATATTTCCTTTGGTGCATTTCACGTCCTCACTTTATTTTTTATTTACTTACCTTAATTCAAAAATGTTTTTCCGGTCACGAAATAATTTACACAATATTATTTTTTAACTTTTGAGATAATTTTATTAGAGAAAAACAAGTCGCAGGATATCGAAACTGAGACATATTCTTTAAATTTGCTACAAATTTGTAGCTCCTGCAACACTGGTCACTTTTATCTGACAAGCATCTGACTGAACCTATGTTGCCAAACTGTCATTTTATGTAGCTGGCGGCTTTGTAACTGCCAGCTAATTGAAGACAAGATAAACATTTGTTACTGTAACAGGCACTTTGACTGACAGCTGTCTGACTGACACATTTAACCGTGCACTGATAAACCGGCCCTAACTCAGACTGTTATTTTCGGAAATCCAAAAATATATAGGTGTTTTATTTAAAATAAGTAAGTTGACATAGACTTCTGGTATAACCGAAAGTAGAAAACAATCGAAAATATTTTTAAATATAGATCTCCTGGCAACATGACATCTGTAAAAATTTCAAATTTATATCCCTATTAGTTTTGGAGTTACGTCTAACAGGCAGTCACCGTGAATGACCCTGAAGTAGCAACCCTTTCTGGTTTAAGTAGCAATCTCACCATAATATGCTATTTCAACCTAACCTATGTGAATGTTTATACAAAGTTCATTGAATTCTGTGTTTTTTTGATAATAAATATCAGTACCGTATTTATTTTTTGTAACTTCTTGGACAGTGGTTTAGTTTTGGTATGGTAGTTTTAAGGTTTATTGATACATTTTTAAAAAACAGATTGTATCTACTTTATACTGCTTTCGACCATAAAGTAGGTATCACTCATAATGGCTCGTAGATTTGTAGTTAATATGAGTGCAATATTTTCTTTTTTCGGTGAAACTGGGTTCGTAGCCACAAAAGTTAAACATTTTATGTATATATGTAATATAATTTTTAAAATATGTAGTAAATATGAAAAAAACACAATAAGAGCAAAAAATTAAAAAAAGAAAAGTTCGTGAAATTCTTGAGATTTTAATTTTGAAATGAATGAAAAATTTAATTGAACCAATAATAGAAGACTGAACACTCATAAAGGCAAGCACGATTAGTGGATATTGGACGACGTTCAATAGGATGTCTCTAACAAACCGTCTGTCGCAGGTCTAAGGGCCGGTTTTTCAATGCACGGTTAACGTAATTTAACCTAGAGATAACTACAAGTTTAGAATGAGAATAGTTATTCATAAAATGTTCAAAGTAAATCACATTCTAAACTTATAGCTAGCTTAACTGCTGGTTATACCGGGTTAACCGAGCATTGAAAGGGCGACCCCAAGTCCTTGGCGCAGATATCCAACTGCCGATTACTAACACAGAAGAGAATCGCCAATCGATCGATTGGCGTAAAATAGAAATTGAACTAAATCTCGTACGTATATTACGTGCTACGGATAAAAATATGTAATTTTATGAAAAATATGACGAAATTATGAAATAAATATGCAATACAGCAAAAATATGTAGTTTATCTTAAAATATGTAACTCAACGCAGTATTTTAGTTATATATTTTTTCCTCAGTATCCTCTGGATTTGTCAATAAATTGTTTTACGATAATGTTTCTGTACTCCAAGAAGTACCTACCTACAAGCCACTGTGAAAAATGTTCTCTTAAAAAAAGTTAAGCACACACAAAACAAACTTTCACACGGGCACATAATATATAATAAATAATGGCGACATAGGTTAAGTTGTACTTTATTCTGCACATTCGTCATACAATTCAAATATATGCCCTCAGCAATATCTCTTTTTTAATATAATATGTTCCCATTAGTTACCTATTTGTATTTATGAGTATTATTTAATAATTTAACTATGCAGAATGAGTACTTTCCTCTATTAAATATGTTTGCTGATGTCACAATGATCTATTTTCATATTTCTATTGACTTTGCCATAAATAAAATACACATCTGCCGTTTCTAAATTAGTATACATAATTTTAAATTAATTAAAGTAACAACGGAGACAAAAAAAAAAGAACAACTGAACTTCTTAAGTTAGTACTTTATTCATTTGTCCACTTAATTTGAAAGTTGTCAAATAACAAGAACAGTCCACTATTCAAAATTAAATCTAAACAAAAATTGGTTACTCGAAAATAGTTTGCTTCTACGAAGACAATACAAAAGACCTTTTTTTATTAGAAATACAACATTTGATACAACAATTGAGAAATACAACAATTGAGGGAAGCACATTTTAAAATTAATGACACTTATAAAGGGTGTCCCAAAAAAGTGCGGCGTGGAAAAGCATATATTTACCTGTATTTGCCTGTCAATAGAAGCCTCTTTAGGTTCTCTATTCAACAATAATTTTTTTTTGCATTTGATTGCAGCCATGCCAAGTTACCATAGACACTGGTGTTTACGAGTTGAGTAAACACTCCCCCTTCCGTAAATTGTTATTTATCAGATGGACAGGCATATTAATGCTTTAGTTATTGCTGTTACTTATCTTTTATATGGTTAATCTGGGGTTGAGAGATTAAAGCAAAATCAATATTCTTGTGACTTTAAAGTTCTTTTGCTGAATGAAGTGAAGTAAATTGTATAATCAATTTGTTGAGCATGAAAGAGCTCTATTATATCTACTATATGTAGCTCTAAGAACTACTATTACATCAAATACCAAGAACATGACTTTTTATTATGAGAAATTCACAACAGTAAAAATATCGCAACCCTTAATATACTTTACGTCTTTAGATTAGATCAAAATTAGAACATGCCTATGTTGATTGGACTATTTAACTATATTATATATCATTTATACTATAATATCATCTATACTATACAACTACATATAAAATTTAGAAAAAGTTCAGCGGATATATGTTAAGTACAAAGGTGTTTGTCCAATCCATTTACTGGGACCCGTCCGATGGTTATTATCTAGATTTAATATAAATAACCTAGCATTATGGCGGGCATACTTTATTGTACTTTTTTTGCACAAACTAATCAACAAAATAAGACTGTCCTAATCTACGTTTCTCTTAATATTCCATTCTTCCAAACTCACTCTTATTTTACCCAATCAAGATAAAATCAATTCCAAAGCGCATAGCCCCAAAATTAATTCCAAATATACTCTAATTGCATGATTTGTTAGACTATACAGGAGTCTAGTAATTATGTACATTTGTTAACACAACATTTTCTTACCTCTCCATTCTCTAACTGGAGGACCTCTGTTATTACGTCGATCTCTATTCCAATTACTACCTCCAGATCTCTGATTACTCCATCCTCCTTGTCTAGGACCTCTAGGATCATACCTCTGATTATGGTAACTTCTTTCACGAAAGTTTTTACCACGATAATCATTTCCTATAACAAATATGTACTTGTCTTTTTTTATCACATAACAATAATGCATACTTTATAATGTTCACCAGTGTGAATGAATTGTATAATACAGTCTTTATTTGAGAATACTTACGTCTATTTTGCCACCTGTCATCTCTTCGTCCAAATCTTTTTTCAGTCCCATATCCTGCTTCTTTTCCTGCAGCATTGTACTTTTTCACAATTTCTTTTGCTTCAGTTTCTTCAAGTTCTGCATAAGTAACCTCCTCTAACCAATCACTCTTTTCTGGTAATGACATGGCAGCTAAAATTGAACAGAATTATACTATACATACTTGATTTAGTAATGGTCTTTATTAGATCTGCACTTTACCAAAAGTCAATTTTCAAAGTTTCTATACGGTCGGTGTGTACTGATGTTAGACTGTAGCCCCATTTTTTCAAACCTTTTCGTTCTTTTTTGAATCCGTTATCCCTATTATTAAAGGAGATACACAACTAAAATGGAAATGCAGTATATGCGATAATCGGCCACACGTCAGTTTTGAATTAAAATGCAGCATTGTGAAAATAAGGACGGCTATGGGAAAACAAAAATAAGAAGCGTCAAATTTGCAAACGTCAATTTTGTTTAATTTGGGTCGCTGTTGTAGTATCGAAATGGAGCGGCAAATAAAAAATTTTAACCGTGATGAATGTGTGCAAGTGATATCATTGGTCGGGGAAGGATTAAGCTATCGTGCAATAGCTGAGAGGCTTGGAGTTTCTCATACAATATCCCGCATTACTCAACGCTTTGAAGACCCCAATGATCACAATAAACGTCGTGCACAAGGAAGACCTCGAGGAACAGCCGCGATTCATGATCATTTCATTCGACTGCGTGCTTTGAGAAAACGATTTGTAACAAGTAGAAGTCTGCAAGTACAACTTAGTACCACTCATAATGTCCATACAAGTGTATCGACTGTAAGAAGACGTCTTGCAGAACATAATTCAAGTGTTAGAATTCCAGCCACAGGACCGAAGTCAAACGTAAACCATCGTAGAGTGCGATTACAATTCGCTAGAGTGCATGTGAATTGGAATCTTGACGACTGGGAGCGTGTCTTGTTCACTGATGAGTCCAGGTTTTGTTTATACAGCTCCGATCGACGCGTAAGGGTGGTCCGACAACCAAATGAGCGTTACTCTCAATACAATATTCGGGAGAGGGTATCATTTAATGGAGGTTCTGTAATGGTTTGGGAAGCAATATGTAATGTAATGTAAGTTCTGCAATGGACAGCTCGTACAGAACTAGTTCCTTTACGTGGAGGTTCCTTCACCAGTGCACAATATATTGAGGAAATTTTATCCGACCATGTTGTCCCTTTTGTCCCAAATATTGGCAATAATTTCTTATTAATGCTTGACAATGCAAGGCCACATGTAGCTCGTATAGTTCAAGAATATCTACAGAAGGTGGGCATTGAAACGCTGGACTGGCCTCTGCGTAGTCCAGATCTCAATCCTATAAACCATTTGTGGAACAGTTTGGGTCGGCAACTTAGAAATCATCAGCCGATCGCCGCCTCGCTTGACGAAATTGAAAACATTCTGAGAGAAACATGGAACAATATTGACCAAGACCAGATTACGCATCTGATTTCAAGTATGAGTAGTAGATGCCAAGCCGTTATTAGAAGTAAAGTGAAAATACACGGTATTGATTTTCTTTGTCCGTTTTGATGATTTTTGTTCTTTCTATTAAATTACTACATTACTACATTTTCATTTTAGTTGTGTATCTCCTTTAATAATAGAGACAATGGGTTCAAAAAAGAACGAAAAGGTTCGAAAAAAATGGGGCTACAGTCTAACATCAGTACACACCGACCGTTTTAATCACAGCATTCCACAGGGTATTGCAAAGTTCATGAAAAAAACTTTACTTCATTGTAACACCCTGTGTATGCTCAAAACTGAAATTCGAATAAGAGATATTACCATAGTGCCCTTTCGACTTTTGTGAAAATAATAGTATCTTCCTTAGTTTTCACATTTCGATAATGAATATTGGTATTCGTTTAGTATCAGCCATGGCGAATATTTTGCTGTATATAAATGTTTTGTAAATTATACAGGGTGTTAATAATGTCGTAGCACTTTTGGAAAACTGTAAGGGCCAATATCTCGTTTATTTTAAATGGAACACCCTGTATGTTTTTAATGGATCAGATACAGAATTAAAAACTCTATCGATCCATATTAGTATATTATATACCCAAAGGTAATATTTTTCGAGTTATTTTGAAATTTAAAATACCTATTTTACTCTTTGGTTACAGGTAAACATAAATTATGAGCCTTGAGGGCTTGCAAAACAATAAATTTTTTTGTCAGTTTGATAATAATTGTTAAATAACGCGTTGCATGATAGTACCTAGGTATTTTTATAAAATAAATAACAATTTTGAAGAACGAAAAGACATTATGTATGTTCTTGGTGAGGCATCCGAAAATTCACTTTTGGCATCACGTTTGTATGCAGAGAAATATCCGGATCGCAGGCATCCACGTGGTGAAGCATTTCAAAGGCTTAAAACAAGACACGATGAAACTGGCAAGTATATCATATCCTAAAAAGCGACAACCAAAAAGAAAACTCACTAAAGACAGGGAATTCGAAATTTAAATTTTTTGAACGGAGATTTTCCAAATAGATGGATTGGTCGACGGGGTCCAGTAAATTGGCCTGCCCGTTCTCCAGACCTTACATATCTGGATTTTTTTCTATGGAGATACGGAAAGAATTAGACGTTGCTTCCAAAACATTACACCAGATATTCTAAGAAATGTGCAAGTCTCATTTCGAACAAGACTTTAATTGTGCATTCAGCAACAGCGTGGACTGTTTGAACATGAAATAAAATAAAATTTGACGAGACTGTTTAAGCTTACGTTAATCTTTAGAAGGGTTGAGCAAAATCTCATTTATATTCAAAAAATCAAAAATTTATTTTTATTACATTGTATTGATAACTTTTTAAAATATCATGTTACGTTAGTTATTTATTTGAATAAATTTGAAAAAAATATATATTAAAAGAGTTTGATTTAAATCATGATTTTAATTATGATTTAATTTTACTTGATAATGAAAATTTATTGTTTTCCAAGCCATAATTTATGTTTACTCGTAACCAAAGAGTAAAATATTTTAAATTTCAAAATAACTCGAAAACTATCACCTTTGCGTATATAACATACTAATATGGATCGATGGAGTTTTCAATTCTGCATCTGATCCATTGAAAATATACAGGGTGTTCCATTTAAAATAAACGAGATATTGGCCCTTACAGTTTTCCAAAAGTGTTACGAGATTATTAACACCCTGTATAATTTATAAAACATTTATATACAGCAAAATATTGGCCATGGCTTATACTAAACGAATACCAATATTTATTATCGAAATGTAAAAAATAAGGGAGATACTATTATTTTCACTAAAGTCTGCATTTGTCATTTTTTAAACAAAATATTAAATATCTCGGTAATTAAAAAGTTTAGCTATAACAAATGTTATATGGACTGAAAGCACTTGCGATGGGTAATCCAATAACCTAATAATATACAGGGTGTTCCATTTAAAATAATAAAGTTTTTATATGTTTGGAAGGATATGAACACCCTGTATATCTGTAACTAATTTTAGATTGTAGCCCTTATTATTTCTGAAAACTTTTGTATTAGATATTTTTTTCTAAAGTTGGTAATAGTGTAGAAATAAAGGAATCCCAGACGAATGGGTCACCCTGTACAATTATAATCTATTTCTAGCTGTTGTAACCTATTTCTATGTGTGTAATAATAAAATTCTATTTCATTCAAAATAATAAGTATGTACCTACAGACTTGGACGAGACTGCTTAAAATTAATAAAATGTCTATCAATATTTTTTTCAATGTTGACTGTACTTGTACTAACATATGCTACTATGTAACAAGAATTTAAACATTCTCCTTACAGGCATATCATTTAAAAACTTTAGTGCCGATTTATTGCACATAATCTGTTAGCTTGACACCTGTTGCAAAATAACTAAGTATATAACAGAATGTATTTGAAGTAGTTTTCTGGATATGAACGGACAAATTAATATTAAATACAACAAATAATTTTTTTAAGCTTCCACAATGCCTTGAAATATTGATGTAATTAATCAATACTAATTATACTAGTAGGCTAGACAAGTAATTCCCTTGCCATATCCATTCCGCCAAGCTCAATATCCTCATACAAATATTAATCTCAAAGTTCTTTTGCTAACAAATAATAAATAGAATTGCATTGGTTTCTTTTAATTAAGGTTTATTTTCCCTTTTTGAATAAAAAAAATTACAATTGTTTTCCATGTGTAAACTAAACAAAACAACTTTTCCAGGTCGATTTGTAACAGAATTCTAATTAAAATGCAATATGTTATAAACTTGTCTTTATAATTTAGACTACAACAAAATTAATCCACTCAGAGCAGATGAATACCAGTAACCAGCAAGAAAACAGTATAAAAACTAATTAAACATAATGAAAGTAGCTTTTTTGTTTTTTTTTATCAAATAGAAGGCAGAAATTCCAGAAAATGTGAATTCAACAACTTTTCCAATATTTCTAAATTTTCCATTCTTTAATTTTGAAATATTGACAACCCTGTATTAGTCCTAGTAACAACTGAAGTGGAGCAACTCCTTATTTCAAATGGAATGATATATTTTTTATGGCATTTTTCCCATTAAGTTTCCCTATAACAAAATTAACTGTTTTTGATAATAAATATACAGGGTGCTTCAAATTCGATGCAATACATGGGGATCTCGGAAACGGTAAGAGATACGAAGTCGGTTAATTGGAGGCAAAGTTGCGTATTCAGGGGGGAAACATAATGGTGAAAAGAGATCAAGGCTAACTTGATTAGTTTTCAAAATATTTTGAAAAAACCGAAAATTTCGATTTTCGTTTTTGTTTTTTTGCGGGCCTATTTGATGAGGTATTCAAAAATAAAGAGCACTTTTCTATAGCAACTTTTTGCCCTTTATCGAATGGTGTTAGCGAATTTTCCGCAAATTCCGCATTTTTTTAAATACGGACATGATTTTTTTTTCAATTTTTTGGAATCATTTTTGTAACTTGATAGAATGCCACCATAAAAGGAACCAGATTTAAACGTTTTGTCTAAGAAAAATCCATCATTGGTATTTTTTTTTCGACTTTTGTTAATTCTAGATATTGAATAATATTTTGAGGTTTCATTTTTATTTACAATAAATAAACACAAGCTAATAATAAAACAACGAACTAACAACTATAAATTTTGATGTAATTGAATAAACAATGAATAAAACAACAAAATATGTTAAAACTATAAAAACCCTAAAGCAGATGTTGAAATAATCCTCCATCATTATTCATGCAGAGGCGTATTCGTCTTTTTAAGTTTTGAATAGATCTTTCGATGTCCCTTGCAGGTATTGCATTCAGAACACGAATAGTGGCATTTCTCAAATCCTCAATGTTACTATATTGATTCTTATATAAAACATTTTTAGTTCGTCCCCATAAGAAATAATCTAATGGGGATAAATCAGGAGTTCTTGCTGGCCATTCTATAGCAACATGATTTCCAATCCATCTGTTTGGAAATGTTTCATTTAAGTAGTTGCGCACAGTTTCTGAATTATGAGGAAATTTAAATAAAATTAAAAAATTCTAGATTGCTGAAAGCCATTTTTAAGTCCTTGATACTACATTGAAATGTGTTTGTCATAGAAACGTTTGCCTAGATAAAACTAAATTTATAAGAGGACCACCGGAAATTATTAATGATGAATTTTTCTTAGACAAAACGTTTAAATCTGGTTTCTTTTATGGTGGCATTCTGTCAAGTTTCAAAAATGCTTCCAAAAAATTGAAAAAAAATTCCAGGTCCGTATTTAAAAAAATTAATTTGATGTTGGTTTCCGGGAAACGAAACGTTTTTCGAAAAATTTACTAACACCATTCGAAAAACGGTAAAAAGTTGCTATAGAAAAGTGCTCTTTATTTTTGAATACCTTATCAAATAGGCCCGCAAAAAACAAAAACGAAAATCGAAATTTTCGGTTTTTTCAAAATATTTCGAAAACTAATCAAGTTAGCCTTGATCTCTTTTCACCATTATGTTGCCCCCCTGAATAAGCAACTTTGCCTCCATTTAATCGACTTCGTATCTCTTACCGTTTCCGAGATCCCCATGTATTGCATCGAATTTGAAGCACCCTGTATGGGCAAAATAAATATTACTTGTAATTTACATAGAAACAGAAACAAATTGAGCTTCCAAGTTGCTTTACTATACCGCAGTTAGTTATAGATTTTTAGTTGGATTTTAGTCAGTATGCCTTTCAGAGGGTATTATAACGAGTATATTCTCATGACGAAAAGGAATGAATCATCCCGGGTTCTTCATAAAGAAAAACGAGTTTTAATTTTTTGTTTGCAAATTATGTGTTTTAGTCAGGCTGCTATGTATTTTAAAATGATGTTTAACAAGCAAAATTCCTCAGAAAACCACCGGCATATCGTTAGCACGAGTCCAAAGCGATCCAAATGGCCGTTATGGTCAAGTGAACTTGTATTTGAATAAAGAATTTTCCGCTTTTCCGAACAGGCTGCCAATGTATACAACTTTTTGTTATAAAACTGCTGAAAAACAAGATGACACACCGTTTGCGTATGTATACACACAAACATGAATATCTTAGGATGACTGAATCATTCATTTTCGTTGTGAAAATATACTCATAATACCGTCTAAAAATCATACTGACTAAAATCACAACCAAAAATCTATCACTAACTGGCGGTCTATACCTACATGAAGTTCAGGTAGGTGTGATTAACACCATGACCATTCACATTCATTCAGATCACATTATCACTGCTATTAATCCAATGAGTGAATATGGCTGCTCGAGACTAGTCAACATTGTTACAAACTTGTAAATCAGTAATGGTTTGTTTAATTGGGTTGATGTAAGTTTTGTAGAGCGTTTTATTTTTTCAAAGATGTCAAATTTTATAAAACTGTTTTCAATTATTTACCCGAATTTTACCGCTAGAGAACGAATGGAAGGCACTATCGTTGTTAAAAATTGAAACGACATTATTTACTTTCTAATTAAAATAGATTTTACTGCCTATTTTTTATTAAAGTTAAGGTATAATAACCTTAAAACTGATCTCACTCATTCGACAGACATTTAAAGTAAAGGGTATATTTCATTTACTAGTAAACTAATTCTCCAAAAAATGAAATAGTAACTGCTTTAAATACCACTAGAAAAATTTAACCTAAAAATTATAAATCATAAATTTGTATGGAACATTATTTCGTTTTAAAGCAAATATAAAACTTCAATTCGAGGGGTAAACCGCTGGGGTAATTTGGTGTACACCTATAGGGAAATACTAGGGTAATGCGAGGTAATATAAGGTAATCCCTAATTTTTTGGAGAAATTTGGGTAATAGTTAGTTACTCATCAAGTATTACCCGAGGTAGATATACTACCCATTCCACGCCAAGCAAATAATGCACTAACACACAAGTAGAGGTGCTGATTGTTCAAACTCGTGTGTGGAAAGGTAATAAGTAGATAATTATTATAAGATTATAATATACCTAAATATATTTAATAATTTTTACTAAAATTTCAATATTAAACCGACTATTGTTACACATACTCCCAAAGCAAATTCAGATACTTTAGAACGAGCTTTAAAATATTATATACCGAGTTATAAAAATATTACTGATACATATTATGGAGGAAGTATAGTAAACTAAATTCAATTGTAAATAATAATAATAATAATAATAATAATAATAATTAAAAATAAAATAATAATATCTCTATCCCTCATTCTAATTACAAGAATTAGCCCGAATCAGGAACACCTTGGGTTGGTAAGCCCTAACCTCAATTGAGTGCTGCAATGAGGGAAACCTGGAAAACCTAATTAACTAGGGGGACAGTCAAACATCAATTGATTTTAATGTATCACATTAATTAACACCAAGCTGACATTCTTCCGATATTAGTGTCAAACCACCCCTACGAACATGCCTTAATTTACGAGTAGACAGTTTACTTAAAAATTCTCCGATGGAATTGGGATTCGAATCCACGACCTCTGGGTTGTGCGATTGTGATACTTAACCGTGGGCCACCAGCTCTTCAAATATAGGTACGTTATATCAAGTGAGAATAAACAAACTGTATAATATACGCATTAATTAATTTCATACACATATGTACAGGGTGTGTAACAACGAGATGACAAATCTATTATGATTCTTAATATGTAAAAACTATATTTTGCACTAGCGGAGTAATAAATAGAGCAAACTGGTTGTATAACACTTTTAAACTCTCAAATAAAAATGTATAAGTGAACATTTTGTTAATTTTTTTAGCTAGGCAGAAAGCTATAGTCTTGCGCCTATTTTTAAATGTCAGCCATAAATTGATTTATAAAATATTTAATTGTTTCAAGTCACTAGTTTCCACACAGACAATAAAGTAATTTTGTCGGTGGTTTCTATTAGATGTGGATATTCAAGTTAGTTCAAGGTAGAATAAAAAATTATATTGCCAGTACGCTGCATAAACAAGTAGTAGATATAATACCTAAGTGTTAACTACACGATGTCATTACTTAAAAATCCATATCTGAAATAATTAATTAGGAATAAGGATATTATAACCCATCATACATCCGATGAACGGATTATATGAAAGGGTCATGCGGGAGAACGAATACTAGTTTTCTGGAAGCTAGACCTTCGCTGACCTAGTTGAAGTGAAGACTCCGTTATACACACACACACCCGGTTTTTCTAAGAATTACTATTTTTACTTTTGCTAAATTATCTAATGTATTTGATGTTAATCTACTCGATATTGGATTAATTCGTTTGTTATTCGAGACCTACACACATCTCTTTCACACTGGCGACGTTTTTTATGTTTTAAGATTTCTATCATTTTACACAAGATTAGAAGTGTTGTGTGTATAAGTGACTTGTGCCTTGTACTAGAGAATAATTTTGTTCAAGTTGACGCCGTTCTCCACAGTTTTGGGTAATAATTTTGTGTGCTACGAAATTCTACAAATATTTCCAGACTGCAGCAAGCAATAAATGTTCATCGGATCTTAACAACTTAAAAATTCAGAAATACGACTAGCTGAGGTTAACAACTGTTCATAGGATATTGTACCATAGTTCATGTAAGTAAATTCTTTTCGTATTACATGTATCTTGTCAAATCAGTAAAGAACTTGATATAATATGCCTAAAAAGAGTGATGCTACAGTAGAAACCGAGACGGTTTTTGACCATCCCTGTACAGCTATGGCTATTTCGATGACAAACGAACAATTCCTCATGTTAATAAATAAGTGGGTGATTCTGCAAAACATTCCTTCCTTGGAGAGAGTCCGCGAACATGTTCCAACACCTCACAGTAGTGGGCAATCTGGAAGTAGCTTTAGCAAATTTACAGCATGGTTCAATGGATCGGATACATCAGATATCGACGCGTTTATTGACAATATCGTAACATTTAAAGACTGTTCAAACGTTTCTGATAAAAACGCGTTACGAGGACTTTCGATGCTTTTAGAAGGTATCGCTGCTACGTGGTGGCAAGGAGTAAGGAAAACGGTGGAAGACTGGCCCAGTGCGTTTGCATTGTTAAAAGATGCATACTCGAAGAAACTACCGCCTCATCTCATTTTTCATGAAATATTTTCGCCCGAGCAGCTCAGTACAGAATCTACAGACTTGTTTGTATGCCATGTGCGCGCACTTATAGCTCAGTTACCATACGAACTACCCGAAACTGCACAGTTAGTCATTATTTATAGTTTGTTACATAGGAAAATTCGCAAACGTCTTCCTAGAGGAAACTAATAATTTTCATGAGTTGCTTACAAGTGCACGTGATATGGAGCAGTCTCTTGAGGAAACGCCGCTACTAAGCGAAAAAGTTAAAATGCCAAATCGTAAAAACCATGAAAGCTCTGAGAAAAACTCAGACCACGATATAATTTCTGCAAACATTTTGGTCATAGTACCAAGGATTGTCGGAAACTGATTGAAATGATAATTTTAACAAATATTTTTTGAAATCGTGTATCCATTAGGTAATTTACAGATTTCTCAGGATAAACTTTAAAACTGCACTTATGATATTACTTTGAATTACCTTCTGCTTTCTTTGCAGTTTTTATGGTTTTATATTTGACATGCCAAGGTATTCGCAAACATATTTTGTTGAATAATATACAATGTACCTATATTTCCCGTAAATAAATCAATGAGAAACCCATTATCGTTTACACTATTTGATATTTTTTTATTTTCAAAATGTAGTAAATGATAAAAGTAAATTCTACGTATATATTTCGAGAAATACTGGGTAATACTAGGAAATTTGGTGTAATAGGAGCTAATACTAAAAAATTTGAGGTAATAGTAGGTAATATAGGAAAATTAATGGGTAATACAGGTAGTTCCGCAAAATACTTGATATTACCCAGGTAATACTAGGTTTAGAGCAAATAATGGATAATAGTGTACACCATTTTGGTTGGCGGTTTACCTCTTGCTTCAATATATTCCAAATTTTAATAAAAGATTATTTGACTTTCTATTTTTTAACAATCACCTGAACCACTTAAATAATATGCCCTGTCTGTAATAATTATGTATTCCAAAGAATTGAATGTTTGTTAAATTTGTCAAATTTTCATTTAAGAGTCAATATTGCAGTGGTTGGCAATAATCTTACACAAACTTAAATTTATAGCTTATTTTGACACAAAAAAGAAACTTATCGCAAATCAACTTCAGTAGCGAGTAGTGGCTGAATCATAAACACCAACCTAAAACACCACCACATTGAATCATATTGCTAACTATGAGATCCTTGTCACTTCTAAATACATGGTAGTTATTACGAAAATGCTCAGAACTGCATATATTAGATTTTCATTCTTCAATTCAAAATTTTTCTATAATTTTTTTTTTAAAATGCAGTAAATATTTTCTTACAATCTTACATTTACTAAATAAAATTCACTTTTAGAAAAGTAACAGATCTAAGCTATATTGGTATTATGTTGCTAGAATAGAGGCAACAATGTAAAGCTTATTTGTCACCGACTAATTGAACTAAAAATTATATTTATATGCTAGCATTAATAAAAAGGCCTACAAAGGCCCTCTATATTGACATCGATGACTCATTTTACTGATTTTTAATACTTCCATGTAGCTATAGCAATTATAAAATTTGAACTGTCAATGACATAAACATAATAAATTTTGCCTCTACAAAAAGCAGTAACATCAGAAAAAATTGAAAAAATCTTTTAAGGTTTGATTAAACCAAACTTAAAAAATTGTCAATTTTTCCAATAAAATAAAATTATATGAAAAAATAGTGTAACCACCCACTATTTTGTAACTGCAATAAAATGGAAATAAAAAATGATGGATGTTAACTAAAAACTATGTAGGTAATTACTTTACAAAGATATACCTTTCATTTCAAGTATGGTGCTATCGGGAACATCTTTACCGTCCTGAGCTTCTTGCAAAGATTGTCGTCTAGCTTGTTCTTCATCTCCGACTACAACTATCACAGCACGTCTCTTGAAGCCCTCAAATGGCCGCATTTTACGGCGTTGGGCTGATGGGAACACGTTTGTCTGCCACAACGCTCAATATTATAACAATGCTCTCAATAATTTTTTTTAATGATATATTTTATTTTACAAAGTTAAAAAAGGTTTTTCATGATATATGAACTGTGAATGGTTTAATATACGTAGTATTTTGATATTCACTGTAGATCATGCTAGCAGCTGACAGAAAAAATAAATACAAATAGTTATACTTATATCAAATTTGTACTTTACCATTCTTAACAGGAAATATGTATGTAGGTCTCCCCCCAAAAATTTGGTCGCCGATTGGCAGAGCTGGTTGTTAACAATTCCTCATCTTTCTTCTTTAGCATGTGATAATTGACCAAATCATATGTAAACAATGATGTCTCGCAGAACTTGTATATTGCGATATAAATTCTTCCTTCTTTAATCCTAGTATCATGTTACAATTTGTAGTAGTAGCACACATCTATGCCAAGCCTTGTAAAACAAACTACATTTTTTTTGTTAGCAGATTTTTCTGCCTGCTGCACAGTTCATGTATAATCGTGTCTTATAAAAGCATCTTTCTAATAACTGATGTAATTGGTATCAGGGTAATCATTATTGGATGACAAGTATATATTTTATTTTAAAAATAAATTATGGGAAATATGGGTTTCCCATTTAAGATTTATATTTTTACTTTCCTTGGCAGTTACTTTTTATATAATCTTACACACACTTTTGAATTTTCATATATGCTACTACAATTTCTGTAACATTTTACACCTACAGGTACAGGCACACCTTAACAATTGAAAGAATAAATGTGCAGAAGTAATCAGTAAAGAATAACATTTCTGTTTAAAGGTTTAAACTTCAGTTAATGGAGCAGACATAGCACGTATTATTGGTCCAGTTGAACATCCAAGCCAACAGGTGCTGTTGGTTCCAGTCTCAATTGCCACATATTAACTGTGCATGTTACATAGCCTTAGTCTACACATTTTTGTATATAAAATTAATACCTTTCATAATCGTCTTCCTGAATTGAACAAATTAAGTGAACTTGGATTTATGCTAATTGCAGTAATTTAAGATTGAATGTATCTTAAATTACTGCCAAAGTCAAAGTTGTATAAAAAATTGATAACGCAATATCAATAAATTAAAGTCCAATAAGTAACATATATTAATTTAAATTATTGAACATTCCTATCCTTAGACCTTAGTCTGTCTACATATCAAACACAAGATGTTGAGCGCGTAATTCAGTCGTAAAAAAAAGAGCGGGGTGATGACAATCATCAGTGACGAAAGGAACATTTTCGCGAGCAACTTCACAACTGATGACATATTTGCTGAAAATTTTTCAGACAATACGAGTTCTTTACCAACAATGGGACAAATCCTTATTGAACATTGAACAACAAATCCACTTGCCAACATTTTGGCAACATATTTCATACTTCATGTCAGTAAGTTTCATATCAATAATCAATTGTTGACCATGCACTTTCCAAATATGCAACCTCACAATATATGTGGTTATGTTAATAATCCACAGGTTTGGACTTACATCGTGTCTTTTTGATCAAATATTTAGGCCACCTTTTTATATATAGAAAAGTTATCACTATTATATTTTTAACATGTCATTACATTTTTCCCCAAGATATCTGCAATTTTTTTTTTTTGTTGTGTAGCACACCCTCGTATACATCTCAATTTAAATATAACACCACCACCCATCAAGCGATTTAATCTCCAACATAACTCTCTATTTGCATCCCTTTCAATTTGCTATATAATGATTAAATTCTGTTGGAAGTAACATTTTACAAACTTATTTACGCACAGAAAATTCTTATGAAAAATTGTATACTGCAATTATAGTGTATTATACTGTATCATACGGAAAATTTCAAAATTGAAACATACAAATATCATAGGCCCTATTGATAGGTCAAATATCAATTTGACTCAAAGAATGGTCAAAGTGGTTATACAAAGTTGTTAAGTGGTTACCTTATTAATTAGGCTGCAAATAATAATCTGTTTCTTATTATTTTCAAGTCATTTGCTATTATTATTGTATACAGTGTAAGCGGCCTCAAGCCAGATCTGATGTTATGTAAGTAAACTAAAACCAACTTTAAGCTTTCACAGCAATAAAAAATTTATAAAAACCAAATTTGTTTGACTTAATTTATTTAAAAATATACAGGGTCCGGCAGGGTGGTATGGTGTTTTTGAAACAACTGTTACGCGCGGCAGTGTCGAGCGAATGTTTTCAGGATGGCTGATATCTACTCGTTCCGCAATGCCATTTTAGTAGCCATGGAGCCGTGGTCTGTGGCACATCGCGTGTTTATTTACAATACGTTTATTGAAACTGGTCGTTCTATTGTGCTTACACAGCGACGATTTCGAAACCATTTTAACGTTGGTCGGCATGGTCGCGTTCCAAAACGCGATACCATTTTGAAGTGGGTGAATAAATTTCAAACAACAGGATCGTTGAGACCTGGGACTGCACGGGGAGGAGATCGAACAGTGCGAACCCCAGAAAACATTGAAAGGGTGCGACAAGCGGTGGAAACCAGCCCTCGCCGTTCAGCGGTACGTCACGCTCGCGCTCTTAGAATATCAGACAGGTCAGTTCGCAGAATCTTACACTTGGATCTCCATTCCCATCCGTATAAAATTATGGTTGTTCAGAAATTGCAAGAAAATGACTTTGTGAGATGATGTAGGTTCGCAGAAAGGATGCTGGAATTGCTGGACGGCAACATCGTTTTGTTCATGAGTGACGAGGCCCATTTTCATTTATCGGGGATGGTAAACAAACAAAACTTTCGATATTGGGCACCAGAAAACCCACGAGAACTGCAAGAACAACCTCTGCACTCTGAGAGGGTAACTGTTTGGTGTGCCGTATCTCGAACTTGCATAATTGGCCCGTATTTTTTTCGTGAAAACGGACGAACAGTGTCTGTTAACTCAGATTGTTATCTCGCCATGTTGCGTGATTATTTTCTGCCAGAACTAAGAACATTAACCTGAATACAGTTTGGTTCCAACAAGATGGGGCGACTTGCCATATGTCAAGAGAAAACATAGGCCTTTTTAAGGGAACATTTTTTTGGGCGCCTTATTTCGTTGCGTGGGAATGTGGAATGGCCACCTCGGTCACCAGACCTTTCATGTTGTGACTACTTTTTATGGGGCTACTTAAAATCCAAAGTGTACATAGACAAATCGCGAACTCTTGAGGCTCTTTCTGAAACCGTAACGCGCAAAATTGAAAGGATTCCTCATACCATGCTCGAAAGAAGTATTGACGATTTTGCTACCCGTCTCCAAGAATGCCTTGACAAGAATGGACCCCACCTAACGGATGTGATTTTCCGCACCTGATTATGTATACTTTAACGGCAATATACCACTATGTATAAAAATAATAAATTTTGATATTTGTTTAAAAATAAGAGTGTGTCAATTTTTTCAAAAACACCATACCTCCCTGCCGCACCCTGTATATACTATTCTCCGATGGCGGTATGTGACCATTTTTACTGAGTGTGCCGTACGGTAGGTCTTACGAATAGGTGATTTTAAAAAAAAATTATTTTCTTATCTTGATCACTGCTGAATACCACACATGAAAAACAAAACATCCAGTTGATTCTTAGATATATGTATTTTTAAAATTGTTCTTTTATAAAGTGTTCCACGATTTCCCCAGCACTTTCAATTGTTAAATCAGCCGGTGGAGGACTGTGCTCTTTCATAGATAATTGTCCCTGATAATTAAATTTATTTACACCAATTTAAATGCCATTTCTTATCAGTTTTCACTCGATTTCAATAGTCAAGCTCACGACGCAGACGAAACACACAATAAACGAACAAAAAACGAATATGCCACCGCAAGCTCTATGAATATCTAATCATCTATTTGCAGAGAATACAACCCTTTTGCACGCTTTCGGCTCTATTGAAAGTGATAGACCCGACTGCGCTTCGGCTTATTCTGCCGTTCTCGCATTAAATAAGAGACAAAGCTGCCCTCATCACATATTTTTATCATTTTATGTATATGTACCGATGCCGACAAGCATCATGAGTGGAATGACTGTAGGGGACTAAACGATTAAATAATTATTTTTTTTATTTTTCATTAATAATATTAGTATGTAATAGGTATATGATTTTAATTTGTTTGTTGTTTCTGTTATAATTTGGTGGTTGTGCAGCTCAGCAGCACTTATACAGTAGTCACCACTGCTATTCTCCAGTGCCTTTTTAAATACATTTAGATATTTAAAGACATATATATGCTAATAAGTAATTAACACAATTTGTAATACAGTAGTCACCCCTACCTATGTTTTGTTATATTCATGTCTAATTGATTTCCCAGCAAATGCTATATTGTTAATAATTTTAATGGTGCTTTTGTAATATTTAATGAGTGAAACTGCGGTACTCAAGGTAGCCAAGATGAACATTGAGACTGGAATGGTCAGGAACGCCTAACTAGACTATTTCCACAAAAAAAAATAAATAAAAATTTGGTAATATTTGCAGTGCGGTAATTACAGAGAATAGATAACGAAGTTCAAATGATCTAATGAAACAATCTCATTAACCCGTGACCGAGAAGAAAAGGATCCCCGCAAGCTAGTTAACTATAACTAGATGCTACTTATGACAATAATTACTGTATATTTGTCTGGATCAACCTTTTTGTCCATAATGGGGTCTTACACCTTAGTTGAATTGCAGTTGTTTAGTAGTTTTAGTACTATTATGAATAGACCCCGTGGATTTCGATTTTATGATATAAATAACAGTGTCGGGCTGAGGAATGTACAGATTTAGTATATAAAATTTTCTATTTCTTAAGAAATACAATCCTATCTTATAAGCCTCTTTGTTGTTGATGGCTAGGCAAAAACACAAACTACAGCTATTTAATCATATAGTAATAAAAATGTATAAGTATAATTTGTTCTAAATAGAGCGCCGTTTGTCACTAAATATCCACTTGCAGACAGAAAACAAATGTTCAACATTAACCGATGTAAATAAATATCGTAAATATTTTCGTAGTATATCGATTGTTTAACTCCGGGGACAGCAAAATCCACTTATCCTAGGTTTAAAAGATGAACTGTTGGGAAAACCAGGTAACGCCATGGATTGTAAAACATTGTAACCAATTTTTGTTATATACATTCTGCACATTCTCCGGTCACCACTAAAAGGTGTGGACGCAAATCATAAATGACAATCATTCCATCGGCAATAGAAAAACTGTTGGTCAGGGACCGCCATTCCAAATATTTTATCGTCAAAGGACAATATTTTATTGTCATGTATTTGTTATATATATTTGTGTATATAGGATAATTCAAGATATTCGGGAATTCATGGCCGCACTCTCTCCGAACTTGGATCTCGCCGGGCCATTGTTTATACTGTATCACACGTAAAAAATAAAAATTTCATATATACACCAATACTCGTACCAAAGTGCCGTCGGACACTGAACACATCATTATAGTAATGCGGTCAACCTCTCCCCATTCCCTCTTGTCAGGAAGTGGTAAGACATGTTACGCATCATATAAATATTGCGGAAATCTAACACCGTGTAGCTCAAGTTCTAAGATTAATTTGATAGGAAATAATTATTGAAGATTCCAAAGATGAATGCACCCTATGAATGAAAATATTAGAACCTACTTAAAAGGTAATTTTTGGAGGCTTATTGCTGATATAATGATAAATAACACATATTTGGGTTTGTTTAACGTAATAATTTAGTGGTGCTTGTGATTTTTTGGTATTACAAAGTTAAAAACGACATGGTTAGTATTTGTACATCTTTATTTTTAGATTTTAAAATGGCATTCAAAAGAAATCAACACAACACAAACTGCCGTGTTTATAGGTGTCATTCCACAAAATGTGTTAATAAGTGTTTAAGATTGAAGATAGGTAGAAGTTTGGCCCTAGTATAAGAAACTGTTTCTCATTCATTTCTCCAAAGGGCATGTAACAATTTAATAACAGGGAACACGTTTATTGACACTTCATAACCGCTTTGTTGCAGTTTATATATACTTTTCTATTATCAGTCTTATAAAAGCAGAATATATTTTAATATAAACATTATTTAGCAAAAAAGCACAAGCACTAATATGGGACCACCATACAGTTTATCACACTTATTTTAGTCTAAAATATAAGTAATCAAAAACTAGGGCACCTGTTTCAACTCAAAAAATTCATATAATTAGCAATGAAGCACTGATGGGACGTTTGACTGCTTTTACCACTCTTTATCCTTTATTTCATCCTATCTAGCACATGAAGTCACTATATTTATGGCAGATGAATGCTAAATTGCTAGATGATGTGATATGAAATGCAAAATTTTTACCCGTCTTCCTCCATATTTGTTTACAATTTACACCGCCCTCATCGGTAATTTGAATCACCAATACGCTCACTGGCTGGAAATGTAGGTACATATATTAATCCGAAACGAAAAAGTGAACATAACTTGGATCCATTAAAAAATATATTTTATTTGTAAGATGCATAGAAGTGATTCAGAAACAGGCAGTAGTGTATTGGGGGTGTGACATTCTTTGTTTTATGATAATCGATCGAGAAAACTCTATACACCTGGCGACTTATTGTCACCTTTGACGGTTAACATGTAGAAATTAATTATTATAAGTATACTCTCAGAAATTACTAATAATTGCATTACTATTATATCTGAATATATAGTATATTAGATATACAAAATCTGATGTACTTTTGTTTGGAGTTTTACTAAGTACTCTCAATTTATATGGATCATAAGAAACGTTATGTCTGAGATATAATAGCCAAACAGGCGGTTGAGGCTCTGTCAAGGACATGGTCAACGAGTTTTATATGATCAATGCAGATTTCTTGAGTGCTGAATATTGTAATGTTAAAGCAAAAAAGTAAGTAACGTGCGGCATCTCTACAGTGTCACTACTACAATATCTTGCTATTTTTCTAATTATTTTCCCTGTTGCTATTCTTATTTATCCACTATACTTCACAAGTTATTACAACAATCTAAAGTAAAACTATGAATTTAAATGAACACTTTAGTATTTTTGTTGTAATAGAATAAACATTCCCATAAGCAAATATTAGGTATCTGTTTACTTTATCATTGCCATAAGTATTCTAACATGGCAACGTTGCTCACTAATAATATTGATTATATCCAAGATACGACAAACGTTTATTAGATTGGTCTCTCTCAATTTGAGAAAGTTAGAAGATAAAGACACCCATCCGAAAATGATGTCGCATTAGTATTCGGACTTCAAATAAATAAATTTTAATATTTTTTTTGTAGACTTTAGAATCAAAATATTGAAAAAAGAAAAAATACTCCACAATTATTTTTCAGAAATTGGTGGAAAAGGCCAGAACCTACGTATCCTAAAAATAAGAGTATAATATAATTTTATTAATAACATCTATTCCCATCAACCTGCAATAACAATTACGAATTTCTGTAAAAAGCCAATCTAGCAGCTAGAGATGTGTCGGTATTTGAATACTGCGATTTTGGAGCGGTATTATAATGGAACCGTTCCATCGCGTTCCACATTGACGAAATAACCGGTTACTGAGTAACCATTGCGCTGTACTGGAAACACGGATTTCTTGTTTATTTTAAGAAATCCTTGACTGGAAAGGAACAAAAAAGGGAACTAATATGCCAGTGCGCGGTATTTTATCGCGGTATTTTGTCACGGTATTTTTCTGGAGCTGTCACGAAAGTAACGCGACATAAGAGGAACCGGTATTCCCGTCTCTACTAGCAGCATATTGTTACATTACAAGGCAGACCTAACTTTTTTATTTTCATGTATTGTTCGTTTTAAGGCATCAGGAAGACTAATTAGCGTGCACAACTTTAGTAGATTAAAAATATACAGATAAAAGGAATTACTTTTTTTTTTTACTGTAAATTTAATTTTTCATCTGTACTCACACTTTTGTAAATATAACAGTGCTTTCGTAAAATAGTGCATATATTCGTTATTTTATAAACCCCTAATGTTTTTAAAAATCGCTCGTACCTATCAATTTTCCTTTATTTTTGCCCTTATTTAACATGTATTTAATTTTTTACAGGGTGACAGGTCAATGAAGCTACGTCAATATACACTTTAATATTTTAAATGGAACTCCCTTTATTTTTTTACATATTGAAAATAACTCTTTACGAATACGGTCATATAAGGTTTTATGGGTCTGTCTCTAATAATAAGGGAGATATGCCCAAAAAAGTGTGCCATAAAAGCGATTGCTAGAAAGAGAATATCGATTTGTTGCTAGACATAGTCTTTCTCAAACATATTGTTCTTATAGCCTACTTTTTTGGGCATATCTTCCTTACTATTAGAGATAGAACCATAAAACCTTATATGACCGTATTCACAAAACAGGGTTATTTCCAAATATGTAAAAAATGCCGGGTGTCCCATTTAAGATATGAAAGTTTATATCGACATAGCTTCATTGGGTCACCTTGTAAAAAAAAATATATGTAAAATGTGTAAAAGGAATTACTTTTTTTTTTACTGTAAATTTAATTTTTCGTTTGTACTCACACTTTTCCGAGGTGGCTCAGGGCTTAGCGTCTCGATCGCTCAACCCAGAGGTCGTGGGTTCTAATTTCCATTCCACTAAACAATTTTTAATTAAATTGTTTACTCGTAGATCAAGGCTTATTCGCAGGGATGGCTTGGCAACTATCCTGGGGATGGCCTAGGATGGGAAGAATGTCAACTTGGTGTCAATGCGAGAGATTAAAATCAGTTGATGTTTGACTGTCCCCCTAACTAATGAGGTTTTCCAGGTTTCCGTCACTCCAACACTGAATGGTGGTTAGGGCTTACCAACGTAAGTCGTTCCTGAGGCGCAAATGCGGCCCGTGATATAATAATATGCTACCCCCTCTCCCACACAAGTCTCAGACTTTCGGGCTAATCCTTGTGATTAGAATACAAAAATAAAATAAAATTGACGAGTCCGAGCGACTTTAAAAAATATTGGGTATTTATAGTAATTGGTAAAGTAACGGATTTATCCACTACTTTACGAAAGTACTGTATATTTTTAAGACTTATTACAGATATTACTGTAATTTGCTCTGTAACTGGGTCTTGCACCTGTTGGGTATTTAATAAATAAATAGTATAAACTGAAACATGCAGGCAATATATATTCTATATTCATTATTCAAATTCATTTTTGTTGTTATGATCTGAACACAATTTTTTTATCCAAATTCTCCTTACGAAGAATAAGAAATTAGTTAAGTCAAACTTTAAAAATATGATTTCACTGCCAAGGAAAATGCATCTAAATGTACAAGCACTAATATAACTTTCTTCAGTGTACATTGCAAATACATAATCATGAAAAACCTTCTAAAACTTGATTGTAAGGTCCTCTAAGCAATTGTGGCTTAAGAGTTCTGCAATTTATAAATGATAATTGTTCGGGAGCCAAACGCTTATATGCTATGACATACCTTTAACGATGACCTATACTAAAGTTGAACAAAATGTTCTATAGGATAGTTACACTTTTCACAACAGTATCAATAAAATATATTTCTATTGCAGATATGGCACTAATGGAGCTTTTATTTAAATATGCTCTCTTTTTCCAGTTTTGTTTTTTTTTTTTTTGTTTTGAAGTGTACTAACATGGCACACACTTCATCATAAATTATAAATATGTCCCACCAGGTATAGTGAAAGGATCCTGATCCAAAACAATGGACCGATTCTGGTTCCCTTTAAAAAATTACTAACCTTATAAAACTTAATAACTAATTTCGACGTTCCACTAAAAGAAAAATAGTATAACAAAAGTGGTTACCTTTATAGGAGACCCAAAGGATATCTGCCTTTACCTGTTAAATATACTTACTGTCACAATAAATTTGGTTGTTCATTAGAGGTGTACTTACGTGTGAAGTATATTTAAATTATAAAGAACTAATACACATCAAATGATGTAATCATTTGCTGTTCTTTTAATTGCAGCAGAAAAGGTTTGAATATTTTTACACACCTGATCAATAATGTAGTTTCTTCTCCGAAGAGCAGCTACTGTAATCAATTTGTTTAAACATTTTTGAAGTTTATCTACAAGCATACTCCACCTTCCTTTAAATTTTGTTTTTAGCGGTTCGCCAGATACCTATAAATAAATGAGAAAATTGTTTACAAAAAAGATACATACAGGGTGTATATTTTAAAGTTAAAAAAACATGTACCTGTGTTAATATTTAACTTACAGAATGTGCTTCTCTTTATTGAAGATATTTTATTTATAGAAATTATACCTATATTTATATAATTTGAAAATAGTTTCCATCGCTATTCAGTCACCATTAGATACTTTACAAATCATCATTAAAAAAAAGGTCTAAAGAAACTATAGTGTAAATTCAATATTAACATTATTTCACTTTACATTACATTTTACAATACATTAGTGTTTCACTTTAAAAATCTATCCTGTCTATAACTTACCGTCATTTTTTCTAACAAATTTGAATTTCCAAGAATAGTATATCTCTTGTCGAGATTTGAAGTAACATGTTCCTTAACCCAATGAGTCTTTCCAGATGCAGGTAAACCGCACATTAATATCACCTACAAAATAAATAGTAGTATCAATATATTCCACAGGAATGACATAAATACCTCACACTCTCCTCTATTTTCAGGTCTTATAGGTCCAGGAATTTTGTCATCAATTTTGCTTAAGAATACATATTCTTCTAATTCAGAAGGTATGGGAAACCATGGTTCTTCTTTATCGCCAAGATTGAATTCAAATGCATAGTTCCTTGAGAGAACATGTGGAAAAAAGCTGAAATTGTCTTCAGGGAAATCTGTTTTAGGAATCTTCGTGGCAACAGGTTGGATTTGTCCATTAACAGCGTAAGAAATAGTCACACTTTCTTCATCAATATTCTAAAGAGAAATAAAGAATATATCATAGCCACATTGTAAAATCTAACATTTCATGAAAAGTTCAGCCTTCATCACTCATTTTTAACAATCTATTTCTCTGAATTTTTATAATAGGTTTATAATAGGTTTATATAGGTAAACCTAAAGTTATTTCAGGTTATATCAAATTAGGTTCAGATTTCGTAAAATATTTGGCCTAAATGGATGATACTGTGGGTGTCTCCAGCCTTTCAAAATATCATCGACGTGTGTTTCTTTTGATATACTGATAACAATGAAAACTGATAAAGAATAGTGGATGTTTGTGTAGTTTATGTATTAAATTTTACTACAATTAGATCAGTACTGTAAAATTTGCCAGATCTCAAACAGTTCTGTTGTGTTGTCATCTTATCTAAATTGTGTTTCCGTATTTTTCTGGCATATTTAAAAACTAAAAGAAACTTAGTACATAAAGCTAAGGTAAGTACCAAATCTATTAAGCAATCTTTATGTATATTTTGTTAACTAATATGACAGGAAAACTATTAAATTTTCAAGCCCAACAGAGCCGCTTTCCAGCTCTGCTCCTGGAGCGCTCCAGAGCGCTCCAGGAGCGCTCTGCAGAGCTCCTGAAGTGTACTTCAGCGTTCCACGTTCAAAAGTTTGATGTACCTGAACAGTACCAATTTTTCATTCCCCTGCCCCCTCAAGCACTAGCAAATTTTCCGGTGTTTCAAACTCTTTTGAAATATTGTAAGGTTATGTATGAAAATTGTCAGTTGAGTTGTCAAGTTTGAAGATTTAATTAAACTCAATAATTATTGTATTTATTGTATTAGGCACCGTATTTTTCATTAGGTACCTTTATTATGGATAATAAAATATTGATCATAGTGGATTCAGAAACAAATATTACATATGATTTGGCGGTGTCTGAAGCGGATTATGTTCGAGCACATGAAGGTATTTTTTTGTTATTAAACGAAAACCAGAACCTCCACCGCGACCATGTAGTCTATTGTGGCTCACACCTACTTATATTTCACCCAACAGGTCCAGCTTCTTAATGAAGCTGATCACCTTATTAGGTGAGAATGATACTCTTTTAGGCACTGAGCATGCGCAGAATAACGATAATGATAACGACTTGCTAAAATTTAAGGGGTTCAAAAACTCTCTATTATCAAAACAGTACTTGCCATTAGTTCTTTATTTATAATTCTGTTCATTTGGTCCCTATTTGGTTGTGGCTTGTGGCTTCGACTAATGCCTTGGTTTTAAACAAAGCTATTATGGTCACGTCACAAAGTTTAATTTGATTGATAAGCAAAATTTGTAAACTTCGACAGGTCAAAATTTCACAGTAATTTGTGGTCAAATAAACGAATTTGAAATTTGAGTGACAAGATACTTAATCAATACATAACCTCAAAATTAAAAAAGTCATTTCAGTTTTGAACCGTTCCTTCTCAGTACTATCGGTGTTTGAAACACATAAAGCTCCAAACACCCACAGGAGCAGAGCTGGAAAGCGGCTCAGATAGGTTTTCATAATTAAATCATCAATGTCAAAAGACAAGTGCCTACTTTGTGAAACGTATGGTTTAATTAAATTTTAGCAATGAATTAAATCACTCATTTGACTCAGATTTTTAACGTTATTTTATATGAATATTACTTGACATATCTGAAAACATTCAGCAGTTTGAGCGTATTATTTAGGTATGGTAAAAATGGCACTCAATGTAGTGACATGTTTTTGATGTCATTTGGTTTCATGTTACTCGAATACATAAATGTTGAAATACCTAAAGTTATATTGCACACATTCAAATCTTGGTTATTTTCAGAAACACTAATATAAACTAAAATTTGAAACATCAATTTTGAATATGGTTTCTGAAATTACTATTAGTATGAGATTTTTTAAAAAATGGATGATACCAAGATGAAGGCAGCTGAAATTTTAATTATAGCTAATAATATATCAGCATAAAACACAAACATTTTTGAGCATTATATCCAGTTCCAATTGCATATCATTTCATTGCACAATAGTGTCACCCTAAGAAAATTACCTCCACCAGAAAAACAATAATGGCTTCAACAATAGAATATATGGGTTTGGTAGGTTTATAGTGCGATTCAGAATTAATCAAAGTGGAATGACCTCGCCGATCTGGTAAAATGCGGTGAAGCATGGGCGTGGGTATTCTGTTTTACCATTGGGCACATTTCAGTTAATATATACTCGTATACTATTCTATAGAATACTTCTAGTATATGCATTTCCACTTTTTTAACTAACACAAATAAGTATAAACACTGACACAAAGAATAAATACACTGATAATTTTACCACAAATTTTTACCGTTAAGAAACGCGCGCGAAATAACCCAATATCACGACACTGCTTCCTCTGTACTCAAGCGCAGTCGCTTGTTGGTTTTCATTGGTTCCTGATTCGACCAAAGTCGTTGAAGCTCAGAAAAAAAGAAAGGGAAAATGCAAGAATATGTATGTTAAATAAGGATGAACAGCTTGTCGTCAACTTTACGGCGTTCGCAGTTGCCAAATACTTGGAAATTCCTTGATATTATCAACGAACATAAACAAAGTCTTTGTTTATGTTCGGTGATATTATTAAGTAAAAGACAAATTAAACATTGTGTTTGCTCTAATAAAGTACAATAGGGATAAGGGACGTTAAAAACAAGTAAAAAAATGGGTAAATAAGGTAATTAATACGTTTCCTGTTTTAAATAAGAATACTTTAGAAATAAATGTGACAACTCCGATCTACTCTTTTTCCGGTCATTGCACTTTGATTATTTCTGGCGTCTAGTATAGGTAGGCAAAAATTTCAAATTTTTCCAAAGAGAAATGGGTATTTGATGCTCAAATAATTATTTAGAAAGAGAAAATTTGCGGAAAAATTAGTTTTTGTTGAAAACATTTTTTGAAACTACAAGGTTTGGGGAGTGAAATGGGATGGGAGTGCTAGGTGGAAGAAAATATGTAATTTTTTTTAAAAATATACATGATTTGTATTTGATGAAGGGGAAAAAGAAAAAATTACATTGAATATTTTGAAAAATGAAGGTATAATTAAAAAAAATTTTATTAATTAAATTAAAAATTAATCTTAACCTGCACTTCATACCTCCACAGTGATGCGCACGTCCTGTGAAGTAGCGGCTGATCCAAAATGATATGATTGGATTTTGTTTAATATCAAATTTCGGTTAAAATTACAGTTAAAAGTAAAATGTATTTTCAATGTATTCTCAACACATAAGACAGACATTCAGCAAAAATAAAAAAAATTTGATTTACTGTCCTTTTGGAGAAAATGAAATGGGGAGATTAAAATTGTTTAATTTCAATTACATTGTTGCGAGGTACGAATGGAAAGAATTAGATATATCAAGATTTATTCACCCATAAGACACAAATACAAATCATGATTTTTATAAGAAATTCTTTTAAAATTTTACGTGAAACTATTAGTTATTTCGACCTCTATATTATGTTGTTGGTATTATCTCGTTTTGTGATAAGTAAGCTTCAATCAAGCAGGTCCCGTAAACAATAGGCCTACTTTAAAGCGCCTTACTCACTCAACTCTACTATTTTTCAGGACGTTTAAAAATCGCGTAGATACCTATTGAAAGAACAGGACCAATAATATGTTTATAAAATAAGATTGATAATATATTTCAATTAAATTATAAATAATTTCGTGTTTGCTTCGAACCCTAAATTATATTTAAGGTTTGAAGGGGGAATGAAAAGGAGGAGCTTATTTAATGAATGGAAGAATAGAACAAAACGATATTATCGCGGCATCTAGATTTCCCAGAAAGGTCAGTCTCAATGAATTTATTTTAGATGTCGTTTTAGTTTTATAACGAGGAACTGGGACAGTCTTTCTATCTAGTGTACTTGTCTCTGAGATCGGCAACTAAGCTTCAGACTGACATTGAATAATAGGAGAAAAAAAGCTCCTGGATGTATGTAATTCATGTCAAGAATTAGCAATTAATGGGTCGTTATCTCATTAAAATATTAATTATATTCAAACCCATAAAGTATTTGCTGATTTCAAATAAAATACATATGGCACTCACCAAAAAAGAGCTGATAACATCTCCAACACCAAATTTTATACCATAATCTACAAACTGTTTATCTGTAACAAATTTTCCAGTTGATTCATAACCATAAGAATATTTCTCTTCTCCAAGTTGTAAACTTGCAGTGATGAGTGACCATCCGATTCTAAATAAATGAGTGGGAAGAGGCTCAGATGGTGCTTCTATTTTGTTTTCTTCAGTCTCCATTTTTTCTTCTTTTGATTTCTCTTCCTCTTTTACAACCTTGTTTTCTTCGGAAGTATTAACTTCCGTTACTTTGTCTTCCGCTACTTTGTCTTCAGTTATAGATTCAGATTCATTTTCTTTATCTGTAGGTTTTTCTTCTATTTCCTCAGTTTTATCTATTTGTTCAACAGTGCTCTCAGGTTCTTCAGCTTTCTCTGATGTGTTTTCCTTCTCTTCACTGGCCTCATCTTTCTTTTCTGTAGATTTTTCATCATTCTCTGTACATTTTTCATCTTTCTCTGCAGATGTCTCCTCTCTGATTTCACCATTGTCAGATTTTGATTTGTCGTCAGATTTCTTTTCAGAATCTACTTTCTTATCTTTATCTCTCTTTTGATTCTTTCTATGATCTGTTTTATAACGATCTCTACCTCCTCTTTGCTCATAATTCTTTGAAAAATCTTCCCATTTTAATTCTTCTATTATTTTTACTTCATAACAGATCTAGAAAATTATATTGTGTATATAAATTAAATTGTACAATAGTAACTTGGGAAAGATAGTTTTCTATCTATCTATTCACAAGTATATCTACTGATACATTTGTGAAGCTGATAGAAGATCAGTTTCATACTAAATCTTAATAAAAAAATAAAAAATGTTTCGACTGTGATTCGAACTTGCGAATATTGGAAGTTTAGTTTTGGAGCCCGCGTCTTTAACACTAGGCCACATGCCACTCTTAATTTCATGCGCTATGACAGCTATGTAAACTGTTATATTTAACCTAAAATTAATTTTTAATGATATTTTAATTAAAAAAAGCATTTCGATTCAGTATTTTGATAATCAGAAGTGTTTGCCGATCACTACTACCGATTATGTTAGCAATATTTCTCATAGTGTGCCTTGGGAATATTACATTATGAATAAAAATAAATGGATCCGTGTAACAAGAAAATAGAGAATTTGGTATCATATTGTTTGAAATGCCACATTTTTCAATTGCAGAAAGTATTTCGTTGTAGATTGCATAAAATATCAGCAACAAATCTCATTTCGATGTCAATCAATCAAGATCCATATTACAGCAAAAAACTGGTAGGTACTCCAGAAAATTTCACTTCAAAATAGTTACGAAAAATCAACACCTTGTCTCAAGATAATGTCGACAAGATTTTGTGTTTTGCACAAAATTATTTACTCTTTTCTTCTAAAGGCCGTTTGACATGAGCGCATTTATTGATTAAGAAATGTTATAAAATCTATGAAAAATTATTTAATAAATAAATGTCTATACAAATAATGACAAAATTGATTTTAAAAATATTTCCTGCTTGTTACAATGCAAGATTTTTATTCAGAAAGAATTATAATTTACTAGTGACTTTTTTATTTTAATAATAAAAACCCCAGTATTTGACAGTTCTACTTCTGTTCTAACCTTAAACCTACAAGTGACCTACAAGCTACAAGATTTGTGTACCCACCAACATAACCTTCCTTTTCAATTTAGTGAAAACTCCTGTGTATGTGATTCGTCCCGTAAAACATAAAAAAAATGAATTCTGATCTGAAAATGAATCTGTATAAATGCACTACAGTTGCAACCTGCGTTATTTTAATTATGACCGCTTTAAAAAGGAGAAGAAAACATAGGGAAAATATCAAGAGAAATAGAAGAGTTTGGACTAGGAAATGGATAAACAGACGTAGTGAGGAAAAAGGAATTCTAAATATGCTCAATAATGAATTAAGAAGCGAAGATCCACTCGCTTATAAACATTTTTTAAGAATGAATAGTTCCCAGTTTGAGTATACAGCCTTATTCAGAACTTATCTCTAAAACTTTGAGGATATGTGCATCCTTAAATAAGAAATCGATATCACCAAAAAAATTTATAATAAAGGGCTTAGGATTTCCCGTAAACAATGTTTAAAGTTATACCATTATAAAGGTCTACGTAGCTGGGCAACTGTACTTCAACACATCTGATACTTTTTTACCACATTCCTAAGAATGTGATAAAAAAAAGTAAACATGTTTTTGTCTGGAAGGCCTGGTTAAAACCGACCCAATAAAAACGCTGCAAATCTTTTTTGCGCCGGGTGCGCCGGTTTTTTTCGTGCTAGCTAGTTTGCATTGTCAGTCCCAAGGTCACTCCATTACAGTGGACCAGTATCCAACGGCGTGCAATGAAAAATTTTTAAATAGTTGTAAGACCCCGTCAAAAAATTTTTGCGCTATCACATTTGTACATGTATGTTGAACATCCCCAAATTTTATTATAGATAAGTTCTGAATAACCCTGTATACTTACAAGTTTTATTGTATCATGTTAATAGTTGGCATCAAAAGTATGCAAACTGCGCACTGCACACTTTTGCGCGGATTTATGTAGAGAAATTTAGAACATGTTCTAAAATTTCTGTTGATATTTATTTAAAAAGAAATATTCATACATTTTTCTGTTTGCTACAGAGACATTTCTACAAACAAAAATGTATACAAATTTTTTTGTAGATTTGGATCAAGAAATGCTACCATGTCAAACGGCCTTACTACACAGACCAAATATATTACTTCTGTTTAATCATCGAAATGTTTAGTTTTGTTTAAAAGATATAACATAATCTAAGTTAAATGTAGTTATAAATAAAATTGCTTTTCACAGTGTCAGAATTGTATTTTTTTTTTGATTAAATAAAACTAGGTTTCAAAACAACTCCGGACTTTTCCTTTATGAGGAGAGGTTTTATTATATAATTGTTTGTATATTTTCAGTTGTGGCAAAATATTTAATTACAGAAGTGTTATATTAATGTCATATCGATATAAAAAATGAACAATTATAGTACCTTTCCAGAGGAAACACCATGAGTGGCTCTAACTCCAGCCCATGCATAACCAAAAGCCCCATCGGTTAAGGGTTTTGCAGATAAAAATGATTCTTTATCAAGTTGGAGATGTAGGTCAGAGTCATCTGAAATAAAAACAAACTCTTGGGCTATTTCCTGATTAGTCTCTTACCTATTTAAAATTATAATTTATTAAGCAAAACATTGAGGAGAAAAATTAAAAAAAATAATGGTGAAAAATAAATTTATTGAAAACTAACTACAAATTACTACTACTAAAGAAAATTTTGAAATATTATTTCCTGCATAATTGTACCATAAATATAATACCATTCACCAAAACTGAAGTCAACTAATAAAAAAGAACCTTTTCCCAAATCTAAGCAAACAAATTTGTTTATAATTAATTATTGTCTACTTACACCAGCTAAGCCGAACTTTGTCATTATCAAGTGCAGGTTCATCTTCTTTAATAGGAGATTTGCTTCTCCTACGTTGAGATCTTTCAGGAGACAGGCTAGTTCTTCTACGTTTTTCACCCTTTTGCTCCAAATCATCTATTGATTTAGGAAGGCCTTGTTCTTTATTTTCCGACTCTTGACTTTCACCTTTTTCCGATACTTCCCCTTCGGCCAATATGTTTGTCTTGTCTTCAATCTGGAACAAACATTTTTTTATTAAAATAAATAGCTACGTTCCCAGGATTTACAAAACAAACATGTTATATATATATATATATATATATGAGGGGTGAACCAAACTTATATATTTTTTAAATGGAACACTGTATTTTTCAATCGTATTCGATTAGCCTTTTTTTTATCTGCAAAATGATATTTTATTTTTGAAATCCGGATGCGGCATTGACAAGTTATCTTCAGCGATTAAGGAAAGATATTTTGCAGACACCTAGTACTATCTTCATTCTTCACCGCTACAGTTCTGAAATCTGCATTTTTTGTACAGCGTTTTTACAGGAGTAGAAATTTATCAACAACTGCTGAAACTCAATTTTTTTTAAATGAAACAGCCTGTATTTTTCAATCGTATTCGATTCGCATTTCTTTCACCTGCAAAGTGATATTTTATTTTTGAAATTCGGATATGGTGTTGCCAAGTTATCTTAATAAAACGCATTTTATAGGGGCGCACTAAAAAAATTTGCGAGAAGTTATCTTAAATGTATAAGAGAAGGTATTTTTCAGACACATACAGTAGTCTCGGTAATCCGGCACTAATAAAAACCAGGGTGCGTCCGATTACTGGAATGTTCGGAGTATTGGATTGTATTGAATTGGACTACTAGACGTGCCGATGTAAGGAAGTGCCGGATTATAGACTCTACTGTAGTACTGTCTTCATTCTTCATTGCTACTGTTCTGAAATCAGCATTTTTTGTACATAGTGTTCTTCACAGGAGTAGTAATTTATCAATTTTCAAATAGCTGAAATTCCCTCGATTTTCTGAAAAACTATTAAGTTTAGGTATGTCATGCAAAGCAAATAAGTTCAAAATATTTATCTGTCCTTTTCAATAGAGACAAGAAATACAGGGTGTTCCATTTAAAAAAATTGAGTTTCAGCTGTTTGAAAATCGAAAAATTACTACACCTGTGAAAAATGCAGATTTCAGAACTGTAGCGATGAAGAACGAAGATAATACTAGATGTGTACAAAATATATTTTCTTAATCGCTGAAGATAACTTCTCGCTGATTTTTTAGTGCGCTCCTGCAAAATGCGGTTTTTTGAAGATAACTTGGCAACACAGCATCTGAATTTCAAAAATACTGAATTTCAAAAATAAAATATTATTTTGCAGGTAAAAGAAAGGCGAATCGAATACAATTGAAAAATACAGGGTGTTTCATTCAAAAAAAATACAGGTTTGGTTCACCCCTCTGCACTGGATCACCCTGTATGTTCCAAAATAATTTTAAAAGATAGCTCTGAGTGGTGTACATAATGCCCTAAAAGGAAAAATTAACATATCCCACCGAAAGAGACCTCTACAGTCGAGGTCGAGACATCTCAGTGGCCAAAGGCACGCATGCGTCAGTCAGTCAGTTAGCAGCAAAGCGAGAGTCGCGTCGGGCAAAATAAGTACACGTAACTCTGTAGCCGTTAAATAAAAATTAAAAAGGGATTTGTTAGCGTTGTTTTATTCATTTAAACACTCTTTAAGTTAACATCAGAAGTGGGATAGCTCCTGCCCATTTAAAATTAGTGATTTTAGTGACTTCTCTAACAAATAAAAATGACGGACGATATGTATTAGATCCCGCCGCCATAGCACGGGAAAATGAATTTACTCGTTACTAGTAGTAGTAGTAGTATGGGGTGGTCAAGAGCTGGCAAGCAGGCCACAAGCGGGCCCTTTTTGCCTACCCCTGTCGTCCCCTGTCTAACTCCATCACCTCTTCCCTCGTCAAACCTTCCCGATCTTCTAATGTAGGTAAAAATATTGGTCCATTCAAGAGAACTAACCTCTTCCCCTTGCAGTTCCCCGCCCCTAGAAGTCGTGTCTTAGTCTGCCGAAAGCCATTCTGTCAAGAAGTGGGAAGGCGTTTCGTCGCCCTCCCCGCACTTAGGGCAGATAGGGTCTCCCTCAACACCAATCAATGATAGATGTCTTCTAAGCCTGCAGTGACCTGTTAAAACTTCCACCAACTGGTTTAGAGCCTTCTGGCTACGACTTAACAGCCAGGCCGTCTTGGTCTTGCTTGGCTTCACTATAAAGTTGCGAGCTTGTCTACAGCTCCCACTACTTCTCCAATGCTTACTTAGTGTCTCATGAGCCCAATCGTTGAGAGCCATGTTAACCTGCCTTTGTGTAATGCCTAAAATCGGTTCTGGTCCCTGGCTGGGTCCCTTTCCGAGTTGGGCCAGTACATCGGCTCTTTCGTTCCCTGGGATCCCGCTATGACCTGGTACCCATACCAATTTTACCTCTTTTCCTCTGGCCAGCTCCTCCAGAGTATCTCCCCACTCTTGGACAAGAGCGGATCTTGTCCTTGGAGATGCTAAATCCTATAGGGCCGCCTGACTGCCGGAGCAGAAATAAATATTTTGATCCGTACAGTTCCTTACTTCTTCCTTGTTTGCTGCCATTAGGATAGCAAAAACATCAGACTGGAAGACTGTGGCATACGAACCCAGTGCAAAACTTTGCTGCATGATTCTGTCCCCCCCATATAAATTCCTACCCCTGAGAATCTGTCCGCCACAGGGACAGGTTATTATTTTATACAGGGTTATTCAGAACTTATCTCTAAAACTTTGAGGATATGTGCATCCTTAAATAAGAAATCGATATCACCAAAAAAATTTATAATAAAAGTCTTAGGATTTCCCGTAAACAATGTTTAAAGTTATACCATTATAAAGGACTACGTAGATGGACAACTGTACTTCGACATCTGATATATCACATTCCTTCAAAAAACAGTAAACAACAGTTTTTGTACTTGGCGAACGCCTGGCGAATAGAGTTGGAGTGGGGATAATATCTCTATTGTCTATGCAGTCATCAGTCTATCTGTGTCGCTGTCTCAGTGTGGGTGTTTTATTTATCGTAGGAGTGTTAAACTGTAAAATTTTCAAAATGGCTCATGTGTATAGTAATGCTGAGTTAATGGACATGATTCTTATTTATAGTGAAGTTGGAGTGGACGAGATGGTGGCCTGGGACGACCACAACGTATTTTAGCAGATGAAGAACAAGTGTTGAATCTGGTCCGCGAAAATCCGCGAATAAGTACAAGTTAGATCGCTAGGAAACTGCCTGGGGCACTGTTATCAGCGGATTATCAATTACGAGTTAGGTTTTGTGAGTGGTTGTTGCAGCAAAATGCTTAAAATCCCCAATTTACTGCTGATGGACAAAATTTCGAACAGCTTTTGTAACAAGGTATGTGCAAATTTTTTATAAATTTCATGTTTCTAATACCTAGTAATCAAGTAGCGCAATTCTTCAAAATTAGTGTAACAAAATTTTATTCATTTTAAAGACACGTCACTTTGGTCACATCTATCTTTAAGTTTATTTTAAAGTAAAAACACTGCAAATGTTTTTTGCGCCGGGTGTCGGTATACTCTCAGAACTTCCGAAGTTTTTTTCGTGCTAGCCAGTTTGCATTGTCAGTTCCAAGGCACTCCGTTACAGTGGACTAGTATCCAGCGGCGTGCAATGAAAAATTTTTAAATAGTTTTCAGAATCCGCCAAAAAAAATTTTGTTTGCACTACCACATTTGTACATGTATGTTGAACATCCCCAAATTTTATTATGGATAAGTTCTGAATAACACTATAATTTTGACAGAATCCCATAAACATGTTTAGCTCTTATATAAACTCATTAACTGGAGGGTCTTTTCGTTTGTCCACTCCATACTAATGAAACTTACAACACTAAACAATAAAAGTGCAACAAACTAATTTGCAAACAAAATCGGTTTGGGAAATAAATGAATTTGCTCGTTACTAACTACACTGTCCACATTGAGCACAGATTTCCTTTGATGATTCGCTCCCGTTTTGTTCTCCATATAAATTAAGCTAGCTTAAGAAACGAATTCGTTTGTTCGCTTCTGTTCAGTCTAATTTAAACCTTTATCAGCACAAAACAACGTACCACATAATTATGTGGGAAAAAATCTAGGTATTTCTGGAGTTAAATCCACAAAAAAATAACATGCACAAAAAAGGTCAGAAGAAACAAGCTACCGCTGTAAAGGATGCACATCCAAACCACCTCTTTAAAATTTAATTTTCTTGTAAATTTAGTTTTACTTGATTTTTTTTTTTATAAATACACATTTTATAAATAAAAATGTTCGTATTTTTTAATCAATAAAATTAGCAAACATTAAACTTTGATTTGTTGCTCGATGACGTCAATCGGCGTTGTGTCATATCCAGTGGGAAAATACTACTTTACTAGTGACATAACGTCTATCGGCATCAGATTTCATTTTTTTCTAGAAACCCAAAAAATGTTATTTTTTATGTTTTGGCAACTATTGACATTAATATTTACATATATTTCCCTAAAATTAATAGAGAAACAGGAAGTGTCACAGAACCAAAGTCCCGAAATGGTCAAATGTCCTTCAACGTCTTAAGAAATGTGAATCGTTAATTGAAGAAAATACTGGTTTGTAGGAATGACTAGATTCATAAAAAATATGTTTCGGCCTTTAATAAAAGATATGGACCATCGCGTTTCAATTAACATTTGGTTACAAAGGGTGTTTATTGAACGATATCGAAATAGAAAGTGCACCACCCGAAACAATAAAGATTAAAGAGAAGAGGCTGCTGGTAAGCTTTAAAGAAAATTGCTGCACAAATGAAATAGTACAATAAGAAATATAAGCCGCCTAGAAAGTATACAAAGGGTGAACTAGTGTAATAGAGAACAGGAGTTGATCCACAATACTCTGGACCTTATGTTATTACACAGTTGGGTCATGACAGGTATGCGATTAGAAGGATAAAGAGGCTTAGGAGGTATAAAATTTTAAGACAGTAGTTAGTAGCCGCAGATAGTTTAAGACGATACTATAGTACTCCAGGTGGCTCTAGTAGTGATTCAGAGTCTAATAATAAGCAATTAAGTGAATTTTTGTTATTTCCAACTGTTGTATTACCAGCCGTCAGAGGAAATAGCAATTTCTGAAAAAAAAATTGAGCAGCAAAAATTAAATTACTATCGTCACATGGGAAAATACTCCTGTATACAGGGATCGGTATAATGATGTATACAAAGAATACTATTTTAGGAAGGGTGCTGCTGAAAAATACGAATGTTTTGATGTCAGATATCTGCTGCGTTCTCAGTTATTAAAATTATTCCTATGTGTGTGGCAAAATACTTCAAACTTACAACCGCATTCTTGAAGAGAACAGCCTACCAAACGCATTATCGCGGCACCATCGGTCACAAACATTAACACTTGACTTGCCAGATCAAATTTTTGTAAGGTCTCCAGCACCACTCGTTTCAATTGTTTTGCCAGTACACTCAGTGTGCTACCAAGCACTTTTGTTACCTAGTAACAGTGTAAATGTTGGTTTAAGAGAGTCCAGTACACATACTATAATATTTACAATAGATTTTTTTAACAATCTGTCATCTCAACACATAACCACAGCCATAAATGTGTATATTTTAATACACATTTGATCTTATTTACAATGTGTTCACATGTATCAGTACATACATGTATCAGTATGAAAATTATGTCTAACCGGCATACCAAAAATGTACTTTATGCGGGTGTAGTTAGTCGGATTTGTAGTGATAGATAAAGAAATTTTTTTTATTTTGTAGTGTTGCTAATTTTAGCAAAAGTTAGCAGCTTCAGCGTAAAGGGCATAAACACTTAATTTTAAATATGAATATTAAATTACCATGTTCATGTAATATAATTTAAGAGTATAAAATAAGTTTTACTCAAAATTAACTCGCAAATCATGATTCAGCTAAATATGTTTATTACCCCATCACCTTTCATTTAAATGAAGCAACAAATTCTGTAGGGCTTTGTAATTATCTTAAAACATCTAATAAAGACAGTCAATTTCAGTTCAGTGCAGATCGATAAAATAACAAGTTGTTATCATCTGGATGTGTCCAAAACTTAAGAAAATTATGCTTTCACATTTCAAATGCATAAAATTTTAAGTCGAAACCACTGAAAAAATATAAGACGGTGAACCATATTCTTGTTGCATCTGGTATGTGTCCATTCAATATAAATTACAACAAATTACCTGTTGTTCGGAATGTTCCCCATTTTCCTCCATTTTGGATTCCTGTATATCTTTTGAAATGATGGAAACATCAGTTTTGGACTCCTCTCCTTTGAGATCTATTTTGGTTTCATCAGCAGATTTGGAAGGCATTATTGTGTCTTCCTCCATTTCTAAATTTTCAGAATTATCCCTGGATTGGTTTAATGCTCCTGATGTTGGTTCATCTGCCTATACAAAAAATTATATACAATGAACAATGTAAAGGTTGAAATAGATTCGATAAAATCTTAGGTCAGCTAAATTGTATGAATAGAATCAAGGGCCTGTTGGGGGCCTGATTTTGAGGCTAGAAAGACTTTTACGAATGGGGGTTGGAAAGGGTAACACCTAACTTTTCCAAAAAGTATTATTCACTGACGAATCAACTTTCACTCAGAGTGGTAACATCCCAAACCATCATAATCAACATTATGCTAGGGAAAACCCAAGAATAATGACAATAAGAACACGACAACGGACTGTAAATATTTGGGGTGGTGTCGCTAGATGTCAGAGAGTTCTTGAATCAAGAATTTGAAGGTAAATAGATAGGCCGCAGCCATCCCATCACTTATCCACCTAGTTTGTCAGACTTGACGAACTTGGATTTTTTTCTATGGGGGCACATTAAAAACATTATGTACTAAACCCCTCCAACGATTGCAGAAGATATGAGACAACACATAATACATGCTTTTGGAAATATTTTCATCAAGTCATTACAAGAACTAAATGGGTCTTTTTTGGCAAGATTGCAAGCAGTGTGTTCTGATCAGAATGGAGAACACTTTGAAAATTTGTTATAGATACCTCAATACCTGAGCTGAAATAAAATACCTCTTCACAGTTTTTACAAGTAAATTTTTACTATTGTAAAACAAAAAGTATAAATATCGGGGAAATAGCAATTTTAGATATACCTAGGACAAAAAAAAAAGAATTATTTACAAAAAAACTTAGATAGTTAATGTCAATTCAAAAATGGCGCACTTCATGTCAAAAGCGGCACCATTTTATTATGTTAAAAATGTTTTGAAATTTAATCATAAAGAAGACAAAATAATTAAAAGAAAATTAACAAGAATTTATCTAAGTTCCATATTACCTCCACACAATATGTAATAACTGCAACTTATTACTAGAACCCATAAACTTTAAACAAGTGCATTGTGGTTACTTGACTATATATACAGATTCACAAACTACGTATTTCATTTTTTGTCCACTTTGACAATAGTTGACATTTGAAAATTAAATTTGTAGTTTCCAAGGTCAGAACATGGTGTCATGTTCTGCCAAACGGGGGTGATATATTTACTAAATATTTGAGTGTAATAATAGTGAATCACTGTGTGATTCTGAAAACACTTACTGTGTGTCAACATTTAAGTGTTGAAAAATCCTTTACTAAAAAATTTGTAGAAATGTATGCAATGCTACAAGTAGGAATGATTCTAATGACAACATCTGCGAGTTACAGAGTAACAGTAACTACTTCCTTTATTATTCTTAACCCCCTGACTTGACGTCCACAAAATATCACAAAAACTTAGTATGTAGAAACATTTTAACATCAACTTTAGCAGAATATTATGAATATGTGAATGGAATCGGCATTTAATTGATACACTATAACTGTCCCACGGGTCCCACGAGGAAGTGGCTATGAAACATTCATACATTAATTTTGTACGAAAACATGAAATTGAAATCATACAAAGATTTTATAAAATTTCTTTCAACAGTTGTACGCTCACTGTATGTCCAAGCAGTTTTTATAAAGTATTTCTATGGGAATCTTCACTTATCAAGAGAATAACGGCAGATTTAAATTAAGCAAAATTGCGCAATTTTGTACTTAATAAAATCATACTGAAAGAAACATTTTCGATATCTGCTTTCTTTTAGAAGTAACGGTAAAAAAATTTTTCATTTTAGTTTTTTGGTTAAAACTAATATTTTTTCTTCCCGTTTACACATTTTTAATAGTTTCAATGATGTAGTTAGATTCTATCATGTTCTGGATAGGACTAGATCAATATTTAATATTTCTTTTTCAGTAGTTCTTACTTTATAGGTAGCTGTAGAAAATAGTCGTAAAACAAAAGCTGAGACTTATATTTCCAATTAAGCATAACGTGCAGTGTATGTAAATTTATAGTTCTTTTATACCATTATATAAATATAAAGAGCTGCTTTATTTGTAAAGTTTTTGACATGTACACCCCATTTTCAAATGAACAAAAATAAGATATAGGTAATAGGCATTTATTACACATGTAATAAAAGTTTGACAACATAAATATATTCAGAAACCTGTCAACAAAGTGCCAGCTAAGTAAAGAGATACATTACTAAATTGTACAATAATTTACAATGTAGTAATTCTATGGCCAGAAATAAATACTTTTTTTATTTAATGTAAAAAAATAACTTAACTATTACATGTCAATGCCTCCAAACACTTTTGTGGCTTATTTATTTATGCATGTTCAACTGCCCAGCTACCATATTTCTGCTGCCAGTAAAACTGTCTTAAGCACTTCGACTACTGCAGCTCCTAAGTATTGAATTATGATGAATGATGAATGATGAAATTCATTCATTCGAGTAAATGACCCAAATGTTAACCAAGAACTATACGACAGCAGGTATTTTGCAATTGGTTGCAGCAAAATATAGTAGTAAATGTTTTAATTTCTTCAAAATTCTATATACTGACAAATGCTATTTTTCTATAGCTGGAGTATTTTATCCATCAAAATTAGTATCATTGTTGCATATCAAAGATATTTTAAATGTACTTTTTTGCAATAGTTGAATAGAAGAAACAAGAAATAAAAAAAAACAATAATAATTCTTATGGAAATTAAAACAAATTTTAGTCAACAATAACTTATTCTTAATCTACATCTTTGCATGTAGGTAGATATATACTTTTTAATACAACCACGTTAAATTTTTCAAATTGCTTCTGAAAGTTCAAGAAAAACAAAAATAAAACAAAATTTGATTTGGGGTAGTTGCATATGCATTTCTAAAAAAAAAACCATTTTCCTGCAATTTCAGATTTCCAAACATAGAGGATTTTTTAAGTTGAGATCAAACGAAAAAATTTAAGTTTAGATTTGGATACCAACAGTTTTACCTACAGAAAAACTTGATCTTGGTTTATAGAATACTGTACAAGCATTTTCTCACAGCACTTCCTTCATCTTATTTAAATGGGTTCAGTGTTGTAACAACCCTAATGACTAAGAAAATAAATTGTCTGCGGATAACTTATCACAGACTCGGGAATGGTGTTGACAAAAATTAAGCCAAACAAATTGTGCTTTGCACTTTGACAAATTAGTAAAAGCCCATCGGCATATCCTGCCCATTAAACTTTTTTTGTTACCAATTTAATTTGTGTTCCCGTCTTATATGTAGTTTAGTAACTATGTTTGTGTTTCTTATTACTGTTAATTTCATTTATATACAAATGACTCAACCTCAACACAACCGTGTTTAACTTTAGTACCTACAGATTTTGGTAAAAGCCGATCCGGTGGTACACACATAAGTTTGAAAAACACAGGTTTACACTATCAAAACTTCAATTAAAAATTAACATTAAAAATATGCAAAAAACAAAAATTTAAAAAATGGTTTTTTCAAGTTTTTTTGCATAACTTTAAAGAAATGACGTTTTCCCAGTGGCATTTTATTAACACAAAATTATACAATCTTATAGGTAAGCGAGATCCCCACAGAAACTGTAATTTGAAACAGCCTTCACATATGATACATTAATTGCGTACAGTAGTTAAAAAAGTTAAAGAATCAGAGCAATTGACCAATAATTTTTTTTTTTTTCATTATTTTTTCCAATTCATTATAACTTATAAACTAGACCTAAATTAAAAACCTCAAAAAATAAAATTAGGTATAAAAAATATTTAAGAACACTATAGCAGTTTCCAATGTCATTTAAATTATTCAAGTTTTAGTTGAAATCAAAGAAATATAATACATATTAATTCATTATTGTACCTCCATACTTTCTGAACCAGGTTTATCTTTACCACTCTCAGGTGATTCTTGAGATCGTTCTTCACTTTGCGAGGTATCAAAATCTTCAGTGGATGTGTCTGCAATGGATGTGTCAGGTAAATCTAAAAATAAAAAAACTCCGATAATTTAATATTTAGAATTCAGAGTTTCACATCACGAACATTATTAAGAATAAAAACAAGTTCAAAACTAAATGATAGTTGCAATGGTATGGATATATGATGATCGAGAATTCACAGGATATAACGATAATAAATATAAACACATTTTATAATAAAGTACAATATAATTGCGGTGTTCTGTGTCTTTCAATTTAATGTTCGAAAAATTAAAACATTGGTAACATCACAAACCTTGTTTTAATTCTTGTTCCAACGCATCTTTCAAACGTTTTACCAAAGCCGCTTTATTTCCTTTGGTCTCTAATCCACGCACTGAAAGTTCCGAACGTAAATCTACAACTTTCAACTTCGCAGGATCTATTGTAGAACTCATTTTCACAACAAATAGTTTTTATTACTTTAAAAAAACCTAAGAACCACACAAAACTTTCCACACACGTAAACCACGCGCAATCTTGCAAATGGCGTCGCGTTGCTTTATTTTTATACAGCGCATGCCCTAAATTCAACTAACGCATTCCCCCAGACTCAGGCATAGAAGTACATTATTCACATTTCGTATAAAAGAACCGAATGACAAATTCGGTAAACACAACACCACCACGTCTGGCAAACTAACCCATGTTTACGTTTACTCTTATAAGCGAGATATACATATAGTGTGGACGATTTTGGTGATAAATGTATTCGTATATTGGAAACTATAAGATATAGGAAAATAGGAAGATTTAAACCCCTTAAATTTTAGCTTATCATTATCGTAATCGTTATATTGAGCATGCGCAGTATAACGATAAAGATAATGACGTGCTAAAATTTAAGGGGTTCAAAAACTACCCATTGGTTTAATGGTGAAAGTTTTAGACAGTTCTATTGTTCTAACTTAATGGCGCTTGCAGACCGGTCCTAGCTCTCCAGGTTTTTGAGTTAGTTTGAAAAAAGTAAATGTGGCGTTTTCGAAAATCGTATGTAACTTTTTTATTTAGAGGAATTTTTAAAATCTGAACACACTTTTTCACAGTAAGTTTGTTCGAGGAATTTCACTGCATCAACTTTCTTTTTTCTTATAGGCGCCATATTGAATTTTAAGCTGAGCAAATAGAGCACTTTTTTGGGTTTTCCATGATATAATATAAGAAAAAATTTCAAAAACAATACTTTAATATTTTTAATTAATCTGGCAACACCGCATAATGTTTCGAAACTATTATAGAATATAGTCTTAAATTTTTGTATAAGCTTTATAGTAGATCCACTTTTCTGGGTAATTAATCTATGGATCCACTCTAGGCATTCTGGGACAAAAACGCGTGTATTTTGAGGGGGGTAAAGTTGGGTCCTGCAGGTCTCTATAGCACTCCCTTCACTTAATAACGGAGGAACTACTCAACCCGTCGAGGAAAATGTAATATATTTGAACTTTAATCTTTAGCTTCTTTATCCATACTTGTCCCCTGTAACTCTTTAATGTCCAACTTATAGTTTCCACGATAGCTCCAGATTTTCCCGCTTTTGGAAAAGTATGAAACTGATCTCGGGGTTTTTCTTGGTTCAAGAGGAACAATGACGCTCATAACAATAATGATTCATATCTAATCAAAGCAATTAACTAATACATATAACAACGGATATTTCAAAATTCACAATAAAAATACATAGGTAAAACTGAACCAAAGGCCCATGCGTTAGTTGTGTGTGCCGCCTGTAGGTCCTTAGATATGAGGTCATCCCACAGTTCAATGACACCAACTTGTCTCGACAAGGAAACCAGGGCCCGGATTCTGATTCTACGATACGATTTCAATGACGATACGACCCCAGTTTTCGATATCGTCAGTACGATTGTGTTTAAAATGATTCCGGTTCACTATCGTTTCGATACCCAATTTAAACGCGAAAAAATAGAGATTCTGTTGGCAACACTGCGGTTTAGGATTGATTTTTGACTTGTATTAACCTTACTTTGTTCTTTGTTTTGTTTTGTTCACTTAAAAGTTTATAATTATATAAAAATCCCAATAAAAATCCGACCAAATACATATTTGATCGGAGATATAAAACGACAATCGTGGCAACACTAAACTGGTTCATGATAATATATTTTATTTATGAAAAGTGTAAGTGCTAATAAATTCGTCTTTAATTATAGAACTTATTAATCTTCTTACATGTTACCAAGCGTTAGGATAATTTGTGATGTTACCTATATTTAATGAACGAACTCGATGGCACGTTGATCACAATGAAAGACGAAGGCAAAATAGGAGACTAATTGACAACAACCCATTTGATTTGCCTGAACGAAGGTTTATCGCATTTTTTCGTTTAAATAAACAGTTAGTTGAAGAGTAGCTAGCAGGAGAGTTTACAAATTTTCCTGCTGCTAAACTTTTATACTCTTCTACGAAATTAATAAAAATTTCCCAATATATATCCTGCATGTTAAAGGACATTGTAACTAAAGGTGTTGTCTTTGCTAAATGATTATGCTCCACACCACAAAACAAAAAGAATTTTATGCTCTTTTATATCAATGTACATATACCTATCACAACTTATATTTATTTGTATAAAATAACCACCACCGTATTAGACAAAGATGCTATCGTTTACGCTGGACGACACCTCCAAAGCTATCGACCATTTTTAGGTTAGATTACTCGATAGTCGAGGAGTCGATTTCCAAAGAGAATCGCTATTTGTACGATTCGATATCGTATCACTGTCGTATCGTCATTACAGAATCGCGGCCCAGGATATTCAGGAGTTAATTGACTGCCAGATGGTCATGCGCAATATAAGCTGATCACCACAAAACAGAAAAATAAGAAATGGAGGAAATAAGATTTCTGTAGAAAAGGAGGGCAACACAAACTGTCAGTGGCGCCCTCATGTCTGGCACTTTTTGGCGAGCGGGAAATTTAAATATCTCAATTTACCTTCTCCTACTTATTTAGATATGTAGCAAAAAAAGTATGTACCGAGTTTATTATTAATGGAATATTTAAATATTATGGGTTTTAATGAAAAGTAAAAACTGAAACTTCACAAAATAATAATATTTAAATAGAATAATATCTCGTTACGTAATTTTTTTTGACTTACAAATATGTAAACATTTAAAAATATTAATAAACGACAAAAAATTATTGTACTTACCTACATAATTCTTATCCAAAAATAGATATACACATATATGGGTTTTTACATTATTTAATATTGGATAATATTCACTGATATAGGTTTTTACATTTTTATACCATATAGTAATTAATCAAAGCAAACATTTTTTAAATATATTTATTAAACAAAGGGATGTAACAAAAAAGTACTATTTATGATATTCTAAATAAATTATATGAATGAATACATTTGTATGTACAAATATTGCTAATGGATGAGCTTGCTACTAACGAACAAAATATATCGATAATGTTGGAGTTAAAAATTTATCCTTCTCCAAGAAGGCGATCAGCGAAATGTTCATGGGGAAATTCAGTCTCGACTGCTCTCCATTTCATGAGAAGTACGTTAAACTGTGACATACAGTAAGTAGTTGTACATGTAACAAAAATGAGGGCTATGTTTTCTTTTATAGTAATAGGATTAATGTTTTCTACAAAACTAAATATAAAAATATTTTACCTTGGTAGAACAGACAAAAGAAGGATTTATGTATTTCTATAGTAAATATACGTGTATCTAGTATCTAATTATAATTATTTTACTTCCAGAACATAAAACCACTTTTATTATGAGTTGGCTTCGGCCAACGGGAATTTCACTTAAAAATCAAAAATTTCAAAAACAAGTTTATAGTTACGTTATAATTTGATGTAGGTACTCAAACGATTAGGTACTCACATACCTATTATTTAAGCTATAATCTGGCCTACTACCTGCTGACTATAGTAATTTTTTCAAGTATAAATTGGGGTTATGATCTATATATTTACAAGAATTGAAGAAAAAGATTACAAAAATATATTAAGTAAAAGATATAATACTTACAGTTACTTCAAATTTCGTAATTTTTATTCCAATTTTCTGTCTTTGAAGATATACATCACTCTTAAAAAACATAACTAAAAACTAAATGAACTAAATCACCACCATTTTAAATTTTAACTGCCATCCAGCGTAGTAGCGTAGGCGTAAGGCGTCACGGGCTGGGATCTTATATGGGAATAGCTGGAGACAAGTTGTAAGACAGAGATAGAATATTAGTATTTTGACTACATCTCAGAAGATGGCGCTAATGTATAAATAAAGCCGCAATCACATAGTGGCAGAAACCACAGAACACAGTTCAGATTATATATTTGCTACTGATCGCATTGAACATTAAAACTACTAACCCAATAATAGATATTCTGTGACCCAATACCCAATTTATTCTGTGATTGTGATTTTACATAGAGAAAACAACAAGAAAAGAGAGACGTAAAATCTGTAGTAACGGCAGACATCACGCGATCGTGGCGACACTAGGGAGCGCGAATTAAACTAATCGTTCTATACCCGTAGATAATACAGAAACCTGCATTCCGTGGCGGTAAAATTGAACATGCCCGGCTACTTATTTAATTATTTATTTTTTACGCTTCCCACAAACCTATCCTAAAAATTTGCAACGACTACAAATGTTACTAAATGGGTATATATAGTATTAATAAAACAAACTTGATTACCATTTTTATTAACATCCAGTAAATAAATAAATAAATAACAAAATCAACTAACCACGCAAGTTATAAAAAAACAAATAAATAAGGTGTTAAACATACATAAATATATCTAGGTATATTCTAAAAACAAATCAATAAGATTCTTTTATCACAAGGAAATAAACTCACGAAAAAATAAGGTAAATAATATCAACAGAAGATCACAGTAAAAACAGGAAAAATTCAAAATGTAAAAATTAACAATGCAAATAACTAACGAAACAATAACAACTTTTTAAATAATAAATCTCTATACCTATATAAGAAATAAATAAATTAATATACAGGGTTTTTCAACGAACAGTAGCCACCCTTAATAACTCAGAAACGGAGGGTAGCAGAAAAATTTCCAAAAACAGGTCGATTTTTATTTCAAGGGGCACACATTTCCATATTACTGAAATTTTTACAGGGTGTCCCAAAAAAGAGATATTTACCACAACTTAGATTTTTTAAATGGAACACCCTGTGCATTTTTACAGATTTAGATAGAACGTTGTCTAACGAATACGTTGATATAGGGTTTGATGGATCTATCTCTAATAGTGAGGGAGATATATCTTAAAGAATGTTCCATAAGCATAATGGGTTAGAAAGAGAATATCGATTCATTGCTTTAGGCTACAGCCGTTACAAAGTCTTTCTCTAACACATTGCTCTTATGGAACACTATTTGAGGTATATCTCACTCACTATTAGAGCTAGATCCATCAAACCCTATACGTTTATTATCAACGTATTCGTTAGAGAACGTTCTATCCAAATCTGTAAAAATGCACAGGATGTTCCATTTAAAAAATCTAAGTTGTGGTAAATATCTCTTTTTGGGACACCCTGTCAAAATTTCAGTAATATGAAAATGTGTCCCCCTTGAAATAAAAATCGATCCATTTCTGAGTTATTAAGGGTTGCTACTTTTCGTTGAAAAACCCTGTATATATAGTTTACCGATGAACACATGTTTTTGTGACAGATTGTCTTTTTAAATCTTCAAAATATTTTTTTATTACTAATGGAATACATATATCCAATATATTAGAAATCACTAATTCATCGTGTTCCTTGCAAGTAAACCAGGAAAAATCTATATATTTTTTTATAAAATTTTTAATTTGTTTTTGAATATTAAATATAAATCCATAATTAGGCAATAGAAAATATATTATATCACAGATTTCAATTAATATCATAGATAACTCTTTGGTAACATAATTTAGTCTTTTTTTTGTGTCATCGTATTCCTTAAACATAGTGAAAGAGTGCAGTGGTTGAATCTCATTTGCAAGTAAATTTGCTTGGCAATCTTCACACTGAAGTTTTAATTTTTTATATACAAATCCTGCAACATAAGTCGCTGAATCTAAGTCGAAATCAGGAATGTTTTCTTGTTTTTCGTAGACCACATATTGTAAATCATTTTGCGTAAGGTTTTGTGAAAGAAAATTCATCGCTGCACTCGTTCACTATGTTCACTTACCTAAACTAACTAACCTATAACTTTAATTTAAATATTTGTACAAGTTTCTTGTTTTCCCGATTTGATTTGTAGCAGTTATTCATATTCTTAAAAATAAAAACAAATCATGCAGTATGTCTGATATGAAAAGAAATGACTAGACTGTATATTAATCATTAATGTAAACATATATGGTATTCTGGTAGGTACCTACTCAATGAAATATAGTGTAGGGTTACCGGTAATGTCTGCATGGGTATCTAGTGACCAAATGATAAATAGATTTTAGGAATCAGCTTCGGTAAGTATATGCAGGTTGAGTAGGTACGGGTTACAGCTACTTTGTTTCAAAATTTGCGTTCGTCTAGCCACTTTGGTCATAATTAATTTAGGTAACAGACTGGGTTTCAACTAAAAATAAAAACAAATTAGTAGTGTAGAGGAAAGTAATAATTAGGTAATTAACTAACCTTTACTTAAAACAATTTTAGATTTTGGAAATTTTCTATAGTCTTGGCCAAGTCTTGGACTAACTATTTTTCTAATAAGTACATAGATTAACTAAAAACTAAATGGTCCAATCGTCCAATACTCGTACTCAAAATAAAAAAACAATGGAATTGCCAAATAAAAGTTAATGCCAAAAAATGCCAAAAGTAACCGGCACTCGGCACAGAGGACTAGACTACTTTAAACCTAACCTCAATATTATAAATTATAAAAGAAAAAGATAGTAGATAAAATAAAGGAGAAAAAAAATTAGTTCCAAAAACAGTAGCGCCGCCATGCGCCGCGAATATGCGCAGTGGCATGAAAACTTGCGTTTTCGTTTTGCCTATGCTTTAAACAGTCTCCCTTATTATGTTGTCTCTGGATTTTATATTTGTTTCGTTTATGCGAGTTTTGTGAATAATAATTGTGTTTTGAGCTTTTTCTACTTTTAAATTGACCTGAGGAAACTATCAAGGTAAGTCAAGAAAAATAAAATTTTTACATTTTATGAGCATATAGATATTAATTATAAGTTTAAGTTTGTTTACACTTATTAGTACCAGTATTATTTTTTTTTTGAGTAAAAATTATAACAAAGTGCTGCATAATTAATCAGAGGACCATGATCCTTAAAGTTTAATTTCATATTCGAATTACCGATCATATCACATTTCTGAAAAAATTTTTAGATGCCATTTACATGTGCTGTTCCCGATTGTAAGGATAGGACATCTACAAGACATCGCTTCCCAAATCCGAATAAGTTTTTAGGAAAATTTAATAACTGGCTGGAGATTATTGGAAATGACCATTTAAAAAGCTTGGAACCCTCAAAAGTATTTCATAATTACAGAATATGTCACCGACATTTTGCAACAAAAAATTTAAGTACAAATATGTATCTGAATCCCGAAGCAAGCCCTACATTACATCTTCCTGCTAGATGCGTTACTGCAAGAAAACCAGGTAAAAGTTACTTGTTTTTAAGAATTTTTCTTAATTAAGAGATTAAGAGATTAATAATAAATATATGAAAAATATATAATTTTGCTAACTTGTTGAAGCCATCATGGAAAAGCAATAATGCAAGAGAAATACTTAGTAACATTTGTAATTTTGTTTACAGAAACTGAAGCAATTGTCATGCAATTAGAAGAATCTACAACACCTTCAACATCTGCAATCCAGAACATGTTAATAACTGAAACAGATTCAGGTAACTATATGCATATTGTATCACCAGTTTAGAACTGTATTGAAGACATCTTAGCTTTAGTAATTTTTCCAACCATATGAAAAACAGCCATTGAATTGTAAATATAGATTTTTTTTGGAATAAAATTATAGTGACAATTCATTTGTGAAAGCAAACACTAAAAAATATAAACAGCTCAAAAAAAAAATTCTTATCAATACTCACCAACTTTAGAGATTAATGTTATTTTAAAAATAGGTATGCTATTTTAAAGATTGTTTTAGAAAAAATATATGCAAGTTAGGTATGAAAACTTCGTATCGTAAAAAAAATGTCATTTTACAAAATAGTTCTATAGTTAGTTTCTTAGCATGTTTTAAATACTCATTAATTTCGTTTCAGAAATACTACAATCACAATCACAGCCCTTAACATTGAGGAAATTAGATAGATCTTTAGCTTCAACTAGTGGTTTATCTAATAAACAATCAGCACTCTCTACTACACCAACATCAACCAAACCCGTCTTTGAATTTCCAAGAAAGATTTCTACAGTTCAAAAATGTAAGTACATTTTGTACCTTTTGTACAAAATATAGGTATATATTTTTTAATTGTCAGAATCTCTGTTTCACATTTATTTTTTTTTTGGCAGCTGCACCAATCCTACAGGAAATAGGAGTAAGTAGGGTATCAGAATTAACTCCAAAAGCTCAAAGGATTTATAAAAGAAATAGAAATCTGTCCAAGTCAGTACACAAGTTAAGACTACGCACTAGACGTTTGAGACAAAACTTGTTAGCAGAAGATGAAACAATAGAAAATGCAACTTCTAGTCTTGCTCCTTCTGTTGCTAATTTTATAAAAACGCAAATACGACTGGGTGGTAAAAAGGCAAAAGGAAGACGGTTCAATTTAGATGATAAAATTCTAGGAATAGTTCTGCAGAAACAAAGTTCTAAATCCTATAATTTGTTATCGAAGATATTTGCCCTACCATCCAGGAAAACAAATATGGCGTTGTTAAACAGAATTCCGCTGAAAGCTGGAGTAAATGCACCAATTTTTGATAATCTCAAAGTAAGTGTGGAGAACTTAAATCAGAGGGATAGAGTTTCAATATTGATTTTCAATGAAATGAGTATTGAGCCTCAAATTATAGCCAATAAAAATTTAATGGAGTTTGAAGGGTTTGAAGATTCTGGTGACAGTAAAACATCAAAAATAGCAGATCATGCTGCAGTGTTTTTAGTAAAAGGTATTACAAAAAAATGGAAAAAACCGATTGTTTATACATTTTGTCAAGGCACAACAAAAACTGTAAACCTAGCAAAAACTATTATAACAATTATCAAAGAATGCCAGAAATCAGGTTTAAAAATTGTAGCTACTGTAAGTGATCAAGGATGCACTAATATAGCTGCAATAAATTACCTTTGTAAAAATTATGGTGATAAAAACAACATAAATGAGAATTTAAAAATTTATTGTTGTAATGAGGAACCTATTGTTCATATATATGATCCCCCACATTTGCTAAAAGGCATACGGAATAACCTTCTAACCAAAAATCTTATGTGGAAGAAGGAAGATCAGACTATATGTGCAAAATGGGAGCATATTGTACAAACATATGAGGATGACAATGGCCCTGGAGAGCTTAGAGCACTTCCAAGAATTACAGAAAGCCACATAGATCCAAAGAAAATGAAGAAAATGAAAGTGTCTGTTGCAGCGCAAATTTTTAGTCACTCGATGGCATCAGTAATGACACTATTGTGTAGAAAAGGTACATATCTATTTTATAAATGCGTAATATACGTTTTTCTATATTTTTTGTACTTTGTGACAGGTTGATTTACAGTGTATCAGATACAGATGATTAGTCATAATTATTATTAATAATTTCCCAACCATTAACATTATTATTGCATGAGATGCAAATTTTTGGACTTCATTTTTATTTTATACTATATTGCATTTATAATATTAATATACATATTTAATTTAATAGTTAGCTGGCTCTGGCCGGCTAACAATGTAGACCTATTCATATTATATAGGTAGATTGAAGTTGAGATATAAAAAAGTTGATTGTTTTACTTTCCTAATAATAACTATAAAAAAAAATTTCTTTTAGGAGTTGCTCAAGATCCAAAATCAGCTGAAACTGCTACAATTTTAAAATTCTTTGATACTCTTTTTGACAGCGTTAATGGAGGTACGCGACATGAGAGCCATGGAAAAAAATATAAATGTGCTGTATCAAAATCATCAAACCACTTATCATATTGGAGTCAAACTAGACAATCATTATCAAAAATGTATTTTATAGATGGAAATGGAACCAAGTCATATCCACCTTCATTGAAGAACTGGACAGTAACTTTAAATGGTTTTGCTTATATATCAAAGCGCTTGGAACAATTTAATATATCATATTTTTGCCCACGGGAAATAAACCAAGATACAGTCGAGAACTTCTTTGGACAGTTGCGTCAGCATGGTGGGCGGAATATAAATCCTAATACCTCTTCTTTTAAAAATTATTTTAAAACACTATTGATAAACAATTTGGTCTCAAAACATTCAATCGGAGCTAATTGTGAAGCAGACAATAATATTAACTTAATTGATAATGTGAAAAATTTTGTAACACAAGGTGTTCCAGAAGTTATTGAAGACGAGGAAGTATTATCAATTTTGAAACATAAAAATATTGATGTAAAGCCATGGACATACATTGATAAAATAAGTTTGGGCTATGTTGGAGGTTTTATAACAAAATATTTAAAATCAATCGGGAAATGTTCGTCATGTAAAAATAATGTCATTTGTAGAAATGCTGCTTCGGAATGGAATGATTTAATTATTCAAAAGGAATATAATGTAGCAATTCCCCAGAAATTAAAAAAATGTACACCTGAATTTTTAGAAGGTATTGCGAAAATATATAGCTTTACCTTGCAAGTGTTACCAGATATTTGTGAAAAGGATAAATGTATCCAATACCTTCAATTATATTTAAGGGATATTATTAATTTTAATTTTAGATTTAAGTGTGATCATACTATACAATTGGAAATAATTATTATTGAAAAATTTTGTTATCTAGTCTGTTATAACTGGGCTTTAGGACTGAGTAAGGTTCTTTCTAGGAAAGAAATGAAAATAAATTGTAATGATAAAATTTATATACAGGCGAAAGAGTACTCTGAAAGAAGAATTAAAAAAAAATAGTTATATAAGTACATAAGTAAGTAATAGTTATTAGTAAATAAATTATTCCTGCAACCATTCCGAAAATAAGTTTTTTTTTTTTTCTATAAAACTAAATAGTTTTTTCCCGTACTAGTCCCGAAAGTAACAGATCTTGTCATACAGCTACTAATTGCCGTTGATTGACATATTTCTACAACGAAATATAACGTTTGTTTACTCATATCATTTAAGAATTTTCCTTTTATAAGTTTCATGATCGATTATGAATTTCATTTAGTTATTTAAGATATACTATGAACTAAAAATGGAAAGTACTGATGAAAGAGACATGGGAAATATTCCAAATGAAATTACAGATGCAACGTCAGCAGCTACTTTGAATTATTGCAGAAGTTGAGGGAATGCTACAAATAAATATATGATAAGTTTGCAGCAACGAAAACAATAACTGAAGATGTCAGTTTGGCTTATTTTGCAAAAAAGTAAAAAATGTTGAAACTATTAAAAATTGTAATGTATTTTTTTAAAATAAGTGACGGTTGCAGGAAAAATAGTGTATGTAACTTACCCCGAAAGTGTTTTCACCGGACTCGCAGGCTTGCCCACTCGTCCAGTAAAACATTCCTTTCGGGACTAGTATGTAAATATCTATTTTCTTCAAGCATATAATAATACTTACATTATATTATGTAAGACGTATTATAGAAAAGACCTATTGTTTTACTAGTAAAGAAATATTCTCATTTTCTTACAAGTACAAAAAAGTAAAAGTCTAACCATAACAACTGATTAAAAAAGAGAGTCATGTAGCTATGATTTCTCAGAACTGTCAGTTTGAAATTAAACGTTACGTCAGATCACTTTTTATACCATCATGAATGTCTGAAGAAATACAATTTAACTTTAATGCTTGAAGAAAAAATAGTATGTCACTCGGGAGTATAGAGCTCTTTATGTGTTTCGCCCCAGTTTACACAGCCTTGGCAATGTATGATTCTGATCTCAACAAATAATGTTCGCCTTCTAGTCCTAGTAACATAATATACTATCATTATGATTGCGGGATATTTTTTAACTTCATATCATATTTTAGTGATAAGGTAACAAAACTAAATCTTTTTTGTCTCTTAATCCTACCATACAGTAATTTGGTAGTCCGTGGGTATTTCCGATTTTATATTCAAATTTATTTTTATCTTTTTGAAAGTTGCGTCTTTTAAGTTTTTTTTTTATTTTATGTTCACAATAGTTAATACTAAGCAGTATTCGAATAAATGCATTAACCAACCCTATTATTAGAACATATATATTTGAAGTATAATTACATGATATAATATTTTCATCATGTGCACCAAACCCGTTATTAAAATATGTGACTCCCAGCAATGTCCAGTATCTTAAAAAAGGTTGATCACTTAACAATCCCTGAAATATTGACAGAAATAAGCAACATTCATTTTATATTATCACTTTCATTATTGCTTTATATTTTTCTATTTGTCATGTAGCATGTAATTAAAATAAATCTCGCAGTATACTTATTAATTTTAAATATTTTGGGTGAGATAGGTTTTAAATAATTTAGTCTACAAATGAAAAATTTGTAGTTCTCATACTTCAAATTTTAGATTTATAGACTAATTTATTTAAAATTAAATCTTATCCGGAATATACAGGGTGTCCACCTAGTGCGTGTAAGTCCAATATCTGGGTTAATAAAAGAGATAACTTAATTTTTTTTTCTACAGGGTTGTCTAATATCCCGAGCTGCACAAAATGAAAATATATTGACATATTCAGGGTGTTCAGTTTTTCCTGGACAGGTACCAACTTCGTTTTTCTAAATGGAAATATATATTTTTTATTGCTTTTTCGAACTAAACCCTTGATTTTAGTAGGACTTTCATCAGCCTTCCCTATACCTAACTTAAACTGCTTTTGAAATATTGACAGGTGAATATTGACATTTTTGCAACTTTGACACCCTGTAAAATCTAAACGGTTTGAGATCAAGCAAAAGGGTTTGCACATTCCTATCTTAATTTTTCATAAGCTATCGTTTGGTACTAATTTCATATTTATCCAGGAATTAAAAATTTTCAAAATTTTCGGAAAATTTTTAATTTTTGGATAAATCTGAAATTAGTACCAAACGATAGCTTATGAAAAATTAAGATAGGAATGTGCAAACCGTTTTGCTTGATCTCAAACCGTTTAGATTTTACAGGGTGTCAAAGTTGCAAAAATGTCAATATTCACCCGTCAATATTTCAAAAACAGTTTAAGTTAGGTATAGGGAAGGCTGATGAAAGTCCTACTAAAATCAAGGGTTTAGTTCGAAAAAGCAATAAAAAATATATATTTCCATTTAGAAAAACGAAGTTGGTACCTGTCCAGGAAAAACTGAACACCCTGAATATGTAAATATATTTTCATTTTGTGCAGCTCGGGATATTAGACAACCCTGTAGAAAAAAAAATTAAGTTATCTCTTTTATTAACCCAGATATTGGACTTACGCGCACTAGGTGGGCACCCTGTATTTCCCCTCCCCTCCATTTTGAGAATGAAAATATATTAAGTTGTTACATCAACACTGTGGGAAGAAGAGATAGTTCGACTACATCTCTGCAGATGTCGCTTTCCGCGTCGCCTTGTCGGTAATGGAAGATTCCTATCTAAATCTATGTAATCTATGGTAAGGCGTAAGGCGTAAGGCAGAGTCGTAGATCATAGCCGAAAGCCGTCCGTAGCAGCTCCGACCGGCTCCGGTGCCATACAAATATGCGAGGTTGCCATTTATAGCGAATATTACGGGTGCGTTCCAAATCGTACATCAAACGCATCTGCTGCAGTGACACATAAAGGCGTTCCGTTTAGCAGATGCGTGTGATGCGCTCATGCATTTCGGAACGGCTTTTGACACTTTGACAGTTATTTTTGTGGACAATTTATAATTTATTTAAATTCGTGATGGAGAAACCAGCAAAATTTCGGGCATTCTTGTTCTTGCAAAATAATTGATTGAAACTAGCAACACCAAACCACAGAATCAGTTCCCTTCCCTCCAAAAGTTTAAAAAATGAGGTTAAGTTGCCCGCAATGCATAAACGCATCACCTCGTACATGATGCAGCTCCTGCGTGCTACGAAGCCAAAAGTAGGAGGAGCTATGGATGCTACGACGTGTAGAATGCGTGAATTGGAACGAACGTAGGAAGCAAAATGTGCATAATGCGCGATTCGAAACGCACCCTATGTTTTCTTGCCTAAAATAGCCAAAAATGGCAACCTGGCATGCCTGGCACAGGTTGCGGACTTCATAATAATAGTTATATACCCCCTCATCACTGATCAAGTATTTTTAACTTATATAGGATTGCTCGATCCCGCCGTATCACGTGGTAGGGTCTTGCGGCTACGTCATCGGATTCTACGCGTCATATAGATAAGGAATCGCACAATACAGAGAGAGAAAGAGTGTCGGGTCTCGCAGTGACGTCACTAAAATTGGACAACATTGAGGAATAGGGATCGAGCAATCCTATATAAGTTAAAAATCCGTAGGCGATTCTTGCTAAGCAATACGCTACCTACTGGCGGCACGCACAACTAACGCATGTGTCTTTGGTTCAGTTTTGCGTATATATATCTATACGCGATTCATTTTAAGATCGTAGCGCCAAAATGGCAGAAATCTATACTATCCTATGCTTACTGACACTGACGTTTGAAATTTTATTCATCAAAGATTTGTTGTCGAGAACTTTAAATCAGGTAAAAACCTTGTAAAACTATTTTGAAAGGGGTAAGTAGTGATATAAAATTAAAATAGATTTCAATATTTTTCGAGCGTACAAATCTGAAAATTAAACTTAACCTCAAAATATGTCAAATTCTTTATTGGGCATACGGCATACATACCTTTATGGAACTAGTCATCCTTAGAGAAAGGTAAAGAGCACACTCTCTACTTTGCGTTCTTTAGCTTCTTTATCCATACTCGTCTCCTGTAACTCTGTAATGCTCAACTTATTCCGCGATAGCTCCAGATTTTCCCGCTTTTGGAAAAGTATGAAACTAATCTCGGGGTTTTTCTTTGTACAAGAGGAACAATGACGCTCACAACAATAATGATTCATATGTAATCAAAGCAATTAACTAATATAACAACAGATATTTCAAAATTCACAATAGACATACATACTCAAAACTGAACCAATAACCCAAGCGTTAGTTGTGCATGCCGGCAGTAGGTAGCGTATTGCTTAGCATGAATCGCCTATTGTGAATTTTGAAATATCCGTTGTTATATTAGTTAATTGCTTTGATTAGATAAGAATCATTATTGTTGTGAACGTCATTGTTCCTCTTGGACAAAGAAAGACTCCGAGATCAGTTTCATAGTTTTCCAAAAGCGGGAAAATCTGGAGCTATCGTGGAAACTATAAGTTGAGCATTAAAGAGTTACAGGAGACAAGTATGTATAAATAAGAAGCTAAAGAACGCAAAGTAGAGTGTGTGCTCTTTTACTTTTCTCTAAGAATGACTATTTCCATAAAGGTATGTATGCCGTATGTCCAATAAAGAATTTGACATATTTTGAAGTTAAGTTTCATTTTCAGATTGAACGCTCGAAAAATATTGAAATATATTTTAATTTTATATCACTACTTACCCCTTTCAAAATAGTTTTACAAGCTTTTTACCCGGTTTAAAGTTATCGACAACAAATCTTTGATGAATACAACTTCAAACGTCAGTGTCAGGGACCGTAGGTTAGTATAGGTTACTGCCGTTTTGGCGCTACGATCATAAAATGAATCACGTATAGATAATAAAAGAACAAGGCGTAAATCGAACCAAGTTTTCTCGAAGGGTCGAGCACTATATCTTTTGTCCTTTAACTCTCTTATTAGCTATTCTATTATAACATATGGGATACGCGATATACTCAATGTATTATATACAGGGTGTCCCGAAATTAGTGTACAATATTTTACCATTGTATTCTATGGTTAAAAAGGGGACTTTTTCTTCATATAAACATGGATCGAAAATTGCTTCCTAATGGGGCATCCTAGTGCCGATTTTTTCTAAATGACTTCGAAACCAATTGACATAAATTTATCATATTTGGTATCCTGTCGAAGTCTTATTCTTATATGCTGAAAATAAATAAAATGTATTTAAATTTGTGCTGTGCCGCTGCTGTAAATAAATTTCAATATTTGTAATACATTTCATACGATGGGGGAGGTAAATATTATTCCAACTTTTTTGTGCTTTGGCCTTTTCAACTTTTTATTAAGAAATATATGAAACTTCAATATTTTTTACTAAAAAAGGTCGTAGGTACAGACCGACACAAATAAGTTTGCGTCTCTGTCTTAACCATGCACTGATGCGTGAGAATTGAGAGAGAACGCAGTACGCGCTATAATGTAGGGTAGCGGCTACATGCACTTTGTCCCAGGGCCTGGGAACTCTTATGGGAGTTTTGTAGACAAATTGACTAGTTTCACTACATCTCACCAGAGAGCGTTTCACAAAAAATTTGAGCATCTGCCAATCATAAGAAAATAAAATATGCTAATAATCATATACGTAGATGTCAAAGACAACTGTCAGTTTATGTTTTAAAATTATGAAGTGGACGCGTTATCTTAATTTTTATTTTGTATTTATCCTGTATTATCAGGATGTGTGTAGCTAATGAGTATTAGCTTGAATTGTAGTGAATTGTGTCTCAGTATATTTAGTGACATTTCTTCGGAATTCAAAGCAAACAGATTAACAGTAAAATGCAGTTAAGTGTGCAGATTGTATGAAGATAAATAATTGTTCTCATGGTTTAAGAAGGTAAAAGAAAAATTAGTTAATGTGATGTGTTTTATTAATTTTAAATTTCGTAGGATAATATGCACTTTCAAAAGTATGGAGTCCGTATTGTGTGAAAACAAATAATTTTTCTAGATGTCTGAATAAAACAGGAAGAGAAAATCGAATAGATATCAAGTGTAGTATAGCGACTGTTGTTTAATTGAAACAACACAATTGGGCAAATATATTGTGGTTTTCAATCATTGTAGGTATTTTTATCAAATTGATAAATTTGATAATTTGCGAATGTATTGTAAATATTATAATACAAAATATGCAAAAATATACTTATTGTAGTTTTATTTGTTTCTATGTTCATTAAAAAAGTTAAATATGTTACAAAGGTAGGGCGATTCTGTACAAAATTTTTAAAAAAGTTCCGCTACATCTCTACAGATGACGCTTTCCGCGTCATTTTTTTTTAACATTGCAGATTCCTATCTATCCCTAACCTAATCTATGCTTTGTCATTGTCGTGTCCACTGCGCATCTGTGGGCGGATCGATCTCAGATGCAAAGTTATTTGTGTCGGTCTGTACACTTGGTTCGTACTGATAGGAAGCATGATACAATAAGGAAGCATATTATCTTTTTCGAGCAAAATCACTTCAATTATTTACATGTGATAACACTGATAACACGAGATGTACTATGTAACTTTTTTTGTAGGTATATAACTTTTCCCTTTTGTCTATAACTCATTCCCTCAAAACTTTTGAGTTTTGAATATGAGTTTTTTTACGTAAAAAAGGTACTCGTGTTGAAAATCGATAAAATGCACCGTTTTGATATAAAATCGATTTTGAAATTTTGAAGATGCATTTTTCGATCCATGTTTATATGAAGAAAAAGTCCCCCATAAACCATAAAATACACTGGTAAAATATTGCACACTAATATCGGAATACCAGGTATATGCATAAAACCAAAATTTTCTGGTGATTTATTTGTATATATAATTTTTGTTTGAGCAGCTGTTGAATTTGGAATTTTAATATTTACTGCATTCTTTTCAATGGCTTGAGCAGCTTAGAGAAACTCGGAGCTGTTCGGCAGCATGTTCTTTTAACTGAGTGCGCGACGCCCACTTCTGTTTTCCCCTTTCCGATTTCCCCTCGAGCACTACCATTTTTGTTGGGGTTTGGTGGCTCCAAAATCTAAAATATTAGTGAAGTTAGATTAGATCTGTAGCGACGTAGAAACATCAACAAATTACAGAATGTAAAATAATCACAGTAGGTGTCAGAATTTCCGACATATAGAGTAAAAACATATTTACTATTTTACTATTTTCATTTTGTATTTATATTATGTAAACAAACTGGCGAATATACCCTAAATTTATGTTCTTTTCAAGGGCTCTCTATTCTCTATGGTCCTCCACGAGTTTGACGCCCTGGGACGTGGCGATCTTGAAAAGAAAACGCTTATTGACGACCCTTGGTTACCAGAAAATATTCTGTGACCATAATCATATAATTATGTGACCATAATCTAACGTATGTTCTGTGAATCTAACTATCAAACTACTACCAACTCTAAATCTGTAAAGTGAAACCCAAAATAAAAGTAAATATAACCGTGAAAAATTAAAAGTTTCTTTAGTTCTTTAGTTAAACATTAAAACATTATTCAAAAAGTAGACAGAAATAAATACAATTTGCTTATGTTATGATATTATAGTTATCCCCTTATTGATCCGTTCTGTTGTCTTTATAAGGTAGGAAATATGAGTTTCTTTGTTGTACCTGTTTATAAATAGTACAACTATTTGTTATTTTAGAATGTTTTCAAATGGCCTAACTTGCAACCTTCCATTTAGTTGTATGAGTGTTACTAGAGATTCAGGTTCTGATGAACTTCTTCCTAATAAGATGGCTCGAGAACCAGTGTTGTTAAATGTTTACGATATGTATAAGATAAATGAATTTACAAGTAACATAGGGCTTGGTGTTTTTCACTCAGGTATCTCTACATTTCACAACTGTAACTTTTTATCTACAATTTGTATGTATTTTCAGGTGTCGAAATATATGGTAGTGAGTATGCATATGGAGGACATCAATACCCCTTTACAGGTATTTTTGAAATCAGTCCTCGGGATGAAAAAGAATTAGGAGAACAATTTAGATTTAGGTATGAAACAAACTATTAGCTTATCAGGAATAAGTTGTTCCTAATATACATTATATTATTAGTATATACTTTTTATTTTATTACAGACAAACAATTCAAATTGGTTATACAGATTTTACAGAGGATGACGTTAAAAGAATAATAAATGAATTAGGAAAAGAATTTAGAGGGGATAGATATCATCTTATGAACAATAATTGCAATCATTTTTCTGGGTCATTTACAAAGGTATATGTATATCTTATACAATTCGTCTTATATCTTGAATCTTTATTATATCTTATATTAGGTATAATGTTTGTTTAGATGTGTAGCCTTAAGTGTGCACTTAAGTACTTACTTATCCCAAAATGATGTAAAATAAAGCGGTGATAAAATGCCATGTGGTAGATTCGTAGTAATTGTCATTAACTTATAAATTGTAAACAAAAGCTAAGTATCGCTTGGCAATGATCCTATCAATAATTTACTGTAGGAGGACTCCCTGGCTGATTGGTAGGAGATGTTCCTCTTGCATGTTTTGTTGTTCGTCACTGGCTCTAAAACATAATTATGTCCCTTTTTTGTGGCAGTTAATCTCCTTTATGATAATGTTTATTAAGAGACATTTAAAACACTTACCTTTACCCATTTAGGTATTTAAGTGGTCTATTGCTCATAATACTAATATGTTAAAGTTGGTCTAAAATACTATAAATGTTGACTGTAGCAGCTTGCAATATAATAATAATAAATATTACTGTGCAAAGGGCAGAGTTTGCAATCATTCAACATCTGGTTGTATGAGCTCTGCTCTTCCACTCAACCCCATTATTAACAGTATTTAAGAGTGTAAGGTAAACCCAATTGGAATAAAGGAAAAAAAAATTAAAAAAGTTCACAAATATTCTGTAATTGACTAAGTTGCTGTTCGTTTGTAATAATAGCAGACCCATATACTATTACGGGTGTGAAAACAGCAACACTGTTCTACCAATGGTTTTGCAATGTGGCAACAATGCACAGTTAGCCGCCGCATCAGCATGTGGCAGGTTGAGTTTGATTTTTGTGACGCGGAAGGAAAAAATATTTATATACTTATACAGGAACTCATTATGGACTCGTAATAAAGTGATTTTACAATATCAATTTCCAAAAAATCGTGACAATCCATCATATTTCCGTCTCGGGAAGTACTGATGCTCCAAATAAAATCTCTTCACGCTCTTTATGACACCAGATATATATATATAAAAGTCATTTTCGTGTCATCATAAAGGTACCAAAATATTAATATTTGAAAAATTATAACGACTTTGGCTTTTCTTGTCGGGCATTACTGATCCTTAAAATACAATCACTATGCGTCCCTTTACAACTCCTGATATGTGGAACTCATTGTCGGGCCATAGGAAAGGGGTAAAAAAATTTAAAAATTATTGGAATTCAATATCGCGTGACAGATTAGGTTTTTCTTGTAGGGCATAAACAAACCAATGGAGCTACTAAAGCAATGGACATGGCAAATAGACATGTTAATTATGGAATTAACTACCTTGTCCATAGCTGGCTATAGAGAAATCAAGACGATTTATAATTAATTTCAGGTAAGGGCAGCGAAAATCTTCCACAACTGTAAAACAGTTGAGGATAAGCATAGGGAATGCATTACTGTATAAAAAGAAATATGAAAGATAAGACGACATTCAATTTATAAAATCGAATGTTGACGGTTTAAATTTTCAATAAAACGAAATTATATTTTGGACAAGCTGTAGATAAATTAACAATATTGAAAGTATGTCAACATTATCTTTTCTATTTTCAAAATGGGCACATCAGGTAATTTCTAAATTTCAAATTTTCTAAAATTTTAAAGAAAAAAATGGTTGAATTTATGTATAGGGATCCTTGATTAAAATCCCTCAAATCATTAGTGGAATCCAAATACGCAATAAAAAGTACACTATTTCATTTATAATAACGAAGACAGTATCGAATTCCGGTAAGTCAGTATAACTTGAACAAAAGCCATTTTAAAAATAGTTTCATTAAATCTGGCAGGGCTCACAGTTTATCCTAAAATGTTCAGAAAAATAATATAACATGTACGAACCTGGCAATACTCTTAATCAATCATCCTGTAAAAACTAAGGGAAATATATGTATATCCATGTATTTTCGAATTCTTTTTACCCCTTTTGTACAGCCCGACAATGACAATCGCGTACTAGGTGTTATAAAGAAAGACATAGTGAATGAATTTTTGTCAATAACTATGCCCAACAAGAAAAACCAAATCTGTCGCTAGTTTTTACATATTGATCATTTTAAAATTTTTTTGACCCCTTGCTTACAGCCTGATAATGACTTCCACGTATTAGGTGGTGTAATGGGAGGCATAGTGAAAGCATTTTTGGCAACAATTATGCCCGACAAGAAAAGCTAAACTTGTTATGATTTTTCGAATATTAATATTTTGGACCCCTTATGACCACCCGATAATGACTTTCACATATTTGATGTAATAAAGAGCTTGAAGAGATTTTATTTTGAGCATCAGTACTTCCTGAGAAGGAAATATGATGGATTGTCAAGATTTTTTGGAAATTTATATTGAATTTATATGAGCTTCTGCATTAGTATCTGGTGTATCTATTAACAAATATGTTTTTTGAAAATCTGTTGAGAAGCTCTCGAGAGTAGTTCTCGTAAGTGAATACGCGTCTGCGAGTAACTATCAGAGAGTATTCATTTTACTATCAAATAGCTTACTCGCAGCATTTTGCTCTGAAGTGTATACATATTATTTTTACTAGCGGACAGTTACTTCTGAAATAAGAACAAGTTTCGTATTGTGATAGTTCTCGCCATAATTATTTAAAATGGCAGCTATTTGTAAAGAGTGGTCCAAAGACGAGACTTGTAATTTGATAAGTATATATGAGAAAAATACAGTTTTATGGGATACTAAGGCTACTGAGTATAGAAATAGGGATATAAAAAATAAAATATTACTGGAGATTGCAGCGAAGTTCGAGTGCACATCTGACGAAATTCAACGAAAGCTTCACAATTTAAGGAACCAGGTAGGTTCCTTAAACACAAAAAGTGGGAGCAGCACAGATGAAATTTACACCAGTAAATGGGCATATTTTGCAGTATTATAATTTTTCTTTCTTTGTTGCTTTCTCTTGAACAGTGTATGTGCAACAACAATTGCTCGAAGTTTTTGTACATTCATGATTTATCATGATCTATCTGCACCTCACTAATTTTTTCTTTCACACTACACACAAAGAAAGGAAATTGATGAAACAGAAATCTCAAATGGATATCCTCCTGACAGATATCTCTGAGAGTAAGCACTCGGCCAGTGTTTCGTTATCTAGCTGACAGTAAAAATTCCTCAAATTCCTCTCGAATGGATACCCTCTTAACAGTAACTATCGAGAGTCACTCGTGCTAGTTCCTCTCAAATGGACACGTACCTTAACATGCTGATGCGGTGGCCAACTGTGCAGTGTTGCCACATTGCAAAACCGTTTTTAGAAAAGCATTCCTGTTTTCACACCCCTTATAATATGTCCCCATAGTTCAGATGAGACAGTACTAATGATTCACACAGTATTCGTTTGCATTTATTGTTTATTAGTGACCTATTGGTATATATTAACTTTTAGTAGATATAGTAGTAGTAGATAGCATATATATGATCTAAACCTTAATAGGTGTCAATGATTAATCCCACATTTTTGGCACTTGTCCTTAAACCTAAAATTCATTATTACCATTTATAATTACATTGATTTGACCTGTAGTGTGTGCATCAGCCCTACATTTATGCTGAGGCAAAAATGATCAGACGTTGTGAGTGATATGACTAAATTTTTATTAATCTTGACAGAAATTCGAGTATCTTTTTCATAAAACGATAATATAATTGCCTATTATGTGAATTAAAAGAATATTTATAGTAACCAAGTAGTGTATTCCAAAATTGTGAGGTATAGGTATAAGGTAAACAGTAAAGGTCAAAGAATGGATCCTAGTAGGACTCCACAGGTGATCAGTTTACTGTTTTTTTAAAGAACTGATTGGGAGTAACTGAATATGTAATTATGCAATAAGCTTGATGCATTCTGTGAAAATCAAATATAGTTCAAAGTTAGTAGAGGTTGATGTAATTGAATGCTTTAGAATATTCCAAAAGAATAAGTACGTACTGTCAATTTATTATCACTTAAATGAGCTAGGTTAGTTATGCAGCTAGGACCATGACGGAAATCGAACTTGTTCAGATAAAATATTTTACGCGATATATTGACGCATTTGCTTTGCAATAATTTTTTAAAAAGTTTAGACATGGCACATAGTAAACTAATTGGTCTCAGATCTGATAACTGTTCTGAATTGATAATTTTGGGAAGTGGGACATGTAACCTTTTCCAGATAATAGAACTATTCTTTTTAATACAGGAGTTGAAAATGTGAACTAAATATGGAAGTATGCGTGGACAGTTATCAAATAAAAGTGGCAACATCATACTTATATCCGAGATATCTATTTCATCAGAACCAACCGCAATTTTATTGGAAGCTGTACTTATAAATTTTCAATTCCTGAGTAATTCGAAAATCAAATGTATCAATACTTAGCCTGTTGTTTAGACCATTTATTAATAATATGTTATTAAATTTAAATCTGACACACAGATATTATTAGAGTTTAAATATTTGAATGAATTGAATTATACCTAATAGCAAGTGTTCAACATATATTAAATGATAATTCCCCTCATTAAATAGTACTTCTCCTTAATATCGAATTGTGATTGTAATTAGTAAACAGCGAGGTAATCACTTTTATCGTTCCTTTTCTTCTTGTTAGTGAAAAGTCCAAAAGAAGTAGTTGGAACATCGTAAGGAAAAAAGAGGATAAGCCATTTTGATCATTTGTTACCAAACAGTTCACAAAATTCGTAAAATATCCAACACCTGTTATTTAAATAGTTATTATCTGGAGTAGCAATCCTACTATTACGTATACAAGGTTATCATAAAGTAATGAATATATCTCCGCTCATGTATTTTTAACAAATTAAGTTAATAGGATGTGAAAGAAATTCGATTGCTTAAACAATGGGATTTCTTATGTCCAACAGTGGTTAACGCAAATGTTTGATATGTCGTTCATTTTACTGCTGTACAATCACCGACCGTTCCTGCAAATTATACACAGCATTATTCACCATTTCTTGCAGCAATTTGCTCCTTAATAGAGTCTTAATTCTTCCAGCATTGTTGGTTATGTTCTAAACACCAAATTTTTTAAATAACCTCACACCAGTAATCCGCTGGGTTAAGATCAGGGGATCTTGGAGGCCATTCATTTACAAAATGTCTGCTTATAACACGATTTTGAAAAACATAAGGTAAAAATTGTTTAACTGGTCGGTAGATATGTGGGGGTGCTCCATACTGCATAAAAATCATGTTTTCAATTCCTCAATTCCTTCTCAATAGCATATACAACAGGTATCGTTCACCAGTAACAGTTAACAGTTACAGATTCTCTCCATTCTGTATCTCCGCAAAAAAGTATGGTCCAATGATAAAATTAGATATGAAACGGCACCAAATGGTGACTTTCTTGTCATGAAGATCTTGTCATGATTCGACAGTTTTGAATATTGACTCCACCATTTAGAGAGAAATGGGCCTCATCTGTCCATAAAATACAGGATAACCGGATTCAATTTCCATCTGAGCCAATATTTGTAAAGAAAAACCTGATAGGAAAATCTGCATCATTTAATTCAAACAGCAGTTTAAGTTTATAGGGACATTTTTAGGATTTTGCATAAAATTTTTCAAACTGTGGTCTATGGCATTTGCAATCGTTTTGATATTGAATTCACACTACTGATTGCTAACGTATTAGTGTTGGGTATGTTTTGATTTTCCCAAAGAACTTCTGCAACTTGGACTTCACTAATCCTTTGTCTTCCCGATCTCGGTAGGTCACTAGGTCAGATCTAAGGATTAAGGTAAAGTATAACTTTACTTTCGCTGTACTGAATTTTGTAAACTAGGTATCGTTTAAGAAAAGAATCTTCGTTGTTTAAAATAAGAAAATAACCATATAATATCGATTTTTGCAACCCTCCCTAGAGGGCGTTATTTGAAAGAATCGCAGTTTTTTCAATTTTTCCCCGTAATTTCTAATATAACCATATAACTTTATTGCATAATCGGAAAGTAGATAAAATTTGCAAAAAAATCGTGAAAACCATAATTTGATATCTTCATTCGTTTCGGAGTTATTAGCAAAAATCATAATTAATAACACGTTAATTGAAGGTATAATTATTTTCAAGTTCTGAGGTCCAGTTTGCCATGGCAAACAAACTAAACATTTTTTTAAAATATTGTTTATGTCCGTGCCTCCCTTTATACTTGGATCCAGGCATAGGACTGGTCCAAACCATGTGAACCCAAAATTTGGAGCGTGTTTAATGACCAACGAGCCAAAACAATAATAAAAAACATCAACCACAATAACATTTAAAGCATGAAAAACTTGATACACAAACAGTTTATAAATGTTCAAAATGACCTCCGTTTTGCAAAATACAATTATTAATTTTTTCTAAAGAACTAGATACAGCAGTTGCAATTTCAGCACGTGCAACGGAAGTTACAGCAATTTCAATTCGCTCAATTATGTTGTCTCGTGTTGTTGGTTGTATTTTATGAACAATGTCTTTTATTCTGCCCCATAAGTAAAAATCTGAAGATCTGGGTGGCCACGGAAACACACTACCCCTTCCGATCCAGTGATTTGGGTAATTAAATTTAAAAAAATCACTCTTGAGAGAAATGTGCCCAAGAATCATTATGTTGATACCACAATGATCTTCTACCATTCAAAGGAACATCTTCTAAAAAGATAGAAAACTCATTTTCCAAAAAATCTAAATATGATTCGCCATTTAGATGCCCATTAAAAATTAACGGTCCGATAATTTTATCTCCTAAAATACCACAGCACACGTAGATGCTCCACCTATTCTGGTGATCCACTTCCCGCATCCAATGAGGATTTGTTTTTGACCAATAGTGCATATTGTGTAAATTAACTCTGCCACAATTAGTGAAAGTGGCTTCATAAAACTTGAGAGAGGAATGAGGGATTTTCATAGCACATATCTCTTAGCCAATAGCAATAGTCCAACCGACTGTCAAAATCGGAATCGGAGAGAGCCTGGTATAAAACTAAATGATAAGGATGCAGTTTATAGTCTTTTAAAATTCGAAACACTGAAGCATACTTACATTCAAATCTAAAGAAATATCTCTTATGCTTATGTGCGGATTCGCTTCTACGTAGGCAAGAATATTTATAATAGTTCTTCATTCCTTACTGGACGTCCTCTCATGGGAACTGCAATGGATAGTACACTACCCGATTGTCTTAAACGTACTGCCAGTCGTCGAAACACTTTCCTGCTCCGGTGTCTTCGTTCAGAATACCTTGCAGCATATTCACGTTCTGCTAGAGGTGCATTTTCTATACACTGGAAAGATACAGAAAGCATGTCTTAAGCCTCGACATTAGTATAAGCCATTTTTGGAGGTTCAGCTCAAGAAGATCAGCTCAGAAGATGATGAAATGGCAGAACACATATTGTGCACCTGCCCCGCTGGGGAAAGGATCAGATACTCATTATTTGGCAAAGGACAACTTCTGCCAGAGGATCTGAATAAGTTCTCGCCCAATAAGGTGATCAGCTACATTAAGAAGCTGGACCTGTTGGGTGAAATATAAGTAGGTGTGAGCCATAATAGACCACATGGTCGCGGTGGAGGGTCTGGTTTTCGGCCCACTCACTTTTGAACCTAACCTAACCTAACCTAGGTACATAAAATAACTACCTATTTAACTGATATATCATCGCTTGATACATTCAAACAAAAACCAATATTTAAAATGAGGCTAGGACACCATTTTGTTCTTTTTTCAGATTGAAATTGTTATAAAATAAAAATCAGTGCAACAAACTGCTAATTATATAATTTGCGGAAGCTAATGAAAAAGTTATACAAGAGTAATATTTACCGTAATAAAAATGCTCTTGCTTTAAAGAGTGTGACATTAGGAATAGTGTATTCATTTAGGAAATAGTCATTTATCAAATTGAGACCCTATTATTGCCTTAACTTTGTGAAATAGAATATATGAATAAACTAAGGACTGATTAATTGTTATATTCTTGAACATTTGTAGCAAATTTTACTAGTATTGAGGATATCTCTATCTTGTTATTATACAGTGTGGGTGAGTTTGCATTACACACTCGGTAACTTAGTAAATGTCAAGATATTAAAATTTTTCAAAAAGTACTTCTAAGTAATTTTTTGTGCTCTTTTCAACCCTCTGATTAAAAATGCTCTCATTAAAAAACAAAAGAGCAGCGACATGTACAGTGATTTTTTTAAATGTAACATCCTGTATTTTATTTCATAATTTGAAATCCTATCAAATTCTGGATATGACACCGTTTTTATTTCTTCTTAAAAGTGATAATATGTAAGTTAGGAACAACACAAGAAATTATCGGTACTAGCAAAGTTTACAGAATATTTATTCTGTAAACTTTGGTAATATGGATTGTAACATGGTAACATGGATGGTAATGGATTGTACAATTGAAACAAAATATTTATTGAAATAAATGAAAATAATATCATTAATAAAGTTATGAGTTATTTGCTTAACTTTTGTCTTCACAAGCATGGTTTGTTTTCAATAATAGTGCAATCCATGGCCTAGTACCTGTAAATTTTTTGATTGTTCCTAACTTATATATTATCACTTAAAAAAAAAAAATAAAAACGGTGTCATATTCAGAATTTGATAAGATTTCAAATTATGAAATAAAATACAGGGTGTTTCATTTAAAAAAACCACTGTACATGTCGCTGCTCTTTTGTTTTTCTAACGAGAGCGTTTTTAATCACAGGGTTGAAAAGAGCACAAAAATCACTTTGAAGTACTTTTTGCAAAATTTTAATATCTTGACATTTAGAAAGTTACTGAGTGTGTAATGCAAACTCACCCACACTGTATATAACTATGGAAAAAGACGGGACATACAAGCAATGCACATGTGAAATTTGTCAACAGTTATCTGTTGAGAATTATTTGATAGGTACTTTATGTTCCAAGAGTTGTATCAATACTAAAACTAGTTCTAGTTTTGCAAACATAACTACAATTTAAACTTATTTTCAGAACTTATGTGGTCAAGACATTCCATCTTGGGTGAATCGTTTGGCATGCTTTAGTAGATGGGTACCATTTCTTGAAAGATGTGTGCCAAAAGAACTGAAATAGATATAATTTCTCTTTATAAAAATGTAAAAAGATACTATATATATCTGTTTTAATATATTTTTATGATTACTTTTATCAGCGACATATAATATGTCGCTATTATACAACATATGATAGTTTTCGTAAAATATATTTTTGGGTTAGGTACCTATATTAAAAAATGTAAAGTTTAAGTAGCACAAATGTTAAACTGTTATTTTTTATATTTTAACTCTAAAATTTTATAAAAGAATATAATCGTTAACTTTATTTTTATATATATACAGCCCAATATTTTTGTAAACCCATATAAAATATTCAGAGAAATAAGCTTATTATCCATCCCAATATCTTCTCAAGACCTCAGATAAGTAAATATTTGTCCGAGTTTGAACTAGATAATGCAACCAAATGACTTGAAGCCCTGGATTAACTTGACAATTAACCACCACTAAAAAGTTTAAAGCACCTTTTCAAAAGCTAGTACCTATTCAAAAACATAACCAACTAAAAATAAATATATTTTAGTCAATAAAAAATACACTTTTATACAAAGTATTGGTTTAGGTTTTCAAAAAAGTTTTTTCTTTACTCCTCATTATTGTCAAATCATTATAGAACAGAAATTATTCATTTGTCTATATTAGGATTAAATTGTAGGTACTGCCTGATTTTCAATTTTCATTAATATAGGCAAAATCTTTAGTAATTTTATCAAATGTTTGTTAAATAATACAATAGATCATGTTTCATGTTAGTAACTTTTTGGCAATCAAAAGTGATCACAGTACTTAATTCAAAAAACAATCTTAATAAATTAATTGAAGCTGAAATAAGTGAAACTGAGAACTACTTTTCAATTTAAAAATGTGTTACTATATAAATGTGTATATGTGCTACTATAACCCAAGTTCATACTTGGAGCAGGTAGTATGAGTTTTCACAATAAGCAGGAACGTGGTCAATGTTCAACTCACTCGGAGTAGAAACTCAAATTCCCTCTTAATGCGCCATCTCAAGTATGTAATAGTATAGGTTCCTACATTAAAATTGTGTTTTACATTTTCAACTAAAACAATATTTTTAAATAGTAGATTTTTTGTGCCCTAAATGGGTGCAGAGAAATCTAAGTATAATATGAAATTCAGAATGAGAATAGATTTATATAGGTATTTCTTAAAAAAAATCAAGTGATCAAACTATAGATTTCTTTTTGGACATAACTCATAAAGCTGGCCATAAATCCCAAATGATTATGAATTTTTATCATAGAAGATGTGTTACATTGTAATTAATTGTATGAATCAAGAAAGTATGTGATGAAATCATGACATCAACTGGTGAAGAAAATTATTTTAAAATAGGGGCTCAGCAAAAAATGTCTGGCTGGTCAAATATTTTTGAGTTTTGAAATCAGTACATGACTGTTAAAATAATGACATGTAGAGATAGGGTTGTATAGCACTGAATGTTGATTGCATCTCAGCAGATGCTGTTTTTTAGAACAATTTTCATCCCAGTTAATTAGTGTGCAAATTTTTATTGAGAATACTGTTTATTTATTTGTACATAGAATTTTTAATACAATATAAAGTACTAAAATCAACTACAGTGACTTTTTACCATAAGATTGTTTACCTATTGTGCAGCAGTATTATACTGATTTTTTTAGTAATAGTAATTTTTGTACTTCAGATTTTATGTGGTGAAGATATACCACCTTGGGTAAATCGTCTGGCATATTTTAGCAGTTGGGTACCTTTTCTAGAACGTTGTCTACCAAAAGAATGGTTAATGCCAATGGTATTACAACACTCCCTGAGTTGTAGACAAGATTCAACATGTTCTGAAGCCTCAACGTCACCATATTAATATTGCCAAAAATATTTATTTAATAAATAAAAGTTACAGGTTACGTGTATTTATATTTACAAAAAAAATAGTAATTGGTTTATTATAAAACTTAATGTAATTTATCTTTTTTACCAAATATAAAAAGACTAGACTAACAAATTTAATTAGGCCTAGATATAGTGTTATACACATTTTTTTCTCACTGAATCAGTTTAGTCTGGATCAGTGTTACTGTACAGTCAGTACAGTAACAGAAAATATTTTCGTAATTTTTTGCTGAATTATTGAAAATAATTTACTTTTGTTAAATAAACATAATTGTTCATATATTAATTTGACGGTTATTCCATAATTGATGAAAATATCTAATAACATGCAGAGATGAAAACAGAAACTGAATTAACTGAACCCCCCCCCCCCTTGGACTATGAAAAATAAAAAATAAAATAATTAGTATTATCCAAAGGATCTCCAACGGAAAATATCAGCTCAAATACAGACATTAATGTTTTGCTGTTCTTCAGTGTAGCATAGCTAAGAATCTAGGATGGTATATATCTGATATGAAACAGTTAAATGTTAATCTGGCTCTATGAAATGCGCAGAAACCTTGATATAGCTACATAATGGTTTTTTTTGTGTATAATTCACTAATTTGGTTTTATAAATATTTCTTAATATTTAAAACATTAACTTCTTAAATTTAACTTTTGTTTCCATTGATCTTGTCTTGCAGTGCAGTGTCTAGCTACTACTAAAAAAATTAAAGTTCCAATAAAAAGTTATTACATGTTAAATAATAACCATCCCAATCAATGTGACGGACCTTGTCACATTTGATAGGAAAATAACTTTTGTTGATCACATAAATTACATTGTTGCTTATTCTAATAGAAATTTAAAATTTATAAGAAATTCCAATGTGTTCGTTAACAATGATACGTCAATTTTACTTTTCAACTGATTTTGTCAGGTAATTTAGAATCCCAAATACAATATATGTAAGCTCAATATTGAAAGGATCCAGAGAGTTTTCTGTAGGTATTTATGGTACAAAAATGATAGTATTTATATAACCAGAAATACGCCTTAATAAGTGCTATTAAATAGATTTAAAATTAATGATTTCGACCCATGCTGTAAGTAAGTTTCTGTTTCATTCTTACATAAAATTGTAAACAACCATCGATTGCCCAGATTTCCTTAGTAATATTAATTTTCATGTACCTTCCTGCAATACTCGTGCCACTAATATTTTTTATTTAAATACTCCACAAACTTTCTCGTTTATACACAATGTGTTAAAATTTAAGGACGTTCCAGACCAAATCGATTTATTTTATAGTAAACTCTCTTATATTAAGAATCTGACGTTACGGTTGTGTTAAGTTTTCTGAGAATTAGTTTGCCTAATGCAGCATGAAAATATAAATAGAATTAGAAAAGGGTAATTTAATTTTTATACTCTGTATTTCATTGAATTATGTCAGATTTATACAATCCTAGATCTTTACTTTTAGCAGTGAAGTCTAGATTGAAGACAAGCTAGAACTTCATAACTTTTATGTCTCTAGTTGTGGCGTTGTTTTTTTTTGTTCATATTTATTAATTTTTGTTTTATTCCACATTTTAAAAAGTTTAATACATTGATAATGCCTATGCAAGAAACTTATTTTTTATTGATATTTTCAACCTTAAAATAATGTCTGAGAACGTGAACCATCTTATATTGACCTGTGACGTCGATACCACACATCAGACCCAACAAGGCCTACCATCAATAGCTGGCCCTCAGTCTTATACATATTTTTTTTAGATTTGAATGTGCAGTTTGAAATAATATACATGGAGTTATTGAATTTTTTTAAAATAATAAAATAAATTTATTTTTGAGTATGGGGAAATGTTGAAAAAAATTATTTATTTAGATTTTTGATGTACTTACCAAGGAAATATCGCAAGTATTTATTTTTATACGAGAAATCATTTTCTAGCAGTTTTTATACTGTTAAGACCAGAAAATTTTTCACGTCATAAGAGACATGTCTAGCATTTCCGGTATTATAATTATACTCATTCTAAAAAATGATAGATATAGATGAAAAAAATAATTAGATATTTTCGATTAACAATTTCTTGTTTATCTAATGACACTAAAACACATAGAAAAATATACAAAAAATAAAGCAATTATATTTTTCCAATGGGAAATTTCTTGATTTACTCAATAATGCAAGGATATATTATTTCATTCAAAATAAACAAATACATATTCTGTGTGTCCCACTTTTCATGTTAGCATCTCCGGTAATGTAAGGAGGCTGCTGGAATCACACTAAATATTTTATGGGAATACCACCCCCAATAGCTCATTAGCGGTTTAATATGTAGTCATTAGGATTTTTTTTTATTGAAAAAATAATACAGAATTATTTTACACCAATTATCTTATAAAAAGCTCCCTGTAATTCCGTCAGCCCCCTTACATTTGCAACGGTTTAACATGAAAATAGGATATGTTGAGTATATTTATATGATATAAAAGAGAGACAAAATCTATATAGTAGTTTGTGTTGCAAATCGCACAATAACATGAGAGGTTTTATATGCAAATAAATGCAGATTTGTAATCACCAAAAAAGTTGATTTTTTATGTTTTATTGTTATACCTAGCTAATAAAATACATACGTGAAATGCCCCTGTGTCCCTAAGCTCCTATTTTATGAACTTTCATGTCAAAACATGATCTACACTATACAACCTAATGAAGCGTGGTAAGAGGCAGGGGGCTCTATTCTTGGGTTATGAATAAATTGGTAAATATTCATTTTTTACATCTGAAATTTTTGTGTTTTTGTTATTATGAAGTAAAACACTTTTCAGTTGTACACAAATTGATCACTAATTTAATTTTTATAAATGAGCAGGGCATCTTTTGTATTGATGAGCCCATTTCTTTTGTGTATACCCAACTAGTCTCATTGTCTTGTTTCTATAAAAAGGTAGGTTTGATTGTGACTAGACACTTATAAACAATAAAGTTAAATTCTGAAAGAAGTTCTCAATCCCTTATAAGCAATACATATATTTAGCTTTCTTAATCTAGTCCAGTGTATGACGTGAATAGTCTAAGCCTCCCGACTAAATATTATATTAATCGGAGGCCTAAGCTATATCCATTAAAGTCGTGCAATCAACATTTATTATATTATTTGTGTTTAATTCATTATTGGCACTTTCTAAAATTAAAATGGCCTGAAACAGTTAATGAGCCTTAAAACGGAAATATAAAACTATTGTTCTACAAAAAGTTTAGTGAAGGTACTTGAATTTTTTTTTCTTAATAATAATTGACAGTGTAATTATTCTACTGAAATTAAGATGAAATTGTAATCATTTTTTGTATATCTATTTTTTTGTGATAATTTTGGCAAGATTTTTAACTTATGTAAGGTGTGGATGCTAGAAAACAAATTAACAAAAAGGCCTCTAGTAGTAGAAGTAGAAGATCTAGTATATCCTTTGCTGTCATTCTCTTATGTGTTAAATACTGTTTTTTAGATGTTTTTAGACATACAGCTAGAGAAGGTACTAAGGGGGCTTCTATAGTCACTTCTATACCGAGTACTAGTCATATTGTTCATTATTAATTATTATAAAAATATTCCTTTAAAATCACAACACCCTTGACTAGTATACTTACCTAATGATGATTTGTTGATCAACAATGAGTTGGCCTCAAAATATGTTAAAAATGTTAAAAAGTGTACTCATTTTGCATATATAATTACTATTACATCTGAAATCATATGTAGGTTTTATTGTTATTGACAGTAAGTAAGAACCTGTACACAAATATGGGTGTTACTACTGTTACTTCAAAATATTAGAATTAGAAATTGTTATTAATTGCAATTACAAATAACTTTAACAAAAAAGTAAGTTACTGCTTCAATTATTTTTCTCCTTTTTTCAGATATTGGAGTTTTCACCTTACTACTTACTTTTTCTTTTTACTTATCTTAACTCTGCGTTATACAAAAGTATAGTGATTTTTAGTAACAACCAGTTACACAATACATTACTTGTTTATATAAAAAGAAATCTAGCAAAAAAATGAGGTAGAAAATAAAAAAGTATGGAAATAGCAACTGTTTAGGGATTTTGTGCAATTACAAATTACTTGTGTTAAGAATATAACTGAATGCCATTAAGTTCTGATTACGTTAATAAAATTTCTAAAATACACTTCTAATAATTATTTCAAAATTAGTTTCACTCAAGTCACTCAGATTCTCTTGTATTTATATTAATAAATTATAAAAGTGCTCTTTTCATATAAATAAGTATCCTCCTATCCATTTTTAGAATTATACAGGGTGTCCCTTCGGGAACTCCATATATCCATTATAGAGAAACCATGATTAGGAGAAATCTGAAAATTTGGTAGCATACCAACGTGATGGGGGCCATTCAGCAAAGATATTTTCAAGACAGTGGCACTTCCGATTATATCGGAAGTAGATGTCAACTTGCTTATTTTAAATAGGACACCCTATATATTATTTCATTTTTAGATTCTACACAAGTTTCTAAACACATTTTATGTATAATGCCCTATACCTAAATCTAACCGTTTTTGACTGTACTGTATAGGTGCCTTTATTATTTAATATGTAATAGTTTCTATGTAGAATGTGACCTCTTTTAGCAGACTTTGTATAATATTTTCTTAATAATTACCACAGGGTGGTCAAAAATAAAGAATAAAAGTGAAATTGAGAAAAACTGTCAAAAGTCAATGTTTTATAATTTATCCTATTCACCATTAATAATAAGGTTAACTTTACATAAGGCTGTCTATTCCGAAAATTTGTTCTTTTGAAATATTTGCAATTTAATAATAATTTCTGGTATGATTGTTAATACATAATTTTTAACAAGCTGTCATCATCATCGTCAGTAGTCGTCATGGCTGCAGTATCTGAACTTAAACGCCATAGCATTTTTGCTAAATTATTATTTTACTAAATTAACCCTTAAGTTAAATTGCCAATATTTCTAAAACTACAAATTTTCAGAATAGACAACCTTACGCTAAGTTAGCCTTATTTTTAATTCTGAATAAGATAAAATTATAAAAACAGAGTTTGCATTTGAAAAAGTTGACTTTTAACAGTTTTGCAATTTAATTTTTAGCTTTTTTGACCACCCTGTGTTAATAATTATCAAAATATTATATGAAGTCTGGTAAACTATGTCCCTTTCTACATAGAAACCAATGCCTTTTAAATAATAAAGGTACCCTTACAGTCAAAATTGGTAAATATTCTTCAGTTTCTAATCGACATTTTTTACATAAAATTTTAAATATTTCAAAAACGGTTAGACTTAGGTATAGGAGAATTCTGCATAGAATCTAAAAATGAAATAATATATAGGGTGTCATATTTAAAATAAGTAAGTTGACATATACTTCCAGTATAACGCAAGTGCCACAGACTTGAAAATATTTTCGCCGAATGGCCCCTATCAACGGTGGTATTCTACCAAATTTTCAGATTACTCCTAATTATAGTTTTCCCATAATCTATCGATGAAGTTCCCCGTGAGACATCCTGTATAGTCCCTTATCAGTTAAGTAAGTATAATATTATTAATGTATTAAAACAAGTGAGTCAAAACCCTGCCTCCCACAGTTACGCTTCACCCGTGAAATGAAATCGATGATTGAATCGAATACTATTGTCCAGTGTTATCTTTGGCATTTGGAGTAGATATAAAACTATGGCTAGCTTTTGAAATAGTTTGCATATAGTTGGAACTGAGCTTATCGACTGTTGCTTCTAATTTTGTGTTTAAGTAAGCTGTCTATATGTATATTAGTCAGAAGCATTATAGTTTGAAAGTAGTCAAATATTTTAAATATTGCGCCATTATTTTAATTTGTATCATGTAAATTTCTCTCATAGGTACCTACCCATAACTGATATTTTTTTCTAGTGCAAGACCTACATAAATTGTAACAGTAATATTTTTTTATTGTCCAAAGAATAAAGACTGTAAAATTTAATAAAACAATTTGCAATTTTCAGTTGACACCTCGATGAACAGTACAAAAATGTTTGGTTTCTGTAAGATACCATAAAGTCATTATTAAACAGTTTTAGAAAAGATCTTTGGCTTTAAGTATCTTACATACTGGCTCAAGTAAGAAATTTATAGAAACATATGCAATGCAAATGATACACTATTTGCAAAATGTATATAAGATCTGCACATAACTATTTTTTGTCTGTGTTGTAATAAACTGCATTAATTAACAATTAAACAGTAAAAGGTTTGTTTATCTTAATTTCTTAAAATAATTTTATATTATTTACGATTTAATAAAGTTTGAATACTCATATCCTTATTGTGTTTTAATTATAAAACTATTGTTTATGCTGTAATTTGATTAGTTTTATCAATCAGTGTAATATTTTTGAAAAGATAGCCTTCTTCAGATGTTTATATTTTCCGAACAATGGGAATACGTACCTACATGGACTCTCTTATGTAGAATTTTTTTTTTTATTTTTTCAATATACATCCACTAAATTTGAAATATGTTTATGGGATCAAAAACTGCATTTAAGTACACCAAAAATTATTTCCAGCTACTTCTGGTTTAATTGGAACTGATCTCAACTGTTGAAACTTAAATGGAACACCCTGTAGATTAAATATTTGAAGTGTTCAATAATTCTTCAATAATTGTTTTAGTACATACGGATTTCCAAATAAAAATATGTTCAATTTCGAGACAAGGACAGGTTGATAGTAAGTAAAGTGTGTATTAAACAAAGAAAAAGAACAGTGCATGGCTGGGCCGAGGTACTAATATCTATGGGTGGGAAATGTAACCGGGTGACAGAGGTCTGTGGGTCTGACTCTCAGCTGCCTTCTTCCATTAAATAACGAATTAGATGTATTTTTCCAGTATTATGTTATTTATCTTTAATTAACTATCATAACTATCTTGTGCCTTTGTTTCCAAATTGAACATATTTTTGTTTGGGAACCCGTATTATAATAATAATAATAATAATAATAATAATAATATCTACCCCTCATTCTAATCATAAGGATTAGCACTGAAGTCTAGCTTGTGTGAGAGAGGAGGCAGCACATTATTATGGAGTAGGCTGCATTTGTGCCTCAGGAACAACTTACGTTGGTAAGCCTAGCCACCATTCAGTGTTGGCATGAGGGAAACCTCTAAAATCTCATTAGTTGGGGGGATAGTCAAACATCAACTGATGGTAATCTCTCTCACATTAACACCAAGTTGATGTTCTTCCCATTTTGAGCACATCTTCCAGGATAGACAATTTAACCCTTGCCGAACCAATTTTACGGCATTGTGCAAAAAATGATCTATTTTTTTTATTTCGTGAAAGTAATCTTTGCATATGTACTAATTAATAAATAATATTTTTATTCACAAAAACTTATTTATAAAAAAAAAATGAGAGAAACATTCAGCCCTTATTATTATCCTGAGTTAACTCGTGTCACTAAAAAAGCTCGAAATACATTCAAATACTTATTTGTCAGAATCATTTTATTAACTGCTTTATAGTAAAATATTAACACCTATTATATATTTCCTCTAGTATGCTAGTCTCGGAAACAGGGGGTAACGTACAATGACACATCACAGTCCAAGCATTGATACCTAGTTTCCTAGCTTATTTTTTTCTCCAAAGCGTTCCGTTGGCGACTACACAAGTACACATGGCACATACCCTTGTCGGAATCTCAAATACAATTAACCTATTTACAAGCTAATTTACGACGAATTGAGGTGACAATAAACACCATCTAGCACAAAAAATTAAGTGTAAATATATTTCGGGTATAAGATATTGCTAATCTATTCCAAAAACGACATATCTCTGGTTAGAAATTCATTGCACGTCGCTGCGGACCGTTTATAATCGTGATAAGTTCTTAATGAATAAGCTGAATGCACCCGAATTAACTTGGGATAATTCTAGGCAAAAAATATTAACCTGAAATAACCCGGTATAAAGTGTTCAGCAGTTTAATTAAAACTTATCCGATGGAATGGGGATTCGACATCAACTTAGGTTTCGAACAAAATTTTTACAGTTAACGCAAATCATGTTATATTGCCGATCATCATGTGTTCTGTCTTTATTACACTGAAGTAATAAAGCAGTAATAGGTAAAGTAATAGTTATAGTTTTACTACAGTGAATTTGTAAACAATATATCTGGGCTTAATTTTGCAAAATTATTTAAATCATAACTAACAGCTGATATAGCTTGCTTTCTTTCATCAGGATAATACTGTGAACAGGAGACACATCGTGACGGAAAGCTAGAAGTATAAGAAATAAACCAGTAGTCCCAAAATTGAACCTTGCGGGACACCTTTTTTAATACTTCTCAGATATATTATTGTGGATCACAACCTGTGGTCTTTGTAGAATTTTGGGTGGAATCGGAAAACTTAATAATATATAAGGTATTTAAATTACTTGCATTTGAAAAAATGCAAGTTTGGCGTGTCAGTGTCAAACGACACTTGATTTTCTACAACTTTTGTATTTAACTTTTTTCCTCAGATTAAAGGGAGAACCTCTAGGTGGGTGGCTAAAATATAAACAATGACCCTGTACAATATGCCGAAGATGATAAAACAGTTGATGAAATGCAGTGTTCTACTACTGTGAAAAAATTAGAAAAAAATTGCCACAAATATGTTTTTTATTCACTCAAAAGGATACTTCCAGTGTAGACTATGTTAATATACTCTTTGGCCAAAATTATAGAGTGACTCATAAGTAGTATCAGAGCACTATTACCATTCATTGCATAAAATAATCTTTAATAGATAAAATTACTATGACTAGAAACTGAATGTTCGGGCGACTTCGTATAAACTAGCAGGCCCTATAACTTTTATTTTTTTATCATACGGAAAAAATTAAAAAACTGACAGAAGAAATTTTTTCCTTTCCAAATCTGCAGTGTAATTTCCGGTAACTTTGTATTATTATTTGTATTTCCGGTAACTGGGGGAGAGACAAAAAGTATTTTTTTAATGTAATGCCCTGTATATTTTTGGCTATAATGAAAGATCTTTTTTTTATGATTTAAAATATACCATATATAAAATATCCCGATGGTCCGATTCCCACATTTTCTGCAACAGAAAACACCATTGTAAAAAAAGAAATTATTAGAAGGAATCGATTTAGTTCACCAACAGTTATTTAAATGACTTGAACTTGTATGGAATATTTTAAATCAGAAACAAAAAAGATCTTTCATTTTAGCCAAAAATAGACGAGCCATTCCATTAAAAAATATTTACTTTTTGTTGCACCCGTATATATGCAAAGTTACTGGAAATTACACTGCAGATTTAGAAAGGAAAAAATTTCCCCTGTATGTCAGTTTTTTATTTTTCCCGCACAATAAAAAATTAAAAAGTTATGGGGAGTCCTGAGGGGGTTATACGAAGTCACCCGGTACTGTCCCCTACGGACAGTAATCTTGACTATAATTTCATGGACTCTATAAGAGGTGCAATGTGATTGGCGTATTTTAAAAAATAAGCAATGTGAATGGCTAATACCGAAACATCAAGGTCGAAAACTGGACATGCACTTACATGCGACGTCATTCACTACATTGTTTTTGCAAGTGTAGGAACTATTGGACTTTCCAGTATTCGTAAAAGACCTAATTTAACCTATTTAAAGAAATATTTGTTATTTGTTAAAATTCAGCTCTATCTTGCCAGACACGCCTACGGAATGGTGATCCCTTGCCTCTTCACTCGTCGAACAGTTCCATATGCTGTGAATGAGTCACTCTCTATAATTATGGCCGAACACTATAGATATCACAAGATTTTATGAATAAATTGACTTGCACTTAAATTAAGTGCGAGTTTTTTTTTTAATTTTGGCCTCTAATTTATCATCATACATTCATGCACAAAGGTTGATATTTTACAGCGTCATTTTTATTACAAATATTATCCAATACATTAGTAAAAATAAAAACCAATGAGTCCTTGATTTAGTATTTAACAAATCACATAAATATCACAAAAAAACACTGAAGCCCCCAGTGTTCCAAGACATAATACGTAACAAGTATTTTTTTTTAAATAGACTTAAAGGTAACATTGGCGGTTTTTTTCATAAATAAAGAGTATTTGATGTCATTATGAAGCTCTAGAAGATTCATATAGTATTATCTTAATATAAAAATGACCATAAGTGACCAGTCATTACGTCATTATGTCATTACCACTTTTAAACTGGCCATTTGCCATCACTAGTAAAAAGTAAGCACTTCTTTACATACCTTCATTGGGATCTGTGTTGTTTAGTAATAAGTTTAGGTGGCTCTTAGACTGGAGCAATAAGCAACTAACAACTGGCAACCACCAATTACCAATATGGTTGCCATCATGGTGTTTTATATTGAATTATATTGCGAGTTTTACACCAAATTAATTCGATAACACTTGCCGATGGAAGAGCAACTATGTCGCTGGCAATATGATGTGCACGTTAAAAGTTTTTATATCGCTCTTATTAAAGCAATATATGTTGTATAAAAGTTTTTATGTATTTATGACCAGCGCCGTAAAGATCACAGGTAAAGTGAGACTCCAGATATAAAGATATGGACTGCAATTGCAAATTAAATAAAATTAGCTTCATAAACTCGGACACAGGCTAAACCTGGGCTTTCCAGAAACCTGGACGGGGTAAGTATGTCCGGACAGTCTCCTTATTCTCTCTCTTTTATGCATGTGGCAGTAGGTTAGCAGGTTCAGTTTGTTTATTTCAGGAGTGCAGACCGACTGCCCCTGTTAGCTAAAAGTGAGTAATAAACGTAAGCAAAAAACATTAAGTCTAGAGGATAAGTGTCGTGTTCTGGACAGTTTAGATAAAGAAAATAGAATTAGACATGTTTCACAACAATTTAATGTTTGTAAATGTACCGTATTCGACATAAAGCACAAAAGATCTGAGATAAGGCAATTTGTGGCTAGGTTCAATGAAAGAATAGGTAAATCGTTTTTGTATAGTTCCGTTTTCTCATGATAATATATCATCGACATACAAATTGCAGGTAACCTAAAAATTTTACGCAAAAGTGAGAATCCAAAAATGGAACAAACACTTTATAGCTGGTTTCTCAGACGAGAGAAACATGTCCCGATAACTTGTCAGAAGATCAAATCTACAATATGTATGAGATGGCAGCTTTTTGGAGAGTTGGAAACACTTGGGTTCATGACAATAAGAAATCAGCTCCAGGAAGAAAAATTTCCAAAGACAAAGTAACGTTTATGCCCTGCTCCCATGCTGCAGGAACACACAAGCTACCTCTGTTAGTAACTGGAAAGTTTTCCTCGTCCAAGAGCCTTTAAAAACTTTGATCTTCCTGTCATTTACAAAGCATCCAGCAGAGGATGGATGACCAAAGATCCCAATTTCAAAGTTTTATTGTTGCCCCAAACTGCACTGCACTGATTCAACCAATGGATCAGAATCTCATACAAAACATTAAAGTTAGATATACAAAACTTTTAGTAGACAACATAATTACTCAGGAAAATGAAGATGTCAAAATATAAAAAAATACAATTTGAAAGATGCAGTGAAAAATTTAGATAGTGCATGGCTGACCATTAGTGTTATCAAGGGCGGATTTATCTTTTCAACATGGGGGATATCTCGAAGAATCACATTTTTAAAAAATGTTGTCAAATTACCTGTGGATCTAGATAGGTACGTTTTTCTTTTGAACTAAAATGAAATAGTAAATACAAGCGTTTAATAAAATATCTTTAAGTGAGGTACGTTTATGTTTTTTTAACTAATTACGTTTTTGCTTTTTACTAGTGTAAAATTTGAATTCATGGGGGAGGGGGTAATTACCCTATTACCCCTCCCCCATAAATCCGCCTTTGAGTGTTATAGCTAAGTTTGTGTTTGCTCCTATCAGTTTTACTCTAGCTCCGAGTCGATGCCTAACAATCACGTGACTGCATCTGCACAATTCGAATTTTCGAAGTTCGGTTTAAAAAACATGTTCGACTGGTCTGCATTTTCTGTTTTTGAAGTTATATATAATGATGTTTCTCTCTTGCTTTGTCTGAAATAAATAATTTAAAAACATAACCTTTTTATCCGTCATGTTTTTTTATAAATTAGAACGCTAGAAGCTAGAACTGTAGATAATCACGGAGCAGAAAGTTCGAACCTTGAGAGAGCACACTCAGTCCAGTTGAATTTAAGTACCCTTCCCGCGTGTGGATTCTGCCCAGTCGAACACGAAAATAATCGACACTGGGAGTGTGCTAGTCACCCGAACACTAGTGGGACGAAGAAAATGAAATTCCACTGGAAGTATTGGCAAAAAGAAGTGTAGACCGCAATTTAAATAAAATTAAGGACTGCTTACAAAAACTCAACGGAATATCAGAATTAACAGGAGACATAATATGGCAGTGGGCGACAGAAAACGAAATTGACTTGGCAGAATGTATCGAAAATAAATAAAATGATGATGGCGAAGAAGGGGCACATGACCACAAAGACGATCAAGAACAAGATTATCATCCGTTTAAATTAAAAAAATTAAGAGGCAGTAAAGTGGTTTACAATCTGTGTTCAATGGGCTGAAGAACATAACCTTGATATACAAGACGTACTCCTACTAAAAAATTATCTGAAAAAGCAAAAGAAATAAATGTGAAAAGTTAAAAACAGGCCACAATTGCCAAGTTTATGTTACGTTAATAATTATGTTATTGTGAATACATATAGTACATACCTATGTACATATTTTTATTTTTTGTTTTATAGTTTTGTGCTACAAAAATATATTTTTTATTTACCTATATATATTAAAATACTTGAAAATTAAATAAAAAACAACTAAAAAATTATATAAAAGAAAACACAGAAACAGATAGATATTCTAAATATATTTATTCACAAACCCGGACAACCCTTAAAGTCGGACGACCCCCGGACCCACGGTCCCATATGTGTCCGTGTTTGTGAAGCTGTACTGTACTAAGTTCTCATTTTCATTAAATTTACCCTTAGATAATGTAATTGTTTTGCCAAGGTAATGTGTTTTCGAGTTTTAAAAAATAAGTTTGCAAATAATCTTTTAATTTATAGGCAGATTTTTTATTGAATAACAATGTATTGCCACAGGAAGATACTGCAAGATTAAGTTTAACATCTTTTTCCACTTGTGTAGTAGAAAATTTTCTTTCTCTAATTTTGATAAACATGAAGAACACAGGGTGATTTTATAACTGGAACCGCTGTATCCTCTTAACATAACATTGGCATTTGAAAGATATGAAATTTTGATATTAGCATACCGAATGGACATTTTATAAACTACCTGGACTCCGATAGCAATTCTGAAAGTGAGTAGGATGGATTGTCAGTTATTGATGATATATATACTGCTGTAAGATGTCGGAGATCTTGAAATGGTGGCCGATCCGAACATTTTCTTCGATTCCTCTTAGTTTGCCTTTACCTCCATATAATCATAACTTTGTCTTCAGTTGCTGACATCATTGCACAGATTCATGATATATCTGTCCGATACTTGTTGCTTAAATAAAATAATAGGTCCAAATTTTATCACCTATTGCTTGTTGTCTATTGATCTGATCTATACAATAAATAAGCAGAAATTTGGTTGTTTTTGAACAACCAAATTTTTTTATTAGATTTAATATGAAGGCTTTTCTTAAACATTTTATCGCAGTTATTCAACAGGTTTTTTTTTGCAAACATTTCTATTAAATTCAGGCTTGTTATTATAGTTCACAGTACCAGCTGAAACTTTTTGTTGCCTTCTAACTAATCATCAGCACTAAGGACATGATAAGAAGGAGGTATTAGTTTTAATTAGGGCAGGAGGTTAAAAATCCTGTGGTGTGACCCAATTATTATTCACTTATGCGGTCATTACTGTTTATGGCCAAATTGAATTTAAAGAGAAATATTGATTAGAAAAAATTTGGAGTTTATATTTACCATCTTTCACGTTTCTAAAATATTTCCGCCCTAAAATTTTGTGGCCTTACGCCGGGTCCTAATTGACAAACTATTTTTGATCGGGTGAGCGAGCGACTCGATAATCGCGTTGTGCAAAGGCGATCATTGGCGCTTTGTCCAAATTGAGCGGAGGATTGTAGGATTTTTAGTTAGTTATAAAATGACACGCGATCAATGCAGATGTCTACTTTGTGAAAACATTTACTTCAAATATTTAAGGTTCTTTAGGAAAAGAAAAATGAAACGTCCATAAAAACACGTCTATAGTTTCTAACAAATACAATGCAATACATCATAGTAGACCACAATTTGGAGAATTTTACCATCTTTATGAAGAACCAAGACAAGATCCAGCCACTCTGTTTTTATGTAATGGAGACCATTATTTTGTTGATAATTGTTCTACCTGCTCTTCAGTCATAATTAGAATCAACAAAAAAATTTTGATATTTCACCACTGACAAGCGCGCGACTAGATGACGAAAATCAAACTGATTTGAAAAACAAACAAGTGCGATCATGCGATCGCTCTAGTTGGACCATCTGCATCACACCATGAACCTTTGATTATTCATCGCGTCGCTCTTTCGCTCTCGCACGATCAAAAATATTTTCCAATTAGAACCCAGCATTAGGCTTCAGTCTAGTCAGTATAAGGCGTAAATTCATGCTTGGCAACGCAATATACTTATAAATTCAGGAATGGTATCTTAAGTGGAATATAGAAATACAAAGGAGTAAATTATAAATATAATGTCTCACTTAATTTATTTATATAGGTAAAAATAAAGACTTGACAAATTCCTTAAAATTTTGTACAAAAAGTAACATTGCATAATGGATAAAATATTAGTAAATATTTATACAAGTGAATTGTATTACAATAATAAAGACCTCTTCATATATTAATATACCATTTACACTATTTCATACTTATCTGGAAATAATACAACCTCCACAGAATGCTTGACGGGAGTTTCATCATCCACAAGAGCTACTTCAGTAATCTGAAATACAACAAGATATACAATTTAACTCTGGGTGTATGATATGGTGGTCATTTCATAGACCAGGTTCAAACAGTTTTAATAATCTATCTGAAATAAAATTTAGAGAAATCCTTATAGCCTTCTATGTAAATTTAAAAATAAAGGAAATGCTTTGCTAAATAATAATTAGAGCTGAATATCAACATGCATAAATATTCTTGTAGATCAATTCACCCACAAGGGAATTGAAAACCTGAGTTGTGCAAATTTTGATATTGGGAGTTGTAACTTTCTTGTGCTCAATATATAAAAAACAAGAATGATCTTTAATTAGCAAATTATTTAGTGATGTGTCGGATTTTTTTCCACTGGAAATTTTTCCATTTTTAGCTATTAGCCAGCTAAGAAAAGTACATTTTTGCCGGCTAAAAATGGTTTTTTAGCCCAAATTCCCGCCAAAACTTGACCTTGCACAATTAATAACCTAAATTTACTAAATTTAATCAGAGATTACAGTAGGTATCTCTGAATTCAATATTATTGTTTTTAAAAAATTTGGTTTGAAAATTTTCTAGGTATGACTGTTATCATATATTGGATAAACAGGTGATACAGTGTCTTTTCATGACGGATAACTTTAAATAAGGTATGAGTGTTATATATATTGTATTAACAGGTAATAAAGTGTCTTTTCGTCACGGATAAGTTTAAATTAGAAAATGTATTTCCTTTTTAGCCTAAAGCAAAAATCTAAGTCACAAAAATGTCAAACTGAAATGTTTTCCTAATATTTAGTAGGTAGTCTAACATAATAGGGATTTATTTTTTGTTTTCATGTTAAATTTAAATGCAAACAATCAAAATTATGTGATTTTATTCAAAAACAAAAGGTAGGTATTTATGTTTGAATCTTAATTTGGCAATGGTAAAAATTGTAAATTTTTATTGAAAGAAAAAACTTATAAAACTATTAAAAATTGTTTTCTAATTCACAGCTACCCGCGATGTAATTATTTCTGTTATCTGTTATACCGCCGCCTAGATAGATTTCCTTGTAGTACCATCAAGCGGCGGTGATCTGTGATACAACCACAAGTATAAAGATATACATACTTGTGATATAACTACTTGCGTATCTAACTGTTGTTTGCATAAGAATATTAAAAACAATATATATTTTGTTTCTGTGAAGAATATTGTTTCTAATAAAATTTTATTTTTGGTTGATAAATGTGTTTATTCACATTAATTGATAGTTTCTATTAAATAAGAAAAAATAAAATTCCAAACAAATGAAAAAATTTGATATTACATCATAAACGTAATATGTAGATATAATAATTACTATCTGAAATATTAAAAATTAAACGCTCACAACTTAGTTCATATAACTAAAATAAAATAGTATTTTATATATACATAGGTTGAAAAGTGAGCTATTATTGACCGAGAAATTTTATATCCTGAGGCGTAGCGCCGAAGGATATAATTTTCGAGGTAAATAATGGCCTTCTCAACCGAAGTATATATAGTATTTTTTTTATTACTACTAGCCGAATTAACACCATCGAAATATCAAGTAGGTGAAAGTCAAACTGTTGCGTGAAATGTCAAACTGATGGGTTTCAATACAATTTATTATTAACCTAGGTAAATAATGAATTATTATTTACCTAGGTCAATAATGAACTACTTCTCATTAAACAAATGAGGTAAATAATAAGGTTTATAGTCGACTGTCATCATAATGCTGTCATTATGAAAGTCAAAATCGTTAATAATCTGACACTTTCTAGCACCCGTGCTGTAATGTGAAAGAATCGTGCCATAAAATCCACTTTATGGCACAATGCTATAGTAACCATATGCGAACATTCTACGATTGCACAAATTTAAGTTTTTAAAACTTAAATTGTCTGTTAAAACCACAGTTCGACTATAAAATAGCGTATGAAATTCGTTTATAATGCTCGATTATGGCATTCGTGAAGTGTTAGCGCATTCGCTTCGCTCATGCGCCAAAATTCACTCATGCCATAATCTGCTGCATTATAAACTAATTTCATAATATACTATTTCTCATGTTAGTAGTAAAAAAATAAATTAATATAAATATAAACAAATGGCCCTTTCGACTATCTTATACTTTTCACTTTTGCACTTTGTGCTCGAGAATAGCTCCATACTTTATTATTACAGAAGATAATACAGGATGGAGATATATTGACTATGCGCTAAGTGACTGAAAATTTTCATGAGAAAATTATTATTTAATAATACTTAAATAATAACTTGAACAACACATATGTATCAAATTCACCAGGAGAATGCAACAAATTCAATAATATTCATTAAAATGAAATATTATTTTTGCCATTTTTAGCCGAATTTTTTGTCGGCTAAAAATTGGCAAAGAAAGCTAAAAATATTTTTAGCCAGCAAATCCACATCACTAAAATTATTATATTAGAGTTACAGAGACTACACCAAAGAGGCATGAATGATTATAGAGCATTCCACTGTTGCAATCAAAGAATCTATTAAATTAATTAATTAAATTATTATGATTTGTCAAAAGGGGATGACAGCAAAGTTTGAATGCAGTCCGATGGAGAAGATTTATGTAAGTAACAGAAACTGTACTTTAAAATGTGTTTGAAAGTGGACTGGGTTAAAAGGTGAAGTTACTTACATGAAATCAAGACCATAAACAGACAATTTGTATGATCCGTTTGAAAGAAATGGAGCAGTTAAAATTCAAAGACCATGGAATTTTTAAGTTAATCAGTTTTTACTGTCAGTAAATGAGGCTTTACAGTAGTTGTATATCTTCCATTGAAATGGAATGGAATGAAACAGTAAAAATTGCATCAATCAAACTTGCTGTCACAAAAGTTATAACCATATGTTTCTAAACAATGTATCTGGAGTGATAAGGGCATAAACTGTAAATCGGCACATAAAGAAGTAAAAGAAACCCTAAATACAGATGATAGGCTGGAAATTTATTCCATCAATAAGCCCAAACATGAGAGTGAAAAAGCTTGGGAGACAATAATTTTATTTTATTTATATACATATTTATTCATATTTACGGATAAAAATTATAAATACGCTTTTAACATAGTAAACATCATATATACAATAATATACAGTTTTGACTGTTAGAATTGGACCAACTATTGAAAATCTACATCTAACTTGATAAAACATAACTTTACTTTACCTACCGACACTGAGAAATCAAGCTCTATCACATTAACACACATTACATATTCTAGTAAGTAGAGAATGTAAGCTATATGTTGTTTGATTGTTATAAACATAAACTGATTTTTTTAGTTTCTCATTCAAAGTACAGTATTAATAGTATATTACATACTGAGGCGGAAAATGTTTCATTACTGTCGAGCGCTGTTTAGATAACCGAGGTCCGTAGCACCGAGGTAAGCTATAGCGCGAGACAGGAATAAAACCTTCCGCCGAGGTATGTATACGATTTTATTGACAACCATTTCTAAAAAAACGAGAAAACGGGAATATCTCCATTTATTCATTCATATTTTTTCATACTACTTCTCAATTTAGAAGACGGTGAAAATCCGTTTCTATGACGCTGACATTATTATTTAATAAAGGGGGCATAAATTGTTGACTGTCACACTGACAGCAGTTGATTATTTTTTTAGTATTTGCTAAAAAACTAAAATCCAAAATTATTGTTATTGTAAACTGATTCTGTATAAATAAATATAAAATATAAGGGTTTTTCTGATGACTGATGCTTTGTCAAAATTAATGTCACTCAAAATACAAACATCACGTATCTTTCAGATGTTTTACTTTCCACCCTTGGGTGGAAAGTGATCACTTCCCGACCTGGACAGTAGCAACAGTTAGTAATGACTAATTTTCAAACTTCTAAAAAGTCAGTAATAACCTTATTACATATATGGTTGTGAATAAAATTAGTTTCTCTAAGTAGCTCTGCAGACTAACTATCAAGAAGATGATCAGGGAAAACTAAGTCCTGCAGTTCCATGGAAGGCCTCATTATACAACTCAGATTTGATTCATTAATTTATAAAACTATATTCTTACTCTGTTCTCTCTACAAATTTCCTCTACTTCCTCAAATGGATCAATACTGGGTGTTTCGTAACGAACTGTACATACTGTAATGGTGAAGTAGGGCTATCCAGGCAAGCACCGAATGGCTATTTTAAAACATCATCGGTCAGTATTTACGAATATACAGGGTGATTTATGAATTTTCATCAAAGCTTATTTTGATTATAACTTTTCCATCACTATCAGGGATTAATTCATTTTTGGTATGCATGATACACTATTGAACAATAGCCTCGCTAAATCAGAATGCGAAAATTCCAGGGCCGTATTATAAAAATTCTCATTTTTTTGTGTACACTAAGACATTGTCACCCTGTGTATTCTTTTATAACAATTTTACATGTGACTGTAAATGTACATGAACCAGTGATAATAATCATATGCTTGATTTTTTGTCCCATTTTCATCGTCTTTTAAATGAACGACAAAGTTTTGACATATTTATAAAATATACTTTTTCATTATTACAGCAGCCATAAGAACAAGTTAAATCAAACATTTCCTTATGGTACCTTGTGGTAATAGTTCTAATTCTTCCCATTGAAATTGTATGCACAGAATAAGAACATTTTTAAGCAGTTTTGAAATTTAATAACCTTCAAAATAGGACCAGTGGCAATAATGTCCCTACACGAATGAAAACACACAACATGAAAAATAAGGGAAATACAAACATAATTTCAAACAATAAAGAGAAATAATTCTAAAAATTGCTTGCAGTTTATACTCAAAGTGAGAACCTCTTTCTTTACGGCATTTTTGTTGCCTTGATGCCATATTTCCAACAGGTTTTCTTATCATATCTGTGTAATGAAGTTACTTTTTGTTCTATAGTAATTTAAACAAGAAAAATATGACCAGTTTTATTTTAACACACTGTATGTATATAAGTATATATTTTTATGAACAATTCATATCCAACACTGACGTAGTTTTATTACATAACACTATACTGCATTCGACGCGCGTTTCGCCAACCAAGTTGGCATCATCTGGAGATGATTAAAACTAAATTTATGCTAACACTGTGTCCTATTTACACCTAAACTATCGACGGATCAGTGAACCGTGATTTACTGACACTATTCATACTTTTTTAAAACTTTGTAATTTCCAAACTCCCAAATGCATCGGTCTGTCTGGAATTTGTTACATTCCTAGTTAGTCTTAAATTACTACCAGTGGCGGCTAGTCATAATGGGCACAAGGGCACGTGCCTAATGCGTAAGCACATAAGACTTGTGAATGTTGTGATATTTTATAAACTTTTATAAAGTCTGTGGACTGGGCTGGGCATGGCCGCTGTGTGCCTGTTATTTTTTCTTTTCTATTTGCATCCGCAAGAAAAGGATACACTGCTTCTATTTTTCCAGCGCGTCTTGTCTAATGCGTTCTGTTACGTCACTGAATGGGCGCTGCCCCGTCGACCAGTTGGTACAGAACAGAGTACTAGAGATGGGAATACCCCATCATATTAATGAACGTACGTGAGAGATTTCAATTTACTGATTTTTTAACTATAGCCAATTTGTTTGAAAAGGAGAAATTTAACAACTATAGAATAGTTTTTCCTCTGGAACAAAACAGTGTGTGCCTTATTTCCAAAGATCAACATTATAAAATTAAAAATTGAGCTGTATATAATGTATTCTAGAGATGATTTCATAAAACATAGTGGTGCGGTTGCTTTATTACAAATGTTAAATAAAAATAATTTACTTACGTTTTCGGAATCGGTTGAACTATTAACTATATTGTGCACAATTCCTATGACTACAGTCGAAAGTGAACGCTGCTTCTCAATACTTAAGCGAATAAAGACATTTTTAAGAAACACGATGTCACAAGAAAGGTTATGTGCTCTAGCAATGCTTTCCATCGAGAAAAATTTAGTAAACACTATGACTGATTTTAACGAACAAGTTATCGAACATTTTGCAAATGATAAGTCAAGAAGAATGGAGTTTCATTTTATAGTTACTAAGTTTAGTTTTCGATGAACGAGCGGGTGATTGCAGATTGTAAGGTAAGCACACCGATTTGTTATGGGTTTGGGTTAAGTACTTAAATGGGTTTTATTATTTATTTTTTTTATCTATCTGTGTTTTTTCTGGTCTAGCAGAAAACAGAAGTTTCGCTTGCCATTTTTTTGACATGTATACTTTTTTTGAACCAATTTAAATATTATTTTAAATAATTTTTCCATATTTCTGTCAATAGCATCAAAAAAGGGGATATTTGCCTAACGAAACCTATTTCTTCAAGCAAATATTTTTGCTCTACGAATTTCTAATTTTTAATTTAAAGGTGTTTGACCTTGAAAAATGCAAAATTTTCGCCTGCGGCGCATTTTTTCCCCTGTGCCCCCCATTCCCAAATTTGACCAGCTGCCACTGATTACTACTATCTATTTTATATTTGTTCTCAAACGCATACTGGGCGACACTAGACTTATTTGTTCTACCACATTTTAGATGAGCCATATATTTCTTAAATCTAGCTTGAACTGGCCTTCTAGTTTGTCCAACATACTTTTGATTGCAGTCTTTACAGCTAATTTCGTAAATCCCCGACTTTTCCTCAGTTTCTATTTTGCCTTTTGGATTGCCTAAAAGTTGTAGTAGTTTATTTCCCGTTGAATAAACCAATGACATACCTACATCTTTAGATTAGATTGACCCTAGCATGGGTACCTGGGCACGAGGGGCACAAGGGTAATGAGGAGTCCGACGCACTAGCCCGAGAAGGCGCATCAAAAGACCTCATAGGACCAGAACCCTTCTGCGGCATAGCGAAGCCATGTATTAAAACATTCATGGAGGAATGGATGAGAAACAAATCTCTAGAATGGTGGAGGAATCTGCCACAACTGAGACAGGCAAAACAGTCAAAAAAAGGCCATCAGAATAATAGCAGGTCTCCTAACAGGACACCGTAGGCTAAATAGGCACATGAATCTTATGGGACTGTCAGAAGAAGCAACTTGCAGATTCTGTCAAGAAGAAGAGGAAACTTCAGTACATGTACTGTACCAGTGCGAGCGCCTGACAAGACTGAGATTTCAAATACTTGGAGAAGGTAAACCAAGAGCCAACAGCTACATGGAAGAGCCTCTATCAAGGCTGTGGAGTCTAATGCAAAGGAGAAAGCTGGACAGCGTGCTCTAAATAGGTTGGGAGTGCCACAATAAATCTTCTGGGTCGTGGTGGACCAAGTCAGGGGACCGACTCCTATATAAATCTAATTCCTTACTTCCAAATGTATAGTGATTCGGTGTCTGACGGATACCTCAGGAAATCATCTATGGCAGGGGTCTACAACCCGCGGCCCGCCTTCCATTTTTTTACGACCCGCAACTATAATGAGCAAACTACGTAATAAGAATAAGTTACCCGCAACTGGGAAGAAAACGACTTGGAAAGAGTAGTTGTTGTTATTGTCACGCTGCTCCAAGCCCATAGCAAGGGGTCGTGCGAAAACTACACTTTTCCGCTGGACACTTCGCGGCTTGTTCGAGAAGATTCTGAAAGGCGGGCCCCAGGGGTATAAAGAGCTCCTGCGGCCGTCGTCGACAGTTGCATTTGAATTATTACGGAGTGAACACGAAGAGTTTTAAAGTATGATTAGTTATTCATATAAAATTTTTGAATCTACGGAATTCGTAGGTAACAATATTCTTTCGCATATTATTTGGACGGCAGTATAGCGGCTATAAGTATGAATCGAAAATGCAAAATTGCTAATGAGTCGCGAGTTTTTCAAGAAAAGTGGACAAACTTGTATTTATTTGTAAACATTCGGGAAAAGCCCTTGTGTTTGGTATGTCGTGAGATGATTGCTGTTATGAAAAAATGTAATTTAAAAAGACATTATGAGACTATCATTAAAGTGTTTTTTTAAATAAATGTCTTTAAAAAATATGTCTAACGATTTATTTTTTACCTAACCTAAAGTCTTCAGCTACCTTAAATTTTAAATGTTATTTGCTTGTTACATGTTATATACTTTATTTTGCGGCCCGTCGGTCGACAGGGATACACAAATCTGGCCCTTGGATAACAAAAGGTTGAAGACCTCTGTTTTATGGTATTCTCTTACAGCCGCTTTACCATTAACATCACAAAATCCATAAATATGAATAATATCATATTCCAGGTTTGAAAATAATACAGGCATCCTTGAAAATGTCTAACAAATAGTCGTATACAATAAAACATGCTACACAACAAAACAGTATGTTGTCATAATTCAATGTGCTCAATGTGCCAAATTACTGTTTCCATTCCATTTCTTTACTAAACCACATAGAATGCATTTACTTTATTGGTACTATTTCTATTTTGAAGGTTATTAAATTATAAAACTACTTAAAAATTTTATTATTCTGTGCATAAAATTACAATGGGAAATATTAGTACTATTACCACAAGGTACAATAAGGAAATATTTGCTTCAACTGTTCTTACAGCTGCTGTAGTAATGAAAAAGTATATTTTATAAACATATCAACACTTGGTGGTTCATTTAAAAGACACTGAAAGTGACAAAAAAATCAAGTATACGATTATTATCACTGGTTCATGTACATTTAGACTGACGTAAAATTGTTATATAAGAATACACAGGGTGAAAATTTCTCAGTGTACACAAGAAATGAGAATTTTTATAATACGGCCCTGGAATTCGTATTCTGATTTAGTAAGGCTATTGGTGTTCAATAGTGTACATGTGTACCAAAAGTTAATTAATTCCTGATGGTGGTTCAAAAGTTATAGTCAAAACAAGTTTTGATGAAAATTATAAATCACCCTGTATATTCGTAAATAGTGACCAAGGACGTTTTTAAATAGCCACTTGGCACTTGTCTGGATAGCCTCACTTCACTGTTACAGTATATACAGTTTGTCACAAAAACAAACGGTATGTAGCTTATCAAAAGGAGCTAGCACTATTGACTCATATTTTAAAAGGAGGTGGATGTATTTAAAGGAGGTCTTACTAAAGAGCAGAATAAAATCTTGTATGCACTTGGAAATAGCCCTCCCTACAACGATTTATGAAACCTAATTTCATCAACAATTCTGAATGATTTCGGTCATATGTCCTCTAAATGTTAATTGGGAGTCGAAAAGGACTCTTATACCTTTGGTCTTAGAAACATTGAAGAGTTCAGTGTCATTAAATAAGTACTTTGCATCAATCTCGTTATAAATCTTGAGCAGAAGTAATAGAAACGTATTTTATAATGTTTAACCCAAGTTCAACATTGTCTTATGGGATGCTAATAAAAAGTAGTTACTTACCTTAATGCTAGCGTAAGAAGATTTCGAACTAAATGAAACTGACAATGGGAAAAAATCATTGGGAATTGTTCTGGGAGCATTAAATTCTAAAGATCCTGTTTTATTACTAACATCTATTAGTGGGACATTCCATACCAATTGATTGCGTCTTACTTCATGAGTGTATGTACCATCACATTCTCCAACAAGGGGTGTGCAACCCATTCTGAAACGAATTGAGTACATTTATAATAACATTTTTGCTAATCAGTATTCACAATCAATTTTGTTAACAATTAAAATTATTTATACCTTTTCAAAATTATACTTATTGTTAGAAATCTGTATCAGAAAGTAAAACTTAGCACTAAAAGAATGACTCAGAGGTAATGTTGTGAGCAAGTGAAATTTCAAATGAAAGTTTCACACAGTTTTCAAAATATATCGCTAAAATTTCAAAATTTATGAAATATATGAAATTTATTACATTTTTGAAATTATTGAAACTTCATAGAAATATATAAAATATATCAAAATTTTCAGGAACTTTTTATTTTTCCCGGTAAAATTTTGATAGTCCATCCTCATACCTCCGAAAGTATTGTATCATCTGATATTTGATTCATAGATTACTATTTGATTTAAAGTTATAAGAAGACAAAACTAGTGATTTGAAAACATTTTCACAACCAAATCATTCATAAATATTGTTTTAAAATTTTTTTTCTCAATACACCACAGACTGCTATTCAACAAAAAGCAGTGAATCTAATTCAATAAATTCTCCTGACACACGATGTTAGAAAGTCAAAGAGCCTGAGGATAAATTCATTTTTTGATAAGGTATCTGTGGAAACAGGTCAATTTTTGGTTCTTTCTAATAAATTTTGCAAACAAAAAATATTTTTTTAGGAGAAAGGTGCGTGGTTTTTAGCATGTGTACTGAATTTATACAATTGGTTCTAAAACAAGTTCTTTACTTTTTGTAATTTTCTTCCTATAAGTTTATAAGTTTATTAAGTTAGTAAGTGTCTATAAGTTTAATGTGAATTAAATTAGAATCTAGTCTGATAATATATTTAAACTATTATTTCCTGCATAAGTAAATAAAAAAATTGAAATTCACAAAAATAAATTATATTGAAATATTTTATTAACTGTATGAAACTTTCTCAAGTTTCCCGAAATTTTTGGAAATTTTCAAAAATTTCAGAAACTTCATGTCCAAAAATTCAAAAAGAGTCTTACATGATTTGAAACATTTCATTGAAATATTTCATTATTTGAACTACAAGAAGTTATTTGAACTTATTTTTGCTTAAGCGATTAATGATAAACTAAAATAAAATTCTGCTCTTTGTTTGCAAAATTATGCTTGGTTCATCTTTAGTTTAGAAATGTATAATTTAGTACTATGTGTACATAAATATTCTAGTATTAGTTTTTAATACTCAATTGTAAACTATTAGTGAAGAGCCAATGTCGGTTAGTAATGTTGACAAAGCAGGGGCGACTGGTGCATAGGTGCTGCAGAACTGCCAAAAATTCCTTATATTTATTTAATTATTTAACATTTAATATATTATTTGGTAATAATAATGATATACTATTTTACTATCACTATCTTTGAATTAGCGGTGTGATGTGTTTACTATTGTGTTCATATCACGAGTTAAATTATATTTAAATTCACTCCTTATAGCCTAATACATTTTTTAATGTATTAAGGTTTCCACTATGCTAAGAATTAGTAAAACCCAAATTACCTACATCTTTCAGTAAATGGAAAATAACTTACGGTAAAGGAATTGTTATATTGACATCTACAAGTTCTAAATTAGTGTGGGCAAGTTCATACTCTATGTTGACATCACAACTGCCATCTCCAGCTTCCGAAGGCCAACAATTTATTAAAAGTGGTATCTGACTTTCCTCTGTACTTTGCAATCTCCATTTTAGTACCCCAACATCTGTGTGAAGAGGGAATGGTTTGCTTGGCTGTTTCAGGCCAATCTAAAATATTTGATAAGTAAAAATATCATAAAGATTACGCAATTAAGAAATTTATTATAAACACACTCAGATAAAAAAAATATGTGATTATTTAAGCATTTTAATCAGAACCGACTAGTTCAAATCTATGCAATACACTTTCAAAACAATTATAAGTAAGTATTTATATAACAAAATTTTTGTTCAATATTAGTTTTCATATTTTTCTAAAGCCAAAACTATCAAATTATATCTAGAACTTTAAGCAGGGTTCTCAAGTCAAGTGCTGATCTCATCACTGTTATAGTTGTGTACCAGATTCCAGACAGAGAACTGAGGAAGTTGACGACATCATACATATCCCAGTCTATAGCTGGTTGAGTTCTCTCTAGCTAGTGGACAGCTTCCGACTAAAAAGTAAAGTTGTTGAAGTGACCGATTTTATCATCCATCAAAACTTTTGTTCCTGGGTGTCCAATATATATCATTCATATATCAAGTCACCAAATTATATACCATTTATATTGCCTTCGAAGGCAGTATTGATAAAACTGAATTTTTAGTGAATATGCACAGTACCATGAACAAGAATTTAATTAGGTTTTGACCATATTGGGAATATAGTAGTGTACCAGCGGACAATCAAAGTAAAAATAAATAGCAGGTCCACATAAGCCCATGAGAACCTTGCTTTATACTAAAAAAGCATGCAAAACTATTCTCTAAAAACATTAATTACCTGTGAACGCAATTTAAATAGTTCTTTGTCTACATTTGGATGTGTCTGGAGCTGAACACCATGAGTGTCTTTATTGTCTAGTTGCACCCTTATTCTTCCCCACCTTTCATCCCCAATGTGTAATGTTACCAGACCTAACAATTCAAATTGTTGAACACCCCCATCTCGACCCATGCGCACTATCAGTTTTTCTTCTAATCGTAAGTGAACACTGAAAAAATATTATTTATCAATGCATACACTAAAATACATTAATTATTCGTTTGTCTCTTGGGTATGAGTTATCAAATAAAATAAGCACTACTGCAGTAAAGCATTGTGCAGTGCCACTACAATGGAAACATGTACTAATTTCTCATAAGAACATATGTATGTGTAAATAATTTATCGCTACATGTGGTCAATATCACCCATTTTGAGGTTGGGAAAAAACAGTGTTTAGCGGGAACGTTTGAAAAAATTTGTCTTAAATTGTTACTTGGGTATATTAAAATGTAAGCCATTTCCATCAAACCATTTACTTATTAAATTTATAGTGGTACATTTACAATCCAAAATATTACCCTCTTCATTCAACACAACCAGAGCCAAAACGTCCAGTATACATAGTAAAGAATTGATTATGCAATGCGCTCTCCACTGGATTGACATATAATATAAAGCCTACAGACCCAATACTGAACATCTGATTCTAACGCTAGTATCTCTCAATGTATATTGTTAGTAAAAGCTTAAGCAGACCATTGAAGAGACAAATACTGTTGGCAAAACTTTATAAAGTTTGCCACCCACTCCAGTGATGACTCACGCAGGTCATAATGCATGCAACCTGCTGAGAAGTAGATCATGATTGAGACGGCCAAACTCCCTGCTTAAATTGCAAAAAATTCCAGTAGGGCACTCTCCTCAATATACTTAACCATCTCATTATAAAAAAAAGTGTATAGCTGTCAATGTTGAAGATCCACAATAGAACCCATATTGTCTTATACTCGATATTTCAAATTTAGCTAAAAAATTAATCAGTCGACGTAAAAAAGCATTCTCAAAATTTTTAAGAATCCACAACGTACTGTGACTGGTCTATAATTATTGTCTAGAGAATGGGTATCATTTTTTTTTTAAATCGGTACAACTTTCACCAATTTTAAATTCTGAGGAAATTTACCCATATAGAAGGATCACTTATCAATGAAGTAAAGGGCTTTGTTATATTATTTATCACACGTTTAAGTAGGGATGCCGACGGGTACCCGACAACCACTCGCTAGTTTGCAGTTTAGTAGCTGATAACCCTCTAAGCATCTGCACTCGGACGGCCTCCGTGTATCTCATATGACAACTCATTTTTTATGGTTTTGCGTTGGCGGCGTTGGTGACAGGTTTGGCGATGTAAAATATCATCTGAATGGGGGAGGAAGCAAAACATGAGCATTGAGCTTGAGCTCTTGAGCAGTTCATATAGGTTGATATCGCGTAATAGGTAAATAACGGGTGCCGGGTAAATACCAGGTATTGAAAACGGGTTGTTGTTGTTCATAGGCGGCGCGGTCACCCGCAGCACTCAGGTCTTTCGACCCATTGTGCCTGCCGCTAGTTGGGAGCTATTGGAAGAAGCCCGTGCTGTGCGCATAGGCAAACACCCGTTGTAGGGGAAGCTCCCTAATGTCCTGAGGCAGGAGAAATGCTGCGCCCAGATGTTTGTGTCTCTTGACCATGAGGCAGGCACAACGACAGAGGGTGTGAATGGAGTCCTCGTCTTCGTGTCCGCAAAACCTGTACCTTCTAGTGTCACTAAGGCCGATAGTGTTAAGGTGCTTGTTAAGATGTCCGTGACCTGTCAACAGTCCTGTGACAATCCTTATGCTGTTACGACTTAGCGCAAGTATTGATCGAGTTGCATACGACCAAGGCCCTTTAATTAAGAGCCTGGCTTGTCGCAGCCCCGTCCCGTTTGACTATTCTTCCTCTGATCTTACCTTAGGTATTGAAAACAGGTACCCGGGTAGTAAAATTAATGGGTATCGGTATCCCTACGTTTAAGTAAAAACATCGGAATTTCATTAGGACCTGAAGATATCTTGTTTTTCAACTTATTCTGTTGTCTGCAGAAAGAGTGGTATTATTTATTGTTTCCATTTTGCATATCTTACTATTGCAGCTGGTAGATGTTTTATTGAACAATATCTTTAGGTCCATTAATCAAATATTCATTTATTTATATTTATTTCTAAGTTTATCAATTATTGAATCACTAAAATTTATGCACAGAACTACTTATAAAATTTGGGATGTTTGGAGTTCAAACATAACATTCACTAAATGAAAAATCTACTTAGAATAACGATTTCGACAGTCAAAACAAAATATTTTCAAGTTTTCTCACTTTTAATGCGCAAGTACAACATTTATTGAATCAGAAGTGGCATAAATGTTTGAAAAAAAGTGAAAATAGATCTATTACAGATCTCTATCCTTAAAAGGATACTGCGGTCTACAAATAATAATTTTTTACACTAGGGGAAGAAAACTAAGGGCTAATAGTTATAGGGGAAGAAAACTAAATAGTACTAGCAAGTCCCTATCAACACTGTAAAATCTAATATCAAGAACAAACCTGGATATGGTCTTCTAAATACCTGGCAATGTTACAATATATCTTTTTGGTACATGGTGGACTAGACTAATTGACTAATTGCAGATATAAATCTGCCCTGGGGCGAAGATATAGATCAAATAAGTACATAACACATACTTACTCGTCAACGTCAGATTTGATAGCTGGTACTTTAGTTCCGGGCTGAGAAATACTGTTCTTGGCAGGAGTAATAACATTTTCACCTTCAGATTTAAGTTGATCAACAAAAGATTCTACATCTCGGCCTTTGCTGCCTAGTTTCATGCCACGTGGTTTTCTAAAACAATAAATATTAACATTTAAAACTTTAAAAAAAAATTATAACTAACTGAATAGGATTTGCTGAATATGAAGGAGGTTTCACATCATTTGATATATTTGCTGTATCACCAACAGATGGAGAAGGAGTGTATCCTGTAGAACTGCCAAATCCAGCCGTACTTCCAAATGACGGCTTCCCACCTTTCCTCGAGGCCTCCATTTTCTGACGCTGTAATTCTTTTGCTTTTTCACGCATTTTGTTCTTTGCTTCTCTTTCTTGTGTCTGTGAAAAATTGTTTATTATCAGGATATTCACTTTCTGTAAGTTGTAATTTAAATACCAAAATAAAAGGAAAGATCAAAAGTTAAATCTACGAGGGGTACCAAAAAAAAAAAAACCAGAATTATTTTCTGTAGACAAGTGGGTTGGCTGCACTGCCCTCTCCCGCTAAGTACGTTTATGTGACACTGGCCGTGGTCAGTTGACCAAGCGATCTTCGTGAGAAACATCACAGCAGACAGAGTAATTGTTTTCTCAACCTCCACCTAATGCTCTCCACTTTTTCTATGGTGGACTTGAAGGAGCATTTCCTGTTTAAAAAACAAATGCAGAAACCGTTAAAATGCATCGGGAAGTTTATGGGAAGGAACCTCTAAGCCAGGCAAGAGTTTACAAGTGTTTTGCTCGATTCAGACGTGGCCGAAAGTCACTTGAAGATGAACCCCGTTCGGATCGCCCCTCAATGGCCAGAACAAATGAAAATGTTCAAAAACTAAACTGTATACCATCATGCAAGTGCTGCAGCGGTTGCGTGAGACAGTGAGAAAAAAACGACTTGAATTGTGGCAATCAGGAGACTGGCTGTTTCATCATGACAATGTGCCTGCCCACACAGCATTGAAAATCAACCTGTTTCTAACGAAAAACAGCATGACAACGGTTTCTCACCCCCCTTACTCACCTGACCTAGCCTCCTGTGACTTTTTCTTATTCCTAAGAACGAAGAAAAACATGAAGGGAAAGGGGTTTCAGGACGTAAAAGAAGTTAACGCACATGTATATAATCACTTGGGGCACGTGTATATAATCTAATGGTATTTTGAAGGGGATGGATGTGTTCAAGAGGTTTTTAAATAAAAAGAATTGTTACAAATAATTCTCGTTTTTTTTTGTACCTCCTTGTATGTAAGTATTACTGACCTGTCTGACGGCTTGATAAACTTTTTCTTCATGGGAATCCATTTCAACAAAGGTACGAATTTGTGACAGATTTACACTCTCCCTGTAACCCAATGCTACGATTTCATCAAAAGCAAATATAAGAGAAAATGCATTTTCAGCAATTTCACTTTCTTCGAGTGACCGGCAATATTCAGGAATCTATAATGATTTTTCAGAATAAGAATAATTTCACAATTTCACATACCCTACTCCAAAAGCATTCATTGAAGTAAAAATTACAATATCTACTCGTTCATTTAAAAAGTTAAATAGGTACCTATGTATTTTCGTTATTTTCAATTATATAAGAAACTGATCACAAATTTAATAGATAATTCAAACTATTAAGTAACACCACTAGACAACTTATTAAGTAATTGGTGTCTCAATATACGGATACAGTTGTTACCATTCAGAGCATACTGTTTGCATGCTTATATACTGCCCAGACTAAGGAAGTACATACTATTGTAATTTATTTTATAAAAATCATATTCAATTGTCTTTTTTAACTTTAAGAATGAGTAGCAGGAAGATGATTTTATTCTTACAAAGAGGTAACTTTTTTCATCAAACTATTTTATGCAAGTTAACCGTGTTGTATTTAAAAATTTAAATTGTAAAATTACAATCAACAATGCCGCTGTTTACTATAACATATATGTGTCCATGGGAGGAGTAAATATAAGGATACAGATGTTTTTAAAAGTCAACTAGGTAGATACAAATTTAGTTGATTATTTGAAGTTTGTATCTATTTGTATTTTAGCACATTACTGTAACAGAAAGATTGGATTGTCATCTGATGGGCAATGATGATAGTATCTGAGTATAAATGATGGAAATATGGAAGAATAAATTGTTGGGAGGAAAGTAAAACAATGAAAATTTGAATTTGTCATTAACCCTTGTAAGGCCAAGCAGGATGACCAATTTCTTGAAAATATTTATGTTATTGTTTTGCCCGACAGTTTCTGGTTCTCAGTAGCTGTATGTTTTTGTCCCACCAATATTTCCCACATAGTACATAGTGTTATAAAAAAAAGACACAAAAAGATATCCGGCATTTTTAAGAGTGAGGTGCAATTGCACCATGCTTGGTTTTTAATGGTCACCTAATTTAATTACTTCATATAATGCTTAATGTTGTGCTTGCGCACTAAATAACCCCTACTTGGCAACATGCATAGCTGCCTCGCGTCAGAGCTGAACAGTGACTTTTTCATAACGTTTTTGCTTGTGGGTGTATCATAGTTGTCTTCTTTTCCGCAAATACAATTATTCTTTTATATTCGGAAGAAAATGAATGAAATGAATTAACAGTTTTCGCTTTCGTAATGAAAAAAACCTTTTTTGTGCTTACATGAAAACGATGACTCCGATCACAATAAAATTTTGTTGGAAAATGAGGCAAGTGATGTGAAAAATGAGAATCACGTTTCCGACCACAAGTAGAATAAATTGACGAGGCAGTTCAAGCTGGTGTCCCATTTTATACAGCCCAAGAGTCTAAGATACCTGTAAGTAAATATACCAGACTTGCAGAATCAAATAAACTTGTTGTTCCTCCAGAACTCACACCTCGAAGTTTGTAAGTGTAAATTACATTTTTAGTGTAAAAGAGGCATTTTTTTCTAGGGATAGAAGAGATGATATAACTGAAATAATTATTGTCAATGAAACCAACCACAAAGCTAAACACTTTTTTGATGAGTATAATATACTCCCTATCCGAATGATGCCAGACGATATGTAGCAACTAACAAAACCGAAATAGATGCCTATATAGGATTGTTGATCAGTATGGGAACATTGCAAACTAATACTGAACCCATTGAAGTACTTTTTATTAGTAATCTTGCATATTGTCGCCTTATAGTTCCTGCTTCTCATTCAAGAAATCGATACAAATTTCTAATAAGATTTTTGAGATTTGATAATTTTGAGCAGAGAGAAAGCTTACAGATAAGCTTCCACCCCAAAGACATATTTTTGATATATTGGTATCAAACTGTTAGGATGGACTGAATCCAAGTTCTCGTATGTGCATTGACGAACTAATCAACCCATTTCGAGGAAAGGCATCTCTATATATGAAAAGCAAGCAACCAATATCATGTATGTATCATTTGCAACAGGTTTAATCCCTGAAGAGTTTAAAAAATCAATAACTACCCCAATATATAAATCCGGCAATAAAGAATTACTCACAAATTATAGACCTATTACAGTTATAAATAACTTTTCAAAAATTTTTGAACACTGCATAAAAACTAGATTAGTAAATTTTTTAAATAGAAATAAGATTTTAAATAAAAACCAGTTCGGGTTTCAACAGAATATCAGTACCGAAGATGCTACAGTTGAATTAATTAGTAATATAGTAACTAATATGAACAATAATACAAAATGTCTGTCAGTGTTCTTAGATCTGGCCAAGGCTTTTGACACTGTCAATCACGGTTTGTTATTGAAAAGACTCGAGGATATAGGTGTTCGTGGATTACCATTGCAAATTTTTAAAAATTATCTGAAGGATAGAATACAAGTTGTTAAAATTAATAAAACATTAAGCAACCCCTTAACAGTAACTATGGGTGTCCCTCAAGGGACAGTACTAGGGCCAATTCTATTTTTAATCTATATTAATAATTTAGGAAAAATTGATATTAATGGTAACATTTTTTCATATGCAGACGATACCGCAGTGGTATTTGTTGGAAATTCATGGGATGAAGCATACTCAAATGCAGCTAATGGCCTTCAAAAAATCCAACTTTTTTTAAATATTAGTCTTTTAAGCCTAAATGTGGCAAAAACTAAATTCATGACCTTTTCTTCTACAGCCGCCGATCAGCCAAATAGAAATAATATTTATATTCATAAAACAACCTGTAATATGGTGAATTGCATGGCATGTCCACAGATAATTAGAACAGACTGTATAAAATATCTTGGCCTAATGGTTGACCAGCATTTGAAATGGAATAGTCAGGTGGATTATCTTACAAAAAAGCTTAGAATACTAGTGCATAAATTTTACCAAATACGTGATATTCTTAACAGACGACTTGTGCTTGCGGTGTATATTGCTTTGGCTGAATCAATTCTTAGGTATTGTATTATTGTTTGGGGAGGGTTATATGAAAATTCTCTACATAAACTTTCTGTTGCGCAAAATACAATAATTAAAATTATTTACAAAAAATCGTATCTACATAATACAGATAAATTATATGATGAGACTGATTTATTTAATGTAAGACAAATGTATGTTTTTCAATGCATTCTGTGGATATTCAAAAATAACGATAAAATTGATATGTTCTACCATCAATATAATACGAGGGCCTTAAAAACCCAAGTCATTAATACTCCATTCTGTAGAAAGACACACACTCAAAGATTCGTTCTGTATTACGGACCAAAACTGTTCAATTCACTTCCAACTGATTTAAAAAATATCAAAAGATGTACAACATTTAAGAAAAAACTAAAAAAACATATTCAATTACACGGTGTACCAAACATATTTTGACTGATTTTTACGAAGGATCGGTTACCAATTCCTCAGCATAGACAAATCAAAATTAGGTAGGTACGTTATAGTATTCTTGTTATTTTTGTACAATACCATTTCTTTTTGTTTTTTTTTTTGTATGAATGACTACTGAAATAGGTACTTAAATATTTCTGTTTTTATATCTTCTGGTTCCTTTATTCTGTTCTGCTTTGCTTTCGGGTCAGTCGCAATCAAGCATCTATGCTTAGGTGACAGCCTGGGAGACAGAGAAGTAGGGCGGGTAGAGGAGGAATAAAGAGGGAAAAGAAAGAAAAAGAAAAAAAGAAAAAGTTATTAAAATAAAATAAAGATAAGTTATTCTTTTATCCTTCAGTGGGCATTCATAATTATAATTAAAATTATAATTATTTATTTATTATTAACTGAGAGACGTGTTGGTTGTAGCGGTTTTGTCCTATGGGTAAATGTACTTAATTATGTGCCTGTGTATGCTAATTGTTTATACTAAATTTATACTTGCTTTTTGGAATGAATAAATTGAATTGAATTGAATTGAATATGGGCACTAGCAAACTGTGAACACAACTACACTCAACATTGTTATTGTTTCTTCATATTAGCTTACATTCTAAGTAATAGATTACAAAAGAGCACACTTTGAAGATTATTCTAGAACTTCAATCAGAATGTTTTATTTACTTTAGAACCAACGACAAAAAATCTGTACAACACTGTATAAAATAAAGTCACTTTGTGTTCAACATTCTGAAAAGCAAATATGTTGCATTAAATATAAAGAAACAATATAAATGTTATTTTTTATATCCAGTGTTTATTACATGTAATATTTTTGTTCTAAGCTTTAAAGAAGCAAATTTTGTGTTTCTATCAATTTTTCACCACCAAAATTAAAAATAACCTTAAAAGAAGATAGCATGTAGGAAAAAGAGCTTGGCCTTACAAGGGTTAAAGAAAACTTCATGTGGGTCCTTTAAAAAACTTTTTGTTTGTTAAGTAAATATAATACTAGTTTTTTGTTTCATTTCAGTATGCCATAACAATGTTTAGATCTTGATTCTATTAGTCAGGGTGGAATATGAACTTGTGTATGTTGCGCACCAATAATAATAATAAGTGTGCCTGTATGCCAAACTGCCTTTGATAAAGCACGCTACTAATAAATTATGAGTCACAGTGCATGGATATACAAAAATGCTTCTGTTACTAATACAATTTATATAGTTTGGAAAAATACACACTGTACAAAAGTATTAAGGCAAATATACTTACAACCCTGGCAAACAACCGAAGAGTTTCGAGATCTTCTAATATATTACTTGCTCGTGTTGTTATAAGTAACATATAAAGTCTTTCAAGCGGTTGGTATACGTAACGCACAGAATCTGTTTCAACAAAAGTATGCTGAGTACCCGTTGGTATCAGTTTAGGAAACGCAGCCAATAAACCTTCAATACGTGCCTTAGACATTTCAACAAATTGTCGGGAGACTATAGCTAAAAAAAATATTAAGTAGGACTTGTAAAAGATACATTTCACTTACTTTTTCCTGCCTTAGTGCAGACTGCTGCAGCTATTAACACCTAAAACACAAAATATATTCTTAATATGTATAAGACAACACATTTTCTTCTTGTCTTAAAAATACATGTAAATACGCGTACAAGTGGGAGAGTGATATTAATTGCTTACCATTTTTGGTAAATAGTACTGCCAAGTTTTTAGTCGCTTTTAAATATTATATATTTTACAAAACATAACATCCAACTCTATGAATGACGATGACGTTGACGTGTGGTGTGTGGCATACGGCAGGGCATATAAACCACAGAATATATATAAACCACAGAATATATAAACAGCAGAAATACTATAGCACTAGATACAGTGACGTGCCACCATATATATAATACTACTATATCCCGGGTAGAGGCCCAAAAATTCCGAAAACAACACGGTGCCGACATACAATCTCTATCCTTATCGAGAGTACCTTAGTGAAATATGCGCATGCGCACGAATTTCGTGACATCCAATAAGCATGCAGCATAAATACTGCATCTCTGTCTACCAACTTCTTTTAAAAAAAGTTGAAAGTTGGGAAGTCTGTCAGCCCAAGAACCCTAAACAAAGAAGGACTGATCAATTCATTCTAAAAATTTGAAGGTCATTTTCAACAGATTTCTCGTACACGTCAGTGGATCCCCTATTGCCAAATTTGCCTCTAATTGCAATTTCAAAAATTTTCAGTTAAAATATCCAACCCAATATTATTTCAGAGACTGTATTAATGCAATAAAATGTGATTTTAAAGTACTTATATATGTGTTTTACGATATATATCTTACGATTTGAAGTGCGTTGTGCAAAAATCGTTGTCGATTTGACAACTGTGATAACTTGTGTTTTCTTAATCAGTGCACAGATTACTATATGATACAGAAATTCTTTGATATGATGACATGACTGATGACAGTGATGACATTCCAAAGACAACCGAGACATTCTACATGACAATGTGACATATATAGGTTATGTTAAAAGGTTAAAGCTGTCAAATTAAAACAAAAAGGATATTTAAATTTCAAATCTCCCGCTAAAGGGAATCCACTGACGTCACATAAGTGATAAACAAATGTGATTGGCTGTTACTGATTGATCAGTCCTTCTTTGTTTAGGGTTCTTGCTGTCAGCCTATAAACAGTGTGTCAGCTTCCGTAACCATGGAGATTGCGCATGCGCAAATCGAACAAAGGGTCTCTGGAACAGCATAGCACTATATCTTTTGTCCTTTAATGTTTTCGGAGAAACCGCTTATGGGCTAACATAGGAAATACGCGATATAGTAGTATTAGAGACTTAAAGCAGTGCCATGAACGTATACGTAAACGCAGAAATTGACATGTACTCATGCGCAGTGGTAATTTTGTGTACGTTTACGTTTACGTATGACGTGTACTTACGGGCCCGTACGTACCTAGTGAACGCAGTCGTATTGAGCCGAGGTCGACGTCGAAAATATACGATTAGTCACGAATGTTGTTGTCAAATATAATTTTCGATTTTCTGTTGCGTTTTGGTTAGTTTTTCATATAACATATATCTTTTTTTGATTTTTGTCGGGGTGTTACAGTTTACAACATTTTTAATAGATTTTAAGTGTTTACTGTTTACCTTTCCACATTGGGTATTACGGTAATTGTGATGGATTCACAAAAAATAATTCGTTTTACTACAGAGGGCAATTTACATCTTGGGAGAGAAGTCGTAGGTCACAATAACCTCTATGAAGATCCAGGAAGATGGAATTTGATACAAATTAATATGATGCAAGTAACAGGAAAAAATATCTCTACGTACGTTTACGTCTACGTCTTGAAGGATGCTTTAAGACGGTTTTTTAATTCTATAACGTTGCATGATTTTTGCGTTTACGTCAAAGCGTAACGTATACTTTTGTGTCTTTGCTTTAAGTCTCTATTATATATATGCGTGCCACAGAGGGATAGAAGCTTGCTTAAACTACAGCTTACTTAGACCAGTGGTAATTGGCGATTCCAAAAATGAATGCGCCCTCTCCATGACAATATTTGAACCTACTTAAAAAGTAATTTTTGAACTGAATCTTTCTTTTTACATCTTTCTTTTTACATTTTAAAATGGCATTAAAAAAAAATCAGCACACCACAAACTGCCGTGTTTATGGGTGTCATTCCACAAAAGTGTCAATAGAAGTGTTTAAGATAGAATAAGATAGGTAATGGATAGGTAGAAGCTTGGCCCTAGTATAAGAAACTGTTTCTCATTCATTTCTCCAAAAGGCATGTAAAAGGCATGTCCAAAAGGCATAATAACGGGGAACACGTTTATTTCAAGGAATTTATATACATGGAACGATTATCAAAGCTGCGCGAGTATTCCAATTTTGAATCCGCCATTTTGATGTCTGAAAATTGGTGGGAAATTTAACAGTATTAACCTGGCCTCTTCAATTAGATAGCAATAATAAAAACCACAGAAAGCAGCAAGTAAAACTTTTGAGGCTAAGAAAAATTCTAAATGGGTATAAAAAATGTTCAATATTTTATAGTTTAATTACAATTATTTGTGAAAAATAAAATATATCGTCACCAAACTTTCTTGTAAAATTGATGAAGGTACAAACGAAATATTTTGTGTACTTACCTATGTACCTTTTGTTCACAATATTTATGTAAAATACACCATTCGCCGTTTAGAAAAGTAAATATTTAAAATGCATTATGCAAATAAAATGTAACTATCCTTTACCTTACTTTAACTATTCTGGCTTATTTTTTGTACTGTTTATGTTCGCAGTTTTCATAATTTACTATTATATTAGCTAGGAACTATGATTGCATGTCTCTTAAGACTTTCAATTCTTGTTATAAAATCCGAATTTACCTGGAATAATTACGAAAGTCCAATACTCAAATATTGTCACTCAAAGTCTATAAATCAAAGGAACACAATAATAAACACACAAACAGAATCAAACCGAGAGAATCACAATAAAATAAACCAACAAGACGCCAAAAATACAAAACAAACACTATTTACCAAATTTACCCATACTACTGTTGCCGTGTTAGGAAGATTTGAACCATTGAATTCTTAGAATAGAAAGAAAAAGACACTAGAATTCTAGGGTCTTGGTCAGGTGTACCAATACAAAATGTAGAAGTTGGGAGCAGTGTGACATAAAAGTGGCGGCTCCCATGTTTCCACACAAAATTGGATGCGCAGTCGTCTATAATCGTTCCATGTATATAAATTCCTTGGTTTATTTACACAACATAACCACTTTGTTGTAGTTTGTCTATACTTTTCTATTATTAGTCTTATAAAAACAGAATATATTTTAATTTAAACATTATTTAACAAAAAACAAGGACTAATATGATATCACCATACAGTTTATCATACTTATTTTAGCGCTATGTAAGTAAACAAAAACTAGGGCACCTGTTTCAACAAAAAAAATTCATAACCATAGCAATGAAGCACTTATGGGACGTTTGACTGCTTTTACCACTCTTTTTATCCGTTATTTCACCCTAACTAGCACATGAAGCCACTATATGTATGGCAGATGAATGGTAAATTGCTAGATGTGATATAAAATGTAAAATTTTTACTCGTATTCCTCCATATTTGTTTACAATTTACAGCGCTCTCATCGGTAATTTGAATCGCCAATTATGTACTTTTTCTAGACGGCTGGAACTCAGTGGCGTAACTACGCTGGGGCGGCAGTGTGCGACGCACAAGGACCCCGAGAGGGCTCAGTCCGAGTACGAAATAAAAAACTATTCCGACTCGGTCGGATGTTGGCGAATCCCGAGCTCGCGTTGCGACGATTGCGTGCTGTGATTGCAGTGAAATAGTTTTGCCAACTCAAAGACTAGGAGGCGAGAAACTTTTAGTATATTTTTAGTTTTTTTTGTTTTTGTTGATTTTTTAGAGAAATGTTATACCTACTTGTTTGATTGAGTTAGAGGTTATAAAATAAATTTGAAACATTTTATTTCGATAATTCGCCCGACAGACAGGAATGTTTTGATATTTTTCAGGCAATAATTAACTAAGATGAGGAGAACCGAGAAGATTTTTGCACAAGGGCCCAAAAACTCTAGTTACGCCACTGCTAGAACTCACGATATGCGACATAAGGTTGTCCCACTTCTAATTTTATTCTGGATGTTTAAGATTTTGGGAGAGTTTGATATTATGTAGTTGTAGGTATAGGCGAGAATACTAACACTACAGGCAATTTTTAAGCTTAATGTTTAAGTTAACTCTTAATGATCTTAAACAAATCTGCTTAACTTATGTCTCAACTTTAAGACACTTGTATGTAATACCACTGCAGGATCACAGAAATTGACACTGGCACTGGAGAAAGGAGTAGTATTACCATATGATGATACCAACTACCCTGAATATGCTCATTACTTGACCAAATTTTGTTTGTTTTGCGCACGATGTCATTCTCGATACAAAAATGGCGAGAATTCAAATACCTTCAAGGCAGTGATATAATTATTTTCGTGTTTGTTATTTGTATTCCCTTATTATTATAATTGTGAGGCCCGAGGGTTATCAAGTTGTCATTTTTATATTATAGGGTGGTATTTATTTACAGTAGTGCTTCTTATTATCTCTTCAAATTTTAAATTTAGGTTAGAATTATATTCGGTGGGTAGGTATAGATAGGTACATAGAATGCGGTTTGAATTAAAATAAGAAAGATTGATATTTAATCAACTATTATTTTAGTTTTCCTGTCTGAATCGTGTATTAATCGACGTTTATTTTATTTTGTTATCTTTGTTTACAAGTATTTTATTTAATTTTGTATCTTAACTGACGTCACGGTCAATCGATAAACCACGCCCCCATGCGCATTGGCAGTATAGTTGTATCATGTATTATCGTTATTATTGAACCTGTGACGTTCTGAGTACGATAGCTCAAGCGCTCGAGCCCTTCCTTATAATAGTTTTGTACCATACACGGATTTCTTAAAATAAACTGGATCGCTGATTCCTAACTATCATTTTGTCAGTTGTAAGGTGGTCGCCACACTGTGCTAACATTCCATTGGCTAGTTTTCAGCTAATGATGTTGAGGTATTTACAGAGGGAAATTTTGAAAATAGTTTGGTGAGATATGGGCATATGACTAACTAAATATTACTTATATGGATGGATATGGGTATAAAATATGTACACTGTTGTAATAAAAATACTTTAGCAGCGGGTCTAAAAAGTTAACTTAATATAGGGTTATATCAAAGATTAAATTGTATTATTTGTGCATTAGATATGACGAGTAATTGACAGGACTGGACTCAAGAGTTATATTTGTGCAGCAAAGGTACACATAATTTTTTTCTATTTATAGTGCATTTCAAATAATTGGAATCATCTCTTTTTAATTTGACTTGAAATGATTTTCGACAAAGTCGAAATTTATGTGCTTGTAAAGACACTCCCTACATGTACAAATCTTCCAATGGTATGTCTGGTAGGTACCAATGTATATTAAATTCATTGACGACACTCTTTATTTCTCCTGTTACAACTTCATTTTTTAAATAAATTTTACATTAGCCGGAATTATAACTGGTTCATAATAGTTACTTGTCTAAACATAATTTAGTAACTAACCCAAAAAACTTTAAAGTAACATGGTTTGTCAACCAAGTATTTGAACCTTGTCTGATTGCAGTATAAAAATTAGTTAGGATCAGTTTTGTATATTGTTTTGAGGAATTCTAATACCGATACCTTTTTGCGAAAATATCGTAAGTCACTCACTAAATTTTACCTTAGGCTACTTACGACAATTCTGCCACTCTGCCTATTACAGTTCTGTTACTTACGATAAAATGTATGCAGTTATTTAACCGTCAAACATTTAAATACGCTTACATATTTATGGATCTATCTACCTCTGCCAAGAGGTGTATTTGCATATTATACTTACGATAGATCCATAGTCATTTTCATGGAAAATGTCACTTACGATAGTTTGGCAAAAAGGTATCGATATAAGGTAGGTATTTATCGAAGAATTAGACATATGTTTGTAGTTATTTTAATTGTGGCAGGAGCTGCATATATAAAAAGCCACGATGAAAGTAGCTGCACATCTTCGTAAAAATGGCACTAAAAAAATATTTTTTAACTGAATGACATATCATACAATTAGTAATGTCAAGTAGTTATTAGTCAAATTTATACTTTACACTGTTAAGATATATTAAATATTGTGAATGAATTGGGATAGGTTAATCAGTTATTTTGTTATAAAATTACATGAAGTTTATAATACACAATATGGTAATAACTGCTTTTCTAGAAGATAACATTAACAACTTCAAAACTCAAAATCATTATGATTATGGTAGGAATCTAATAAAAACACATTTAAAATATAATTTATACACACAATCACATTATAATAGGAGTTTTATCCACACTTATAAAGCATATAAAGTAACCTATTATCCACTACTGAAATAATAAAAAAATATAAACTTAAATCAACCAAATTTAATTCACTTATTAAAATTAACATTAACATTTATATTAATAGACATTTCGTTCTTCGCTTTTTCATATTTCACTTCGTTTCCGTTAATAGGAAGCTTGTAGTTGCTTCTTGCAACAAATTTTGGATGTCTCCTTCTCCTGAGGAATGACTTGAACGAGAAGAACCTTGGATTTTCCTTGCAATACCAAGTTTGTTAGATACAGAGTCTTCAATATAGCTCTCTGCCACAGCAGGGCTCTTCCACCCACCATTGCCGCATGATGGGTGTAAAGTCGGCACCTTTATTTCCCAGTAAAGTTATTGAAGTGCACCCTCATATAGTGGCCAATATAAAGCTTCCGCGTTTGCCAAGTTCAGAAACGATGCAACTTTTGATGGAACTTTTGCCAATGTGTTGATTCCAACAGGCTGAGAAGTACATTTTTGATTCTTATAATGTAAAAAGAATCTGTTTTGTGATAAGTTCTTTGGTAAATACATTTTCTACACATCTCTACGTCGTTGATAGAAAAGCCTTCATTTATAATTTTAAACTTTCGTGAAATGCCGGTCTTGGTATCTGGTATCGAAACAACTAGATACGCGCCAGTGTCCTATATATTAGTGATTTTCAAATTCCTCAATTCGTAGCATCGACAAGCACCAGAGACTCCTATTACTAGCGCAACCTAAAATGATTCAAAGTATTATTAATACATATTGTCTAAAAAGTTAAGAGTTATTACCTTAATCATAAAATATTCTTTATCACAAGATTTAGTCAAAAATTCTTCAATTTGCACTCTTTCCAAAACTGCAGCCTTTTTCACCTTGTATCCTTTCGATTGACTCTTCAGATAACAGATATCTACGTTTTTAGACTTATCGCAACCTTCAACATTGAATACTTCGACCAAATGGATGAAATGATGAAATTGCATGTTTTTTCTTCAGTTTAAGAAATAAATAACTTGCACCTTGCACACAGAACTTCATTTATAAACCACAAAACTTGTCTGTCTGTGCCACAAAACAAAAAGAAAATATAAAAGCAGTGCTGGTAAGTCAACAGTGTTACCATCATTTAGTTCATAAAATACCTAGAAGTTAGCACAGTATGGCGGCCGCCTATCAGTTGTTATTTTTAGCTACCCCCACCAGCATGTATTAGCGGTCCAGTTTATTTTAAGAAATCCGTGGCAGAAGTGGAATTACACCCCAAAAAAAAACACCATATCTTAAACGTGAATCAATTTGTCAGTAATACACTGCAATTACCTTAGTCAAAAATGTTCTAAGATTTCTAAATAAGTAAATAACAGAAGAGAATTTCGTTGACACAGTGCATGATATTCATTAAGAAATTTAACATTTTCCTGTCTTTTAAAGACATTACTAGAAATGGGAGAAAATCGCTCTTGCGATTTTCGTTCCCATTTCTAGCCTAGGGGGTCTACCGGGCTCCAGGCCTGCAGCCTGCGGGGTCACTCTTCGGGTGGCAAATATTATTTTTAAGAAAATACATTTAAAGAAATTTTGTATCTGGAATGATGATTGTAATTATACTAAACGATTTTTCTTAATATTTCGATGAATTGTAAGGGTACTCTATTCTTGATGGTATAACATCATAATTTTTAAGTGCTGAAAGTAGAATTTATTTTTCAGTAAACATTTTTATCAATTTTATCAATGGGAAAAATATATTGCTGTCATAATTGTTGTAGCAAATTAATATTGTAGCTATTTACTTTTATAAGCTAAAATGATGAATCTTACAGACTGCCAAAATGAACGAATTAATCCCAAACTTTACCTGCAGAAAGAATATAAATTACGGACAATGAAACAGAATAACTAAACATTAATACTAATAAATAAATGGAATTAAAAAGTAAAAAGTTTGCCTCCAGCGTGACTCGAACTCGCGAAATCAGCATTACCACGTTTGGAATCCTACTACTATCCCGTTGATACTTTGCCACGTCTCAGAAGTTTACCCTCTGACACACTTAAGTACGTAAACTTACGTGTCATCTTGAAAAATTAATGTTTACCGATTTTCTAATTGGAAAAGCATTTCGATTCAGTATTTTGGTAATCAGAAGTGTTTGGCAGTCAGTACTATCGATTCCATTATCAATATTTCTCATAGGAAAATAACCTATCTGAAGTTTAATTAATTTGACAATTTTCGTGCGAGGTGCTTGTCTCGTTAGTGCAATCTCACATCGGCGGATAAAAAGAGAAAGAAGTTGAGACGGAGGCGACTCGAGATTTTCGAAGACGAAATAGATGTGGAAGGAGTCGACGTACGGTCTAGAAAAAAAATCTAAAAGGATTAGAGAAAGGACGGAACTTTCGCGTGAAGCGGTTCTCGAAGCCGTAAAAATTAGAAAAGGGGCGAGGGGGTCCCGCGAAGTCGGGATTTCGGCGGGCGTGACGAAACCATTAGGCGCGAGAACAAACGCCGGTGTTAGCCGCATCTCTCTCGCCGAAAATTTTGCAGAGGTTTTTTGAAAAGGCGTAGGAAGCGGGACGAAAATACCCCTACGTATTGGAGAAAAGCCGGGGGCGACCTTTGGTCGCGCGCGATCCCCGTTCGGCGGAGATAGCTTTGAAACTTTGTTGATTCGGCGGCGGAATTTAGAGCGAGACAGAATCGACGCGTTTTAATATATATGGATTACTACCATTATCAAAGTTTATGTCAAAGTTACCACACTTCTATTGTCTACTGTAGAATCTTATAATTTGCGTTTTGTCAGGATTCAAGTAAAACTGATGTTGGGATAAATAATTTTGTAAAGAATTCAAAATATGGATACAGTTATGTAGCAATAATTGATCCGATGGATTTGAAATGATCACAGATATGTTATCTGTATATAAAGTAAAATATACTAGAGGCGATAGACTACATTATTAATATATAAAAGGAAGAGCACAGGGCCCAAAATAGACCCTCGTGGAACTCCTGTAGTAAAATCTAAGCATTCAGACCTCGTTTTATCATGTTGATCTTGATATTTTAGGCTCACATACTGTCGCCGACCTTCAAGAAATGTGATAACCCAGTTCAAAGGAAGCCCCCTAATGGCACAGTGGGGTAATTTAGATATTAATAAATTGTAATCGACGCAGTCGAATGCCCTCTGCTTAAATCACAGAATATTCCCACAGGGCACTCTCCCAGGTCCATACAATAAAAAATGTGTTATTAATAACAGAGCGAATAGCCGTACCTTTCGACATTCCACTTTGAAAACCGTGTTGGTTTCTTGAAATAATATAACTTTCTAGAAAATTTAAGTCTATCCAAAAAACCATACTCAAAAAATTTTTGATAATCCAAAGGGTACAGTAACTGGGGGATAATTTTTCATCAATTGTGGATTCTGTTTTTTGAAAATTTGTATTATTTTTACAAGTTTCTAGATCATTTGGAAAAACCCCTTGTCCAAAGGATAAATTTATAAAATAAGTTAAGGGCTCCATTATAATTGAGAGTTTTTGAACCCCTTAAATTTTAACACGTCGTTATCGTTATTCTGCGCATGCGCAATGCCTAAAAGAGTATCATTTTTGGCACTGCGCATGCGCAGAATAACGATAACGACGTGCTAGAATTTAAGGGGTTCAAAAACTCTCTTATATATCCAAAGACTGTTTTATTAGGGACCTTGGAACGTTATCTGGGCGAGATGATCTTTTAGCTTTAAACATTTTAGACATTAAATTTGACATTTCACCATTTCACGCATAGTAAATGGTTTTAAAAATAAAGGCTGTTTTACATTATTTACATGATGTGATTGAATATCAGACACAAGACGCAGTATTTGTGCAAAAATATTATGGGAAGCTTCCACACAAAAATTATTAACAATAACGCCACCACATGGGGGTCCTTTATATAGTAGGTACCACTATTATTTATAATTATATTAGTATTTATCTTTTTATTTAACGATTCAGCAATCACTTTCCAGGCAGATCTTAATGAATTTGCTGACCATATAACCTGGCTTTGATAATACATCAGGTTCTCTTTGTGTGTCTAATTAAGCGTTTATGATTATTTTTTATTTACTATATATTAGACGAAAACGTGGGTACATTGCACGGTTCGTATACTACATACAACGGTTACCTCATCGGCGATATGTTCGGCGAGGGAAGCGCGGTATGAGGTGCAGCGTATGTGACGCCAGCGCCAGCGCCAAGCGTTTAGCAACGGGCTTTACATCTTAATTATGTTACCGTCTACTTGCTTCATATCATCCTGATTGTCGGCTCGTAAACTAATAAATAATGTTTTATCTATAGCGAATATGAAAGTTGACTTTTATGTACTAAAAATCGTAGATAAACTAGTGCTTCAACCGCAAGGGTAGATAAAATAATTCGCCATCAAATTCCATAAAAAACCAATTGTAGCTATTAAACAGTTTTCCTATTTTAAAATCCCTTCAGACAATTCTTAATTTTTTCTTCATACTAAACGCGTTCATATTTAGATATTTGGGTTATAGAAAAACATGGTTTTACACACGACGATCAAATTCCATTATAGTCTCCTGAAATTAATTCACTCGCGATTTCATCGCTCCTGAATTAATTTTGTTCGGTTGGTAATAAAATACCATTTTATCGACCATTAATAACATTATTAAAATCCCTTTTAGGAAAGGGAAAAAAGCTAAAGTATACCAACTGAGGTCCTAAAAGCCTATTTATTACAAAAAACTTATATTAGAAAAAATTTCTGAACATCAAAAAGAAACTGAACATTAATTTAAAAAGAAAGAGTTCCGTATTACATACACAAACTGCCAAGAAAATGAAACCACATATCTAAAATTCATTATTTATTATTTATAAATAATTTCATTTGGCATCTTTTTTTAAACTTATGCTTACCAGAAATTTATAACGTTACAATACTAATAAAATTTGTTTAATTATTTATTCCACATTTTTTTTAATTAAATTGCTTTAAATATTAAATAGGTATTGAAATTATTAGTGAAATAGAGACATATATATATATATATACCGTCGCGTACTCGAGAGAAAGAAAGTTGGCGAGTGAGACCTGGCGATGACGTTGTGCGCCGCTATTGGTCACAGCACGGGTGAGGTAACCGTTGTAGCAGAGAACTCCATAGGAGTTCTCTGGTTGTAGTATACGGACCGTGGTCCCTACCCAAGATCCCTTGTCCCTACCTATCAACATTAATCTCGAATACCTTTAATGTTAACCAAGTTTCAAGATTAAAGTAAGGGAGAGGGCAGTCAGTCGTGGCAGTCAGTAGTGTCAGTACCTAATACGACTTAACTCAGTAAGCTTCGTGCACTCCGATAGTAGCATCGTGTAACCGTTCCTAGTGAATCAGTTTAGTGAAATTATTTAGTGTAGTAAATTATGTTAAGAACGGTATCCTGATTAGTAGAATGGAAGTGTGGAGCGCGGTAGCTAACTTGGAAGAGCATTGGCCCGGAAAGTCAAAGGTCCCGGGTTCGATTCCCGGCTGCGTCGAAACTTTTTCATTCTACTACAGCTTCAGAAGTGGGATAGGGAATCCGCCTGACAGCACAGTTTCGCTTATGTTTATGAATTAGGTTTACCGAGGTGTCGGATTATGGCCGGTAGACGAGGACGGCTGTGTTGTCAGGTATGGCCGAACTATAGTAAATTATGTAGTCATGTTAAGAACGGTATCCTGATTAGTAGAATGGAAGTGGGGAAGCGTGGTAGCTCAGTTGGAAGAGCATTGGCCCGGAAAGCCAAAGGTCCCGGGTTCGATCCCCGGCTGCGTCGAAACATTTTTTATTCTACTTCAGTTTCAGAAGTAGGATAGGGAATCCGCCTGACAGCACAGTTCACCTTATGTTTATGAATTATGTGTACCGCGGTGTCGGATTATGGCCGGCAGCCGAGGACGGCTGTGTTGTCAGGTATGGGCGAACTGTAGTAAATTATGTAAAGACATGTTAAGAACGGTATCCTGATTAGTAGAATGGAAGTGGGGAAGCGTGGTAGCTCAGTTGGAAGAGCATTGGCCCGGAAAGCCAAAGGTTCCGGGTTCGATTCCCGGCTGCGTCGAAACTTTTTCATTCTACTATAGCTTCAGAAGTCGGATAGGGAATCCGCCTGACAGCACAGTTCACCTTATGTTTATGAGTTATGTTTACCGAGGTATCAGATTATGGCCGGCAGTCGAGGACGGCTGTTTTGTCAGATATGGTCGAACTGTAGTAAATTATGTTAAGAAGGGTATATTGATTAGTAGAATGGAAGTGTGGAAGCCCGGTAGCTTAGTTGGAAGAGCATTGGCCCGGAAAGCCAAAGGTCCCGGGTTCCATTCCCGGCTGCATCAAAACTTTTTCATTCTACTACATTAGTGAAATTATTTAGTTCTTTGCAAAATTATACGCGTATGTGATTGTAAATAAAAAGCCAATAACATTTACATGGTCCTTCGAGTTTTTGAATACATACTCACAGATGTGTTGGAGCAGCAAAAAATAGTTAAAGCTTTACGCAAAATATAAAATAAACAACCGCGTCAATAAACATGGTTCTTCGAACCGGATCTAGGCGAAGAAACCAGGAGAGAAATTAATCAAGAAGCAAAACTGAAACGAGTCCATCCAAAAAAAGGAGCGATACAGCCCTGCATCAAACCGATGAGCGAAATCTTAACCAAAAGTAAGTATGCCTCTTTTTCATATTCCCATCTATTTCTCTCACAAATTTCCCTTACTTATAAATTGCTTCATTTTTGGTTGTAGTTGTTATTAAATATATAATATTTATTTATTTTATACTCAAGGGTTGACTACGCTTGTTTTTTACGTTTAGTTGTAATAGATTGATAGCTACTATGATTGTTATGGCTATTACTACAATTATTCTGATTATTACTTTGATATCTTCCTTTATTGAATCCTGTGCTTGAAGAACGGGAGTGTTTAAGTCTTATACTATCTTCCAAACTCTGTCTGTATTGCATAACTTTATCTTGAACTCTAACAATTCTACCTAATATGGACGAGTTGGAACAATTACTGTACAATGCCAGAGTTTTACTTGTAAAACAGCATAACTACTTCGACCGATATCATTTGATGGTTGAAGTGGATCTTCTATGCGTAACATACTATGTCTATGTCCACCAATAATTTCTTTTTGCATTTCCTTCACGGGCAATGTGCTCCGACTGGGATTGCATTATTTTGATCCCCACCATTGGACTCGCAACTAATTTTACGATAATTGTCAAACAGATAGTTGCAAAGAACCAAAGAGACCACTATGGTGTGTTACTAACCACCACTAAGTGGTTAGTAACACACTTTATAAGTTCTGGAGATTTTTCTACATTGCACATATTAAATGATATATCCCCTTTTATGTAATTTTTTTATCAATTAACTTTACTATTGGCACTCATGCTTTATCTAGTACTTTGCTACTGTTTTCCACTGGAATATCTTTTTCTAAAAATTCTTGTTCTAAAGTTGGTGGTGGTAAGTTTGTCTATTTACCTATAACCACGAGATCTATATCACTAGATGGTAAATAAAGACCTGTACAGTATGATCTACAAATTTCAACCTTTGCCTCACTCCATTTTGAAACAATATTTTTTTCTCTCCATGCTACGACTACTGCCCGAATTTTGTCTTCTGTCTCAGTAGTCGGATCACGGGTCAGGTAGTCATACAATAGTCTTTACGCGTTCTCTGAGAAAAATGGTTAACTTTATCAGTTTTCCCATTCATAATAACTGAATTATTGTTTGTATTACAACCATTTTTAATAGGATCCATTTCACTATCATTTTCTTTTAAATTTATATTATCCAGTTCTTCTTAATTCGCAAGATAGGAAGAGCCGACATCGAAAGATTAAAAAGCGACGTCGCTATGAACGCATGGCTGCCACAAGCCAGTTATCACTGTAGTAACTTTTCTAACACCTCTTGCTAAAAACTTTTCAAGCCAAAACCTTTTTTCTAAAAATTCTTGTTCTAAAATTCGCAGTGGTAAGTTTGTCCATTTACCTATACCCACGAGATCTGTATCACTAGATGGTAAATAAAGACCTCTACGGTATGATCTTCAAATTTCAACCTTTGCCTCAATCCATTTCGAAACAATATTTTTTCCTATCCGGGCTATGACTTCTGCCCAAATTTTGTCTTCTGTCTCAGTAGTCGAATCACCAGTCGGGTAGTCACACGATTGTCTTTACACGTCCTCTGAGAAAAATGGTTAACTTTATCAGTTTCCCATTCATAATAACTGAATTATTGTTTGTATTACAACCATTTTTAATAAAATCCATTTCAGTATCATTTTCTTTTAAATTTATATTATCCAGTTCTTCTTAATTCGCAATGATAGGAAGAGCCGACATCAAAAGATCAAAAAGCGACTTCTCTATGAATGCTTGGCCGCCACAAACCAGTTATCCCTGTGGTAACTTTTCTGACACCTCTTGCTAAAAATTTTTCAAGCCAAAACCTTTTTTCTAAAAATTCTTCTAAAATTCGTAGTGGTAAGTTTGTCCATTTACCTATAACCACGAGAACTATATCACTAATGGTAAATACAGACCTCTACGGTATGATCTAAACATTTCAACCTTCGCCTCACTCAATTTTGAAACAATATTTTTTGCTATCCGTGCTACGATTCCATTATTTCGGCATGGCCATTGGAGTCACCACTCAATTTGATAATAGTTGTCAGACAGATAGTAGCAAAGACACCAAGAGGGCACTACAGTATGTTGCTCACCACTACTTTAGGTGGTACTAAGTTTTTATAAGTTCTGCCGATTTTTCTCCATTGCACATATTAAATGATATAACCACTTTTATGATAGTTTTTTTATCAATTAACTTTACTATTGGCACTCATGCTTTATCTAGTACTTTAATACTGTTTACAACTGCAATATCATTTTCTAAAAATTCTTGTTCTAACATTCGTGATATTCACGCCATCACTAAGACTTTATAAGTTCTGCCGATTTTTCTCCATTGCACATATTAAATGATATATTCACTTTTATGTCAGTTTTTTATCGATTAACTTTACTATTGGCACCCATGCTTTATTTAGTACTTTGATACTGTTTTCCACTGCAATATCATTTTCTAAAAATTCTTGTTCTAAAGTTCGTGATATTCTCACCACCACTAAGTCTTTATAAGTTCTGCCGATTTTTCTCCATTGCACATATTAAATGATATATTCACTTTTATGTCAGTTTTTTATCGATTAACTTTACTATTGGCACCCATGCTTTATTTAGTACTTTGATACTGTTTTCCACTGCAATATCATTTTCTAAAAATTCTTGTTCTAAAGTTCGTGATATTCTCACTACCACTAAGTCTTTATAAGTTCTGCCGATTTTTCTCCATTGCACATATTAAATGATATATCCACTTTTATGTCAGTTTTTTATCAATTAACTTTACTATTGGCACTCATGCTTTATTTATTACTTTGATACTGTTTTCCACTGCAATATCATTTTCTAAAAATTCTTGTTCTAAAGTTCGTGATATTCTCACCATCACTAAGTCTTTATAAGTTCTGCCAATTTTTCTCCATTGGACATTTTAAATGATATATCCACTTTTATGTAATTTTTTTATCAATTAACTTTACTATTGGCACTAATGCTTTATCTAGTACTTTGATAATGTTTTCCACTGCAACATCTTTTTCTAAAAATTCTTGTTCAAAAGTTGGTAGTGGTAAGTTTGTTCATTTACCTATAACCTCGAGATCTATATCACTAGATGGTAAATAAAGACCTCTACGGATGATCTAAAAATGTCAACCTTTGCCTCACTCCATTTTGAAACAATATTTTTTTCTATCCGGGTTACTTCTGCCCGAATTTTGTTTTCTGTCTCAGTAGTCGGATCAGGGGTCGGGTAGTCATACGATTGTTTTTACGCGTCCTCTGAGAAAAATGGTTAACTTAATCAGTTTTCCCATTCATAATAACTGAATTATTGTTTGTATTACAACCATTTTTAATAGAATCCATTTCATTATCACTTTCTTTTAAATTCATATTATTCAAGATTTCTTAATTCGCAATGATAGGAAGAGCCGACATCGAAAGATCAAAAAGAGACGTCGCTATGAACGCGTGGCCGTCACAAGCCAGTTATCCCTGTAGTAACTTTTCTGACACCTCTTGCTGAAAACTTTTCAAGCCAAGAGCTTTTTTCTAAAAATTCTTGTTGTAAAATTCGTAGTGGTAAGTTTGTCCATTTACCTATAATCACGAGAACTATATCACTAAATGGTAAATAAAGACCTCTACGGTATGATTTAAACATTTCAACCTTTGCCTCACTCCATTTTGAAAATATATTTTTTCTGATTCTACTACTTCGGCATTTCCATTGGAGTCGCCACTTAATTTGACAATAATAGTCAGACAGATAGTAGCAAAGACCTAAAGAGGGCACTACCGTGTGTTTCTCACCACTACTAAGTCATTACTAAGTTCTAAGTCATCTACTAAGTTCTGCCGATTTTTCTCCACTGCACATATTAAATGATATATCCCGTTTTATGTTACTTTTTTTATATCAATTAACATTACTATTGGCACTCATGCTTTATCTAGTACCTTGATACTGTTTTCCACTGCAATCACTTTTTCTAAAAATTCTTGTTCTAAAGTTCGTGATATTTTCACCACCACTATGTCTTTATAAGTTCAGCCGATTTTTCTCCATTGCACATATTAAATGATATATCCTCTTTTATGTAATTTTTTTATCAATTAACTTTACTATTGGCACTGATGCTTTTTCTAGTACTTTGATACTGTTTTCCACTGCAATATCTCTTTCTAAACATTCTTGTTCTAAAGTTCGTGATATTCTCACCACCATTAAGTCTTCATAAGTTCTGCCGATTTTTCTCCATTGCACATATTAAATGATATAACCACTTTTATGTCAGTTTTTATCAATTAACTTTACTATTGGCACTCATGCTTTATCTAGTACTTTGATACTGTTTTCCACTGCAATATCATTTTCTAAAAATTCTTGTTTTAAAGTTAGTGATATTTTCACCACCACTAAGTCTTTAAAAGTTCTGGCGATTTTTCTTCATTGCACGTATTAAATGATATATCCACTTTTATGTCAGTTTTTATCAATTAACTTTACTATTGGCACTCATGCTTTATCTAGTACTTTGATACTGTTTTCCACTGCAATATCTATTTCTAAAAATGCTTGTTTTAATGTTCGTGATATTCTCACCACCAATAAGTCTTTATAAATTCTGCCGATTTTTCTCCATTGCACATATTAAATGATATATCCACTTTAATGTAATTTTTTTTATCAATTAACTTTACTATTGGCACTGATGCTTTATCTAGTACTTTGGTAATGTTTTCCACTGCAATATCTTTTTCTAAAAATTCTTGTTCTAAAGTTCGTAGTGGTAAGTTTGTCCATTTGCCTATAACCTCGAGATCTATATCACTAGATGGTAAATAAATACTTCTACGGATGATCTAAAAATTTAAACTTTTGCCTCACTCTATTTTGAAACAATATTTTTTTCTATCCGGGTTACGACTTCTGCCCGAATTTTGTCTTCTGTCTCAGTAGCCGGGTAATGGGTCGGGTAGTCATACGATTGTTTTTACGCCTCCTCTGAGAAAAATGGTTAACTTTATCAGTTTTCCCATTCATAATAACTGAACTATTGTTTGTATTACAACCATTTTTAATAGAATCCATTTCACTATCACTTTCTTTTAAATTTATATTATCCAGTTCTTCTTAATTCGCAATGATAGGAAGAGCCGACATCAAAAGATCAAAAAGCGAAGTTGCTATGAACGCTTGGCCGCCACAAACCAGTTATCCCTCTAGTAACTTTTCTGACACCTCTTGCTAAAAACTTTTCAAGCCAAAACCTTTTTTCTAAAAACTCTTGTTTTAAAATTCGTAGTGGTAAGTTTGTCCATTTACCTATAACCACGAGAACTATATCACTAGATGGTAAATAAAGACCTCTACGGTATGATCTAAACATTTCAACCTTCGCCTCACTCCATTTTGAAACAATATTTTTTTCTATCCGGGCTACGATTCCATTATTTCGGCATTGCCATTGGAGTCGCCACTCAATTTGACAATAATTGTCTGACAGATAGTAGCAAAGCCCAAAGAGGGCCCTATGGTGTGTTTCTCACCACTACTAAGTCTTTATAAGTTCTGCCGAATTTTCTCCATTGCACATATTAAATGATATATCCATTTTTATGTCAGTTTTTTATCAATTAACTTTACTATTGGCTCTGATGCTTTATCTAGTACTTTGATACACTGTTTTCCACTGCAATATCTTTTTCTAAAAATTCTTGTTCTAAAATTCGTAGTGGTAAGTTTGTCCATTTACCTATAACCACGAGAACTATATCACTAAATGGTAAATAAAGACCTCTACGGTATGATCTAAAAATTTCAACCTTTGCCTCACTCCATTTTAAAACAATATTTTTTTCTCTCCATGCTACGACTTCTGCCCGAATTTTGTATTCCGTCTCAGTAGTCGAATCACGGGTCGGGTAGTCATACGATTGTCTTTACGCGTTCTCTGAGAAAATGGTTAACTTTATCAGTTTTCCCATTCATAATAACTAAATTATTGTTTGTATTACAACCATTTTTAATAGAATCCATTTCACTATCACTTTCTTTTAAATTCATATTATCCAGTTCTTCTTAATTCGCAATGATAGGAAGAGCCTACTTCGAAAGATCAAAAAGCGACGTCGTTATGAACGCTTGGCCACCACAATCCAGTTATCCCTGTGGTAACTTTTCTGACACCTCCTGCTAAAAACTTTTCAAGCCAAAAGCTTTTTTCTAAAAATTCTTGTTCTAAAATTCGTAGTGGTAAGTTTGTCCATTTACCTATAACCACGAGAATTATATCACTAATGGTAAATACAGACCTCTACGGTATGATCTAAACATTTCAACCTTCGCCTCACTCAATTTTGAAACAATATTTTTTGCTATCCGGGCTACGATTCCATTATTTCGGCATTGCCATTCAATTTGACTATAATTGTCTTACAAATAGTAGCAAAGCCCAAAGAGGGCACTACAGTGTGTTTCTCACCACTACTAAGTCTTTATAAGTTCTGCCGAATTTTCTCCATTGCACATATTAAATGATATGTCCATTTTTATGTCAGTTTTTTTATCAATTAACTTTCCTATTGGCACTGATGCTTTATGTAGTACTTTGATACTGTTTTCCACTGCAATTTCGTTTTCTAAAAATTCTTGTTCTAAAGTTCGTAGTGATAAGTTTGTCCATTTACCTATAACCACAAGATCTATATCACTAGATGGTAAATGAAGACTTCTACGGTATGATCTACAAATTGCAACCTTTGCCTCACTCCATTTTGATACAATATTTTTTTCTATCCATGCTACGACTTCTGCCCGAATTTTGTCTTCTGTCTCAGTAGTCGGGTCACGGGTCAGGTAGTCATACGATTGTCTTTAAGCCTCCTCTGAGAAAAATGGTTAACTTTATCAGTTTCCCCATTCATAATAACTGAATTATTGTTTGTATTACAACCATTTTTAATAGGATCCATTTCAGTATCACTTTCTTTTAAATTTATATTATCCAGTTTCTCTTAATTCGCAATGATAGGAAGAGCCGACATCAAAAGATCAAAAAGAGAAGTCGCTATGAACACTTGGCCGACACAAACCAGTTATCCCTGTGGTAACTTTTCTAACACCTCTTGCTAAAAACTTTTCAAGCCAAAACCTATTTCTAAAAATTCTTGTTCTAAAATTCGTAGTGGTAAGTTTGTCCATTTACCTATAACCACGAGAACTATATCACTAGATGGTAAATAAAGACCTCTACGATATGATCTACAAATTTCAACCTTTGCCTCAATCCATTTCGAAACAATATTTTGTTCTATCCGGGCTTCGACTTCTGCCCGAATTTTGTCTTCCGTCTCAGTAGGACTCATATATTGATAAAATGGCTCAATTTGTTGATTGATTGATGAACCCCATAACTCCCTTCTGATAAGGAAATGTTGGTTGACTCCATGGACATTCTCCATGATCAGTTACAGTACGATTCACGGATCGGGTAGTCATACGATTGTCTTTACGCCTCCTCTGAGAAACATGGTTAACTTTATCAGTTTCTCATTCATAATAATTGAATTATTGTGTGTTTTACAACCACTGCCGGTCGCGGGCGACGGAAGGTCGCCCCAAGCCTTTCTCCAATGCTTAGGCACATTTTAGTTCCGTTTCCTACGCGTTTTTCCAATTTAAATGCCTTTTCGAAAAACTTCTGCAAAATTTTCGCCGATCGCCGTTCAGCGAAAGAGATGCCACTAGCACCGGCGTTTGTTCTCGCGTCTAATGGCACCGCCACGCCTGCCGAAATCCCGACTTTTCGCGGGACCCCTCAACCCTTTTTTCCCAATCTTAACCCAATTTTTGATATTTACTTAACTACTACTTAACTACTACTACTACTACAAGTGTAAAATTTATCACAATTATTTTAGTCTTATTAGCAAATTATATAGGCATTTCAAATTAATTTTGGCCAACTTAACTAATTCTACAAATTAACCAATGCAATTCTCTAAAATCTTAATATATCCTTAATTCTCCAAACATATATGTAGGTACTTTAGTAACAATTTTGTTTTTTGTTTGCAGGCTATGACCAGTTTAAAGTCCATGCAGAATCGAAACAATCATATGCTAGCATCTGTACAGCAGACAGAATTGAAAAAGAAAACAAACTTGAAAAATAGACTGCATCGACGAGATTTAATTAAAAATTGAGAAATATCTTCAGTTATCAATATGTTAAAAGCTCATAATTAAACTCAAGAAATTATGAGCAAATGCAGAAATGCACACAGAAGCTTCTGAATAAATACTGGTTATTATTATAGTCCCTCGGATTATTCTACAGACATTTTCAAACAATGAATTTGGAACTTCCGATACATATATAAACATATATTCATTGTTTGTAGTGGCGAGATACAGTGAAATACACTGCAGTGCCCTCTTTGGGTCTTTGCTACTACCTGTCTGACAATTATTGTCTAATTGACAATTATTGTCTAATTGACAGACAGATAACGATCTGCAGAAAAGCAGATGCCATTACATTATGGCAATCTGATGAGATCATAACAAGATCGAAACCGGTCATTGTCTGGTATTTGGTCTTGATGAAGGATGTGGCGACATCCATAGAGATGTTGATGTAATGCAACGCCAGTCGGGGCATATTGCCCGTGGAGTAGTTCTTTTCAGCATCTCCTTCCAATATATTCATTGTGTTAAAGCCCCATTGACCCTAAGAATGGTGCTCTGTATATATATATATATATATATATATATATACACCGTCGCGCGCACGAGTGAAAAAAAGTTAGCGAGTGACCTGGCAATGACGTAGTGCGCCGCTATTGGTCAGAGCACGGATGAGGTAACCGTTGTAGTATACGGACCCTGGATACATTGTCCTCAAAATATCAAGATCTTTAAGTTTAGAGGCGGATATTTCGCATTTTATGGATAATATGGTTAATATTTTTTCGTAAAGGAAAATGTAGGTTGAAGTAATATAAAAAAGTTTGATGAAAATAAGAAAATGCGTTGTGAACATCTGGGTACTTATTCTTGACGGGTAGGGAGTAGAACAGGTAGAGAAGTGGGCGTAGCTTACACAAACTGTATTCTTGACACGAAGTTGAGTGAGGGAGCTACTCCCTATGGAGGTAAAATGTTCCCCTAGCTAGACCCAAGAGAAGATGACTATCCCTGGGTTTTCTAACCTACAATTTGTGTTGAAACTTGTAATGGTGCTTTTCCTAATTGTTTTTAATATTAGATTTAAAACAAAAAAAGATGAATGTTTAAGATTACAACCAGTTTATATTCAACAATATTACAGTGAAAGTATCCTTTTCAACTAATCGACGTACAAATTCGTTAGACTCTTTAGAGTTACAAAACAGTAGTCAGTCAGCCTTAACCATAGCTACAAAGGTGAATGCACTACCTTATTAATAGTTAAAGAAGCAGGGGGTTATATGTTTTCAAATTTGTGATTTTGGTTGACCTTATATATAAACTTGATTTTACTCAAAGCAGACATGTATATAGAATATTGTCCCGATAATAAAGGTTTTCTATATTTTTTTTGTCAAAGGCAGTTTCAATAATTGAAAATCAAAAAAAGGTCCGCAGTTTGTTCTGAACAATATTTTTATTTAATTTTTTAATTGGTGTACATTTTTAGGTCCTAGCTACTTTACGTTTTTTCGCTTCAGTAGTGGTATTACATACAAGTGTCTTAAAGTCAGGACGTAAATTAAGCAGATTTGTTCAAGATCATTAAGACTCGCTTTAAACATTAGGTTTAAAAATAGTCTGTAATTTTGGTATTCTCGCCTATACCTACAACTACATAATACCAAAATCTCCCAAAAACTTAAAACATCCAGAATGAAATTAGAAGCGGGACGAATTTATGTCGCAAATCGTGAGTTCTAGCCGTCTAGAAAAAGTACGTAATACCACTGCTGGTAGTTATTAGGAGGTCACTGGATCAAATAGCTTTATTGCCATAAGTCAAACATTTGAGGTTAATTTAGTCTGTCAAAATTTGCTGCGTTTTGATTGGTTAAACAAACTGGCAACAGTGTTCCCAGGGACCCGATTCTCCCTTACGTTCCCCATCTCTCAAGAATATGTATATTTTCTCCCGGGGATCGCAGCCGGGGGAAGGATCCCCGGGATACTCCCATCTCTGTTTCAAGAATTGAGTCCCTGTGGTGTTAAAAATACACTCCCAAATTTCATTCTGAATTTGAAATTTAAAATTATCTATAGCATTGACATTGTAACTTCTTTTAATTAAGGCTGATAGTTTTCTACCGCTTTATTATACCTCACAAAACTAGTTTCAAGTAGAATCGTTCCGGAGATCAGAAACCATATTATCAGATACCGCACATACTTCATTTTTAAAATTAATAAAAATAAAGTTTATTAAGCCTAAGGCTGGTGTCTGTTACCCGTGTGGGCCACTCTACAATATTAGTCAGATTAAAATAGACATAACATTACACAAAGTTTTAAAATCATTTGGAATGCTAAAACCATCATCAACATTAAAAACTCCACATACAATTAGATTAATATTAGGTTTTGCTAAATATTCCAGATCAGAAATTTTATTTGCAAACACATTTAAGTCCCCAGATTAAATAGGAATTAATAACAACAGTACTAACATTATTGTGTTGAATATCCACCTCTTATATATATATATATATATATATATATAATCCCTTAATTTTTACCTTAACATAATTGTTATACTGAGCAGGCGTAGTGCCAAAAATGAGAGACGTGCTAAAATTTAAGGGGTTCAAAAGCTCCCTAATAAGAGGTTCAAATAGGGAGTTTTTGAATCCCTTAAATTTTAGCACGTCGTTATAGTATACTGAGCATGAGCAATGCCAAAAAAAAAGAATCATTTTCGGCACTGCGCATGCTCAAAATAACGATTACGATAACTTAAAATTGAAGGCGGGGTTCTAAATCTCCCTAATATCCCAAATTTTTACCTTATCGTTATACTGAGAAGGCGTAGTGCCAAAAATGATAGTCTTTTTGGAACTGCGCATGCTCAGTAAAATGATTACTATAACGACATGCTAAAAATAGGGAGATTTTGAGCTCCTTCATTTTTACCTTTTCTGAGCAGGCATAGTGAAAAAAATTATACTATTTTTATGAAGGTGTATGGTTTTTAATTGTCATAGCAAGTTATAGGGGTAGAGATCTTTTTTCACTAACGTCTTGCAATGAGACCTACAGAGACCTGCCGGCGAAAATCTTTTAGACTTAGTTTAGATGAGTTATTATGCAATTTATAAATAATAAACTCATTTCCCAATGTTGTATCTAAGAAAAAGAAAAAATCTGTGCCACCATTTATGACTTTTTCGATCAACCCCATAGAATCGTCACCTTTAGTCAAACTTATTAACGAAGTTCATTTTCTCATTGTAGTTAGTGAGCAAAATTAACTCATCTACAGCAATGTTTCAGGAGGCTGTCTGTATACATGACTGAAAATTAGTTTTTAAAAATTCAAGAAAGGGTTGTATTTAATAGTTTGCCAAAATTGGTACAGTGGTCCAATTTATGAACACTAAAAAATAAGAGAAAAAACCCACACATAAATAACGTGTAGACATAAAAAAATTATTACTCCACTTTAAATCCACTAATCTTTAAATTTTCACACTAATAATAGAAAATGCCTATTTATTACTAGTAGTAACCTGTAACATTATATAAAGATGTGTCACCTGTCATGCCACAACTCCCCTAAATTGGATAAAAATAAAATTTGTTTGTGAATAATGAATAAAAATAACGTTATTTTTATATGTTCTTGGTATGTTTTTATGTTCTGGTCCAGAGTAGACAACTTCTTATTATATATTTGTTTTTTTCTAAACAGTGATATCTATTTTCACTAGGTTACATTATACCAGTAAACAATGACATCATTCATATATATTAAAACGCGTCGATTCGGTCTCACTCTAAATTCTGTCGCCAAATCAACATAGTTTCTAAGTTATCCTTGCAGGCGATCCCCAAGCCTGTCTCCTATGCCTAGGTGTATTTTCGTCCGGTTTTCTATGGGTTTTCCCAATTTAAACGCCTTTTCAAAAAACCTCTGTAAAATTTTCGCCGATCGCTGTTCGGCGAGAGAGATGAAATCCTGACTTTTCGCGGAATCCCGTCAACCCCTTTTCTAATTTTTACGGCTTCGAGAATCGCTTCACACGAAACTTCCGTCCTTGCTCTAATCCTGAGATTTTTTTTCGAGACCATACGTCGAGTCCTTCTACGTCTATTTCGTCTTCGAAAATCTCGAGAACCGCCCGTGTCAACTTCTTTCTCATTTTATCTAGAGATGTGAGATTTAAGTAACAACAAGCACCTCCTACGAAAACTGTAAGATAAATTAAACTTCAGATAGGTTATTTTCCTCTGGGAAATATTGCTAACGGAATCAATAGTACTAACAGAAAAGCACACATTTATTAAAACAGGAAAATGATCTGTTATATGTGTATAAATAACGGATGGTATCAATTCAATATTGTTTCAAATTATTTTTTAAACGTACAAATATATGATCTATACAGGATCCACCGTCACCGTTTTTTCTTGTTATAGTGTTTATGTACGAAATATAATCAAATGCTGACAGACAATTCAAATAATTATTAGCCTTAGCTTCAAAAGTATCTAATATACCAATATTTATATCTCCTAAGAAAATTTCACATTCTTGTTTTTCCAAATCTTTTAAATAACTTTCAAGCTCCTCCATAAAATTTTCCGAATTGCTTTGTGGTGACCTATATAGTAAACTGATGCCAAATGTGACATTGTTAAAAGCAAGCTTACCCCTTAATATAAGTTTCACTTAATGTGTTCTGAATAAAAAGTGTGAGTTTTTTACATATAAGATCATACCATCGTTTTGGTTAAATCTAGAATCATTATAATATATATTATACCCCTCAATATTGAAATTATTTAAGTTTTCCACTTTCCTTGTTTCTGATAAAAAAATTAAGTCAAAATTTAGATCCTTCAAATATTCTAAAACAGACACAAGCTCATTAAAAATTTTTTGGAAACTCCGAATGTTAAAATGTATTGTATTTATTTGCTTGAAATCATAATTTGCCTACTTCACCCCACCTACACAATCTTCATAATTTTCGTATACTAATGTGTTTATAGAACCTTCGTTATCCAATAAATTAAAATATATGTCAATGTCGTTCATCCTATCTAGCAGAATCAATTTATATCCTTAACAAATTATTTGAGTTCAGAAAAAGAAACAAAAATACTACTTATTGTCAATAAAATAATCAATTTCCTATCCCTACTTTCAATCCAAATTACAAGTAATATTTTCCCATTGTTACACCCTTAACTTCAAAATTATTTAACAATTACTTATAAGTATAAGCATACACTACTCATTTTTTGTTTCTACTCATTTATATATTAGGTATATTTTGTCCTTAATTTTTTCCAGATCTTCTTCGGTAATGATTTTGTGAATCTCAAAACCATTTATTTTCTTTATTAAAATTATGTCCTTGACAAACCAGACATAGATGTTCTTATTTCTTGCTCATTCGTTGGTAATCCATAACACTTACAAAACTAAATATCTTCTACAATATTAATTTGTTGCAACAATTATGACAGCAATATATTTTTTAACGACGCCGTTACACCTTTTCGACGGCGGGCGGGGGTCATACCCGTAGCGGATGGCCCCATTGATAAAATTGGTAAAAATGTTTACTAAAAAATGAATTCTACTTTCAGCACTTACCTTTTGTAATGATTATATTGTATATAACTTCACTACTTACATTAATACCATCTAATACTGCTAACATTAGTTTTTCTAATTTCTCTCAACCACCATCTTCAATCAACACAAGAGTAGTATAACACTACACTAATGATAATTCTATTTATGAAAAGTATAAATGATATATTAAAAGCTATTTTTTAATTATTACAGCTGACTAATGGAATTATTTCATAAAAAATATGTATTATCGTCATTCATTAATAATAATAAAGAATGCTTCTCTAAAAAAAATTTTTAATAAAATAAGTGTTTAATGCTGAAAGTATAAAATATTTGCAACATGTACTTGCATATTAAAAAATATGCTGTTAAAAAAAAAGTACTTTCATATCAGAAAAATAAAATCTGAAATATCTGTGTAAATACTTAAAAAATTCTATTCCTGTTTAATAAAATTCTTGGTAGCAATAAATGCTTTCGTTATTTCTCTACCAAGTGCAGCCCCTAAAGGAGGAGGTACAGCATTTCCGACTTGTCTGTGTTTGTCCAGAATATTCCCAAAAAATTTAAATCTATCTGGAAATCCTTGAGAACGAGCACACTCTCGCACACTTACAACTCGATTTTGCTCTGGATGTAGCACTGAAAAGGAGATATAAATTTAAACTTGGTCCTTCTGATATTTTAAGTCGCACTAATTCATAAATATAAAATTAAACAAGTAACAAGAAAAAAATACCTCTTCCTTGTTTCCCCATGGGTTCCGGATTAGTTATGGTGGTTCCAAAAAACCCATCCCATTCAAGTCTACCATAGAGTCCAGCCCAATGGTTATGACGATCAGCTGTATGAGGAAGGCACCAAGGGATCAAAGTATTAAACTGCCTATCGGAAGGATCACATGGGCCACCAGATGCGCATTGACATACTCCTCTAGGTATATCAGACATCTTTTGCTTCTTTGTCCTAAAGTTTATAATTTTGCAAATAACACTTAACTGAATAAATTAAATTCTTGTAATATAAAAAAAAAATTGACGGATACTCACTACGACTACCAGGTCGCCGGTTATATTTATAAAATAATAATTAACTAGTTAATTAGCGTTTCAAATAAACTGGACAATTTGCAATATATTTTTTTACTTATTCTATGATTTACTATGACATACCAATATATCAAAAAGCGAAAATCGCTATTTCACTAAATCATAGCCAACTCTGATGAGAATATATTTAAAAAAATATAAGTTTGCTTCATGGCTTTGTAACTTATTATCTATTAAAAACTATTCATCAAAAATTAGTTAGGCATAGTCACACAATCACACATCAAGTATAGATGTGGTAAAAAATGTGAATATTGCCCTGTAACTCGAAAACAAATGAAGTGACATAAGTTATGATGGATACCTAAATAAATTTGTCTCATACATAGAATTTGGGAATGTGGTATTAGTTTTTTCTACCTCTAGCAGTTTCTAACAGACCTGGAGATCCTATTAAATTTAAATACTTCAAGTAAGTAACTAACACTGGTATTCATAGTCGGTCGCCGAGAGCGGCGCTGCGCCAACCGCCTGCCATTGATTTTTCCGGCGGGCAGAAGGTTGGCGAATTGCCGAAATGTGTGTTCTACATGGCTGTGTAATAATATAATATACTATAATTCTATAATATTGTATTATTACACCACCATGTAGAATCGTATCGTAACATATATTAATAATACAAGTGTCGCACATATAAAAAAATATTTTCAAAGTTGAAAAAAAAAAACAAACCTGACGACCCTCTATGAAACGTTGTTATAATCAAAGATATGAAAAATCAACAGTGTTTTTAAAGAACGTATAATCCCAAGAACAGCCAAGTAAAATTATATTCAAGAAAGTTCAAGAAAATTATACTAAAATTATTGTTTTCTACAGGACATTTTTTATTTTCAAAGAAAAATTTTAGTGAAAAATTACAAATGCCAATTCATGGAAAGTAGTTATTCAAGGTCAAGAAATTACAGATTCATAATGCAATTCTTGGCAAATAACCGTTTAAGTGTCATCATATCCCTATTTCAGTAATAAGACAGACAAAGATAGGCAACTTGCAATTAAAGAGGTGGTTTGCTAAAAATTGTCTACAGTTCTAAAATAGTGTTCTATTATTATGGTTTACCAATCAGAATCATCCATGCGTGGACGTAATTCAAAGCATATTTGAAGTTGTACAGTTAAGTTCAAAATAAAATATGTATTTATTAATTAAAGCTTTCAGAAAAGCATTTTCTTATTTTTTCCGAATATACAATTTATTTTAATTTTTTTTTTATATATAGAAAATACGCCTTGAAGGGAATTTTGCTGTTATTACAATCTGATCAAAGCGAGATCAATGAGTAATTTGGTTCTATTCTAATTTAACTAAAGCTGAAAATCTTAGAGCTAAGGTCTTACTTACTTGTGTACCTTAGGGTCTGACATAGACATAATAAGTAGGAGACAAAATTGTTTACATTTTATGCCGATCAGACATCGTTTTCAACAAAAATCAATGATGTCAAATTTCTGCGGATTGGCCTAGATCTACTGCCTGTGTTTGAAAACGAAGAGTATATTAATTATATTTATCTGAATTTTTGATGTGTTATTAAGAAAAAATAATATACTAAATATTTATTTATTGTGAAAATATTGTGAAATTTCCGGAAATTATGTTTCTTACGTCAAAAGATGACGTTACAGTGTTGTTGTGCTGTATTTGTGATCTTCTGCGGTTTATTATTTATTATCAGTGTTTTTTTGGAAATAGAACTATTTAGAGTCTTTTATAATCAATATACAATAGTTCAACAATGCGTGGTCTGTAAAAAAGTTGACTATTCTAACACCGGACTGGTATTCCGGCGGTAAGTGAGGTTATGTTTTTTTAGCGTAAGCAGTCGTGTTGTTAACTATATTTCAAGTAAATTATTGCAAAAAATATTTATTATCTGTTTTGTATCAAATTTTTGGAATTAAAGCATTTTAGACTGAAAAATGATGTAGTAGCGTTGTAATAAAATTATTGTCCAATTCTAGGCTGGATTTCCAGTATTTAAACAGTAAATAATTTTGTTTAACCTATTTGAAAAGCAGAAAAATAAACCTAGATGTTTGTTATATTTTAATTCAGAATATTATTGTTGTAGCTTTCCGGTTAATCCTGAGAGCAGACAAATGTGGATTTTTCAGTGGTTGGAAAAGCTTCCTAATGAAGTTTGGGGTATAAATAATATTGTAAATGCTAGCACAGGGTGTACATCTCATCAGCTGATATTTAAACAAATCCAAGATAATACAGAAATTCAAGCTATGAGAGATAAAAGAAAGAGAAAACTTGATCATTGATGATATTGACAATGAATGATTTGCATTCATAAGTTTTGCAGTTGAATGAAGAAAAGGTTTGATAAGAAAAAGAAGTGTTGCTTACAAAAAAGGTGATCTTGTCTTTGGGGTAGTGCTGTTACAGATGACAAAGAGGTAACTGGAAAATTAAAATACGGCGGACTGTACAAGGTAACTACAGCTACTGGGAAATAATAGTTACGAAATCATTCCGTTAAAAAGTATTAATGGTTACAAAAGGTTTATGGTTGTAAGTAGCAGCAGATAGTTTAAAAAAATACATAAATAATTTAGACGTTAGTTCTGACAGTGACTTAAATAGGCCAGATGAATTGATTGATTTGCTAGAGTGTTGAAACTATTAGTTTATGCGAAAATTAGTATAAATACAGGATAGGCCATTAAATGTATAAGGATGTATGTATTAAGTAAAAGTTTATAAAAATAAATACGAGTGGGAATTCGTGAATAGCACCTACAAAAATAAATAATTTTTTTTTATAGTTGTATAAACATCCAAGTATATTTTTGTGGAACTACTGAGGCAATAGCGTATAAATATTAGTGTTTATAAGCTTGGAAATTTAAAGCTGTTGAATAATAATAATAGGGAAATTAAATAATAAATGATATTGATAATGAATGATTTGCATATATAAGCTTTGCAGTCGAGAAATGCGTGCATAGCGATTTACTATGCAGAATAGTTTCTCAAAAATCTTTCATACCTATGTCTTTTAAAATGTTACAGGTATCATCTGTTTAGGCATGGGGAAAACTTTCTTCGGGACAATAGAAACACAGGAAGGCCAAATATTAGGACCAGCTGTGTCAAGACCAAGGACAATGAATGAAACACCATTATAAGAGTTTTGAATTGTTTATATAACATTCTGCTGAGATTTTAACAATGATTTTGTAGAGCATTGAGAATATATAGGTTCAAGCAGTAATACGTGTCTTATTTGCTCGTACACAAATCTAATTTCTAACATAAATCAACCTTTAAATTAAAACTTATTTTAATGATCCCTAAAAAACTGCACACCACTGGTGAAGATAACATCGGACGTGGACGCCTAGGTTACAGCACTGCCATTTTATAAAGCCATCTTCTTCCAACTTATGTACAAGTGTGAAAGTATGTATGATTGTAAACAAATGGTGTTTCTCTAATGGAATCTTCTGTCTCCCCTAGTATTATACGAATATGTCTATGGGGTCTGGTAACTTAATTACACTAAAACTAACATGAAACACTAATCGCACAATACTCTGCTTTTATACTGATATAATCAATTCACTAACTCAAAGGGCTTAACCCTCTTGAGCCTTCTTACTATGTTAGTGTTATCGAGGAGCTGGATGGCCTCAATGTTCACATGTTGGTTGAGTCGTTGTTCGTGAGTCCTTGCAAATTTAGTAATTGTCTGCTCTACAGTGTCCATCTGAAGATTTCGATGAAGGTCGCTGTTTCTGATATACCAAGGTGCTTTGACGATGTTCTGCAGTACTTTGTTCTGGAATCTTTGGATGATTAATATATTACTCTTACTGGCACAGCCCCAGAGCTGTATACCATAGGTCCACACTAGCTTGAGGATGTGTTTATACAACAATAACATTTGATTTATTTCTAATAATTGAAATAAATTTTTCCAAGTCGTAAATTAAAATTGCCTCATCAATTACGATGAGTTTTTGCATACAAAAAAATTCCCTGACATTTCCAGGATTTCCAGGTTTTCCAGGTCGCTCCGAACCCTGTATATTAAAAATCATTGCTGATAACTTATTTTTCAGGTAACTTAAGTGAAGTTTTATTTGATTGAAAGTTGTGTAGGTATTAGAAACCAACGAAATATAAAGAAATTCATTGTAAGCTAACAATAATTTATAAAAGGTCTAGATATACATAAATTTCCTAAAATCAAAACATCCAAGCGCTTAACAACTTTGCTTAAGAGTGGAGTATCTTACCAAACCGCCTTAAGGAAGTGCTGAACCAGCCGAAATTTGATCCCCAGCAGAAGAGAGGTAACCAATCCTCAGACGGTAGTTCATGAGATTTGGGAGCGAAGGGAGCTTGGGAAAGTGAATATAAAAGCCTTCAGAAACAGCCTTGAATCAACTAAACCTTCCTTCAAGGCTATAATATAGAGAATTAGGTGGCAATTATCCACCCCGAGTATCCCGAGACGGTGTTGAGCAACAACCAAGTGGGAACTTTACAGAGGGCAATAATGTAAACTGTAGATGAACTTCCAGATGAAGGAGCTCAGGTGATATTCTAGAGCTGCACACATCGGCCTCGATGGCTTCTCATGACATATGTGGATCAGATGATCTTGGTCTTGTGGTTTAAGAGCGCAATAAAGCACCTCCTACCGTAGGAAGCAGCTTGTCTTCGATGGGTAGAGGGTGACTACTGACCTAAACCATGTATGTGGCCTAATAACGGATAAAACCGACAAACAGCTTACATCTGACTTAGTTCTTAGCAGGCTAAGAAAAATGAACCACAGCTTGAATACCCAGGAGTGAAAAGTACTACACCGGGAAGAGTCTTGCCCAGGGCAGGTCTGGACATTCTTTATTGACGGAGGTGTCTAAGACAGCTCTGGAGGAGCTGAACAAATGGCCTTACTTTGTTGTTGGGGAGGTGCAATTCTGCCCAAAAATCAAAGGGATAGGGGGAAAAAACCTGGCCCAACAACAAAAAGTTCGGAGGCTAAACCACTTGGGAAAGGAAAATCTTTCCCAAACAAACCTCCTCGTCAGAAAAGCAGATCAAAACCGGCCACTAGGAAAAAGGATAAATCGCCCTCCCCCAATTCCAAACCAAGTACTTCCTAAACCCCACACCCTAGTTTTCCCTCTATAACCCTCCTTTTTTTTATTAACAGTCTTTTCCTTCCCCCTGATGTCTACATACATCAGGACCCTACAAGTGAACATTCAACATGCCAAGGCTGCAACTTATGTTCTTGGCAGAATATTCCAGGAAGAGCAAATTGACATTGCTCTAATTCAAGAACCCTGGACTAGTAATACAGACAGAGTAACCACACTAGGTAATACTTCTGAAAAGATAATGGGCTCTGAAACAAGACCCAGAGCTTGTATCTGGATCAGAAACCATATTAATTATTTTGTACTGTCAGGTTAGAGTACCCCTGATGTTATAGCCATCTAACTATCTATCCATCCAGGTGTTAGGGATGATGGTTAAACTCCTCTATCTGCAGCGTGTGACCTAGTCGCCTTGAGTAAGAGAAACAATGTCCACCCGGTTATTGGATGTGATGCAAATTCCCACCATACGGCTTGGGGTAACACAGACATTAACCAAAGAGGTGAGTCACTATTTGATTATATATTAGGTGAAGGGCCAATTGTGAACAACATTGGTTGTTCCAACAACAGAACCAACCTTTATTATTAGAAACAGGAGAGAGGTACTACATCTAACCATCAGCTCAAACTTTCTGAGCACTAAGATAAGTGACTGGAAGGTATATTTTGAGCCATCATGTTTAGATTATAAACATAGGTACCTTTAGGGACTTTGGGAGGGAAACCTTGGAGCTTTTGTTACAGAACCATTGTCCAGGTAGGTCAATTTTAGATAACCAACCACTACAATCACCAGAAGGCTGGTCTAAACGGCTTAACAAAAAAAAAAACTGGTTGGTGGGTAGAAAGGTTATCACAAGACTAGCCATTGAGTGTGCTATTAAATCCTTTCAGCTATTCAAATCACCTGGTGAGGATGATGTGTTTCCAGCTCTGCTTCAAAACGGACTGGAAATTATCATACCGTTTCTCATCAGATTGTTCATAGCTAGCCTGGCATGGTATTATACACCAACCAGTTAGTCAACAGTTAGGGTGGTAAACATACCACAAAATAGATTAAATAGACCTATGCCCTAAATCACTTAGACCTATTATCCTGACATCCTTCTGTTGAAAAGACTGGAAAAGGTACTGGAGGGGTACATTAGGATGAGCGTGTGAAGCCCTACCTCTTAATATCCACCAGTATGACTGTCAAATTGGCAAATCAACAGAACTAGCGCTCAATAACTTAGTCGGAAAAACTACCAAATCCTTGCAAAGTAGACAAATTGCAGTAGAGGCTTTCCTTAACGTTGAAGGAGCGTTTAACAATGCAGTGCCTGACTCCCTATGCACGGCTGCTGCTGGTGAGGGAGTCCACCCAACCATAAGTGACTGGATATGGGCTATGTTAGAAAACAGAACTATAACAATGTCCCTTCAGGAAGAGATTTAGGTGGGGGGGTCAGATTTAGAGTCGCAAGAGGGTGCCCAGAAGGTGGGGTTCTTTCTCCCCTACTTTGGTCACAGCTTATGGATAACCTGCTGGCCCTACTTTCTGTGTGGGAGGTTGAAGTTCAAGGATATGCGGACGATCTAGTCATTATAGTCAGAGGAAACCCTGAAGAGGAAAATTCTCTCACCCTCCACGGCGTACTAGACAAAGTACTGAGCTGGTGTAAGACGAAGCAAATGTCTGTGAACCTCTCTCCTTACTTGGTGAAATAATTCCATTTACGGAGAAAGCAAGTATCTCCATTGGAATTGGAAATTGGAACTCCCATCTGGAGAAAATGTTCCACAAGGCACGCTTGTCCTTATGGACATGTCGACGAATCTGTGGAAAATCTTGGGGCAATGGTCCTAAACAAATATATTGGCTGTACGTGACGGTCATACAACCTATGATATCATATGGCTCCATAGTTTGGTTGTCGAAAGGACTACAATAAAGGACCAAAATCAAACTTTCTCGTTTACAGAAACAAGTATGCCTGGCCATAACTGGAGCAATTACCTCTGCACCGCCAGCAGCTCTGCAAATCCTACTGGATTTACCTCCTTTTCATATAAATTTGGAGAGGCCAGATGTGCAACATACAAACTAAAGCAGGTAGTTATTAACATGGCACAGTCTGACATTATGGAACACAATAGGCTGCTGAATGACATGAAAAGTCGCAGCATGCTGGAGGTAATTTCAATTGTTATGCCTGCAACGACCAACCATGAACTATCTTTTAACATTTTCTTCCAGGAAGATATGAATGGGATCGGAGTAAAGATGACCTATTGAGGGCAGATAGTTGTTGGTTTACAGATGGCTCCAAAATACCCATGTGTGTTGGAGCCGGAGTGTATAGTTGCAACCCAACAGTAAAAATATCTTCAAGCCTTAGTAGTTATGCAACTATATTTCAGACAGAAATATATGCCATCGAATTGTATGTACAGAGGCTGAAACAAAAGTAACTTACACGCAAATCGATAAAAATCCTCTTAGGCAGCCAAGCAGCTCTCGAAGCTCTTGGTTCTTACTGATGTAACCTCAGACAAATAAAAAAGTAAGGGAAGTGAGCATTCATATTCTATCGCCTTGACAACATCAAGACACAGTCTAAGTGTCGAATGTTTACATTGGCCTGGTCAAGTTTATTCCAAGTATTTAAATTTCCGACTAATTCATTATAAATAAGGAGGTTATAGGGTTTCAGTTATTATTCGAATTCAAAATTGTCTGATATGTGTAAGTGACAATGAATACATTATATAACTACATTTATTAAGTGATTATTTTATACTTATATCAATTTTTTCGGTCAGCATATTAATCTACATTACTGATAACTCAACATGTGGCAAAGTCTTGTAAATACATTTCCTATTATTCCTATTCCTTCGTTTACCTATTTTGAAGTGTTCAATTGTCAATCCTATTTTTGTTATTGACATGTGTGGGTGTAATTTATAAGTGTCTTAACCTAACTATGCACAGGTTATTTAACACTGCAATAAGCGTAGAATATATTCGATTGAACATTTTCTTGACCAATATAAAAAATCAAAATGTCCCCTACAGTGAATATAATTTATTGTATTTACATTAGTTTCAGTTACATTGTAGTTACAGTAGTTTTACAAGCGCGCCTCAGGGCCCGGCGGCCTCAAAAGCCCGGACGAACAAGTTTTTCAGTGATAGCAAATCCGACGATTTTTTAGCTAAACATTTGCGCTGTTATGGAAATCAAGCAAAGGCTTCACCAGTTATTTTTTATTGCATCATATAGCCGATGAGTTTGTTTAACTGATTAAGGATAAACTACAAAGTATTTTTTTGATTATAGTTGACTCCACCCCAGACATAAGCTATTGTGACCAGCTAAGTTTTATTTTAAGGTATGCGCATGAAAGAAAACTAGTAGAAAGATTTATGGGACTCCTAAAAATTAAGGGTCATACTGCCGATTACTTACAAGAGCTAGTTATAAATAATCTTAAAGAACTGGGCCTTGATATTGAAAATTGTCGTGGTAAAAGATACGACAATGCCGCAAGATGCCTCGGTCAAAGATACGACAACATGTCAAGAAAATACAATGGTTTGCAGGCAAGAATAAAAACTCTATCTCCCACTGTTGTTTATATACCCTCTACAAACCATTCACTCAACTTGGTTGTTAATTTTGCCTGTGAGAACTGTTTTCAAACCATTGACTATTTTAAGTTAGTTCAAAATGTAAAAATTTTTTTCTTCCTCGACACATAGGTGGCAAAAATTAGAAGGAAATAGCAGTCATGTTCCGAAGAGGTTAAGTGATACTAAATGGTCTGCTCGGAATTATGCAGTACATGCTTTGATTAGAAATTATAAACCCATTCAAAACATTCTCTTAGAATTCGTCAATGAAAAACCTCTAATCAGAAATGAAGCTTTGTCCCTTTCCAAGAAGATGTAAAATTTTGATGTTTTTAACTATCATATGGACCTAATTATTGGAGAGAGGAAATGCAGTCAGCAAAACTAGGAAAACCCAACCTTACGTTTGGAGTTAAACTTTTAGAATTACTTTTAACATTTGTCTGCGACTTTAGAGAAAAATTCGATTAATTGGAACGTATGACTAAATTGATCGCTGGATATGATGGTGCGGCACATTATAAAGATTAAAGATGAGTCAAAGACAATAAAAAGAAGAAAAATATTTGCAAACGAAACCAGAGAAAATAAAACTGTACTGAGTGGGCGGAAAAATTTCAAAAGTGAATGTATTTTACGTTATTTGCGATGCTTTAGCACAGGAATTAAGGAGACTCGAATCATACTCTGCGGTTCAGTACACTTTTAAATGTTTTTTTTACAAATGATGACATCATCAATGGATCTCTGGAAAATCTCGCAGCAAAATATTATGGAGATATTGAAACGTCAAATGTAAAAGAGTAGTTCCAACATTTCCAAGTACTTTGCAATAACACCAACTCAGAAACACTTTACCAAAAGTTTGAGCAAGCCCAATGCGTTAGGTCGACATTCCCCAACATAGTTGCCTTACCTAAAATTTATTTAACTATGCCATTATCCAATGCTTCCGCAGAGAGATCATAATTGGGATTGAAACGAATAAAAAGCTGAAGACCGACCATGGGGCAAACCAGATTGGATGGGTTTTCGTTGCTAAACATCGAGAGTGATACTATGGACAATATCGACTGTGATAGCGTTATAAAAGACTACTTCAAAGAAGGCAAGGAAGAAATATGTTAGTATCTAAGTGGAAGTCTAAGAAGTTTGTTTTTAAGTTGTTTTATGTTATGTTCCTACCTATGTGTGAGAATTTTGTGTATATTTTAAGAGTGTATCTTTTTGTTTTAATTGTTTTGTTTTTGTTAATTGTTTTTTTGTTTCGTAGTTTAATAAAAATAAAAAAAAATTGTTACTATTGTCTCATGACGAAACTACCTGCATATTTCGTTAATTTGAATATCAGAAGCCGCCAACAATGCTTCTACAGCAGTCATTTTCCAAATATGTTCTGGGAGAGGAACTCCGCACCACACTCTAGATTTCTATCCAATATAGGGCGCCGCCAAACCTTTGCACCTCAGGGTCTAAAACACTGTTAATCTGGGTCTGCAGTATGGGATAGGGAATGCTCAGTCCCCTTACTTGTTTATTTGTCTGAGGTTGTAACTAAAAAAACGGGATGGAGCTGTTAACAGGCGCTTGTTCATTTGGACACAAAAAAATAGAGTAACTTTGATCTGGGTCCCACGCCATTCTGGCCATGAAGGGAATGAAGCATCAACTCTCTAGCCAGAGAGGGTACTGTTTTTGAATTCGTCGGACTAGAACTGGTGCTTGGGATCTCTTCGAGTATTGCAAAAGCAACTCTCTTGACCTGGGCTGAGGGGCAAATTTTCCAGTACTTGCAAGAACTACCAAGATTAATTCATTCGAAGGTGTTCATAATAAGCCCTTCAAAAACAAGAACTAACAATCTTTAAGAGTTAAACTTTCAGTTAAGGTTGCACCTGCGAACTTTAATTGGCCTATATACTGTTTACTGCCATTTAAAATATTATCTGTACAAATTTGGCCTAGTAGAAGATGCTGAGTGCCGCTTATGCTTAGAAGGACTTCTGCCACAGGATCTGAATAAGTTCTCACCAAATAAAATGATCAGCTTCATTAAGAGACTGAACCTGTTGAGTGAAATATAAGTAGGTGTAAGCCACAACAGATCATATGGTCACAGTGGAGAGTCTGGTTTTCGGCTCATACACTTTTGAACCTAACCTAATCTAACATAGTACATTTGTGTGGATCGTTCTCACACAAAATACAACAAAAAATATTAATAACTATAATCTAGCAGTGTTATTGATTTATAAATGTAGCATATTGTATAATTTCTAGTTGATCAATTTTGTCATTTTTGTGGTCTTCAATTAGTTATATTGAACTATAATAGTACAATAATAATGTTCTTCAGAAAGATAACCACGTTCAAATGTTTATCGCAAAAAAGTTCTTACAACTGTCTGCAATTTATTTATTTACAAAGACTTGAGGAAGAGATATTTTCGAATGAATGTTACCAAACATTGTTTTCAGTATAATTAGAAAACATTATATAATACCAGCATAATGTAATTCATGCTGTACTTTGCTGCTACTAATCAAACATTCGCATTTATTGCATCTATCATATTGCATAGAAAAACCATGTTTTGACAGTCATTCTGCGATGTTTCAAACCAAACATTGGAGATTTTTTTATGGTTCTACTGTACTTATGTACTTTGGTGTGGAGTCACCTCATGATTACCTCATTTTGAAAAGAACTTCGGGTAGAAATCGGGTACTGGTGAGAATGTTCAAATTAGTGCAGTTCTTGTTTCTGTGGTCTCATTAGCAAAGCAGCAGAATTGCCAGATATAGAATCAGTTTCCTACAATTCTGGTTCTATGTTGCAATATTTTGTTCAAATTTGCAGTCAGGCTGAGTTTCCTCTACCACTTTAGAGAAACCACAACCCATCTATAGTCCTGTTTATTATTTTATTTATTTTAACACTGACATAAAGCTGCATATTTTTTAATTTAAATTAAATTAAATTACATTAGATATATTTTGCATGATTTTTTAAAATTTTTCTGAAATTATTACCAAAAGGAATATTTATCTCTTGCTAAAAATATATCAGGTCCTAACGATTAAGCACATTATTTTCAATAAATTGTTTGTATTGTAAAAAGTATTGTTGTCTAATAATAGTTGATGTAAGTTACTTTAATTATTTTAAAGATTTTTACAAATACAACTTTTAAGTAAATAATTGTCCATAAAATTTAAATATATTCTCCGAGTATGCATTTCAAAAAATATCGTCTTACCTGTAAGTGTAACGTAAAACTTTTGTCATAGTTCCGTCATTCAGTTTCACTGATATATTTGGCAAATCTCTCCAATCTGCTCCGGGATATGTAGGAATTTGTGACATTCTTGCCTCAACAACCGCCGACATTTCCTTACAAATATGATCCTTTACTAAGCCAGTATCATCATTCCCTCTCATCAACTTTTGAAAATGAGAAACAGCATCGCCGTCATATGGCATTTCTGTTCTATTACATCCATTTTTTATATCTGGTAAATCTGACATGGCATCTCTTACACATATCGTTCTATATGGTGCTGATTCAGTCCACTCGCAGCCTAAAAGGTTAGGTTTTAGTTTGTTATTCTGTAAAGAATAAAAATTTCTGTGCTCCACAGGGGTAAACGCTACGAATCATGACTAAGAATTTTGCCAAAGAGGAGAAATAAAAAATGAGTTTTTGGCAAACATGAACATCATTGGGAGAAAATAAACATGTTACCAATATATGTTATTACAATAGATGTCAAGGCAATATCTGTGTAGGTAGCTGTGTATGAAACAACACCAGCAGAATTCCATGATAATTTGAGGATAAAATTATTACATATAGTATAAACATATATAGTATAATATAGTACAGAGAGTTCCAGAATGACTGTCCGGTACGGAAACGCAGCCTATCCTGAATATAATCAAAATTTATTTCCATTTGCTAAAATTACTTTATTTTTACCAATTAGCCACCATTTCAAAAAATGAAAATTTTCATATTTGACAGTATTTGACGTTTCACTCAGTGGCATTTAGCATTTTTCGTGTTTCAATTGTTTTACTGAAGTATCATTTGCGTTTAAAAGAGTATTTTTCAATACTTTACAGTTTCAGAGAGTCCTAAATCAGGTTGGAAATTTGGATTTCTTAATATTGAAATTAATATAAGATTAGGTTAAGTTTTTTTAACGCTCCACAATTCACAGTTTGAATAGGTTATACTGGTGATACATAGGAATAGAATAATTCAAAATAATAGCTATATTATTTTTAATAAATTGTCTTTATTTTATTTTTAACATAACCTACATTTACTGACGTACCATGGCATGGAACAAATCAAATGAAACCAGCAAATTCCCTTGCCTGCGCTAATGATTCTAATGCAGATACTAAAAATAGAAAGGCGGCACATAAAAAATCATTATAAAGTGGCACGGACAATCATTCTGGAACTCTCTGTATAAACATATATTAAAAAAAGTATATAAAGGAACTTTGGCAGATTAAGGTATTTTAAAACACAAAGAAATATGATTGGCTAATATTGAAACTTCAAGGTAGAAAACTGGAGCATATATACATAAATGTCAACAACATCTAAGTTTTCGAGCCAAGTGGCATAGAACATGCGTTTTTTGACAACTTCTGATTGCGAGGTCAGTTATTACGTTGTTTTTAAGGTTGTTCAAATTCCACCGGTCAAATAGCTATATATGCTGGCAATGAGTTACTGTTTATAATCATGACCAAAAAGTGTTTGTGAGAAAATCTCTGTCACGCAAAATCTCATCTAAACTAAGATGCTCTTAATTTAGTTGTATATACTGCTTCTAATATTACCATTATAATAACGGGAACCATCAACTGCAAAAGATAACTGTGTTCCTCTTCTATTAAACACATGTAATGGTTCTGGATACTTTGGTAGAATATAACCTGGTGCTGCAGCCATTACAATAAGCCTCCTTCTTGTTTGTGGAACTCCATAGTGTCCAGCTTGTAATACCCCAAAAGTTACTTGATATCCCATTGCAAGCAGGCACCTTAACGTAAGCTTTAGAACCATGCTTCTTTTAAAAGAGACAAAATTCCTAACATTTTCTAAAATAAAGTATTTTGGCCTAAAAATTATTAGTTACATATATATTTTATATCTTTTTTAATACTTTACAATTTTATACCTATAGTATTCACAATAGCTGAGATAGGAAACAACTAAAGAATTTTTAAAAAGGGAATATTGTCCAGCATTAAATCTATTCATTCCTGAAAATCCTTGACATGGTGGGCCACCTACAAGCATTTCTACTTCACCTTTAGTTGGAAGGCCCTTGTCTTTTGACTGTCCATTTAAAACAAATTTTAAAAGTGCATTGCAGTCATCAGTGAATACTTTACAGTTAGGATTATTTAAACGATACGCTTGTGCTGCTGCTGTCTCCTTTTCAATCTAAAACAGTAAATATTGATAAAGGTAATCTTATTTTAACATGTCAACACTTTACCGCCCATTTGGTCTCGACAATTCCAGCCTGATGTAATCCTTCTGAAAGCCCACCACAACCAGCAAATACATCCATACATTTCAGAGGTCCATCTATGGTCTCCCATTCAGCAGGAGGTTCAGGTACTTCCTTATCTGATTTAACTTTACCTTTGCCTTTACCACCTATGGACAGATTCAATTTTATACGTTTTCTTTAGGCCTGGCTTCTTAATAAAAAATAAAGTTTCCTTTATTGCAAAAATTATGCTTTACGAATAAAATCAGTTCCATAGACATTTTAAAGTCAGAGTAACATTAAAGTTACTTCTATGATAAAGGCAGGATTTTGGCCCTTTATCGGTATAAAGTTTATTTAAAGTTATCAGAATTTGATAAATCCGATTATTCAAAGTTGATAGTAATTTTTCTTTGCTTATTAATTGGTGTTATATTAGTTTACAATTATAATTTATAGTTCTAATTCCCATATTTGTATTGTATGAAACTGGTTGTTAGTGAAGTTTTTTAATCGCCACCAATGATGAATTATGGATAATAATACATATTATTCATCATTCATTCATTCATCATTGGTGGCTTTTCGAGGTAGGCAAGGTAAGAGCTGTCTATCAAGTTGTTTACCTTATACATCAATACAATTAATTATATTTAATAATTAAAAAATAGTTAGTTACGCGTATAGTCATAATAATAAAAAATAATTTAATGTTTTTGCTGCAACCATCGTATGTACAGTGTAGCAATGCTTATGGTGTACACCAGTACCGCTTGTGCACTGGATGTACAGCCAAATCAGGTGCTCTGTCCCATCGCCTTAGTTCGATGCTCTACATGTCAGCGAAACATTGGAAAATATAGGTACTGGCGCTGCCGGGATAGTAAAATAATTTGAATTTTAACCGTCACTGCAGCCGGAGACTTCGGCGCTTTCGTAACAAGTCGTGCTGGCAGAAATCCTTTGCTTTAAGAACTTTGGCTTTTAATGTTTTGATTGTTTTTAAAAGTCTTACTTAATTGTCTTTGTTCTTACTTGTGCCTTTGTGGGATATCTTTAAAAGTATTGTAGCAATATAACATTTTGTAGTATTCTAGTGATTCAAAAGTTGTTTGTCCTAAAAAGAGTGCCCTTTAGGAATCCGATGATTTTACAAAAAATATAATAAATAAATTTTTATTAACCCATTATTGACCAAGTGTGTAAATGCACCTTTTTATTAATTTTTTTTTTGAGATCAGCTGTAAAATTCTATGCTTCCCTACCTACAAAATCAGTGAGTGTACTAGTATTTTTATTTAATTAAAAATAATATTGTTTTCATATTATTTTGTTTTAAGAAAATATGGTATTTTAAACTTTTTTACACATCTTCAAACAAATATTGTTCTAAGTTAGTAAACATGAGCAGAGTATTTTTAGTCATGTAGGTTTTTACTCATGTTTTGAAAATGAAGTGGATGCGTATATAAACCTTTGGACGATAATAATTACATATTTATTCACTGCTATGCAAGTCTATGTTCCAATGAGATAACATTTGGATAGTCTACTTTAAATAACATGGAACTAAACCGAATTTAAATATTTCTTAAAGCTAACTTTAACATAAAGAAGACTTTAAATAAAGGCCCCTTTGTTGGGGTATTATGGAATTGGCTGGTGAGGTTAACTATACCTTTGCCCTTTCCTGAAGTTCCTATTTTTCTAGCTTGCATTGGTACTTCATCAACTTTGTATATTCTAGGATCATACAATTCTGTAAAATAAAACCTAAATGGTCCCTTCTTTGACCATTCATTTGTTGACTCCAAATTATCACCAAAAACTACGTAACACTTTCCTGTCACATGTTCAAACGAAGTGGTTATGACTGAAACAAAAAATATATATCTTGCCTTTTACAATCTAACTAAATAACTTTGTACCTACCTTCTTCAGTATAATACAAAAAATTTAAATCTTTAACATGAGACAAGAATATTGAGCTACTAGTATTTTCTGGCCGGTAAAATATGCGAACTTTTAGTTTTATATTAGTATTATTTTGCTTTTGTATTTCTTCAATAAGACCTATAGTAAAAGGATCTGGGGTATCTATATTAGAACCTTTTATATTATCTGATTTCTTCCTATAAAACTCTGGATACAAACTTTCATCAACATTATTCTCCTTCTAAAATAATCATGATTACAGAACAAATAATTAATGATTAATATTATTGATTGAAAGAATAAGATATGTAACGAAACGCGAACCTATATATGTAACTGAAATTGGTGTCGAGATATAGACGGCCTAATATTACTTTAGTCATGAAATTTTCAAGGTGGTAAAGGATAATTTAATCCAAACGTTTATAAGTTGGCAAATTAAACTATTTACCAAAGATTTGGTAAATTACCTAATATTTGGTTATCTACTTTAAGTTAGCACATGTATTCTTCCAATAGGTCCAAAATATACTTGAAATACACGTACCTAGCGTGTAGGGTGTTAATAACCAACCTGAACATTTCTAAAAACGAACATAAGGAAATTTTTTTAAATGAAATACTTTTTATATGAGTGTTGCAAGATGAGATGATAGGTTTTTTACATCAATATTCAATATATTTTAACATATTAAGGTTTTTAGGTTTATACTAATTACTACTAACTACTAATCTACATTTTTGGACAGTTTACTTCTAAATGCCTGAGAAATTTAGAAATTTTGGCACTAATTGGATGATACCATAAACTCCACTCCACTTCTATTTTAACCCTGTAGAAGAAGAATTTCTAAAGTCTCTGGACAAGTTTGTAATAACAAGCAAATTTGACTACCTTATACAGCAAAGCAGACAATAGAAACCATTAATGTAGTTGAATAACTTAGATGCCTAATAAATAACTGAATCAATGAATGAAATGAATGAAAATTTTCTAAATATTCTAAAAAAATACTCAAACTCTTAAAAACACTTTTACTCTTTAAAAAAAATGTTATTTTTACATCAGACAAATATCTTCACAAACTAATTATTAATTATCTTATTATCATACCTTCACACACACTTCATTTCTTATTTATCACTTGCACGATTTTCACATACTTTTCTATAACTCGCAATGGTGTTTATATAGGCCTATAGTCTCCAAGAACTTCTAGATGCAGCTTCTAGAATACTCGCAGAGCTTCTCCAAGCTTCGTGCAATATCCAATATATTTTTATGTCTATTAGTATAAGCACTTAACGGCAAAACTTATCACACTGCACCCTCCTTAAGACCGATCGTCTCGATCGGAATAGCTCTTATAGCGAGAGACGATCTAGGAGGACAACTTTTATCTTGCTTTTTGGGCTTCTTTGTATTTGGCAGATCACTTCATTTATCCTCTTGATGACAGTATATGGACCCTCCTAGCTAGTTTGTAGTTTTGGAGATATACGTTTATCTAAAGTCGTCCTAACATTTTTCTCTATCTTCTCTTAAAATTAATGTATTAATAACTGAATCACCATGTATGCAAGACATTGTCTTCATTGCTTGGTAACCACTGTTGTTATAGATGCAGGTGCCAGCACATCAAAAATTAATCATTTCAGTGGCTAGAAATTGACTGCAGTGATGAAAACATACATCGAACACTCTAAGCAAAAAAGATTGACAACACTTGCTTTACCAATAAAATCAGTTCCATAGACATTTTAATGTCAGAGTAACATTAAAGTTACTTATATGATAAGAGGCAGGATTTTGGCCCTTTATCGGTATAAAGTTTATTTAAAGTTATCAGAATTTGATAAATCCGATTATTCAAAGTTGATAGTAATTATTCTTTGCTTATTAATTGGTGTTATATTAGTTTACAATTATAATTTATAGTTTTAATTCCTCTATTTGTATTGTATGAAACTGGTTGTTAGTGAAGTTTTTTAATAAATTACGGATAATATGTATTATTATCCATAATTCATTATTCATCATTGGTACCTTTTCGAGGTAGGCAAGGTAAGCGGTGTCTATCAAGTTGTTTACCTTGTACCTCAATACAATTAATTATATTTAATAATTAAAAAATAGTTATAGTCATAATAATTAAAAATAATTTAATGTTTTTGCTGCAACCATCGTAAGTACAGTGTAGCAATCCTTATGGTGTACACCAGTACCGCTTGTGCACTGGATGTACAGCCAAATCAGGTGCTCTGTCCCATCGCCTTAGTTCGATGCTTAGTTCGCTACATGTCAGCGAAACATTGGAAAATACAGGTACTGGCGCTGCCGGGATAGTAAAATAAAACACTATGTACAATCAATTGAAAACAAACAACCAGAGAATATTCCATTCCGATCAATCAAAAGAAAATATCCCACTAAAATTGGCATCTTGCTTTATATGCAACACTATTGCAGAAAAAAAATATGTTGATTTAAAGAAAGAAACTATTTCAAACAATTGCACATTAATTAATTGTATATTTCTTGCAAAAGATCAATGAAAATCAATATATTGAATATATAAAGTTAAATTAGTATGTTTTTATTTAATTGCTGTTAAGTGTTGTCACGTTGATTGTTCATATCTCACTTGAAATTTGGTTCTTGTGCAATATGAACATCATATCCACTCTTTTACAAACTAATATCTTTTACAATTATCAAAAAACGAATAACGGTAGTATCTATTATTATACGTTTATTGAAGTAAATTGTAAACAACTTTCAGATTAGTATTAATTTGCAACCATATGCAGTCACCACTTGTTCGATGTATTATAACTAACGAAATGTTACCTACTTGGTAATAACACATATTAGTTGATACTCCACTCTGATGGCGATACACCACCAGATGTAACAAAAATTACTGCAGTTTTAAAATTTAGTTTATAAACTTAAAACCTGGTATAGTGTGCAATGAGGAATATGATGAAGGTATTGGAAAATGTACTTTTAAATGAAAAATAAAAAACTTAAAACCACCTACATTGTAAAGCATCGTTCCCGTATTAAAAGTTATGACAAGATATTAATAAATTTATTAAAGAAACTGAGAATTAACCACATTCAGATATGGCTAATATTTTGTTGTAGGTTATGCTTATATTAGAAATAAGTGACTTAATTACAAATTTTTATACTGTTTCTAGTGCAGCAGGGTTATTACACTAATCTTTAAGACGTCTTAAGTATGGGCTTTTGGACATAACTATGTTTTATAGTTAACTTCACGCCGATTTTCTAGTCACATCCGATATTTTGAAATTATACTAATGACTTTGTCTACAAATTGGTCTAAAATGCGAGACATTTCTTTTTTCTTTAGCTCCTACTTTAAACCACCTCCGAAGGTGCCCTAAACTAGTTTAAGACCGTGCCGTACATTGTGTCAGACATAATTGTTTTCTGTATTTTTGCATATTTAGAGTAAAATATGGCTTTTGTGCCTCATTTGCTATTTCTTGTTGAACACGAAAGGCGAAGATATGATATAAGGGAATTAAACGTGTACAGGAGACATTTAAGAGACAACAATAATCCTTTTGTGAGGGCCTTAAAATTTCAGTTTCAGCGCCTTTTTCGTGTAGACAAAGACAGTGCACGATATTTAATAAATAGATTGACCCCCGCTTCGGGTTTACAGATCTGATGGATTAGCTCCACAAGTAAAGGCGAGTAAAATAAATGAAGTTAAAATTTCTTAATGAGTAATATAATATGTAAAATATAGATTTTAGTAACCCTTCGATTTCTGTCTCATGGATGTCACCAAAGGGTTGTGGAGCAAGGATTTTGTGATTCCATTTTCAATTCAGTTCAAAAATATACACTCAAACACTGGTTTATAACTTCAGTCTTAAAGTAATAATGGTGTAATACAAGGAGTCTATAATTTTGGTGGCTTAAAATGATTTAGCCTGTCTTTTGTCTTCAGTTTAAGACAATTAGTATAATAACCCCGCTGAATATAATTCAATATACTACAGAGATTATTGAATATATATTGGAAAATCAGTTAATAAAGATGGTTTAAGCAATGAAATAGGAGATTTTTCACTTGAATAAAAAAAGTGCTTTATTATCAAGAAAATATTGAAGAGTTTTTTTAAATTATCTTTTGCTTGAGTGAGTAACTGCCGTCGTTGGCCATTTATCTCTCAACTTAAACATTTAGGAACTATTCCGCATGTGAATTTTGGTAGACGTCACTTGTCAGACATGTAGGTTGTTGATAAAGTGAAGCATGGGGTGTCGAGAGGAATGAAAAGAAGTCCTGTACAAGCTAAACGATTAACGCTACATATCTTATGTACTCTTTCAATCAACGCTAATACTCACATGGTCAATTTCTATATCACTCTTATTTTTAAAGTCATATGTATCGGGTTTGAGGAAAACACCAGTACCAACTTTGTATTCATCATTTCTCCACTTAATACATCCTTCATGATACACTGGAGTGTAGTATATTTTCTTTTCAGCTTTGCGTCTAAAATTATGTCGAATGAAGACTTTAATTTAACTAGTAATCATTTATAAAAGTAAATTAAACCTACTTGCAGGAATCACATTTATCATCTGAATTTTCAGAATTCAGTTCGATGTCAATAAATCTATTTCCTTCTAATCTTTTAGTATAAAAGAAAGTTTTTCCATTGTCTTCTAAAGGTTCCTGCAAATTTACTTCTCCACCAAGATCGAACCAATTACTTGGTGGTTTTCTGAATTCTACCTAAAATTAATGACAACACTATACGAACAACACTAATTAAGGTTAAGAAAATTGTATTAAACAAATGTGACTACGAAAATATAATCATTTTCATTCATCTTATTTTTGGCCCTTTTTAGTTTACTAATGCCGATTTGACATTGCACTTACTACATGAAATGTAGATGAAAAATGGATGTTGTCAGATATGAGAGTAGAGTGGCAGTGGAAAATTTGTATCAGTATTTAGTGGTTTTTTAAGTATTTACCAATTTATATATACAGCTGTTCAGCCAAAACAATTATCAATTTTGACCGAATAACTAAAAAAGTAGTCTTTAGATAGTCTGAGATTGAACAGTACCACACCTATAAATGTCCAACATTTGAAAATACATACTGTGTAGTATTTACACCCTGTGAAGTATTTATACCCTGTGTAGTAATACACCCTGTGTAGTAGACAGGTATTTATGATAATTATTATAAATTATTTTAAAAATTCTGTTACCTGAAACTCATTGCCAATTGGTATTAAGGTAAAAAAATCGTTACATGTTCATTATATTTTTATCAAATCTGATACCTAACAATCAACATACATCATTTTAGAAAACAGGATAATAATATATGTGGAAATCATGGTCAGATTATTTTAAGAAGGATCAAAAATACAAACTTTCAAAAATGATGTCCCGTTCATCTCTCCCTGTCGAGCATATTTTAATCCCTAAAATACAATCACTATCGAGATCACTATACATTAATTTAGTAAACCTGCTACGTGGGAAATAACTCTCAGGTCCTATTTAGGGGGATCAAAAGTATCCATTTTCAAAACATTGTCACATATTGAACCAGTGCACATTGTTTCAAAATACTTTATATGTGTAAATCATTCTTGGTTAACAATCATAGTAAGGAGGTAAAGAAAAATATTAATATTAAAAAATTGTGATATATTAATCTTTGTTGAGCAAAACTGATGCCTAAAATACAGTTACTACACCTATTTTTAATATGCCTGATGTATGGAAGTCATACCTGATATACTTGTTTGATACCGCTTTCGATTGACTGCTTTTGATGCTCCCAGAGTATTATTTTCCTTTGCTACTATTGTGTAGTAAAATACGACAGAGATACTCTCAGAGCACTCTTAGATCAACAAAGAGCAAGCAACCGAGAACAGTATTATTTATCAAACAATATCACATTGTTAGATCATTGAAAATAAAACAAGTCCTCGCTCAACCAAAACAAATTTTCCTGCCAAAAGTATTGCTCATGACCATGACATCCCATAATTTATAATGCTTTTAGACTAAAAAATCTAAGTAATCCTAGAGACATAATGGCTCTACATAAGACTCTAATGCAACAGTAACACTATCATAAACTTAAGTCTGAACTTTCTGAAAGGATCGCAGAGGAGCATCATTTAAGAATTAAATACATTTGCGGCTTGCCCAAATTTGTTTATTTAAACCAGTGAAGTCCAACCAATTTAGTGAATTTGAGTTAGTGGAATCGTGGCTAAACGAAGATATCTATTTAAAATAATGAACTTTTTCTTGACTAATACATTGTATTTCATAGAAATTGAAGATTTCAAGAGACTATTTTAACATGAGGTGGTGGTGTACAGTTGACATGTAATTTAACTATACAGAAAGTCAAAAATACTGTCGAGTCCAGTGAATTTAGACCAATCAATACATTACCTTGTTTAGAGAAACTGCTGGAATCGGTAGTACAGGAACAGTTAATTAACTACTTCACTAAGAATAATTTACTTTTTATTAATCAGTCTGGTTTTAGAGCAAACCACTCGTGTGAATCTGCACTGCAGTTGACGGTAACCAAATGGAAACATAACATGGATAAAGGTGATTTTACAGTTGCAGTATTTTTAGATCTAAAACGTGCCTTTGAAACAATAGACAGGTCGATTTTAATTAAAAAACTTGAAAAATATGGTGTTACTGCGCTTCAATGGTTGAAAGATCAACAATTATGGAATACCACAAGGGAGTGTCATTAGCCCTTTATTATTTCTTATATATATAAATCTCAATGAATGCAGTGATGCAGACTTCTTAAACCTATTTGCGGATGATACACTTATATCAGTTAATAATAAGAACTTGAATGTTGCTATTGACAAAATGAATAATGTTCTGCAGAGAATATATCATTACTTAAATAGACATAAACTAAGAATAAATATTAAAAAAAACAAAAGCAATGATAATAACGACCTCATATAAATATAGTAACATTGATTTTAGTATATTAAATTTACAGATGGCAAATGAGAAAATTGATATTGTTACAGAATTTAAATATCTGGGTTGTTACTTGGACAATAATATCACATTTAATATGCATTTCAATTATATTCATAAAAAAATTAAAAACAAACTATATTTCTTCTCCTGAATTGCACAATCTATTACAAATATCTACTACCTATTACAAATATTACTGTATATAATACAATTATACAACCTCACTTCGACTACTGTTCGACTATAATATACTGTCTAGGATTAAACCAACTATCAGCTTTACAAAAATTGCAAAACAGAGGTTTAAGAATAATCTTGAAATGCAGCCGCTACACTCCAATAAAGACAATGTTATCCACATCACAATGGCTATCAGTATCTGAGAGATTCTACTACTTATCAATGACTTTCATATTTAAAATCACTAATAAAATGTTGCCACCCTATTTTGACCAATTCATCATATACAATAATGAGGTACATGACTATGAAACTAGAAATTGCAATAATTTTTTTATCCAAAAACAAAACCTATCAAAGAGTATGAAATCTCTATTTTTTAAAGGTCTAGTTAATTATAATGAACTCCCTTTAAATGTTAAAACATCAAAAATTGTTCATGAATTCAAAAGAAATATTCTGAAATATATAAGAACAAAAGACTAGTGGAGACTGTACCTACCTACTGGTAGATACTCTACCTATATCAATGATGTAACAGTATGAAGAACATTAATATTGTTCCTGTTATTGTATTTATTTAGTGGATAAGGTTTAGAAAATTAAATCTATAGAGTTGTTAAATTGTATGTATGTGTGTATATATGTGTATATTAGGAATTCCTATTTCAATAGTGTTATTATTATTAACTTATGGTTTTTTCAGGAAGCATGTATATGAAGAAAACAATTTGTGTCAGATACGAGCATACTGGTAAAATATTCCTTAAACAGTAATTTTCTTATAGATTCTAATTTCACTTTTCCATCTTTAGTTCTAGACTCCAGTTCTATCTAGTCTCTAGTTTGTTTTTAATATTATTAATTAATTTTACTTCATTTTTATGTTTGCTACAACTAAATAATAATAGTGTTATCTACTTATTTCTGCTACCCTACCGTTAAAGTTATTAGTTACAAGTATCCTTATTCAGTATATTCGTTAATTCTTTCCAAAGTACATTTTTAACTTTTTCAACTCAATGGACCAGAAACTGCTATATACCTTTTTTATATTTCACTTTCATGTACATTTTTATTCTCTCTGACTTTGCTTCCCTGTTCTTTCCTTTCTTCTTATTTTATTGTGTATTATACAACCCAATCCCATCGATGCCCTTTCTTCTTTTTGAACCGAGGACTGCACATTAAAATGTTTTTTAACTCCTTTTACATTTTCTTCTTTATTTGCAATTTTGTTAATATATTCTCTATTAGTGCTCTTAACCCGCTTTACCCGATTTCTGCTTCTTGAATTCTAGTGACCAATTTCAGTATTTTTAATTTTGCATTGCTATTAGTCTGTTATCACTTTGTACAATTGTTTGCCCAATTGCCATATTGCTTTAGTTCCTTGTTTTAGTTTTAATTCATGTGTCCTGTGTTATACTTCTTTGTTGAATAAAGCGAATTAGCGTATAGAGTCTGTAATTGTTTACCTTGTTGCCTTGGAAGGTTGGTGTTGGTGCTAGTGCCACCAGTTCTGACATTAGAAACCACAAATTCTTCTCCTTATTGGCACTACACTATTGTGTGACACTACACTAAAATTAGTTCCAATTTTGTAGTGTCACACCAGCCTTAGAGTATATATCTGGGATATCCCATGTCTTCTGGAAGTTTTCCTTCTACTTATAGTTATACAATTTTATTTTATTTTTTGTATGTGTTACATTGTCTGTTGCGACGGATACCGAAAGAAGTTAATTAGACAGATAGCACAATAAAGATAAGCACACTTTTCAACGGCGGAGCATTATACAACTACAATTGTTGCTCAAAGAAGGAATATTTTATACATAAATATATACAGAATATTTCGGAATCCATCCACCGTCCACCCATCCATCAAGCTATTGCACTATGTACCTATATATGATAATTAATAACGGACTATGATGAAGTAGGTAGATACTTTATGCATTAAGAAGCTTTTGAATGATAAATGATACAAATTTTGGGGCTAAGTGAGTAAATTAAAGAGATAAAAAAATAGCATATAGTTAACCAAAACAGTTTAATTAAAATAATTCATTCTAAACTGATTCCTGACCTGAACTGATGAAAAGTAGATATAAGTATATTTCCACACTATATACTTTTAATTTAGGTCTACTCAGCTGTATCTATCCGGTACTGCGTGGAATGGGAGATATAAGTGTTCACAGGGTTCGCAATACATTATGCATAATATATAAAAGTATCAGTCATGCAATAACGAATACAACGTAATGAGTATTTCGAGTACTAGAAAGTAACTTTACTTGACATCACTATCTTTTATTTTCAAAAAAGAAACATTTTACAAGTTAGAAACGTCAATTTATGGAAATCAGTTATTTAAGGTCAAGGAATCACGGTTCATAATGCAATTTTTGCATTATGAATGTGTATTGCAGTTATAAAGGTGGTTCACTAAAAAATGTCTACAGTTCTATAATAGTGTAATATGCGCCTTTTCGTAAATTTAGCTCAGTCTTGTGATGAATGACATAACTGATGGATGTGATGAATTAATGCTGGACATGGGATTCCATCAGAACAATTGACAGTTAGGATTAATTTACGAACAGAAGTTAGGTTTAATGATAGATGGAGACATGCGCATAAACGTCCATTTCATGAGTCTCTTGTTGAGTAAGAACTACTGTATATTTTGTCTCCCCAATCAAAATATTCAGTGCAAATTGTTCACCCTCCATTGTAATTAACAAATCTACTAGGTACTTTGTGCTTACTTTTATGCATTTATCAAAATTGCACCCCTTGAACCAAACAAAAAACAATATACTAACCTCAAAATTAATGACATGACAATTCCCCCTCTTTTTTCCATCACAAAATTTGAAATCCATCATAACTATTTAATGATGGAAGTGATGGTTTTCTGATGGGACATTATACAATATTTTGCTAAATTTACGAACAAGATTGATAGCCCATCACAAAGCAATTGCTGAATTTACGAACGAGTTTTACTGTTTTGTGATACAAATGATTCCATCTTTTTGAGAATTGATGGATTTACGAAAGTGCGTTATTATTATGGTTTGTCAATTTGAATCATCCCTGAGTGTAACGTCATTTGAAGTATTATTGAAGTTTGAAGAATGTACAGTTGCATTCAAAATAAAATATGTATTTAATTAATGCTTTCAGAAAAATATTTTCTTATTTTTTTCGTACATATGATTTATTTCTAGTAATTCAAATAAATTTTTCCAGGCCGTAAACTAAAATTTCCCGACCAACCACGATTTTTTGAAAATTCCACAACTTTTCAATGACTTTTTGTGTACAAAAAAAAAATCCTGACATTTTCAAATTTTCCAGGTCGCCCCTAACCCTGTGATAAGGAGATAAATAATGAGAAATTATTTTAAAAATGTTAATATTTTTTGATAATTTTCATATAATCTGACAGTAACTTCCATATGTCAGATATATTAACAGAAGGTGCAGTGATTGTATTTTAGGTATGAATTAAAATTCTGACAAAAAAAGAATAGTGTTATAATTTTTTCAAAATTGAATGTATTAATCTTCACTATGTTGTCAGTAGCACCCCTCTTAACAATTATTTTAAATCACATTCAAAGATACTTATTAATGTATTAATAGAATGTTTTAAAATATGTATACTTCTCACACATTACACTAAAAAAAGCTAAAAGTTAGTACCAGCTCGCAATTATTTAAAATGGTCAAAACGGCTGCCATTTTGATCCTTGCAATGATACAAATGATTCGATATTTTTCTCTATAAGATTGCAAAACATTTCAGCCAGTAACTAAAACTGCACAGCCTAAAATTATTATTTGGTGTAATTCATGTAGATTAACTCGTTAGATATGAAACAATGGATTTAAATAACACCCCTGAAAAATAGCTAATAAATTCACATGGAGATTCTGCTATCAGTTGGATACTACTGTCAGCATATCTATCTACCAATTGTGGTAACAGGTCTAGTTTCCGGCAAAAAGGAGAGAGCTCAATGTTGTATTCATGTTTTTTCCATTAATTAAATGAAAAATAGATAAAATAGAGTTTCCATTTTTTTTAATTGTCTTAATTGGATGTTCTATAAAGGATATATTGTCATTTTAGATATGGGCTGATCAAGATCAAGTGTGTAATGTTTGATAATTTGCGAATTTATGTATACCCTCAACTAACTTCCACCAAAACAAGTTTTCGAAATTTTCATATCTTTTAATCTTTAAAAACTAAACCAGAAAGTAGTTTTTGTTGTAATTCCCCATATATTACTATTACATCAATATGATCGATGATACTCTTCAGTTCTATGATTCTGACTATCGGTATTTAGCAAAATGAAAATATTAAAAGAAATAAGTATTTTATTTACCTCTGCTTTGTGAACAATGGCACCAAGCGGTAAGTCTTCACAGTTGTCTACTACAAATAACTCTCTAGGATCAGCTGTTTCACCCAAAATAGAATCGGTACCTCGACAAAGGAGATGACCATGGAACATAAATTTCTGTGGAGGCTTATCATACATGTATACAATTTTTGCAATACATAGAGGTTCATTTGGATTCTCTGACTTCAACATGACAAAATCCCCAGACTTAACAGTAAGATCACCTTGTACAAAAAATTAGATAAATTACGCTTTTCAGAAAATAAAAATTAAATTAAATAATAGCTCACCTACAGCAGCTGAAAAATAACATTCTTTTCCTTTATATTTTGTTGCTAATTTTTCTTCCCATTTAACATTATGTAATATTCTTTTAGAACAAGTTTTCTGTTTCCCTTTGTTTAGATCTAATTTTGTGTCATTTTCTTCTTCATTATCAGAAAGTTCAGCATCTAATATTGCCATATTAGGACATCTGAAAATATATATCGGGTACAATATTTTAAAAGTAAAACTGACTAAAACTGGATTTTAAACATACAATGAACAATTGTTGTGCAAATTATTAAACATATAATAACAAAAGACCAATATTTAGAACTCAACTATATTCACATTAAGATAGATCTGGATTCTCAGATTAACCATGTAAAAGATAAATAACAGAGACAGAAAAATGTCCAGGAAATGAAATAAACAAATCCCACTGCATGCCATTGGTTCGTTACAGTTTTTGACAGACCGAGATATGCCGAAAATATCCAACACAACAACTCGCGACTTCATATTTGTTTTGAAGTTTTGTGAATGTAAATTTTCTAAAGTATTTTATGTGATATAAGTCATCAGTGAATGATCTAGGCTGTTATAGATTTTTAGTTTGTGGAAAACCTTTGTGGACAGTGAAATGACTATTAAATGCATAGTTTGCCATAAATGGGGCAAAAAAGGTGATTGGAGATTGTTCCACCGGTAAGTAAACAATGCTGCCCATAGACGTATCATTCGTTAGGAATTCAACTTACGTATAATATTCATGGGTAATATAAGTAATATAGATAATATTGTATATTTTCTATGGATAATAGTTTCTGATCCTCATAAAATTATTTGAAGACGATGAAATTTTACTGTTTTTTTTTCGGATAATTTTACGTTTGTAAAAGGTTAATAATGAAATAAAGAAAATGTCAAATGTTTACCCCTCTTTGAAAAAAAAAACCCGAATAATTTAAAATATAGATAAGAGTATTAGATGTAGTTTTGATTTAGAATGCGAAGTGTATTCCGAACCGAAAAAAATGTATTTTCTTATTTCACCCAATTTCTTACTCTTACTGACAGGTTTTTAGTAGGTATAAAGTATTATGAATATCTTTATATATCACTACTTTATTTGGGTATTTGGCCACAGTTTCTAGCTTTCCTTGAGTAACAGTAATTATACTCATACAATAAGAGTCAAAGAGTAAAAACAATACTAGGAGACAGTTGGAGAGAGCGAATAAAATTAGATAGAGATTGATGCTAACTCCAATTTAAAGGGATATGGCTTGTCAAAGTGCGTATCGAAGAACATTCCGAAACACTTACACAAGTTAAGACTGCTTCGGGTATCGTCGTACTATTTTCAGATGCACACCGAACGTTATTCTTTGTATTGCACGAAGCGAATGTGTCAAATCGATATTTTAGATTTTCAGATTAATTATTAATTACTTTTCCACTATAAACTATTTTTCAATCATACCTAAATACCTAAAAATGATACCTAAAAACTATCCTAAATAAGTTGTGGAATCTATTGCATTTAAAAAAAATGTAGAAATACAGTTCAGATGAAAGAATTTAATTTTTTAGAACATCCTAGGTCAGTATCAATAAGATTAAAATATAGAGTGAATAAAATAGGTGGATTCCCATTTACCGATAAATAGAACAAGCATAAGGATTACCGATAAATAAGCATAAGGAATCATAAGCAAACATTGATTATTTTCATTACAATCACATTGGCTCTAACTAGGGATGGAACGGATCTGACATTGGCCGGATTTGCCTTTAAACTTGTGCCTGTGTTCACATTTCTATTTTAAAATTTCCTTTATTATTTTCTATTTATTCTTATAAAACTAACCAAATTACATAACTCAATATCTGGGATTACTTCGAGAATATTGCTGAAACTCCAAAATATGTATAGAAAAAATTTATCGCCACTGGAAGAGGTGGGCGCAAATGTCCTTTTGTCAGTAATTAACTGACAAGAAGATCCTATTGTTTGGTGGAACAAGTACAAAGAGCAATTTCCTAGACTAGAATGCCTCATAACAAGTTTCCTGTGCGCACCATGTGCCTGTATATATAGTGAAAGGTTGTTTTCAGAAGTGGGAAATATTTTTACGAGTGACAGGAATAGACTCAACCCAGATAATGGTAAGACATTGATTTTCATTCATCACAACTTACCATTAATAAATTATAAATATTATTAAGGAGAGAACAGAAAAGAAGTTGTATTTGTTTTATTGTTTATTTTTCATTTTCATCATTTTATTTTCTTGTACTATTTGCTGTATTGTTTAGAATAAAGTTTTTATTTTGTTGATCATAGTTGATTTTTTCGTTTTGGCCAGATTCAGCTGGATTTTTCCAGCAATCTGGCTAAAACCGAATATCCGGTTTGATGGCCGGATCGGCTGGATGCAAAATCGAGACCAGATATCCGTTCCATCAACAGTTTTAACCAATTATTAGCATCTCATTTCACTTCATTCATTATATTTCTTATGATGGCCGTTCTGGATTTGTGTAATTACTAGTTTGTATTTACCTAAATTAAATTTGTTATAATGTATTATTTTATTTATATTAACTGAAATAATTTTAAGTAGGTACTATTGTATATGTATATTAATGAAGTGATAATAATACATGAAGAAATTTTCTTAAACTTTTTCTTTGTTTTCATGGATTTAAAAATATTAAGGGTATCTGCCTACCTACAAACAGAAGAATAGGAAAGTAGGTAGGTACTTTACTTGAAAATTTATTTGTGGTTTAATGTAAATTCGTCATAAAAAATCTGAAGAAACAAAATGTTAATTACCTATTATAGGCACATTTTTTGACTTTAAATTAGTGACTTAAAAGAAAAATAATGACAAAAATAATTATAATAATGCTGAATTGCTAATGAAACTACTTCCTTAAATGTGTCTACGCAAATCCCTTACACCCAGAATATAGGATGTATAAAAAATGTTTACTTACTTTATGAACTGTTTCATTGTATTTTTCATAATATAAAACCATAAATACCTACTGTACAAATCTCTAATAATATTTTTATAAACATAATTAAGTTTTGTTGATAAATCCATAAATACAAACTATATGTTGTAAATAAAACTGTTTCAAAAAACTTTATTCGTTTTTATTTCTAGAATCATTTTATTTAAAAAAAATAATTAAATAGCTTATAAAATGCAAAATGGCAACACTGATTTTTATGGAAATAATGTTACAAGCAGTCAAGTTTGGCAACAATGCAATAACTCCAATTTAAACGAACGAAATCAATGAAGCGGATCGATCAAGATCAAAGGAAATTAGCCGGCTGTCTCTTTATCTTTATTCTTTGCTAGTGTTACTGTAGGTCTAAATGTGTTCAGATTATTTAAATAGGTACATAAGTTCATGGATATTTATAGTTTAATAATATATTTGTTGTACTATTCGACATGGAAACAGAAGTTAACAAAACATTGCAGAAAACTGATAATACAGAAAATAATTATTGTAATGGCAAATGTTAAGCTTAAATGTGAGTGGGGCAAAAAACCAGACACTTCACCACAACCATGTACCAAAAATATAACAAGATACAATGTTTGGTACACTGTAACCTAGAAAATGTGGAATAAAAACGGTTAACGGATCTGTTAAAATCGCTAAACTTTAAAGAATATAAAAGTAAGCAGAAATCCGTTCTTGGCTTTGTTAGATTTTTTTGTTAGAGAATAGACATTTTTGAATTTGTCAAGATATCCCTTCAAAATAATCACATTTTTTACCTTCGATTTTTACAGGCTTGTTTTGATCTTCCAGATCCTCCAAATTTCAGCATATCTTTACAATGATTACATTCCCCACAATCAGGAGATTGACAACCCTCACATACCCCACATCTTTTTTTTTTTGGACCTTTATTCTCATCTTTTACATCCTTATTGTCAATTTGATCTAAGAAAAAGTGTTCAAAAACATCTTTTACAAGATTGGTTGTCACTGCTTTGGTCCAACTTGGTCCTTTTTTTGCCTTTATCCCCTAAAAATTAAAGGAGTAAGGATATATATTACTCTATAGATCTATAACACTAACCTTGCTATCAGCTTTCCTAATTTTCTTACGTTTCTGGAATGTTACCCCTGCCATTTTTACAAGGGAGCGCATACAAGGTAGAGAAATTAGTGGTTTCTCATCATCAGCAGACATTGAGTCATAATTTACCACCTATAAAGTATATTAAGTAATAGATTGTAATAAAAACGTTGAACCCTATTACCTAAACATTTGTAAAACTTTGGCATAAAGTCTTCATACTCAATCATATATGACTAGTTTTTAAGATATAAGGGATTTTTGACTATTATTCCAAACAACCAAAATATTGTGATAAATGAAAAATGTCGAGTTGAAAGTGAAAACTTCATTTAAGGATCAATATTTTGTCACATTATTATTTGTTGCTTAGAACATCATTATTTAGCACTATGCTATTCTTTACAATAAATAAATAATAATCGAGGCGAGTAAAATAACTAAGCAGATATTAACACACACATTAACTAGAAAATCTTTAGCCCAAATCTAAAGAAAGACGAAGCGATGTAAACAAGCACAGCAACGGTGGTACGCAAAGTACGGTCGGCCCAGGCCACGCCTTTGTCTTCTGTCCCCTTCGGCGGGCGCGGTGGGCAGCCGGCAGCTAGTACGACTACCGAGTACCGACACCGACCACATATCACGTCATTTAGAGAAGTAAAGCCGAGGCAAGTGGATCTATCTGATAGTGATAATACGAACGCAATCATCTTATTAAAAATGGATTTTACAATAGAGGAGAAATACCAAATTGTTGTATGGCACCATAACGGAATATCCGATCCACGGATTCGAAAACTGTTTGGGGAAATGTTTCCTAATCGGCCTATACCTTCGCGAGCAGTTATCCGATACCTGATGAATAATCTCCGTACACATGGTTGTTTATCAGGAAGGCATCACAGGGGGGAACCATACATTAGGGCACCTAATCCAGATCGTGAACTGCGGGATACAATGGTTTACGCGAGTGTAGAGCAAAATACGACCCGGTCATTAGTAGATATTGCCGCAGAATTTGACTTGACATATCTGCAGCGGGCAGCGAGCGTACCCTTCCACCTAGCTGGGCGGTGACTACGTCTACCACCACATGCATGCCTTTCACCCATTCGCTGAGGACTCTCTGTTTATCACATTGTTACCTACATCGCTTCGTCCTTCTTTAGATTTCGGTTAAATATTTTTTAGTTAATCTGTATATAATATATATATGTAAGTAGGTATATGCAGGCGCGGCTCGTGCATAAGAGCACAAGAGCACGTGAACCCCCTGAGAAAATAATAAAATAACAAAAAATAAGATAATAATTTACTTACTAACTTATAGATATTAAATATGATGAGATATATTATGATTATGAAGTCCCTAACTCTTTATCTGATCTTGATTTACAATTGAAATTCGAAATTCGAGTGCTAGCGCGTCAGCCGTGTGCCGTGTCAGCGTCCAGAGTTGCCTTGGCGACAATGTATCGCATGTGCGTTCAAATGGGTGGGGCTTACGTCGAATGCGTATGCTTCTCTATCATAGCGGGAGGTGGGGGATACGGAAGATTTCGCTTGAAATCCCGCACACATTTGGTGTGCTCATTTACAGATTATTCTTTTAGTTTATTGTCATTAGCTATTTATTGTGCTTGTGAAGTGAATTATTTCGGTTTCTGGTTGCATTTTTTGTGTTGCGATACAATCGTTACGTTAATTACAAAAATAAATACTAAACTAACTATGAATATAAACAATTTTACTGTGGAATATTTAAGACTGAATTTTAACTCTCTGAGTTATGAGCAAAAAATTGAAGTGAAAAATGCGGGCAAACCTAAACCAGAAATTAACTTGACTCAGACGACTAAGTGCAAATCTAGAGACTTTAATAGAAAATTTAAAATGGAAATATATGAGAAAAATGATTGGATTTGTGGGTGCAGTACAACCAATCGCTTGTTTTGCTTTCCTTGCTTGTTATTCGGTCGCGGTATTGCATAACCATCCTGGACAAAAACTGGAATAACAGACCTGGGTCATTTGGCACAAAAAATAAAAAAACACGAAAATACCCAAGCTCATATTAATGCACAATTAGAATTGAAATTGCTGGGAAAAATAGACATTCGACAGCAGTTAGACAGTGCATACAGACGCAGTATTCAACAACAAAACGAACAAGTAAGGAAAAATCGATACGTACTTTCAAAAATTATTGACTGTATAAAATTTTGTGGTGCTTTTGAATTAGCTCTTCGAGGCCACGATGAAAGAGACAATTCATTAAATCCCGGAATATTCAGAGGTTTGATAAATTTTAGTGCCGAATTAGACGTAGCTTTGAAAGATCATTTTGAAAAATCTACTGTTTTCAAAGGAATTTCAAAAATAATTCAAAATGAGTTGTTAGATTGCATGTTACAAGTGGCCCAAGACCTTATCAAGGAAGAAATTTCGAAAGCTGCATATGTCGCTGTTATGGCAGATGAAACAACCGATGTAGCAAGTGATTTTCAGATGACTGTAGTGTTTAGTGTTTAGGTATATTCTACCAGACGGCACACCAGTTGAACGTTTTTGGTGTTTTACTATTCCCCCGGATCATAATGCGGTTAGTCTATCAGAGTGTATAAAAACAATTTTAAAGCAAGTAATAGATAAACCAGAAAAACTTATTTCACAAAGTTACGACGGCGCAAGTGTAATGAGTGGATGTCATTCAGGTGTTCAAACTATTATTAAAAATGAATACAAATATGCCTTTTATGTTCATTGCTACGCCCATCAGCTAAACTTAATTTTATCCCAAGCAACAAGTCAGAATCAGGAAGTACGTGTATTTTTTGCAAATTTAAGTGAAATTGCAAATTTTTTTTCTCATTCCCCACAACGGATAGCTATTTTGGATGAAATTGTTGGCCAAAGAGTTCCACGGTCTTCTGCTACAAGATGGAATTTTAAAAGCAGAACCATAAGCACAGTATATGAACATCGTGAATTGTTGATAGAATGTATGGAAAAAATAGAATCGACTTCAAAACAAACTGTGGCAATCAATCAAGCGACCGCTATTTGCCGTATGTTGCAGAATTTAAAATTTGTTTTCTGGTTAACAGTATTTCATCGGATATTGCCGCATGCTGATATTTTGTATAATCAACTACAAACAACGCAGACAGATCCAGTAAAAATACACACAGCCATAACATGTTTTGAAGACTGTATTCAAAAAGAAAGAGATAATCTACCAACAATTGAAAATGAACTTTCTGAATATACTAATATTACTACTCAAACCAAGCGGCGCCGTGTAAATGAAGATTCTTATACTTCAAAAATTGTTGCAGCCAAGGAAGTTTGTGATGTTATAATTACACATGTATAAGAAAGGTTCTCTTTTACTAAACATTTGAATGCAGCTTTACTTTTTGATTCACACAAATTTCCACAATTCGAGAAGAATTTTCCATTGCAACATTTAAAAGCAACAGTAGAGGCATATCCATTTTTAGATGAACTTCGTCTACAAACCGAATTAGAACTAATTTACAGAAGACCTGATTTTAGAAATATGTGTGGTGCAATTAACCTTTTAAAATTCATAATAGATAATAATCTTCAAAACATATTTTCTGCTACCTTTACTCTTTTACAAATAATTGTTACTATTCCAATGACTACGGCTGAAGCGGAAAGAAATTTCTCAACATTAAAGCGCATAAAAACTTTTTTACGAAGTTCTATGAACCAAGAAAGGCTGACGGCTTTGGCAATGTTATCTATTGAGAAAAAACTTATAGAAGATATGCCGAACTTCAACGAAGCTGTTATTGACAAATTTGCTGCAAACAAGAGCAGAAGAATGGACTTTACGTTTAAGCACTGTACACAATAATAAAGTTTTTATAGATACGTAGATAAAATTATAATTAAAATCGATTTGTTTTTGATTTTGTGAACCCCCAACAGTTTCGGCCACGAGCCGCCACTGGGTATATGTATTAGTATATGCAATTTTTTATAAGATATAAGTTTATGCTGAGTTGGTGGTTCAAAGTTAATTGAACTAATGATTATTTAACTTTGACTGATGATGTTGATGTGTAACTGAGGTTAAACATCAACACCCCCCCCCCCCCCAACTAATGTGTTTTTCCAGGTTTCCCTCATTTCAGCATTGAAAGTGGTTAGGATTTACCAACATAAGTCGCTCCAGAGGCACAATGGCAACCTACTGAATAATAATATGCTGCCCCCTCTGCCACAATATTAGACTCTCTGGCTAATCCTTGTGATTTGAATGAGGGGTACAGATATTACACATACATACATACATACATATCAAATACATACGCCATTTTTAAGGTCCTTTCATTATTCCCACAGCTCGAATATTTAGCTTTTGTTAACATCCTACGTTAACCAAAGTTAAATATAAAATAATACTTCTACAACAAAAATAAGGTTATATTATAGTGCTGTAAAGTAATTTTCTGGTTCTTATAGTTATTTTATAATATAAACAGACTATATAAACAAATGTTATTTTTAAATTTTAAATCAGTGTCAATCATAAACCCCTGAACATTTAATTTGAATAACTACCTCATCATTTTCGCTATTTTATGTATTATATTATTATATTTTAAGTATTAATTGGTTCATAAAAAATATATCCCTATATAGAATATCCCTTCTATAGAATATATCCCCTCTCTTTATAGAAATAAATAGTGCAGCTTTTATTATTTCCCCTAATTTTAATTTCAAATTACTTTTGTTTTGTACCTATCACTATATATACTTACTTTTATGTTATTACTATTTAATCAAGGGTTAAGTGGCAGAACACACTTAGATGTGAACTTCCCCTTGGGATTTTCAAATTATATATAACTACGTTTATTGTAATCTTGTTTGTATCAGTTATTAATTTGGAAATAAAGACGATTATTATTATTATTATTATTATTATTATATGACTTCTTACCAAGTATCATCCCTTTTGTTTTTAAAACATTCAGTTTTTATTTATTTACTTCCATCCAATAAGTTACAGTATTTAATTAATTTTTGGCAGCAAGACTTAGTATGCATGTCTGATGAATATATTACTGCCATTTGTGAGTAAGATATAATGAATATTTCCAAAAATTAAAGATATTTATAAAGTTCAAATTGGAGGTCTCAGTATGAAATTTTGGAATTTCAGCATCAATATGTGATTCACTAGACACATTCGTTATAAAGGCTGTTTACTATAACAGCCAAGGGACGGTGTTTTAGTAATTTAAGTCTTACCAGATGTTTCAAACCAACTTTTAAATTGTTGCAGTGGCGTAACTACGCTGGGGCGGCAGTGTGCGACGCACAAGGGCCTAAGAGCTTGAGGGACCCAGTCCGAGTGCAAAATAAAGAAGTTAACTATTGCAAGTCGGTCGGATGTTGGCGAGGGGGGCCGAGAAGATTTCAGCACAAGGGTCCAAAAATTCTAGTTCAACGCAAGCCGCAATGCCGAAACATTTGGAAAAACAGGCCTAGGAAATGATAATTTCCTTGAATGACTATTTTGAGAAAGAATGGATTAATCAAGGACCTCTACTTTGACTGCTGTAAGAGATGTAAGTAATCATAATTAAGATTGTCACAGTGCAATTTACATGAAAACTTGCTCTCATTGCAACTTGTCACGAAAACTGTCCACTTAAGACCAAAAAAGATAATAGAGGCACATCTTGGTGGAACAAAACACTGGAAAAAATGGGGAAAGAAGTTAGACGCCTCTTTAATCGAGCTAAAGTTTCGGGCGCCTGGGCTCCATATAGACCGCATTAACGGACTATAATAAAGAAATAAGAGCAAAAAAGTGAATCTTGGAGGAAGTTCTGTGAGAGTATATCTGACTTACCTAGCAGCACTAGAATCCACAAGATCCTTTCTAGAGAACCGGCAAGGGAATTTGGGCCGATAAAATGACCTGATGGCACCTTTACAGACTCTGGAAGTGAAATCTTGGAGCTTTTGTTACAAAACCACTTCCCAGGTAGTTCGATTTTGGACAACCAACAACTACCACTACCAGGAGGCCGATGTAAACGACCTAACAAAAACGAGTGGTTAGTGGCTAGGAAGGTTATCACAAGACCTGCCATTGAGTGTGCTATTAAATATTTTCAGCCAATCAAATCATCCGGTGAGGTTGGTGTTTCCAGCACTGCTTCAAAACGGACTGGAAATTATCATACCGTTTCTCATCAGACTGTTCAGAGCTAGTCTGGCATAGAGTTATTTACCAACCAGTTGGTCCGCATACATACCTAAAATAGGTCGAATAGACCTATGCCCTAAATCGCTTAAACCTATTAGCCTGACATCATTTCTGTCGAAAAGTCTGGAAAAGGTACTGGACGGGCACATTGGGAGGAGTGTGTTAAGCATTCACCCTCTTAATATGACCCCACCAGTATGACTATCAAATTGGCAAATCAACAGAACTAGCGCTCAATAACCTAATCGGAAAAATCACCAAATCTTTGCAAAGTAGGCAAATTGGAGTACCGGCTTTCCTTGACATTGAAGGGGTGTTGCAGTGCCTGACTCCCTATACACGGTTGCTGCTGCTAGGGGAGTCCACCCAACCATAAGTGACTGGATTTGGGCTATGTTAGAAAACAGAACTATAACGACGTCCCTTCAGGAAGAAAAGGTCAGATTTAGGGCAGCAAGAGGGTGTCTACAAGGTGGGGTTCTTTCCCCCCTTCTTTGGTCACTGCTTGTGGATGACCTGCTGGCCATACTTTTTGTGTGGGAGGTTGAGGTTCAAGCATATGCGGACGATCTAGTCGTTTTAGTCAGAGGAAACTCTGAAGCCTCACCCTCCAAGAGGTATTAAAGATAGTACTGAGTTGGTGTGAGAGGCAGCAGATGTCTGTAAACCCCCATAAAATGGTAATTGTACCATTTATCAAGAAAAGGTAGCTGGACAATCTAAGGCTTCCCTCCATACTTGGTGAAATAATTCCATTTGCGGAGGAAGCAATTGTATCTGGGTGTAGTACTGGATAAGTCGCTTAATTGGAACTCTCATCTGGAGAAAATGATCCACAAGGAACTCACATCTAGAGAAAATGATCCACAAAGCACGACTGTCCTTATGGTCATGTCGACGAATCTGTGGGAAATCTTGGGGCATTGGCCCAAAACAAATATATAATAACCGTGGAACTAAATATCCTGAAAGATATATGAATTCCACTAAAAGCGCAATTTCAATCATGTTTGGAGATACCGCAGCTGGGAATTCTTTACCTTTGTAAGTCGTGTATAAAGCAGATAGGCTTTATGTTAGATGGGTAACTGGAGGTCCTTCTAAAACATTTTATAATAGGACAAAATCAGTATGGTTTGATTCCGCAACCTTTCATGACTGGTTTAAAAAAAGTCATAATTCCTTAGGCTAAGAATAATGCAGAATCTAAAGTTTTGATTGGTGACAACTTGTCATCGCACATAAACAGAAATATTGTGAGCATGTCAGTGACATAACATAAGGTTTGTTCTTTTATACCTTCTTTTTAACCTCTCGATGTCAGTCATTTTAGGCCATTAAAACATGCATGGAGGTCGACACATTGACTGCCATCTCGGTCTATAGGACCGAGAATGCTTTGGCTTTTGATGCCAACTCGGTCTATAAGACCGAGGATTCTATTTGACACGGGCGCCGTCTTGGTCTCTAAGACCGAGTTAGGTTTTCTCAATTGTGGAGCCACCAAAGCGGCCAAATACAAGTTTGCCTATATGAACGGACCAAGGCGGCGGAGAAATTTGATATTGATAACAGTTTTGCAGTGTAATTTTTAAAGTGTGACGCAGGATTTATATTTCCTGAGGATGACATTTCGGAAATAATTTTTGTCGATGTCATCCAAAGTTTGGCAGATCCATTGAAAGGAAGGAGAGGGGGATTACCTAATTTTTAAGGATGTCTTGCAGTCCGTGCATGTCTTGCAGGATGTGCCTGATAATGTTTAAGTTTGTATAGAATATATCTTTTATTTTACTTTTATCTCTTTTTGCCTTTGAATTAGCATTTTTCATATTTTTAGAGTTTTCAAAAAAAAATATATAATTTCTTGGTTTTTAAAATAGTTGCCCCTTTAATATGTCTCAAAATGTTTTCTTAAAACTTATTTCATTGGCAAAGTTGTTTAAAGATCTTTCAAATTGTCTCTAAAGTGAAATTTATAAAGTTGGGCAAAGTTAAAGAGATCACAGATAACTTTGCCCTTCCCCATTTATTTTTTTTTCTGACATACGTGACCACCTAGTACAAAACTGAAGGTTAAGGTAAATAGCCAACAGTTAGTGTGACTGCAAGGTAATTTTAATTTAGCAAAGTTAGCAGGTTTTACGGTACTGAAAATTTTCACTTTAAACTTTGTGTGGTTAATTTATTATAGAGTTTTTTGTAGTACTTTTCAAAAACTCCTTGTTTTTAAAACCAGTCGGATCAGTAATGCCAAAGTTTCATGGAAACATATAATGTGCATCGGAATAGAATCACCATGAAGTGTGCCGGGTATGTCATAATGTAGGTATGCTCATAAATTACAAATTACAAAAAAAATTACCTGATCGCATATGAACTGGGCTTGTTGCAGTAGAGTATCCTCTACAGCTGGATATTCTCCCGAACTTTCCACGTGTTGGATCAAATCTTCATAAGTAGGATTTTCCCATCCTTGATCTAGCAAGAATTCAATAACAATTTTAGATAATTTAATTTTCCCTTGAATTCTTTTGAAAATAGGTTCATATTCGGGAGATGGATCCATTAAGTAATATTCAGCATAAGCTGTAGAAAATCCAATAGGTAGTTTTTCTCCTCCATCATAACCTGCTGTCCACCTATAAAAATTTACTATATTATGGCTATGAGGTTAACAGCTCAGTTAATTTCCAAGTACACTTTTCATGCTTTTGATTTAAGAAATCTTATATATTAATAAATTCTTTAACCAGAAAGGTGTTAAGATTATTAATTACCATAACAAGAAAAATATAATTTTGATAAAATGAGGCATTTCAGTTTTTCTAAAAAAACAACAATTTAAGAGATGTTCAAGGCTGGAGCCGAAAGGAAAACTTTTGATATTTCTAAAAAACTCAAAAACATGTGTAGAAGAAAAATGTGGACCATTATTGTTTTAGTAATAAGTTTGATAATTGGTTCGGATTAACCAAGTTAAAATGTAAATTTTTTTGCCTCTAGACCTGTTTTCATATTTTTATATATAAAAAAAAATGGTAATTCGGAAAAAGTGTAAAAAATTCTAGTTACAAAAAAGTTGTATTTTAACTCGCTTGCGAAGTGCCACAATTTTTGCTATTGATATTAACCAAGTTACTCTCCAGGTTGTAGCTGGAATTAATAAGTAAAATCTAATTATCTACATGAAAAGATGTCTTTTATAATATTAAATAAACCTGGATAATTTAATCGGAAAGTTTTACCAGTAGAATCATGCCAAGATGCGGATGCTGATCTTCCACATCATATGTACTTGAATCTAAGTATCTGGAGTGTGATTTTAAAATAGTATGATTTTAATTTATCTGGCATTTTCAACAATATTAAGATATTAGAAATGAAATAAGTCACGATGACAGCCCTTAATTACACAGTTCCAGACTTAATTGCACAGTTCCTAGTATAGTCCACATCACGAGAGAAGTCCAATTTTTAGTACAATCACAGAAAAAATCAACAAAACATAGAGGCCTTAATTACATACAAAGCCCTAACATATAAGTACCTAATTTATATCTATAAAATTGATAGAAATAACTAAAATATCCATTCCTAAGAATAAGTTTAAATGTTGCCAAATTTACAGTCTGAACAGTTTTGTCAGTCAAAAAATATTTTCTGCTTCCTGCCATATAATATTATGTATCACTTAGTTGTAGTTTTATATTTTTGTTAATAGGTTATTTTCATAGACGAAATATTATATTATACAGGGTGTCGATGTTGATGAAATCGAGGGGTATATGGATTTTTGTTTTTAGGGTGTTGCCAGAATTATCAAGATCTACAAATTACAAATATTTTCATACAGTGTTCCGATTTTTCAAGCCAGATATCAATTTAACAGATATTAAATTAGATAGATTAAAAACAGATATATTTTTAATGCTCATTTTAGATTCGACGAATAAAATAGAGGGTACCTTGTGTATAATAGTCCTATACCAAATGTCATACTTTAAGAGATATTTAGCTTTAATTTTTTGTTTTGTTAATATAGATTACTTACACGATACATCATTGAACTCACAAGGGAAAATGCGAAAGGGGAAAGTGACGTAAAAATATTATTGGGGGCATATTAGAGAAAAAATTAATTTTATGATGGTTCTGAAGAGATGAAATGTTACTTCAAAAAACTGCTTATGCCATTTGATAGAGAGTGAAAAGTTTCTATGATCCTTCCGATAGCTCTTCAAACAATCCTAAAATTTTACAATAACAAATTTCCAAAATTTCTATTTTTTTGAAATATCTCAAAAACTAATCATTACGCAACTTTGCTCCAATTTAACCTAATCTCTATCTCCAACTGCATCCAATTTGAAATACACTGTATTGTATACTAGTGATCACAATTTATTTGATAGATGTTGAATATATCTCATGTGAGATGCACATCTATGTATATTCCCAGATATTTTATTGAGTAGTCTATTTTAATAGCTTAATCAGTATTATTAAGTAATATTGTATCATAATCAGGTTTGCAAATTGTAGACAGAAAGGTAAGAATTTTGTTTTGTCAATGTTTATGGTTACAAGGTGCAAATCAAATCAATCTTTAATATGTTTTAGGTGTTAACAAGTCATAGCATACACATCTTTTCATGATGCCGAAAATAATATGACAATGTCATTGGCACATGTATATAATATATGCATTCGTTTCTAAGATGAGTAGACTATTCAGAAATGAAATAATACTGTAGTGAGAACCATCCCTTGCAGCAAGCCATATTGGACATATCTTTCTTCGGTTAATGTTTATTTAAAGCTGATGTTCTTGGGTAAATAGTTTTTAAGTAAGATGAAAATTTAACTGTATGTCAAATACGCAAAATGAAGGATCTAATTAAAAAGGCAACAGCAAACATAAAAAAATATCTTCTGCCTGAATAAAAAAATTAAAAATATATAAGCAGCTTAAAAAATTCATGGTATTGATTAACAAACAAACAACTTAATAAAAGAGTGTTATGACAATTTTGCTAACATATCTTATTATTTTTCTTAATAAGTACCTACCTAGTAGATAACAACGAATAATATATGAAAATAATATCTGAAAAATTTCATTAATATATTTCTTGGTTTTAATCCCTATAAATAAATGTATAAACAGTTAAATAAGTCAATACATAATAAAAAAATATTAAAATATATCACTACAAGGCCAGTTAGAGTGTTAATGTTTTGAAAGTTATGGCTAGTTCTAATAACAAATACTAATGATTTATAGGTCTTAATTCATAATGTATGTGATATGGTTTCAAATTATAGTTTTTATCATGATACAACTACACTGATATGCTCATAACTTGACCAAATTTCGTTTCTGCGCACGACGTCTTTCTTGATGCAAAAACGGCGAAAATTCAAATACCTTACTGTCAGCATGATTGTCACTGATATAATTATTTTCGTGTTTGTCAATTGTATTCCCGTATTATTATAATTGTGAGGCCCGAGGGTTATCAAGTTGTCATTTTTATATTATAGGGTGGTATTTATTTACAGTAGTGCTTCTTATTATCTCTTCAAATTGTAAAATTTAGGTTAGAATTATATTCGGTAGGTAGATCGGTAAGTACACAGAATGCGGTTTGAATTAAAATAAGAAAGATTGATATTAATCAACTATTATTTTAGTTTTCCTGTATGAATCGTGTATTATAATTCCATAATTGACGTTTATTTTATTTTGTTATCTTTGTTTACAAGTATTTTATTTAATTTTGTATCATAACTGACGTCACGCTCATCGATAGACCACGCCCCCATGCGCATAGGCATATCAGTGTAGTTGTATCATGGTTTTTATGAAAGATGACCCCTACTAAACAGTATCAATTTATCACTATAGCATCTACATTTAATAACCTTTCAATATTTTTCATTTTTGATTGCTCTGTCAACCACAGTTTTCAAGATATTCATAATTATTAATATAAACATTAACCTGATCCTTGTTTAACCATCATGTAGAAATATTTCATTTTCAAGGGTATTAAAGAATATTCATGTATATTTAATACATCAAATTTAAAAATATAAAATCAAAATTGTATTAAATGTCAATTTGAATATTATATATATTTACAAAATACATACCATTCATTAATGGGTCCCAAATCATGGGCTGGAATGCCATTATTAGTACTGGGGTCTTCTTCATATACAGGTTTAATATAACCAGAAAAGAGTAATTCAATATTCTGTTCAATAAGGCCAGTATCAAAAGGGCAAAGGTGTCCTTTATCGTCATAAACACTGAAGTGTGTAATCTGAATAAAAGAAATATATTTTTTAATTGTGTAATACATATTAAGATTTAATGTTAAATAATTTTCTACCAATTTGCATTAAATTAATTTAAATAGAACCTGAACCATATTAAACAACAAAAACTAAATATATGCACGGTCAACATTTTCTAATTGCTCCTATATTAAATCTGTGTGCAAAAAACTGGTAGCGTTCTTAATATGCAACTAGTACTGCAATATCACTGTATAAATGGCTAACAACCTACTGTTTATTTTAATTAATAAGGTTTTCCAGGTTTCCCTTATTCTCATACTAAATGGTAGTTAAAGTTTTAACATTGTAAGTCCTTCCTAGGCGCACTTGCAGCCCGCAAAATAATAATATGCACTCCCTCTCCCACACAAGTCTCTAACTTCCGGGCTCATTGTCAAAATGAGAATGATTGATAGAGACATTATTATTATATGAATATATGAAATACTTAGATGATAAAAATCGATACTATTACTAAATTATTAAAACAATAGATATATCCGAAGGTCACATACAGGATATACAAATTTTCAATGTAAAATAATAATATTGTGATTTTAAGATCACAATCATCACCAGTCCTAATTTTAAAGTCAAGATAAAGGATCTATTTTATTTAACTCAAATTGCTCAGTTGTAACTCAAAGAGCTTTGATCATTACTCAAAGTGTTGTAAAGAGCAAATGTCAAAGTTTTTGGTAAGACTGAAGCCATAAATTACAAAATGCTGGTAAAGAACCAGAAAGTGCCTTTAAACAATGAATTATATAATAAAATCGCATTTGCTTTGTCGTTTTTTGCTTTCAGAGTGCAGCTGTTAGTAATTTGGCTAATTAACATTTATAATCCAATTTTGGTCTGGTTTTTACACGTTTTTATTGAATTTCACAAATAGGTACCACCAGACCCTCCACTATGATTTATTATGAGCAACTTTTTACCTCCACTAAGATTTATTATGTGGTTTATTGTGTCACAGGTATACATGTATGGTTCAAAATTAATCTAGTTTAATAAAATAAGATAAAATATGTCACTTTTATAGACAACCTTCGGTGACAATACACTACCACTTCACCACTTTAATACTTTTATATAAAAAGATTTGATGCGTCTCCAAGACGGCAAATATATTTTTATAATTATGGTCCAATTCCACCGAAAATTGATAAATGGGGATTTCCAAGATTGCGAATGACAAATTTACAAAAACACTGCTACTCAAAACCTAAATTTAAGAGGGCAGCGGATTGAAGGAAAAATTTTGCAATTTATAATTTAATTCTAATGAAAATTGGTATTTGAGGGATTGATGTTCAAAGATGGGAATTACAAATTCTTGGTAAAAAATTAGAAACTTATAACATTGAAGCATGAATAATGCACCTTATGTCATCACTTCCATAGATGGCACATCTAGATATTAAGGTTTTAAAGAATAAAATAAAATACTTAATACTTGTATATGTAAAACAATATTTTTAAAAAACAAATTAAATTAACTTTTAATTAAGATCATTTTAAATAAAATATTTGTACTAAAAAAAATGTTTGCAACAATTACAGTTTTCTTTCAGCTATCTTATCGGAGTATTCTAGAATTCATATATTACAAATAAAAACTTGAGGTGTTAATTTAATATTTGATGTAATACTTAGAAATATAAATTCATAATAACTAGAAACAATATCCTTCCAAAATATTACATCAAGTATTCAATGAATGCCCCAAGCTTTTTATGGCGCCAAGTTCTCTAATAAATTTGATATGTACTTTTATGTGGACTTTCGACTACAGTTAGAACTACTTGAAGTTTGTTTTCATAGTTAATTAATGATACTAGACAAGTTGTTGGCTGTTATAGCTGAATTTATTTCTTTAATAAAAAAATCAAAAGAAAATCTTTTTATCCTTTTATTTTTGGAGGACTTTCAGCTCGTTATTATTTACATGGATACATACTTACATACATAGTATGTATCCATGTAAATAATAACAAGCTGAAAGTCCTCCAAAAATAAGAAAGCTGTGAAGAAGTCCGAAAATTCGGACGAATCGTCGGAGTATGTATCCAGGTAAATAATAACGAGCTGAAAGTCCTCCAAAAATAAAAGGATAAAAAGATTTTTTGATTTTTTTATTAAAAAAATAAATTTAGTTAATTAATGGTTTTTGATGTTAATGTTTCTTATATCCTCCTATATCCAGTTCTTTCAATCTTTTTTTTTAACCTTTCATCAAATGCTGTAGGGTGAGGAGGACATCTTTCCGGATATTATTGAGCATAAATTCTTGATGCTAACAGTGCATTCCTCCTCCCCATGCATAAGTCGTGTTAACGAGTTCTAATAAAAAAATCATATTTAGCAATAATAACATTATATTACATCACGAACGGTCAAAATGAGAACATACCAATCAAATAATTGTTTTGTCACAAAATGTTCGAGATGTCGAGGCAAAAATCTTAAATATTAAAAAAATACTATTGTCAGAACTAGTTTCTACAACCTGTTATTGTATTGGATTGACATTTTCCTTACTGGAAAAAAAAATGATATCTTAGTAACAAAAGTAGTCACTTTTAATCTTGGGAGCTTAAGTTGACACTTTTAATCCTTAGATTAATAGTGTTAATCAAGTTTTAATTTATAAAAGTTTATTCAACAATATTTACAATAATTTTTGTTTATCCACATTGATATTAAACAAAATTTGAACTAGTATTAAAATTAAATGAACTACTGAAACTGCCAATACCTTAATTCTTGGAGCAATTTTCAAAGAAGTCAAACACGTTTTCATTAATAATTAGATTATTTTTACATGTTGTGACATTAGAAATTACAACGGTGAAATAATTCAATAATTCCAAAGCACAAATTAATAATTAATTGGGGGATTTCGGTTGGCACAAAAAAAACATGTTATATTCGGATTAAGTCTTTTTTGTCTCACAATTTTGCATACGCTACGCTTTGCCTCGCAAATACAAAATTTGCTCGCCAAAAAAGTGCCACTTTTAGTTCTAATGTAACATTATACTATTTTAACGTCATATGCAAAGCGAATCCATTTTCGTACTCGTGATTATCATACCTTGTCAACCAATTAAAACAATGAGTACCTTATGAGTTGGAAATTCGTCATTTTCCTGAATATTTTCTTCTTTTCCAGTGTACAAAGACAACTTTTCATCTGTCAAAGCAATAAATTCTTCATTTGAGTTATTTGGGTGACCATTGTACAAAGTAGCAGAGTCAAGAAACTGTTTACATCGAATACACTTATCAGACTTGATTTTTGTATTTGCAGAATCTATTTTTATTTCTTCCTTGGCACTACCAACGGTTTCAGTTTTGATCTTTTTAGCTGAATTGGAGTCAGCATTTTCTACTACCTCAGAACAAACCATTTTTTTCTATAAAATTTTACATAGGTTACCTATTTAAATCTATTCCAGGATAATACAACTAAGTATAGATAAAGTTAATTGAAACTAATAACTATAAAAAAAATATTTAACATCTTTATCATAAATTAATTAATTTTTATACTTACAAATTAAAGTGTTAGTTTAGAATAGACAAACGCGAAATAGGTAAATGCAAAAAATGTAACAACCATCAATACAAAACAGCACCATTAAATTTAAAAACGCGGGAATCCATCAATCAACGGAATATGAACGGAATTGGATCAGCATTGCCAACCTTTGTAGCGATTTCTATATTTTCCAAAGATTTTTTCTATGACCTATCTTTCCCTAAGTTTAAATTTACAGTGGTCCTCTTTATTTTTAGAGATCTTTAGGTAGTAGTTCTGTTTGGTGCTGAGCGAACTGGATCTGACTGAGTTGAAATGAAACTGATTAAACTGAATGATTAAGCACTGATTATATTGGCCGCGTTCAGCAGATACAAACGTTGACAAACAATTTGTGATTGTTCTGCTGAACGATAGTTGAAAATTTTGTTGAATGTCAACATGTTTTATGAGCGGTAGCAGTGATGGGTTTTTAGCCGCTAATTATATATTTAGCCAATGCTAATTATATAATTAGCATTTAGCCGGCTAAAAAATATTATAATTAGTTGTTATCAGAATGACGACTATATACCTACATTGTTTTTTTAATTTTTGACACATGAGATCAGAATACTTATTATACCTATTCATATATACCTTTCTCAAAGCACTGCCACTAAATTCCTGACTTATGGTTAACTATTGTATGCTAATTAATTACTACACTGACCAATATCGGGAGACTAATTTACTTTAATTCGATCATTACAAGATTAGATTAATTAATTTACTAATTAGGTACTAATTTGGATTTCCTAACAAAAAGGCCAACAAAGAGGTTATCCCTCTACGCATAGCCTGCATCCCAGATAGCACAAATTATTTATGGAATAATCTGTAAATCTTCTAAAATGATTATTCATTGTCAATATTCCAGTAATATGCTTATAATAAATATACACTTTATATAATATTCTTAAAATATTCATTTTAGAATATTATGAATAGAATATTATTCCAGTAATATTTATTATAGAGTTAATATATTGTATTCTTTAAAGAATATTCTTGTAATATTAGTTATAGAATATTGGAAGGAGATGCCGAAAACAACTACTCCACGGGCAATATGCCCCGACTGGCGTTGCATTACATCAACATCTCCATGGATGTCGCCACATCCTTCATCAAGACCATGATACAACTACACTGATATGCTCATAACTTGACCAAATTTCGTTTGTTCTGCGCACGACGTCATTCTTGATGCTAAAATGGCGAAAATTCAAATGCGTTACTGTCAGTGATATAATTATTTTCGTGTTTGTCAATTGTATTCCCGTATTATTATAATTGTGAGGTCCGAGGGTTATCAAGTTGTCATTTTTATATTATAAGGTGATGTTTATTTACAGTAGTGCTTCTTATTATCTCTTCAAATTATAAAATTTAGGTTAGAATTATATTTGGTAGGTAGATCGGTACACATAATGCGGTTTGAATTAAAATAAGAAAGATTGATATTAATCCACTATTATTTTAGTTTTCGTGTATGAATCGTGTATTATAATTCCATAATCGACGTTTCTTTTATATTGTTATCTTTGTTTACAAGTATTTTATTTAATTTTGTATCAAAACTGACGTCACGCTCATCGATAGACCACGCCCCCATGCGCATAGGCATATCAGTGTAGTTGTATCATGATCAAGACCAAATACCAGACAATGACTGGTTTCGATCTTGTTATGATCTCATCAGATTGCCATAGGTATCGGAATCGATGAATGATCTGGCGACATTGATTGCCTAAGGGGCATATGTGAATGTTTGTAGTGGCGAGATACAGTGAAATACACTGCAGTGCCCTCTTTGAGTCTTTGCTACTACCTGTCTGACAATTATTGTCTAATTGACAGACAGATAACGATCTGCAGAAAGCAGATGCCATTACAGTGACCTCTATTGTCTTTGAGAAAGACAATCTGAGATTGTCTTCCTCAAAGACCCAAAGAGGGCACTGCAGTGTATTTCACTGTATCTCGCCACTACAAAAATTAGTTATAGAATATTATGAATCTAATATTCCAGTAATATTTATTATAGAGTTAATATATTGTATTCTTTAAAGAATATTCTTGTAATATTAGTTATAGAATATTATGAATCTAATATTCCAGTAATATTTACTATAGAGTTAATATATTGCGTTCTTTTATAGAATATTCTCGTAATATTCGTTATAAAATATCATGAGAAAAATATTCGAGTAATATATATTAAAGCTGGCACTAGTAATATGCACAAAAAATATGCATTAAATATTCTCGCAAAATATTTTTTTGTGAAATTGCACCAAGACTTGCGGTTGTGTTATAAAACATTCTGAAAATAATATTCGAGTAATGTCTATTACAGCTAACCAGCAATATATACAGAAGAAACATACGTTTAATATTTCTAGGAGAATATATTATGCGTTTGATTTTTGTAATATTTTTTGTAAAATATTATGAAACGTAGTAAGGTGTATTGAGGTGTATTGTCACCTACGAAAAGCACTGTCGTTTGCGACTCTACCACTGGACAGCGGTGCTGCCCCCGGTGTCATCATGCTACTCACCACCTCAAGCACGACCCAGACAAAAAATTGTTGTCTGGTTAAATGGAGGTTTCGGCGAAGTTTTTCTTTTTGAATATGTTCCGCCTTCAGAAACACACTTGTTTTCAAGTAGTGCATCCGAGCCGGGCTTTTATAGTTTGTGATTATGCCGCTGGATGGAGACACTTATGTCCTACCAGCAGAATGCTGACGTACTTCTCTAAGTGTCTTTGCTGCCTGTGTGTCATTGTGCTTATCTCGTAGTGGCGAAGCTTAATAGCCAGGTCAGGTTGAGGTGGCAATACACCTCAAGCCACGAGCCACGACCCAGACAAAAAATTGTCTGGTTTAAATGGAGGTTTCGGCGAAGTTTTTCTTTTTGAATATCTTCCGCCAAAAAAAATATTCCAGGATTAAATTAAATACGTCCTAACCAAAAATGAATCTAAAAATAATCTATATAATATATTTATAATCTATAATTATCTATATAATATATTTATAGATTATTCTTTGTATCATTTTTGGTGATCTCGGAATATTTGTTCCCTTATTCTGGGACTATTCTGCGATTATTATTTGAATATTTTATAATTATTCTTGTATTATCTTGTGGATTATTCTTGGAATAAGTTTAGGAATATTCTCTAGATATAGAAAAGTGTGTACTTTTCGATATTCTACAAATATTCCCAAAATTTATCTATATAATATTCCAATCTTCCTTCAGAATAATTTAGGTATATTCTAGGAATAGGTTTGTGCTATCTGGGATGGTCTTGTTGGATATTTAGCCGGCTAATTTTGAGAGTGTTTTTAGCCGGCGGCTAATTATCGATAATTATCCGGTTAATTATAACCAGATAATTATCCGGCACATTACTGAGCGGTAGCCTTTAATAATATTCCCTTCACTTTGTTCAGTAAAATACAGTGATGGGATTTTAGTCGCTAATTATATATTTAGCCACTACTAATTATATAACTAGCATTTAGCCGGCTAAATGCACTGAACCTCGGGAATTATTAGCTTCTTCCCTAAAGGTTTAGGGACATAGCTCCGGTTAGCTCTGGGCTCAAGGCGGGGATAGGATTTTACTGTTAAGCTTACTTATAAAAAATTGGGCACCAGGTAATTTAAATGAGAAAAAAATATATGAAATTGTGAATGCGTGAAAGTAAGAACAAACAAATTACGTTAAGATAAAAGTATATATTACAAATTATATTTACAACTCAATTTATGTTAAATTGAAAAAAGACTCTACAGCCTGAAAGCGTTTATCAAAATTTTACAAAACAATTTTACTGGGCTGGGTTCACCAGTCTTCGGCCTACTTATGGATTGATCTCACCCACTAGCCTCTCCTAGATTAATCAGGAACTCCTGAACAGGTCCCCGTCTAGCTAGACTTGCTGGGGTTGCATGGATGGAGGTAAGTAAATCCCACGTAGCTAGGTTTCAGGTTTCAGGCTCCAAAGGTGGAAACAGGCACATGTAAAAGATTGTATGATTAGCCCAGTCCCAGAGTTGTACAAAAAAATGATCCAGGAATTGGAATTTTGTAAACAATCAAACCGTAGAGCAACTATGTCTGAAGGACAGTATATAAAAATTGTAATAAAAAAAAGTAACTTATGACCAGTACTATATACTACAATAAAAATTACCAAAATTGCAGTAACAAAATTCGTAACTGTGCTACACAAAAAAACTGGTTAGCATAAAGGTGAAAATTTCTAATTCATACATGAGATTTTAAATGCAAAATTAACAATATCAAGTACAATGAAATAGAATTAAATTGAAAAAAAATTAATGTGAGACGGTCTAGAATACCAGCAAGTAATCAAAAATAAAATTCCTGGATATAATAGATTCTGTAATTAGCAGACAAAATTTATAGTATATCAAAAATAACCATATGGTTATATACAAACGCACTAACCAACCCAGGCTCTTCACAGAGAACAGACCTTTGCATACAGGGTACAATTTCCTTTAATCATATTCAATTTATTAAGAAAATGAAATGTACTCACCTGTATGCAAAGTGCAGTTCCAATCTCGTGCATCCACCTCAAATATGTCCTAAGACGTTCCACATGGAATTGGATGGTTTACGAGAATATAAAGTAGATTCCTGGGAAGATTAAGCCAGCGTCTCAACAACTCTGCAAAAAAATAAAAAAATTCGGCAAAAAATTTACACCACGTGTAAACTAAATTTATTATCACTTATCTCGTGACAACAACAAAAATATACGATAATATCAATTAATGAGCTTATTACAGATAATACTCTATTATATCAGAACACCGATCACTAACAATAGTGATAATAATTCAAGATTTAAATGAAAGTAAAATTTAAGAACATGTGCTTTCAATAAGCGTAAAAATTGTCAACTTGCTCGTACTCTGTTGAAAACCAGACTCCTCGAATTTTAAAAATGTCTTAATTTCATGTCTGTTTTGCCTCCTTACCTTTTCATAAAAGTGACCAATCAGAAACACTTTAGAGGTAGACAACACATTACAATGTAGAGAGCATTTTGGGTTGCGGGTATTCAGGGAAAAACTATACGGATTTTTGATATTATTTTTAATCGTCCGGAAATATACTGCTCGTCATATACAAAGGAACAAAATGATAAAAATTTTGTTACAAAATATTATAATTAGCCGTTAGCAGAATATATAGTTTTTTAATTTTTCACACATCAGAATAACTTTTTTGCAATTACCAATAAAATATCTATTTATTCTTACCTATACGCGATTCATTTTAAGATCGTAGCACCAAAATGGCAGAAACCTATACTAACCTATGTTCACTGACACTGACGTTTGAAATTTTATTCATCAAATATTTGTTGTTAAGAAATTTAAACCAGGTAAAAAGCTTGTAAAACTATTTGGTAAGTGGTAAGTAGTGATATAAAATTAAAATACATTTCAATATTTTTCGAGCGCTCAATCTGAAAATGAAACTTAACCTCAAAATATGCCAAATTCTTTATTGAGCATACGGCATACATACCTTTATGGAAATAGTCATCCTTAGAGAAAGGTAAAGAGCACACTCTCTACTCTGCGTTCTTTAGCTTCTTTATTCATACTTGTCTCCTGTAACTCTGTAATGTCCAACTTATAGTTTCCGTGATAGCTCCAGATTTTCCCGCTTTTGGAAAAGTATGAAACTGATCTCGGGGTTTTTCATTGTCCAAGAGGAATAATGATGCTCACAACAATAATGATTCATATCTAATCAAGGCAGTTAACTAATATAACAACAGAAATTTCAAAATTCACAATAGAAATACATACTCAAAACTGAACCAAATGAACATACGTTAGTTATGCGTGCCGCCAGTAGGTAGCGTATTCCTTAGCAAGAATCGCGTATACTAGAGCCGCTTTCCAGCTCTGCTCCTGTGGGTGTTTGGAGCTTTAAGCCGGGTACACAGAACTACAACTGTCGCCCACGACGGCTCCCCACCACCTTGTCTTCATGTGTCGTGTTTTTTTAAATTAAAAATAAAACGCCATGAGATTGACTCTTTTATGATTGACCAACATAAACTCAAAAAATAAAGTCTGTCGCTGTAGTTAAGAAATTTGAACTTCAAGGCAGCAGTAGCCCGCGACAGAAAATGGGGAAGAAGAATCAGGGGAATACAACTCATGATTGGTTGGATTTGCTGTCGCGGGCGACAGTCTTAGTTCTCTGTACCCGGCTTTATGTGTTTCAAACACCGACAGTACTGAGAAGGAACGGTTCAAAACTGAAATGACGTTTTTAATTTTGAGGTTATGTATTGATTGAGTATCTTGTCACTCAAATTTCAAATTCGTTTATTTGACCACAAATTACTGTAAAATTTTGACCTGTCGAAGTTTACAAATTTTGCTTATAAATCAAATTAAACTTTGTGACGTGACTATAGCTTTGTTTAAAACCAAGGCATTAGTCGAAGCCACAACCAAATAGGGACCAAATGAACAGAATTATAAATAAAGAACTAATGGCAAGTACTGTTTATAGAGTTTTTGAACCCCCTAAATTTTAGCTCGTCGTTATCGTTATCGTTATTCTGCGCATTAAGCTGGACCTGTTGGGTGAAATATAAGTAGGTGTAGGTGTGAGCCACAATAGACCACATGGTCGCGGTGGAGGGTCTGGTTTTCGGCCCACTCACTTTTGAACCTAACCTAATCTAACCTTCTTCATTAATAACAAAAAAATACCTTCATGTGCTCGAACATAATCCGCTTCAGACACCGCAAAATCATATGTAATATTTGTTTCTGAATCCACTATGATCAATATTTTATTATCCATAATAAAGGTACCTAATGAAAAATACGGTGCCTAATACAATAAATACAATAATTATTAAGTTGAATTAAATCTTCAAACTTGACAACTTAACTGACAATTTTCATACATATAACCTTACAATATTTGAAAAGAGTTTGAAACACCGAAAAAATTTTTAGTGCTTGAGGGGGCAGGGGAATGAAAAATTGATACTGTTCAGGTACATCAAACTTTTCAACGTGGAACGCTGAAGTACACTTCAGGAGCTCTCCAGAGCGCTCCTGGAGCGTTCTGGAGCACTCCAGGAGCAGAGCTGGAAAGCGGCTTAGGTAGGTAAGCATAATAGGTATTATTAGGTCATCATATTATAACTCATAGATAAGGAGAAATTAAATCTAGAGATAGGGATTATTTTGTATTTTATTTTATAATACCGCAATCCTCATCATTTAATTAAGTCATCGAATTAAGTACATCAAAAGTAAAAATAATCGTACAAATTAAAAAAGAAAAAATAAACCAAACTAAATTAAATTAAAAAGTAAATAAAACTTCCAATATACCTCCCTATGAGGCAATTTTTACCATTGGCATTATAATAATTAGATTGCTAATTTTGAAAGGATTTTTAGCCGACGGATAATTATCGATAACTATCCGGTTAATTAGAAATGGATAATTAACCGGCACATCACTGGCCAAGACAGTGTAAACTGGGCGAAAAACGAAAAACATTATATTTCAGCGCCTCGTCCTTCGAGATCATTAGGTAGTAGTAACCGACCAAATAAATATGTAGTAGTGTTTGTAGTTGTTATTTTGATCACACATTTTAAAGAAAATTTTTCCCGTATATTTCCTTGATCATGGTCTAAGGTCCTGCTATATCTTTTATGATCTATGGTTCATTATTGTTGTTTGTGTGTTGTGTGGTTTGTGTGCGTTATGGAGATTCATCTTTGGACACTACCTATTTTTATATTTCAGGATATGGGAAAGCACAAATCAAAAAAGATGTCACTTCAGCATGGTCGACAGTGACCAGAAGGTGTAGTTCGAAGTTCTGCCGCCCGGAAATTATTGGCGGCGCTGGTGTGAGGATTTATTACCTTATCCGAGAGTCGGTGGAATTCCAGGAAATGAGTCTAATAAATCTGTCAATTAAATGTTAACAACGAGTGATTTATTGATGTCGGTTTGTGTGTCGGAGATTTTTCTTAGAACCCTGGCCATGAACGCCGGTTAAGCTGAATCAGCAAGTTGAGATATGTCGGTATAACTCATCGAATACCTGGCGAGAGTCACGTGATTCACAGCTGTACAATCTCGAGGTTAGAGGCGTTTTTTAATCAACTTACAACAGCTTAAAATTTTAGATGTTAGCTATTTTAAGCTATTCGATTGGGAATTGTTACATTCTGTTGTTAGATGATTTAAGCAAAAAAAACTTAAAACAGCTAACAGTGTTCTGTAGAATGGTAAGGTGTTATGGTAAGTATTAGGCGTTTTTTAATCAGCATACAACAGCTTAAAATTTTATCATGTTTTGTTAGTAGTGGTAAGGATGTTATTTGATGTTAGCTGTAATCCCAATAAAAAGTGATTGAGGTTATGTTTTTTTTGATTTTGTCCACATACTTCTATTGTCACACTGAAAAATTAATTATATGTATGTGTAAAATGCACAAGTTAATAAAAACTGTTCTTGTTATCTAATCTACCTGTATTTAAGTGATTGATTATATCCTGACTCTCGTTAACAGTTATTTCTTTGGCATTTATTATAAATTTTAGGTTATAGAGAAAGATAGGAATACTTACCATAACACCTTACCATTCTACAGAACAGTGTTAGCTGTTTTATGTTTTTTTTGCTTAAATCATCTAACAACAGAATGTAACAATTTCCAATCGAATAGCTTAAAATAGCTAACATCTAAAATTTTAAGCTGTTGTAAGTTGATTAAAAAACGCCTATTCCTATCTTTCTCTATAACCTAAAATTTATAATAAATGCCAAAGAAATAACTGTTAACGAGAGTCAGGATATAATCAATCACTTAAATACAGGTAGGTTAGATAACAAGAACAGTTTTTATTAACTTGTGCATTTTACACATACATATAATTAATTTTTCAGTGTGACAATAGAAGTATGTGGACAAAATCAAAAAAACATAACCTCAATCACTTTTTATTGGGATTACAGCTAACATCAAATAACATCCTTACCACTACTAACAAAACATGATAAAATTTTAAGCTGTTGTATGCTGATTAAAAAACGCCTTAGATTACATCATCACAATAGCAGTATTTGTTTTTTAAAAGTGGCATTCGATGTCAGGATTTGATTATAATATTTTATAAGTATATAAAGATGCGGGGGGTGTGTATTTATGTATTGTAACTAAGAAATATGTATGTGATATTTAACCCTAAATGAAAAGAAATAGATGTTTTTCTTACATAGAACACGCCCGAGAAGCATTTTTAGTTTCTTCCAAACCGATAGATGGTGCTGTAACTAATGAGATAAACAAACATATATATAATACTACTATATCGCGTATTTCCTATGTTAGCCCATAAGCGGTTTCTCTGAAAACATGAAAGAACAAAAGATATAGTGCTATACTGTTCCAGAGACCCTTTGTTCGATTTGCACATGCGCAGATTTTGTCGATATCCATGGTTACGGAAGCTGACACATTGTTTATAGGTTGACAGACTTTCCAATTTTCAACTTTTTTTTTAAAGAAGTCGGTAGACTGAGATGCAGTATTTATGCTGCATGCTTATTGGATGTCGCGAAATTCGTGCGCATGCGCATATTTGACTCATGCGCATATAAAGTACTCTCGATAAGGATAGAGATTGTATGTCGGCGCCGTGATTTTTGGGCCTCTACTCGCGATATAGTAGTATTATATATATGTAAACAAAATCGTACACATCTAGTAGTCTAAAATATTTACTTTTTGTCGCCATTTTGCCGCGTCGTTTTTCGTTGAAATATAACCTGACATTCAAACATTGAAGTTTTCGCCGCAGTTTTTTAAAGAATTTGCTATGAAAAAAAATGCACTAACTGCTCTGTGTTTGACTTGTTTCCTCGGTAGCTGACAAACTTTAGTCCATTATTGTCACTCTGGAAGAATATTCTGGGGAGATGTAATAATACAGGTAATGTAATAATAATCAGAAATTAGTGTTCAGTTATTAGATTATGTTTTAGGTTTGAAAGAAATGATGCAAGAAGGTGCATGATAGACGTTTCAGAAGAGGTGCTGCAAGAAAAGATTGTACTTATTTCCTTGGAAACACAATTACTTTATAATCTTAATAATTTGATAATTTATAAAGTTTTCGCAACGTAAGTTTTAGATTAATTAATGTAAAAGTGTTTGTAAAGCTTTTTATAAATTCGTAATAAATATATATATATATATATATATATATATATATATATATATATATATATATATATATATATATATATATAAGGAGCCTTGGAGGTTAGACGACTGTCTAAGTTGAGAAACAAGTTATATAATTTCGGGTAATCCAGTCACCAGCCAGTGAATAAAAAACTAATAAAAAACTAAAAAGAATTAATAAAAAGAGTGTTTTTTATTCACTGGCTGGTGACTGGATTACCCGAAATTATATATATATATATATATATATATATATATATATATATATATATATATATATAATAATGTCTCATATTTTTATTTTATGTAACATTTCGATTTCATAGTAAAAAATGTATTGGTAGAGAAGGTCAAGGATCCTGTAAATATTTCTTATGCAACCAGTTATACGTTACTTCCATTTTCATTAAAAATATCTGATGCAACCAGTTATACTGATACCTATTTCCTTCCAAACCGTCTGAGGGCGCAGTTTTAATTCTTAAAATGTCAATATTAAGATAGTTATCTATTGTATTTTTATCTAGGTATTTAACTATATGATTTCCTATGCTTTATCACACACAGGTACCTACCGACTTGTTTTAACAGGCTGGAATCCGACGATTACTCATTTAAAACACATTTCCTTCTATTGACTTTAACTTGGATATAATAATATTGGTTTGCATCAAATTCTAAAATTAATACATAAATATCGGCATATTAACTTACATCCTGAAGTCGGAAATGATAAAATACCATGTTTGTTTTATAAATAAATATACTAATTTCTGTCGATTATGCATTATTTTCCCGTAGTTTATATTATTCAGAGTATGTACCTAACCAATCAGAGTACATCATCAAACGAAATTCAAATATTAGTATACAGGGTGTATCAAATTAAAAACTATACAGGGTGAACCAGACAAGAAAGTAAAATTTCGACATAAGAAAAATCATGCGCAGTAAATTCCGATATTTAAACAGAAAAACATGGTGTTAATTATATTTATATCTCCATAAATAGGAAGTCTATTGGTAATAATAGTATCTTGGGTTCTGAATAAGAAACTTGCGGTTACTGTAGATTTTAAATATATTATAATGTGAGTCTTAGTCTATATTAACGTGTAATTAAATGAGAATTTGTTTCAAAGGAGTTACTTAAATTAACATAGATTCTTAAGGAAAAAAAACAGCAGTGTTTATAGGGGTCTTTCGGTAGATGCGGCATGAGCCATACACTTAGAACCGTGAGCTGGTATGGAACAGGAAACATGTTTTAATAATAACTAAATGGAAACATGGGTTAGTATAGAATGTGTTAAATGATTCAAACAGTCCACAATAATTATGTAGTGCCCCTTCCCCATACAAAACAGAGTAGCCTCGTGATTATGTGAGATGGATATCTAATATAGTATGGTGGAGAGTAGAGGGGTTGGTGACTTCATAATGGGATATGTATTATTAAATATAAGTGATATTAAGAGATCAAATACATGTGAATAATCTAAAGACATAAATTCTATATCAAAATAATTATAATGAGATCAAGCGTCTGGCTGCTGGCTGGGGATAATTTCATAAAGAAAAATATATACCTATTGTTTTTAAATAGCACATATCATTAAGAGAATAAAGATGATTGATCATTAAAAATATTAATAATCCTTCTGAACGAGGTTGTAAGGCATTATTTCTGAATTAAAGATGCAGGTAATTTATAGTATTAAAAATAAACAAAAAATTCTATAGGGTCTAATATTGATTATTGACATGGGAGATTATGTATGTTGTGGGATAAGTCATTATAGGGTGGTTATGGATATCATACTGTACATTTTAATAATGGTATCATCTTGAGATACTTCAAGTTGTTGGTAATACATATATCCAGAAACTTTAGCTACGGAGATGATGTTCAAGTGTGTGGATGTTGGAGCTGGGTGTTGCTCGCTCAAAAATCAAGATGGCGGCTAGCTGTTGTTATGTATTAATAAATAATTAAAAATAGTAATTATCAATTAAGAATATTAAGAATAATCGGTAGGTATCTGCTTCTCGAGGGAGAGTTAGAGGGATGATGATACAATGTATGAATTAATGTAATTATATCTGCACCTATTTTACAGAAAAAAATAACCTAGGTTCCATGGATATGTAAAAATAAAATTTGAAGGTTACCATTGACTATTTATCATCTTAGACATGCGCATTGAGATTAATCTTAAACAGCGTTATGGTTCTTTGTACTAAAAAGCACTATCACTTCCAGTCACCTTGTGTGTCGGTGAGATGTAATTTGGAACAATTGTTAGATGTAATCTGTTTGTAAATACATATTGATACGTTTAGTGGATACGTTTGGTTGATATGCTTGGTGGATACGCTTTGAGGATACTCTTGGAGGATAATCATTGATGGGTCTAAAATAATGTAGTGCAATCGATATTGTCTCATTGACTAAAATAATCTTAAAGGGTTAACATGTATTCATGTCAAGTGTGTGAAAAAGTATTTTCCTGGTCTAGCGGCCTAAGGCGTCATAATAATAATGTTCATTCAAATAAATCATATATGTGTGATTTTTGTGAAAAAATGTTTAAAAGACATGATATACATTGCACAGTCATTTAATGTTATAAAATTTAAAGAATACATGAAGGCAGTTTTACTCTCTTTATAGAAATAGTGCAGCTTTTATTATTTCCCCTAACTTTAATTTCAAATTACTTTTGTTTTGTACCTATCACTATATATACTTACTTTTATGTTATTACTATTTAATCAAGGGTTAAGTGGCAGAACACACTTAGATGTGAACTTCCCCTTGGGATTTTCAAATTATATATAACTACGTTTATTGCAATCTTGTTTGTACCAGTTATTAATTTGGAAATAAAGACGATTATTATTATTATTATTATTATTATTATTATTATTATTATTATTATTATATATTAAAGAAACATATAATTAGAAAACATAAATCTGAACTTCCATCTAAGGAACTCGATCAAAAATACAGTGAATCAAACACAAGTTGAATGCTCTAGAGCTACAAGAACAGACAATAGAAAAACCATTTCACCTATTCCAATACATCTGTATAATTAACTTAATTATACAGGAACTTATAAATGGAAGAATAATCAAGCCCCATGAATAATTGTTAAATATATACACTGTTTAAATAATTATTTTAAGTTTTAAATGTATGCTTATTTTTCATATATTTAATAAACGAACTTATGCTGAATACAGTGGTTTCATTTCATGATTGTGAAGTGAGAGAGAGGTGGTAGGGGGGTTGAATGTGAGCGATGAGAGAGCTGTGGAGCTGGTTAATTTCAGTCACTTGCTATTTGACAGTATATAACAACCGCTCAAACCGCTCAAACCGGTATCTAAAAACCGCTCGAAAACCGCTCAAACCGGTATCTAAAAAACCGCTCGAGAACCGCTTAAACCGGTATCGGAGAACCGCTCGAAAACCGCTTTAAACCGCTTTTTAAACCGCTCTAACCGCTCTATTTATTAGATATTTGGATACCGGCTGTTCAATTTTAGAACTGTAGTTTGCATATCGTTATGGCGTAACTACGATTTCTGGAATAATACAAGAAGTTTGCGGAGCCATAAGGAATATAATCAGAAGAAACCTGTATTCCCAACCCAATCGCGGAAATTTTCTATTACGTCCATATTTAGGAAGATTTCTTTTAACAGTCACAAAAAAGTTTACAATTATCGTTTGTGAAGGGCTAGATGATACATAGAATGTACCTACTTTTGAAATCTTGGCAAACATATGAAGATTTTCAAACGAGTGAATGTCACATTGGATCTCGCCGAGCTTCTTGTGCAAGATAGCTGCGTGTTGTACAATTTCGTTCGGGAAAGGGATGGTTATAAATTTGAACATATTTTAGATACCAGTTGAGGGGTTTTATGATATACCACATTACAGTACCTACGCAAGGATGTAGATCAGCAAATAATATTAGAGACTGTAGTGGGAGATAATTATTGCACTTATTGTTACCGAACGTGAAAAATAACATGCAATCATAAACAAAAACACACACAAATACATTGTTCAAGGGAACCCTGTAGAACTTCCGACCGAATGCGTCGACGATTTGCTCTCGCATTTATGTTCTCCTCAGTTCGGACAGCACCGGCTAGTGTGGGGGAGCGAGCATGGACAGAAAGTGGGAGATAATCGTCTATTTGATAGAGGTAAGTTGGACGTCGAAGCGACGTAGAGTGCCCTAGAACAGACTGGAATTCAGGCAATACCTTAAAAGTGACATGTGCCAACCCATCATTGGATAAGGGCTGTTTAAGAGAAAGAATTTCTCTTTCTGGGGCCAGGGTTGGTCCCGACCAGTTGCTCACAGGAGTGGAACATCGCGGAGGCGTGGTGGTCGAATTTTGTTGTAAAATAGATATATCGAACGGTGGGAGCAAGTAGTCGAAGGAATACTCTTCGTTCACGATGTTTTACCAAGAAAAGACGAGGGCTCAGAAAAGAAGTTCTTAATTTGGCTGTTCGACTGGAAAGAAAGTTACTGCACTCGTAGGCAGCTCATCAGATCTCTCCACGTAAGTAACTAATAATAGAAGGACAAATAGAAGATAGAAGGTGTAACTTCAAGTAAGTATAGGTAAATAATGATTCTATAGTATTCTTGGGAGTATGAACATGAATACGATACTAGCGTGTGGCTCAGTGGACTAAGTTGTTCTAAGAAAGCTGTGTCTCTGTTTCCTAGGTAAGTAACAACAAAGAACAGGCCAGTATTTTAACTTGAGTCTTCTGGTTTTTCCAGGAGATTCGGATACTCGTATACGACTCAGCAAGGTCAGCAGAAATATATGTCCTTTGGGAACGATGTCGTACGCTCCGAGTACGAAGATATGGATTTGATAAGTATTTCCTGCTTATGTCGATTTTAGTTCCACAGGACCCTTTTAATACGTAGTCCTCTTAACTCAATGTCAGAAAATATTATGTGCATATCCCTAAATGCCTAAAGTAATTTAAAAAAAATTGATTGAAAAAAAAATCGTAGTAGGCTGTAGTAACTGCGTAGTAGCAGCTGGACCATCATAATAGGTTGAACAAGTACATCTAGGAGGATAATATATATATAAAAAAATCATTGGAATCGCACTTACCAAAAATTTTAGAAGGGTGCCCTGGTTCTTAATGGACCACACCGTATATATATATATATATATATATATATATATATATATATATATATATATATATATATAATGATAACAAAATCGTATAATTGTTCTACATGTCACATTTGTAAAGACGCCGCTAGCAAATCTTTAAATAGGTTTTTCAATTCATATGTTTTAATTAATGTGTCTACGTCCTTACAAACCATTTTTAAAAAATGGGCACAACATAAGTAAACATCAATAAATTCTCCATAAAACACAATTTTTCTTTTGTTAGTTACAAAATAATTGTAACATTCTATTAAGTACTCCAAAAGAGTACATCTGTTGAAGGATTTGTAAATAGCGTGTAAATTCGCAAATGAAAAATCGGTTACTAGCATGGAAATGCTGGCCAATTCCCAGAAATACCTAAAATCATGCAACATTTTAAAAATAGTAGATATTTGCATCGTGGGCTTCCGATATCATTGAGAATATAGGATAGATTGGTTTTGGTTTCTGAATCCGTACGGCGGCAGTATAAAGATATAGGTATGTATTTGCTTCGATTTTGGAAGGGGCATTTTTACTACTCTCCCGTTGCGTAGGAATGTATCAAAAGGAAGCTGTCGTTTATTGGCATAGATTTTGAAACATGCAACTGTTCCAAACTATACATCTTTACTGCAAATGGATATGTAACTTCCTTGATATATTCCGGATGATCAAAAAGCATAAGAATCGTGTCCATTATATTGTCTTTGCTCCTGGCTAACTCGGCCATGGCACCAGATTTAGGTAATTTTCCTCAAAGTTGCTTCCGACTTGATTCTTTGCAAGTTTTCCCCTTTGTCAGTAATTTTTTACTCGACTTACGTAAAGTTTCCTTTTTGTAGATCAGTGGCTGCTTACGAATCATTTTCTCTTTTATGATACACCTTTCAACCACCCTAATTAATTGAAATACTATAAACATGTACGGTTCTGTTTTCAATTATTATAAATTTAAATTTCTTGCAATTGTAATTGTTGTGTATACAGGTAGCAAATAGAATTATTTTTTTTAATATTTTACAAACTGGAAAATTACTGGCAAATGTTGTTTATATATTTACGGAATCTGTTCCTAGTATAATAGGGATACATCCTTATAACTAATTTATTATCTTTGTATATTAAATTCCAAATGTTTTCTTCAATTATACAAGTACCCTTTAAACAGTTGCAGTTTTTATACAAGAGTTCATTACCTTTGACTAGAAATATTTTCTGAATTCATAAGTAGCATATTACCTATCGGGCGATTTTTCACTCAGGACTTGACAAATTCAACACTTGTTTTGGAATATGAAAATCTTCCGGAGATATGTCTTTTGGTGTAGTGTCTTCTTCTTCGAATTCCTTTCCGAGTAGTCGGTTTTGGAAATTGGTGACATAATACTAGTTTCTAATGCGATTTCCGAAATTAAATTGCCATTTTCTTTAGTAGGGGTAGAACTACGCATAAAATTATGAGGATAGTTTTCTTCATTATTTATTTGAGACGTTTCTTCTTTAGAGTCAAACATATTTTTCAACAGCCTTTTTCCACATTTTATATAAATAGTACGTACTACGCAAAGAATTTCCTTTTAGTAAATGTTTATAAATAATTCCGTATAGGTACAGAATTTTTATTTCTGTAACATGTAGATATAAATAATGGATTGAGATTTAAAATTTTCAGAGTCTGATGTAATTTATGTACGGTAATATTTAGTTTTGGTTCTATTAAATTTTGGCGGACGTCCTGAGAAAGTTTCAAAGAATATGTTTTGAAGGTGTTATTTCTATTGATTATCCGATGTAATACTCTGTGGTAGCTGAGTGCCTCCGATATTTTCGTGAACACTTCCAAATTGTTGTCAATACTAAAACTATTGGAAAAATTGAAATGCGCTGTCTCCTGCTTTAAAATTTCTGATATACATAGTTTTAAACAAATCAGTTTTGGAAATGTATATTTTAGACATTATGTAGCTTTTCAAGGTTAAATTAATCTAATATACGAGTAAGTAAAATATACGAATTTATTATAATTCAGTGAAAAAGATAGTACCTAGCACTGGATATACATAGTACTGAAATTAAAACAAATGAAAGAAATACAGCTCAATTAAAAACAAACGAAATACAGATATTCTATAAGTCTATGATTTTATAAGCAAAATCATAAACGAATGTTCGGGCAAGAAAAAAATAAGAAATTAATAACATACGCATAAAAAATTTGCAACTATTTGCAGCAAGATTTGTCAAATCTTATATAGGTACGTTAAAATAAAACGTACCTATATTAAATTAATAAGTACGAACTGGTACCTGTTCCTAAATAGTAGTAATTATTAAAGCTATAATAAAAAATATAAAAAACTCTCAAAATACGAAATAAACACAAACAATTCTTTCCTTATAATTAAATTCTTTTAAATAAGTCATATTATATTAAAGTATATATATAATAAATTTAAAATGTTCAATGAACCCCAAAGCTACCAAGCACAGTTCTCAACGAGTCGAATCAGGATACCGGTTGCTACAAAATATAAGTCGCAAGCCGATCATTTAGTCGGTATCTGAAAAAAATCTTCCTTATCGCCCTGTGCTGCTCTCATTTCTAAAAATATATATTTACTAATATAATAATGTTACTTATTTGATTTTTGGGAATATTGTTTTCATTATATTGAAAAATATATATTCTTTGCAGTCAATGAGAAACGAAAATATATTCGTTGGTCATAGAAATTTATTTATAAAAGATTTCACCTGCTTGGACCCCCTAAATCTCCCTACCTTTCGGGAGATTTCTACCGCCTTGGAAGGCTTGCAAGTCAATTTGCTTATGATATGAAATAAGTAACAATATTCTACATCTACACACGCAATTTAAACTTAGCTGCTATTTTCTTCGCCGCTTTCGATTTTTTTCTTTAGTTTCAAAAAGATTTCTACCCCTTGGAAGGCTTGCAAGTTAATGTTCTTTTAACATGATATAAGTTACAAAATTCTACAGTGGCTCAAGCAATTTCAACTTGAGCCGTCGTTTTCTTCACCTACTTTCCATTATTTTTTTTTTTAGTTTAGGGAGATTTCTACCCCTTGGAAGGCTTGCAAATCAATTTACTTTTGACAAGATATTAGTTATAATATTCTATATCTCCTCACCCAATTTCAACTTGAGCCGTCATTTTCTTCACCCGCTTTCGATTTTTTCTTTAGTATAAGGCCTTGGTTCCCAAACTTTTCCTAGTTGCGGCGTCTTTTTTTAATTAAAATTTTTCCATAGTGCCCTACCCCAAGTAAAAGTATGACTATTCGTAAGTAAGAGATAAAAATAAATAATTCTCGTGTATCTTCATTTTTTTTTACTTTATTAACATTAAATTAATAATTAATGTGATGGATGACCCTATAAATCACTGCACAATGCACATTTTCTCAAATCGTGGAATTAACTGGACACGTCCACCCTCATTTCCTTTTCCACGTTGATTTTTGCTCTACACTTGCTTTTTATTACAGCGACCGTCGAAAACCCAGCTTCGCACAAATTCGACGTCGAAAATAGAATTAAAATCCGCTAAGCTTTATCCTTATCACTTAGAAGGGGATATGCTTTAATTTTAATTTCAAACTGTTATCGCAAGATAACTCGTAAGATTCTCTTCTGCAGAAGTAAATTCAGACGGAGCACTAGTGTTAAATGGATCTTGAATCCATGCAAATTTATTGAAATTTTTATTTTGAAAATATTTCTCAAACCAATATTTAGCTGTGATAAATGCTCCTCAAACATGGTTTTTATATCTTGAGAAAGATCAGGTTCATTTGACGTCAAAAATTGATGTAATATTATAAAACAATCTTTGCCTGCTTCTTCATTCAATTTCCTTCTCCATACTTTGAGTTTTTTTTATAAAAGTTGATATTTTTTCCGTTGATTTGAAGAGGTGAATGTTTTTCCCCGCAAAGAGCGATTAAAGGAATTCAGCTTTGTAAAAATGCATAAATATGCCAGTTTTATTAAAAACTCAGCATCAGCAAAATATTCTGCATGTTTGTATCCTCTTAAGAAAAATAAAAATTTCTTGCCGCAATTCAGAGGTACGTGATAAAACATTACCACGAGAGAGCCATCGTGCACTGTTATAGTACAACAAAGATGAGTGTTCGGCTTCCATATTCTCACACAGTTTTTTTAAAAAACCTTGCTTTCAATGGACGCGATTTTATAAAATTTACCGAGTTCACCACACATTCTAACAACTGACTCAGTGCAGGACTCAGATGCTTTGACGCAACCGCTTCTCTATGAATAATGCAATGGGTCCACAGTAAATTTGGTGATTTGCTTTGAATAAGCGCCTTAATCCATCCAGACAGGGAGCGAGCTCCATCAGTACAGACACCAATACATTTCAAGTCGGTAGGCCAATTCAAATTATTTTCAGATATGAATGTATCAAGAATCTCGAACAGGTCATAAGCCTTCGCTCCTGCAGTGATATTTTTACAAAACAGAAAGTCTTCTTTAATATGCTCACCATCTATAAACCGTACGTACATAGCATATCAAATGAGCATCCTTATTATTATCCGTAGCCTCAACGAACTGCAATCCAAATTCGACTCTTTTAGTAGTTATCATACGAGAGTTGTAATCCACACCTGATGCTGGATGGCTAGTGTCCATCAAGAAGTGACCAAAGATGATGGGGGTGCGTTGAGGGTGCCGAAGAGTTCTTGGAATGGTGGTGAAGAAGTGTGTTGGTCAATGTCCGGAGGGTGTAGAAGGATTTGTAGGGTGGTGGTTGATGTATGGTAATTAAAATAGTAATTAATGATAGTATAAAATAGTAATTATGATTGTTATGATAACGAATGTGTGATGGTGCTTCCCGAGGGTGGTGAGGGTGAAGGAGGGTGGGTGTTGTGTGCGCGCGCTGAAGAATAAAGATGGCGTCTAGCAGTTGTTAGGTAATAATGAATAATTAAAAATATTATTTATAATTAAGAATAAAGTGTGTGCTTCTCGAGTTGATTTCGGGTGGTGATTTATGATATGTAATTAAGATATTAATATGATTGATGTAATTTAATATTGGAAAAGTATGTAAAAAAAATAAAGCTGATTGGTGGAATTGATAAATAATAAATGTAGGTCTTCGGGGAGCTGTAGGGGGATGGTGTACTTTGATTTATGTGAAAAAATTGGTCGCTTGATGTTTGTATGTGTGCGAGGAATAAACGTTTAGCATATAGGTACCTATATCAAAATTGTCGAGACAGGCATTACGCATCCGACGAAAAACATATTGCGTAATATTTATCATTATTGAATTTAACTACCTAGAATAGCGGTTTCAATCGAATGTCATATTCTAAATACAGTAATAAATTAATACATAAATGTCGGCATTGTCCTCTGTCGGCAATGATAAAATACCATGTTTGTTTATATGTATAAATAAATATATACTAATTTCTGTCAAACAAGCATTATTACTCACTCAATGTAGATATATACTTATGGGAGATAAAAACGTACGTTTTGTTTTTACCAAGATCCACAGCAATGTAGTATATTAAAATAACTTATTACATACAGAGCGATATATTTTACGTGAACAGTATTTCATAAGGAGTAGGTATTACTATTTGTGTTTCGTTTTGTATGGTTTTATATGGGAAAATGTAGCCACCCAGCAGGAAATGTACAATATGCATTGGTTTAAATGGAAAACACGAACAAATTGTATAATTCACGAGTCCTTTCTACCATCATAATTTTTTTAGATAGTTCGATTCCAGGAAGTTCATGAGAGGATACATGATGAATTATTGTTTACATTATGAGTCATTTATCGCTTCCTCATTAATGTTTAGATTTCCGGTATCATAATTTCTTAGTTATTTAATTTCCAGGAATTTTATATGAGGCGGCATTGGTACAAAGGAAATTTTGTTGATATAATGAAATCTGTTTATGTTATTAATTTTAAAAACTTTTAGACGCCGTTTCCTTTCTCACGGAATTACACACCGACAAGATGCTCTCACGTGATTGGTCAATTCCGGTAGCCTGATCATTAACGTTGACTCTAGGAATCTGGGGCTATAAAAGGAAGAAGTTGACATTAAAATCTCATTAGCTGTCTTTGCTCTCGTAGTAAACGCATCTATTTTATCGTGTGTTTGTCTCGTGATCGCAGAGTGTATCTATTTTAATTTGAAATAATGTCGCTCTCCGAGACCGTTTCTAAAATTAGTTCTGATATCATTGCTCTAACCAAAAAATCTTTAACGTTATTAAAAACAGATGGTGAATGTGATAAATATATAAAAATAATTAATAAAAATATTAAATTATTAAACCGGGCAATAAAAAATAAAATTCATACTAATAATAAAAGTGAAAATATATTCCGTTTGGAGAATAATTTGGCAATATTAAAATATTATCGTGAACAATTAAAACAATTAAAATTATTAAATAAAGTATCGGGTGGTTCCTTAAAGCCAATCAAACGCAAACATCTAGTTTAGCAAGACTTGGAATCCTGCTTTTCAAAAAGGGTATGTTCCGGGGTGATATTGAATATTCATTTTAAAGACCCGAAAATATTTCTTGAAAAATCGTTTAGAAGCTTCTACATTAAAGTTAATAAAATTTTACAGAAAACATTAATTAAAGTAAACGTTATTTTCGAGGGCAATTTCATGAAACCTCAAGACAGGCAAGTTGAAATAAAATCGTTTGCGACTAAAAATAAAGAGATCGATTTAAATACAAATTTAAGAAAGTGGTGGAAAGAAAATGTAGTGGAGCAGATATTACAAAATCTTGAAGATTTCGAACAAAAGGATTCGGGTTGGACCTTGTTTGGAAATTGTATGTATTCGGGTAAACATAAATAATTATTCGCCTATAACCGTCGGTCTGTCAACTTACACAGATATGCCAAAATTTATTAAAGACAAAAGGTGTGTAGTTAACGTTAAAAATAATGACGAATATTGTTTTCTATGGGCAATAGTGAGTTGTTTATATCCTGCACCGAAACATAGTGAAAGAGTTAGTTCATATCCTCATTTTAGTAAAGTTTTAAAATTTGATTGCGGAATAGAGTATCCAATAAAACTAAAAAGTATTAAAAAATTTGTACGGTTAAATGAAATTTCCATAAACGTGTACACAGTTGATAAAAAAGAAGTTCTTCCAGTATGTTTAAGTAAAAGTAAATACGAACGTGTCGTGAACCTTTTAATGGTGCCTACGAATTCCAACGCGGTAGGTAACGGTGATACGCCTATGGATACCGATACTCAACAACTGTACCACTTCGCTTTATTATCACGTTTATTATCCGATTTAAGGAACGCGTACCATTCGCCGTCTATGCTGATTTCGAGTGTATTTTGGAAGACTGTCAGGATGAAAATAAGCTAAATTTAAATACTCAAAATTTACAAAAACATATTGCTTTTAGTGTTGCATTTTATTTGAAATGTTCGTATAATGATACACTCTCGCGTTTTAAACTATATCGGGGTAAAGATTGTGTTGAATGGTTTGTACGCGAACTTGAACATATTTCCGACGAAGTTAACCAAATTCTCGCGCAACCTAAATCTATGGAACCTTTCACTGCTCAGCAGAAATATGAAATTGAACACGCGCCGGTTTGTTATATATGGGAGAAGGTATTTTCCGAGACGGACATTAAGGTGGCGGACCATGATCATTTAACCGGGTATTATAGAGGGGCCGCGCATCAAAATTGTAACATAAATTATACGGATAGTCACGTGATTCCGGTTGTTTTTCATTGTTTGTCTCCGGGTACGACGGGCACATAGTGCTGCGTAATTTAGCCATGTTATTCGAGGGCAAAATTTCAATATTACCGATAAATAAGGAAAAATACATTTCCTTCACCAAGCAAGTTAAAGACACTAAAATTAAACTACGATTTATTGATTCGTTTCGATTCATGACAGATAAAATCGAGAAATTGGCCTCATATCTCGACGATAGTCAGAAACGATGCACTAACGATGAGGAATTTCATTTATTGACAAGGAAAGGTGTTTTCCCTTATGACTATCTAAATTCTTGGGACAAACTAAACAACACTACTCTACCGACTAAAGACGACTTTTACAGTAAACTGACTGACGAACACATTTCTGATGAGGACTATGCGCGCGCATGTCAAGTTTGGAATAAATTTAACATTGAAACAATCGGGCAATATTCTGACTTGTATTTGAAAACGGACGTTTTACTTTTGGCAGATATTTTCGAAAGTTTCCGTGAAAATTGCATAAATACATACGGTTTAGATCCCCTCCACTATTACACGTCACCGGGTTTGGCTTTCGATGCTATGTTAAAGTTAACAAACCAGTCTTTAGAACTTCTCACCGATATCGACAAAATTCTACTGATTGAAAAAGGTATCAGAGGCGGAGTGGCACAAGTGTCTAATCGGTATTCAAAGGCTAATAACAAGTACATGGGCGAGGCATACAATCCCGACGAAAGAGATCAATATATTATATATTTTGACGTAAACAACTTGTACGGGACTGCTATGTCTTTTCACCTGCCCACACATGGTTTCGAATGGGTACCTCCAGAACAATTTTATCATTTAGATGTTCAAAATATCCCGGATGACTCAGATATAGGTTTTATATTTGAACTTGACATTTTATATCCTACCGAGCTGCATACTTTACATATGGATCTTCCGATGTGTCCAGAACAGATGGTTCCTCCCGGCGGTAAACATTCAAAATTAATGACTACTTTATTTCCGAAATCAAACTACGTTATTCACTATAGAAATTTGAAAAAGTGTTTGGAAAGGGATCTCAAAATTACCGCGGTTCACAAAATTTTACAATTCAATAAATCTGCCTGGTTGAAAAAATACATTGACTTAAACACAAATTTACGACAATTGGCTACTAACGAATTTGAGAAAAACTTTTACAAACTAATGAACAACGCTGTGTACGGTAAGACATTGGAGAACGTACGCAAACATAAAGACATCATACTTTCGACATCTTGGACAGGCAGATTTGACGCTAGAGCTCTTTTAGCTAAACCTAATTTTCATAGTTTAACTATTTTCGATGAGGACATGGTAATCATCGAAATGGATCGACTAAAAATTAAATTCAATAAACCCATTTATGTAGGCTTTTCTATACTAGACCTTTCGAAAAACATTCTTTACGACTTTCATTATGATTATATTAAAAGTCAGCTAGGTGAAAATGCTAAGTTACTTTATACTGACACTGACAGTTTAATATATCAGATCTCCGATATTGATATTTATGAATTCATGAAAAAAAATATCCATCTGTTCGACACTTCGGACTATCCTGATGATAATATCTATGGTATGCCTCGCGTAAACAAAAAGGTTTTAGGTCTTATGAAAGATGAAAATAAAGGTAAAATTGTTACGGAATTCGTAGGCCTACGAGCAAAGATGTACACGTATAAAGTCGACAGTAAACCGGATACTAAACGCGTCAAAGGTTTAACTCGGTCTGCAGTGAAACAGATAACTTTTAATGATTTTAAAAACTGCTTATTCAATCAAAATACGTTAACTAAAGAACAGCGCCTTATAAGATCTAAAAAACACACTATTTATACCATCAAGCAGAATAAGTTTCCTTGAGTCCGTACGATGATAAGCGAATAATTAATTATGTGAACACAGACACCAAGCCGTGGGGATACAACTTCCAACAAGTTTCAACTAGTCAGATGATATCATCATCCAGTTCAGAATAAATAACAGCTCAATATCTGCTTGACTTCATTCTCTTTTCGGTCATAGAATCGGTAAAATGTGCTCTCTTGAACGAAAATTGAATTATAAGCTTCTAAACGGTACTCAAGAAATATATGTAGATTTCCTAATAAAAGCAATCGATGCCAATGATTATCAGTTAATAAACAAAATTTTGGAAAAAATTGTTATACCTAATAAAATCATATACTGGTTGGCTTTAAGGAATAAACACAATTTCGAACTGATGAAACAAATTTTTAATAAAAAACTTCAATGTGACATATTTATCGAACAGTTGCAAGATATTTTTTCTACGGGCGTGTGGAAAGTTACAATTTTCTGCACGCATTTGAGTGTAGAAAATTGCACTTTTCCGCACTAGTGCGGAAAATAAATACCTATGTATTACTTGCAATGTGATCATAATATTATCTTAATTCCAAAAAATCATGTTGTCACTGTTCAGATTTTGACATAAAGAAAAAGGAATGCTTGACACTTCTAATTATTAGACAGCATTGTGTGCAAATATTTATTTTTCTTATGTCAATTTTCTTCACGCCCGTAGAAAAAACGTTGTTCCTAACATATGTGGAAGGTGTCTTTTCCGCACTCACTGCTTGTCCGAACTTCGCTTCGCGTCGTTCGGACAACTGCAGTCGCTTGCGGAAAAGTATCACCTTCCACACTTGTTAGGAAAATAACTATTTCAAAAGGAATATGTTTTCACACTTAGTCTGGACATGTTAAGTCAATATATTAAAGAGCATTTTCCGCTGATAAACTCTTATTATAAACATTTTCTAGAAAAATTACTTGTAAATGGGGAAGATCCCTCTTTAATAGATCGCTATACAAAGTGGTTTCCGGGTAATAATATTTTTATTAATTATCATGATATTTATTGGTCAATAGAGAAAGCAGTTTGTGAGGTTATTTATTTTACTCAGAATGAGTTTCTAGAAATTTTGTATAGAGTAATGAATCGTAACAATTTGTCATTCAAATTAGATATAAAATTAAACGAAACGCATAGGCAGCTAGTTAATTGGATAGATGATAATATATCCAAAGGTCAATCTGGTCTACGAGTTGGTTGGACAGAGGGTCCAGACAGCGTCAAATGGCCTAGCACCACTCTCGAAGACTATCGTAAAACATTAGAAATTGTAAATCGACATTTTTTGTAAAATATATATATATATATAGGTATATGTATATAATTATTGTAATATTAAATATATTATTATTAATAAAATTAATTAAACTTAATTATGTGTTTTTATTTCCTTTTCCCACATCCCACTATAAACATAAAATAAAATATATCACTGCTTAAAATTATTGTGTGTTTGATATATTAGTAATTTATCATTAATCAGCTCTAGACTGAAATACTGTTATCAAAAAATAATAAAGATATATGATATTACTCACACACAACTAGTGATTAATGTTACCAGTGTTACCAATATTAAAAAAATGACAGATGACATTATAGTGAATCAGTGTACGACTCTAGCATAGTAAATAAAATCAGGGATGCCAACACATTACTAAATTAATGTAATGGTAGCGCCCATCTCTGTCAATGTTATTAGAACAGAGTGTTCATTGAGTGTTATTTTTTAAATTTTATTGTTTTTTCTTTTTAATATTTTATTAAAAAATATATATACATATATACAATTTATTTTATGTCATCATCATCATCGTTGGTTCTTGATTTATGCGCTATTATAAATTGTTCATAAAGATTCCTATCTGTAACAATGAGAGACAAATCCATATAATTACTGTTATTAATGTAAAAATTAAATAAAATTACCTCTTTTTATATTGATAATATGTATCAGGGATGGGAGCTCGTCTGTTTTGATGTTTAGTTCATCCCAAACCCATTGGGTAACCGTGCACATTTTGCAAGTGCACAGTTCCCCTCGTTTAAGTTCTTCTAGAGTTATGATTCTATGCAGTCTAAATATCAAATAACAAGTGACTGGAACTAAACAGTTCCGCAGCTCTCTCATCGCGCACATTCGCCCCACTACCCACCTCTCTCCCACCTTGCAACCATGAAATGAAACGCTCGTATTCAGGATAACTTCGTTTATTGAATATAAGAAAAAATAAACATACATTTAAAACTTATCTCTATTGATAAAGAACCATTTATATATGGAATAAACAATTTGCTTAGTGCAACGTAAGTTATTATACATATGTTTCCCACAGTGGAATTCATTATTCATCATCATACAGCCATATACGTCCACTGTTGGACATAGGCCTCCCGTAAGTTTTTCCATCTAGATCTATCTTGTGCAGTATTTATCCAGTTTGTTTGGATTCTCTTTATGTCGTCTGACCACCTAGTTGGCGGTCTACCTCTACTGCGATATGCCTCCTGTCGTGGCCTCCATTCTACGATCTTCTTTGTCCAGCGCCCGTCCGTGAGACGCGCTACGTGTCCAGCCCAATTCCACTTTAGATTCGCTATTCTTTCTACGGCGTCTGTCAGCTTAGTCCTCTCTCTCACCACAGTGTTTCTAATTCTGTCTCTGAGTGAAATGCCAAGCATCGATCGTTCCATTTTTCTCTGGGCAATACGGATTTTGTCAACAGTCTTTTTGGAAAGAGTTAGTGTTTCTGCCCCATAGGTAAGTACTGGCAGCACGCACTGCTCGTAGACTTTTCTTTTCAGACATACAGGGATATTATCTTTAAAGACATATTGCAGCTTTCCAAATCCGGCCCAAGCGAGTCCTATTCGCCTGGTTATCTCGCATGTTTGATTGTCCTTTCCAATGCGTAACTCATGTCCCAGGTATTTGTAGGAATTTACTAGTTCAAGATTTGATCCATTTAAATTAATACCTTCACTTACGACCAGATTTGTCATAACTTGTGTTTTGCTGCCATTTATTTTTAGTCCTACTGAGTTTGAGACCTCGTTAAGTCTTCGTAGCATCTCCCTGGCTTCATCAACCCGATCCGCGATGAGAACGATGTCGTCTGCAAATCTAAGGTGGTTTAGTTTTTCTCCGTCTACATTAATGCCCATATCTCCAAAGAATCTGCCCATATCTCCAGAAATTCATTATTGGCTAACATTAAATCTTTAACACTGCAACAGCCATATGAATGTAAATCTATAATATTATTATTTGGTAAATATGATTGGAGCCATTGCTGCTTCTCCACACCCTTGACGAGGACATCTTCATCCTCAAATGTCACGTGATCTCGTATAAACTGACCCAGATCCTTGTAAGAGATAGCATCATAGGAGGTTTCCCATAGCAGACCATGCAAATTTTTAGTAGTCCACCTGATTTGTTGCTTAATATTTTTATTAAACAGCTTGTACACGTATTGTGTAGGAGGGTAGACAATCTTGTGTGCGCAAGACTTCTCATCAATATTGAAAATAGAAATTTCTTTACATATGAAATTTAGTTCTTTTTTGTACTGGAAACCCTGAATGTCTATTATGTACATACTGATTAGTGAAATTAGAATGGTCGAACGATGCTAGTTAGAGCATTATAGTAAATGATACGGTCGTGAATTATAAGACAATATGCTGCAGTATCTTTTGGAATAGATTTATTAGTACTAAATTCCAATCCAATGTCAACTGCTCCGGATTTCACAACCTCATTCTGAAAAGAGCAGTCGACTACTACTAGGGGCACGTTCGTTTTGAAATTATAAGGGGAAATCAAGGGCTCACTTAATTTCTGATAATAAGATTCTTGAAATTGAACGTACATATCATACAGGTTGGCATAAAAATTCTTATCAAAATTAACATTTAGGTTATCGTAGGGATACGACTCGGAATTTAGAAAAACTCTGAAATTAGTCAGATTACAGTGATCGAATTCGCTCATGCGTTTGGATGCTTTATTTTTACGGTCCACGTGGAACCCGAAAATAATAAATCGCGGTTTCTCCAGTTGTGACGAGGTCTTAATAGTCCACGCATGCGTTTGAGTTTCGGGTAACAATGGAAACTCGTGTAGTTCCCAGCTCCTAAACGGTACTGCTAATTCGATATTTTTTTCCAAGTATTTCATTAATTTTAGACGCTCTACATCGTTTACAGTCACGTGCGGTACCCTCCATTGTACCGACTCCAGTTCTACTTTAACGACTTCATTATCAGCTGCGTTATTTACAATAGCGTTTAAATCAGTACTACTTCGAATAAGAACTAATTCTTGACGCAAATTTACTACTATTTTTTGAAAGTCCTCAGCGAACCCCAAACAAATTTTCAAAGGTATGCACACGTCAAAGTAACCATTTTGATTAACCATATGTTCATCAGTCCAACCAGCATTCTCCAAGCGGGTGACCTCATTTTTATTAAAGGACACATATCCCTTCATAAGCGTAGTGAGTCCAGGATTTCTAGATCTGTCCACTGTTATACCATTCATTTCGTATCGTATCTCGTTGAACAAAAGTAAAACACCCATTTTATCGAAGACAGCCATCTCCGACACTGTACCATCAGCTTTACATAATCGACCTCGAATATATAACGTACTGAAATAAGGCGCCGTATACGCGTTCTGCTGTTGAATAGGGATCCTAATTTCATCGTTATTTCCTAAATTTGATGCTGCATAAGGGTTGTGAGTATGTTTCTCGAAATTGACTATGGAGATATCTGACTGAGGCTTCTCCAACACGTTCAAAATACCATTAGAATTCATTACTACTACGAAGTTGACTGCTATGCAATTTATAACCGAGATTCAAGAGAAATTTACGATTTTGCACTGTTAACGGTTTGAAGGTTACAGATGAACTGAGGGGATGACTGACTCCTGCACCCTTTATATACTTTTTGTTAAATCTAAGAACCATTTCTCTTCAGGTGTAGTCTTATCGTCATGACTTCTCCACGGAAATTGACCAGATCACCGTCCTGATTTAACTATTTTAACGACACTATTTTAACTGTTAGACTGTCTATGCTACGCTTGTTGACAGGCAAATAAATCACGTTAGCAGGAGATTCCACTATTTTATAGCCAGGAGACACAGTCGGGAAAAATTCGTGAATTATGTGAACCTGTCTATGATTCATGTAGCTACCTGTCACAAGATTACACTCGATACATATGGAGTTTACTTTTTGAATTCTAGCGGGAGAGTCTGATATGTGACGCGCTAGAGGTTTCAGTTCTCGACTTGTAAATCCCAACAAGCTGCCGATACTATCGGGTGGACTGAAATTAATCCGTTTATTTGATTTAACCTCACACTTTAAAGTATTTTTATTGGATCATATGGAAATGTATGTGTCATTAATGTGAGAGGCAAGAAAATAGTCTTTTATATATTTATTTATATCTTCAATTTCATATGAACCTTCTGGAATCTCTATAAATTTATCATCGTCATCATAATAAAATCGATTATTAGAAGAGTCAATAGGCGTTTTTTAATCAACTTACAACAGCTTAAAATTTTAGATGTTAGCTATTTTAAGCTATTCGATTGGAAATTGTTACATTCTGTTGTTAGATGATTTAAGCAAAAAAAACATAAAACAGCTAACACTGTTCTGTAGAATGGTAAGGTGTTATGGTAAGTATTCCTATCTTTCTCTATAACCTAAAATTTATAATAAATGCCAAAGAAATAACTGTTAACGAGAGTCAGGATATAATCAATCACTTAAATACAGGTAGATTAGATAACAAGAACAGTTTTTATTAACTTGTGCATTTTACACATACATATAATTAATTTTTCAGTGTGACAATAGAAGTATGTGGACAAAATCAAAAAAACATAACCTCAATCACTTTTTATTGGGATTACAGCTAACATCAAATAACATCCTTACCACTACTAACAAAACATGATAAAATTTTAAGCTGTAGTATGCTGATTAAAAAACGCCTATTGTTAGGTATGGAATTGTAAGCATTGAAATTTATCAGACCGAGCGAGTAATCAGCTGACGGTTCAAGATCAATGGGTGGGCAGAAATGTGCGTTTAGAACGGATGATTGTTCAGACAAAGTGAATGTATACGACATGTTTACTTTACACAATCAGTTCGCAGAATGAATGTGACTAACTGCGTGCAGTCTGATTATATAGGAATTTTAAACACAGATGACCACAATTTACCGTATCAAAAGTCTGATATTGAGTATGATTGTACTTAATGGTGGTAACAATTTAAATACTTTATCAGTTCTGTAGGGGGTCTTAAATTACCGAAACTGTCATAATAGATGGCATTCGAGCCTTTTTTACAATAAGATGTCCAATGAGTTCCACTACCAGAGTCACTGTCCAAGTTCATGATTCCACATTCGTTTTTATGTACACGTTTAGGTAGACGATCGCGCATAAAAATTCCCCGGAAATTAGGTATTTTCAACACATCAACAGCATATTTATGTAGATCTTGATCGGTGAGTGCTCGATTCGGTAAATCCACTGTTAGTCATTTTTTGCTTTTATTATGTTGATTGTGGTTGCGTAAATAGAGTCCGAGTCCCTTTCTGTACGGAGGGAGGTAGAGTCCTTTACCGAGCGCTATGGATTCCATAGTTTGATTATGACGCTGGGATTCTTTGAGTTGAGTGGCGGCATCCCTAGAATTGTTAACTGCCCTCGCGATAGCTGCAGCTCCTTCGGTCAGAGCACCGAGCGCGCTAAGTCCCGAGAATATCGGTATTAGAGGAAGGATGCCTCCTGTCTTCGGAATGGGTATAATACGAGCTTTGGGAGGTGAAATGGATTTTTTATCACGCTTCACTCGATTCGTCACACGAACGGCTCTTTTGATGGCCTCGTCGACGGTAGGAGCCCTCTTGACCACTTTACGAATTTTACTGGATATATTACGGAACGTTAACGATCCACCCTTCTTCTTACTCTTCCTATTGGAGCCCTCTCAGACAATGAGGAATCCTTCGCGAATACTCGTTGAAGAGCTTTGTGAGCCAATTCGTTATCTGCCACGTGTCTTGAAGTCGCGTCTAGTACTTTACTGTATTTGATGTCGTGATTTTTACAAGCTTCGTCTAAAGAGTAGGAGGGAAATGACAGAGCATCGGAGCCGAATGAGGAATGAGGAATATGCTATGCTATGCTATACCATGTAAAGTATGACTCATCGAACACCTGGCGTCTAGACAGCATCCGGTTTCATAGTATGATGCAATATTAAAAAAATATCTGACGACGGTATTTTGAAACAGCTGACGGCGAGAAAAAATTGTGGGAATAGCCGTTACATGTAGTTTTCACAATCTGCAAATAAAACACCTGACGTCTAGAGATCATCCGGTTTCATAGTATGATGCAATATTTAAAAATATCTGACGACGGTATTTTGAAAAAGCTGACGGCGATAAAAAATGTGGGAATAGCCGTTAGAAGTAGTTCTCACAATCTGCAAATAAAACACCTGACGGCTAGACAGTATCCTGTTTCAGAGCATGATGCAAGATTTAAAAATATCTGGCGACGGTATTTTAAAAAAAGCTGACGCCGATAAAAATTAATTTAATACTCCGCGTCAGCAATAAAAAAAATATTAAGTGATAATACATATTAATGACATGCTTCTGTTTAAATAATATCTAATCCTCCTATTCTCTATAAGAAGCAATATACATAGTAATAATATACCACTTATTCCCCACACAAGTCATCTAGAATATATCATATTCTAATATATCATAATATAAACAGTAGTAATATACTCGTGAGCATGGTGTAATAACTAAAAAACTGACTTGTTGATAAGGGGATAAGAGGGGAGCTACCCGTAGCTCCCAGGAGTTGAAACACGTGTCAAGAGGTTACAAACGCTACAAACAGACAGGTCTAAAATTGTTTGAATGATCTTTAAGGTACAGAGCATGTAAAACACATATTGAACTCAAGACTAATATATTCCACATGTTTTATTTTACTCAACAGTATCAGCAACATTTATTATTAATACATATGAATGTTATGCTTCTGTTTTCAATATTTAATCCTATAAGAAGTAATATACATAGTAATAATATACCACACCAGTCATCTATCATCAAATATATGAACAGTACTAATATGCAGCCCTTCCTCACACAACTCTTGGGTATAATGCAATATCTAAAATAGCTGACTTGTCGAAACAAATTGGTATGACTCATCGAACACCTGGCATCTAGACAGTATCCGGTTTCAGAGTATGATGCAATAGCTAGAAATATGAGTTCGGGTGAAGTCGGCTAACATCGGAAGAAGCAGCCATTTGATTGGTTCAAATCCAGATTAACCCCGCCCCCTCCCCCCATACTAAAAAGTGAATACTCAGATGCCTTGTATGTTGTCTTGTCAGTTGAAGGGATTTCACTGTTTGTTCATCTCTACTACTACTCGTAATAAAGTGAATCGTTACAGCTCATAGAAAAATTTAGCAAATATAATAATGTGGGCTTTTTATTCCGCCCAGCATTGGACCAAAGCCGAAGACTTGCAATCTGCCATCCAAAGGATATGTGATGAGCTGAGGGATCTAATTTTCAGTGAACGTCATGATAGCGTGTACGACATGCAATCCACCCTAGATGCCGAGAGTAGATATGCAGAGTGCCGAAGAACTGTGCAGAAGTATCAACATTGTATAGATTTGTGCGACAAATTTCTAGAGGGAAATATCAGCTTGCTGAAGTTTTGTCGAGAAATGATGGTGGCAGATATGAAAAACTTTTTATTTGATATTAGAATGTTTCTACCTGTAGAATATATCAATAAATTCAATCTTGTAGAAGCAGATTAATAAATACAATATTAAATTTACACTCTAGTTTTATTTATTATTATTATTATTATTATTATTATTATTATTATTATTATCTACGGTTGAAATAGCTCAGATGGGAGAGCGGTGGACTGAAAATCTATAGGTCTCAGGTTTGATTCCTGGTTTCAACATATTATGCTTTTCTTATTTGAAAGACCACCAAGTATTAAAAATGTGGAAACTAATTTTGTATAAATACATCAAGTGTATTGAAGAATTAGTTTAGTACTTCCAACTTCACCAGCATGTAGGTATGCCTAACGTATAGTTTTTATTTCATCATAATTTCTGAGATTTATGCTATCACAGAACTAAAGTATGTTCTTCAATTTGCCTTTATTTTCAATTTAGTTTTACAATTTTTCTTTTAGTTTTAGTACAGAAATATTTCTTGTTGAGTTTAAAGCTTGGTTGCGATTCGAACAAAGGTTACTGAACTGTAGAAGGTCAAAGATCAACTATTGCAGTCAAGGTTTTGCAGCACTAAAGATTCTGCAGAATATGCCTGTTCCAGTGAAATATAAATGCATCAAATGCGGTGGAGAAACCGAACTCCCCAACACCAAATGTATTCCATGTGAAAGTGAAGAATTTTTTGTAGAGATGGATAAATCTAAGCATATCCCAAGCTCTTATTTTAAAAAGAAATGATTTCAAATAAAACTATTAAAATGTTTCTGCCTGTAGAATATATCAATAAATTCAATCTTATAGAAGCTCATTAATAAATACAATATTAAATTTCCACTCTAGTTTTATTTATTTATTAATATTATTATTAATATTAGAAAAAGAACATAGATGTGTGATATACAATATGAGGTTCATAGATAATTTACTGAAATAAAAATGCATAATAATAATTAAGTGTTTTATTGGAAAAAAAAACATGTACATTACATTATTACGTTACATTATATTATTTTTACTAATCCATGAATTATGAGATTTATCGAGACCGAGCCATTTAACTTGAACCTTATCCCCTTTCCTTCTCAATACCTTTTCCACCAAATATATATCTTTGTACTTAGCTTTCTGCAGTTCTTCGGTATAAAATGCTCCTTTAATTTCATCATTATTTTGATCTTTTAACAGGTAAGTCGTCGGATTAGTCAATTTAACTTTTTTTATTCTAAATACCTCATTCGACCAATTTGGAGTATAGCCCTTCTTGAATGCTTCCCTGTATTTACTAATCCTTATATAATCACCGACTTTAAACTTTGCGCGTTTTGGATCAACAGTTTTTATATGACTATAAGCTGTCTGCAATAATTTTCGAGCATTTTTGCTATTTACTTGGTTAGGCTTCAATCCAATAGTTCTGTGCTTAGTATTGTTATATCGATTCACAATATCTTGCAATATATTTATCCATTTGTAAGTTCCTTGAAGACTAAAGTGCTTCCACATCATATTTTTCAGTGTACGGTTTGATCTTTCTACAATACTAGCTTTTAAATTGGAATAAGTACTATAATGATTAATGTTGAACTCGGTCATCAACTGTTTAAACTCTTTATTGTAAAATTCTTTACCAAAATCAGTGTGGCAGTTACGAGGTTTAATTTTCATCTGTGACAAAATTTTAGTCATATTAGTGGTCACATCTTTAGCGGTCTTTCTTTTAACAGGTTCAGCCCATACGTATTTACTAAATACATTTATTACAATCAGAATATATCGATACCCCCTGTTAAGCTTGGCATAAGGAATCATTTCAACCAAATCAGCCTGAATTGTGTCATTTAGACCTTTAATGATTACATGCCGTCTTCTAAATTTTTTCCTAGCCGGTTTATGTAGCTCATTAACTATTTCTTCTTTAACTTTACTCATCTCTAACACTACTAATATATGAACATTGATATACTACTTATAACTACAAACATTTATAATCTATTGAATGGGTGTTCTAATTTTTAGCTATAGGACACTGTAGAACGAATTGTACATATAATGGACGACTGGCGGATGTAGTGCTTACAATGAAAGTAAAGGTATCTCCACTATTTACATATAGCCCAATTAACTCATATGCATCAATTAAGATGGGAGCTGAATTCACAGATATAGGCACATCTTTTGGTATGATATTTATACTTTCTATTTATACAATCCCGCGTATAGTTATTATACATTTAGAGTGATGAGAGGATGGTTCACAAATGTAAAAAGGTGCCGATGCTGAAGAACTTGCTAACGTTGGAGCATGTGAAATACTTAAAGATGAAATATGTCTTGTTCGAGACATGTGCCTACCAAACTTGTCTATAGGCATGGTTACTGTACAAAGTATAGAAACAAACTGTGTATTAGATGTATATTACTGCTTATTTAATAATTTTCGCCTCTCTTAGTTCTTCGATAATAGAAACAATTTCATTCTGGTGACCATTGTTTCCGGCAGACTGTGATGCCATTAATAGTCGCAATCTATCTATTAATTCATTAGGGTCGTTATAATAAACATAATCAATCTTTTTATTGGTTAAATTTAGTAAGCCACCCATCTTAGAATGTTTTAAAGATTGTGTTCTACGCAACGGTCTATTTGGTGGTGGAGGTTTGGAGAATGATTGTGGAAGTGAGCTGATAGTAGATTTCTTCAATATTTTCTTTTCAATCAGGTATGGTCTAATAATTAATCTATATTTGTCACTCGATGAACCTTGAATTTGCTCATTAGAATTAAAGTTTCTACGGTAGGCATTAGATCTCTTCAAAATATCCATATAATTTTCTAGATCGGTTTGCTTGTACCCTATTGGCTGCTTTTTAAACAACAATTCGTATAGACCCGGTGTTCCAGAATACTTTACACCATTCATTTGTATATCCTTTCCAACAATTTCTACGTTTGAATTTCCAATTAAAAATTTTTCGGTTGTGGTATCATGTTGAAGACCATATTGACGATCGTTATCTTTCTCATCACCTCGTACCGATATATCTATATATTGTCGTGGCAGAGAATCATATCCATCTAAATATTCCTGATAAGCCGGTGTATCAGAGAGGTCTTGGAGATATTGACGGCTTTTCTCAACTTGTTGATCAATTAAGTCGCCTGAATCATCCACTGTGGGCGTATTCTGATAGGTATCTTCAAGAAAACTCGGCATGGTCATGGGTAATGAAGGAAGATATTTATTATATACATCGACTTTTGATCTATTTGGTGTCCATGTTGGAGTTTCAAATTTAACTTGCATCGGCTCTTGCTTAATGGAAACATCTGGTTTTATCGAGGAAAGCAGTTTTTTTAGCGGTCCTGTAATAGGTTTATAGTCTTTTTCTAATTGTGACTGTGATTGAGCTATATCCGACTTCAAACTCCTATATTTTTCTCTAACAGATTTTCGAGTTTTAACCAACTGTTTAGCCAGCTCCTTATCCATCGCTGTTATGTTAGGTAATGATGAATATTGATGAGTGCATATTTATTTATATGCCAGGTCGACCGAGTAGTCTAGCGGTCAGCATTTTTCATGTTTTATGGTAAAATATATGTATCAAACCCTTTTCTATACCGTCCAGATTTCAGTGGACAGTCCTTATCAATAACAAGGAAGCCATATTTATCTTTCCAACATTCGCCACAGATATCTTTGAACTGTTGAAGTGGCATATCAACATTAACATGTTCATCATAGATATGCTTTAAATTTCTAGCATCTTGTTTAAAAAGAACTAGCAAATTAACGTTGTCTCGCAGGAGCTGCTTGGGTACTTTAGAATAGGTTTGTGTTAAATAAAAACAATCCGTATCACCGTGACGACCAAAACAAAAATAGTCTCTCATTACACTCTGATTACAGCATACAACATCGTCAAAAATTATAACAGAGTTTGGTTTTATATTATTAGGAGGAACTATTTCGGAACTATCCTCATATTCGTGGTAACCGATCTCTTTTATTGATCCTAGTAACAATCTCAAATGCTCATATTTAGGCTGATTCAATGTTTTCGAGTACAGATAAATATTCTCAAATCTCAGTCCGTTTCTATGTTCTATTAAACTCATCATGACATTAGTTTTACCACACCCCGAAGGACCAACCAGTAATCCTCGCTTGGAAGAACCTCCAAAGAGAGGTCCATGTTTTTTATAAGTAATATCAGGGGAAATTTCATCATGATTTATTACTGGCAGCAAAATTTTCTGTTGCTCGATCTTCATTGTTAAAGTAAGTCTGAAGTACTGGATACAAGACACAGTCTTTAATCTATATATAAGTGTGTACACCGGAAATTACTTCAGTTCAATAGTATATATAATGCTGGTACACAGGCCAACTTTGATTAATCAGCGTCGAAAACGAGCAAAGAGAGGTTCTGGGTTTGTTAATACGCTTATAAACAAACTACCTTTTGAACTACATATTCCTGGGTACAACTACTGTGGTCCAGGTACCAAACTTACTAAGAGGCTTGCTAGAGGTGATCGTGGTATTAATCCATTAGATACCTTATGTTTAAATCACGATCTTAAGTATAGTCAATATAATGATAGAGAACATAGGGAGAAAGCAGATAAGGAACTAGCTGAAAAGGCTTATCAACGGTTTAAAGCGTCTGACTCTTCTGTAGGAGAAAAAATCGCTGCTCTAGGTGTAGCCGGTATAATGAAAGCCAAAACCAAACTAGGAATGGGAATACACAAGAAAAAAAAAGTGTCGAAACGTAAAAGGGGAGGTACTCTGCGCAAGAGTACTATAACTTTTAATGAAGCTGTTCAGAGAGCCCGACGTGGTATACGAAGCAGACCATCCAATAGCTTGATTACAATGGCAAAGCAAGCTCTGTCTTCAATAGGAACCAAGAAACTATTTGCACCAAGAAAAAGAATTATTCCAATCCCTAAGACTGGCGGTTTTCTTCCACTCATACCCCTGTTTGCTGCATTAGGCGCTCTGGGAAGTATTGGAGGGGGAGCGGCTGGGATTGCAAAAGCTGTCAATGATGCGAAAGCTGTCAAAGAAAAACTTGAAGAAGATAAAAGACATAACTTGGCAATGGAGCAAGCTGCTATTGGAAAAGGGTTATATCTACAACCTTACAAAAAAGGAATGGGGTTATATTTACAACCTTATAAAAAAAACTACCAATAAAGCTGCCTCGCCGCGCATTAACTAACTTAGATTTAACAAGATTTGCTAAAAAGTTGCGTATACCATATTTTCGAGGAGTATTTATGAAAGACAAGCTCCCACTAAAAATAAAGAGAAATGAGTGTGGAATCATCAATTTGGACATTTCAACTGGACCAGGTACTCATTGGACGGCATACGCAAAAGAAAATAATGTTATAATATACTTTGATAGTTATGGAAACTTAAGACCTCCAAGTGTATTAATAAAATATTTTCAGAGTGATGGCAGCTTGAATAGAATTAAATATAATCATGATAAATTTCAACGAGATAATTCAAATAATTGTGGTCATCTCTGTTTAAAGTTTTTATATAATGTATTTGATTAAAGGAAATGTTGTTATTACAAATATAGATGTTAACTGAGCAACATGTCTTTTACTTTTTCACTTTCCGGAAATAGTTCTGTTTTAAGTGCAGAATTCAATCCACCCATAAATTTAGATAATAACTCCGAATATGTTATTGGTTTGGTTAACTTTGAAAGTTTTAATGTTATACCGAACATAGATGAGAGAAACAACACTTTTACTTATGGTAATACGACAATAACTATTCCTGTAGGAGCATATGAAATTGATGATCTTAATAGTTATCTACAGAAGAATGTTGAATTTCCAGACGTTCTCATCGATATTAAACCTAATCGCAACACTTCTACTGTTAATTTTGAAACAAACGTAGACATAGATTTTACATCAGATAACTCAATAGGTCGTCTTTTAGGATTTAACAAGAGAGTGCTCAAAGCTGATTGGTTAAACGAATCGGACTTTCCTGTACAGATAATTAAGATTAATGCTTTATGCATAGATTGCAACATAGCGGCGGGGTCATATTCCAATGGCCAACCGGTGCATATAATCCATCAATTCTTCCCAACAGTGGGCCCAGGCTATAAAATAGTGGAATCACCTCTGAATATACTCTATTTCCCTGTGACGGTCAAGACAATCAACAACTTAACCATTAAAATACTTGACCAGGACGGAAATATCGTCAATTTTCGTAAGGAAGTCGTCACAGTGAGACTCCATCTGAAGAAGCTTTAAAATGGTGATTCGTTACAATATAATGTGTCAAGTCCCATGTGTCGTGGCTAAAAACAATTATAAAAGGCAGCCTAAAAACAAGCTTATAGTTAGTTCCAAGAAGAACGTTACTAGAGTAACACGTCAAAATAAACTCTTTCTTCAATCTCTTAGTTTAGAAGTACTCATATAATGGATATTTTAAATGTTCTGCAGGAACCTATTGTAGACAACTCTATTGTGGACTTGGAATACCATAATTATCAACCTTTCGTGACTTCTAAATTTGATTATAATGATGAAATTAGGATTCCCATTCAAGAGTTGGACACATATACTCTACCATGCAATAGTATGCTATACCTAGAGGGGACTTTAACTAAGGACGATGGAACACCAGCTACTAAATTAAAACTAATAAATAATGCATTTGCCTTTCTATTTAGAGAAATTCGTTATGAGATGAATGGTATTATCATTGATTCCGTTAGAAATGTAGGATTAACAACTACTCTTAAAGGGTATTTGTCTTTCAATGAAAGTGAAAGCATCAAACTTCAAAACGCTGGGTGGTTTCCTAAAGATAGTACATTACCTGATAGTAATAAATTTAACGTATGCATCCCACTAAAATTTCTAATGGGCTTCTTCGAAGACTACAAACGTATCATTTTGGGAATGCGTCAAGAACTTATCCTAATTCGAAGCAGTAATGACCTTGAAGCGGTAACTGCTGTCGATGATACAGAAAAACCGAAAATTAATATCAATAAACTTTATTGGAGGGTACCACATGTTTCTGTTGCAATACCACAGCAATTAGCATTAACCAAAATTTTAGATAAAAATGTTGAAATAACTCTCCCGTTTAGAAGCTGGGAACTTGTAGAATACTCTTCACTTCCTCAAACTACAAGACAGACATGGCCTGTGAAGACTACCACTAAGCTGGAAACACCAAGACATGTGATTGTTGCTCTTCAAACTGATAAGAAAAGTAAAATCACTTCTAATATGAGCAAATTTGATAATTGCAATCTGACAAATATAAGAGTATTTTTAAATTCTGAAAGATATCCTTACAATGATCTATTCCTCGACTTCAAAGATGATAAATACGCTACACTATATGAAATGTTTTCTAATTTTCGCTCCTCCTACTATGAGGCAGGTAATGAACCAGTATTTACACCCAAAGAATTTAAATCCATATCACCCATTGCTCACATCGACTGTTCTCGACAAAAGGAAAGTATGCAGTCGGGTTCCGTCGTACTTAGAATCGAGATGGATATGATTGAGAATGTCCCGAATGAAACAACAGCTTATTGTCTAATTTTGCATGATCGTATATTTCGATATAATCCAATGACAAAAATTGTTAGACAGGTCTAGCATACATAAACACAGTAACATAAATAATAAATTCAGTTGATAATGATATCTGAGTATAGAAAGACCCTGCAAGAACACAGGAAAAAATTGAAACAATTAAGAAAAGCAATAGAATTGTATAGTTTGAAAAGTGTTGTACTGAAGAAGCTGACCAATTTGAAAATATGCCATTAATCTTAGATGTACAAGGCTTCAAGGTGGAAAAAAATAAATTCATAGTTAAAGAGTTGGCAGGATTTGATGGGGAACGCATATGTCATTATATTTTCAAACCACCTTTTTCATTTGATGCGCTTCCACCAGAATTTCAAAAAGAAGCTAATTGGGTAACTAAACATCATCATGGCATTCAGTGGGAAGAGGGTTTTACACAACTACATAAATTTAACAATCTTATCGAGGATTTGACTTCAAAAGCAGAAGAAATTTATGTTAAAGGAAGAGAGAAAGCTGAATATCTTCGACGTTTTTCGTCGAAACCAATTATAGAATTTGAAGAACAACCCCGCTTGAAGCATTCTGCACCTAAATGTTTATATCATTCAAATAATATATGTATGTGTGGCTTATCTAATGTTTATTATCTGTATGAACATTTTATAATGTCCTAGCTTTATGATGAAATAAAAACCAAATTAAATATTTTCTATGTTTTATTTATTAAAATCAAATTATCTGTGGGGTGGGGGTACGAATTCTTTATAAAAATCCGAGTGGTTATGGATTTGGTCGCACGTGAATGCAATTAAATGCGACCAATTACGGCCAGATATTACAGTGAAACTGTAGCTAAAACTACTACTAAAAGCAAAACAATAATGGGTTTTCTTGTTACATAATGTTAAAGTTTTTTTGATCAAAACAATGAGATTGTTGGGAGAAGGGATATAGAAAGTTATAAGTACCTGTGTGAGCGGTACTGGTATAACCGGTATCGGTGTGACCGGTACCGCTACCTATAAGTAACGGTGTGACTGGTACCAGTGTAACCGGTACCTACACATATAAAACACAGATATAATCTATGATAATCTTAGTTGCTAGGTAGATACGACCATGAACGCTTCACAGCTTATAGTACTACAAGCCATTTCTCAGAACGTACTTTTTGTGCAGTATCCTTGTAATACAAGGGAGGTTTTTGTATGCTTTGACAGTAATGGGACGAGAAATGAAAGCTGGCCCTCTAAATGGAGAAGGATGGAGCTATATGTAAGCAAATACGTTACCACTTTGAGTTATTCAATACCCACCAACAGCACCGAGTACAAACTACGCCTAAGGAAAAAAGATAATATAATGGAAGACTCTGATTGGCTGGACATCTACAGTAGACCCCCCACCTATACACCTCCTACAAATATCGACTGTAGAGTGGAATATTCTGCAGAGTATTTCATGATTTGGTATATAACAGTGTGCTCCTCCCTGTTAGTGCTTAAAGTGATTATTACGAGTCTTCAAGCATCATGTCTCAACAACTGTGTTGTTCGAAATGTCTATCAACCGAGCTGATAAATAGACACAAAAACAATGAAAGCTTGTACAACTTCACTAAAGAAGAGCTGTCACACTTTCCTCTGGAATATTTAATTTCAAATGTAACTGCTATGGAACTACTTCATGCATGGCCTAAGCTTCCACGAGAATATACCCAAAAATTTGAGCTTCAAATTCAACTACCCTGTTTCGTGCATTACAACCGACCAGAATGGCAATCACATATAGATGGTCCTCCGAGTTCACAAGCAACTTGCCATGTATGTGCATGGGGGCTACAAAAATGTAGCCGATATGTTTCATATTAAGTATTGTATTTTATAATGGAATAATAAAACAAATATATATATATATATATATATATATATATATATATATATATATAATGGTAGTTTTATTAACTATTAAACTTGTGAACACATGTGGGAATAAATATTCCTAAATATGACAAAATAATAAATATATGTATATACTAATCGTTTATTTACATAATTAAATAATAAGCAGAGTCATATCGACAATTATATTAACACAATTACATATCAAAATAAGCTTAAATGAAAAATCTGTTAAATTATAATATAAATGAAATAATAAAACCTACATGTACATACTAATAGTTTATTTACGTAATTGGATAACAAGCAGACTCATATCGAATTATTTATATAATTACATATTAAATAAGTTTAAATCAAAGTCTGATACATCAAAATCTGATGAATTAAAATCTGATATATCAAAATCTGATAAATTAACATCTAGGTGTGGTTCCTCCTCTCCCCCAATCATCTCTTCAGCTAGTTGTAGCAACCTTTCCAAATTTATGTTACGTTCCTGATCTGGTGGAGAAAGGCGATGATGTCCCCAGGCTAACGTATTTACATCGCCCGGTATGACATACCTCTTATCGTCAGCTGATGACAATGCTACTTTATTCTTCAGTTCAGTGTGGATGGTGTGCAAAGTTGATGTAAATATATGCATTTTTCGGAAGATTATGCCACCATTTTCTACGATTTGAACATAATCGGAAAAGTCTATTTGATGTTTAACAACACTTGTGGATACTCCTTTTGCCTTTTTCATGACATCACCTGCTTTTACACAATACGCCTTGGCACCTGTTCCATAAAAACTTTCGATGGATCGTCCAGCGTACTCATCTTTCATCTTTCCTACGACTGATTTTGTTTTAGGCATATTGTGGATGTTATCTGGTTTATAATTTGATGTATCGAAATACTGAAGATTCTTCTTGATGTCCTCATACGGGTTTTCGGTAAAGAGTTCCAAGACAAGGGAATCTGTGTCCGTATATAAAACAGTTGCTTTATCACCGTACATAGGTTTTATGTAGCCATAAAGGAATTCGTAGATGATGGTCTTGGAAATATCCAAAATTGAAAAACCAACACATAGCGGTTTGTCATACACCACTTTTGTTTTATCTAAATGAATTGCTACTAAATTCTCATCAAATATGGAACAGGATTTAAAATGGGGCTGGCTTATTAAGGCTCTTGCTCCTAATTTACCTTTTCTATTCTCCCAACACGAACACAATTTAATATTTTGTCTTTTGTCGACATTTTCCATTGTTTTACCAAAAATTGAATTTACCATTAGTTTGAACAAATCCTTCTCAAATTCGTTCCTAGCAGAGTTTCGGAGATTTGTGTTTAAGTCGATATATGACCCCAGCCACGTTGATTGTGAAAATTCTAAAATTCTATGGATTTTTGTCAGTTTCAGTCCATATTTCAAACACTGTTTTAAATTTCTATAGTGAATAATATAGCGGTTCTTATTATGTAAATTCGGAATTAATTTAGGGTATTTAGAATCTGGTGGTATCATACTTTCGGGGCAGAATGGTAAATCGTTGTGGTCATTATGCAGGCTTGTTACATATTCCAAATCTACCTGCAAGATATATCCTTTAGGTGAGTTGTTGTCGATGTTAGAGCAGTCAAAAGCATCAATTTCCTCTTTTTCGAGCCACCTGAAGCCTCCAGTGGGAAGACATTCTTTCATTGCTGCACCATACAAGTTTGTTGCATCCAGGTACATGATATGTGAAGTTGGCTTAGTAGGATCATAATTTGGTAAAAATTTATTGTTAGCTATGGACTTCCTTTTACTACATTGAGCCACACCTCCTCTAATTCCTTTGCGAAAGAAATGTAGAGAATCGACATTTGTTGAAAGTTCAAGCTCGATCTTTGTGTAACGTAGCATTGCATCCCAACTTAGCGACGGAGCTGTTAAATAATGGGCGGGGTCTAATTTGTATTGCTCCAAACACACTTTTCTAAAGTTTTCAAACACATCAGCTAACAACAACACATCTGATTTTAAATATACATCTGCATAGTCTCCCAAAGTTTTACAGTTGAAGGTATCCCACACTTTATTTGCCCGTTCATAGTCTTCATCAGAAATGAATTCCAGGGTTAAATCATTGTAAAATTTTTCTTTTGCTGGTAGTTGTTTCTCTTCCAGCTTTTCAAATGAACCCACATAGCTATATGGAAAAACACCTTTTCGTCTGATTAACTTAAACTCGTCATCATCTGGAAAGCACTTTCTTGTTTCGATACACTGGTGATGTTCTAAGTTTTTACTCAGTTTATCGAGGGACTTGGCTAAAAAGCGAAACGAGTCAACAAACTTTAGCTTCAAATATGTGTCTGGTACTTTTGGATCTGAAGATTTTTCAACCAGAATTGATTTGGAGAATGAGATGTATTTCTCCTTGGTTTGCGCTATCACAGAAACACTTTCCTTTTTAGATGTTAGCTTCGACAGAAAGAGGTGTCCATCATAATTACTGAGGCAGTGGAAGAAAACTGGTATGAACTTTGGCACTTTGTAGTTTAAATTGCATACAGAGTGGGCAGCACCACGAAAATGTCCTGTTAAGTGGCAGTGATCACGAACCTTTACGTCTTCAATCTTGAAAGGTTTTGTGCAGATATGACAGTGAGTAGCATTTCTGTAAGAGGTTTTTTCTTGATCAGAAAGCGGCAGCATGTCTCTAACATTTTTGAGGTGGTTGTTATACAAGTCCAAAGAAATTTTGTCCAATTTTTCAATAAATATTTGTGCAGCATTTGGACCTCGATATGATACGAATCTCGATAACTTGTCATTAAAATTACACTTTACATAGAAAGCGAAAGAGTATGGCTCATGTTCACAAGTTTTCACTGTAAATGATTTATCATCACTAGGTTCATTATGATGGATGGGTTTTAGTAAACTCTCGAAATCGGCATAGATTACGAATGGAACCGATAATTGTCTTTCAAAATTCACAAACTTTAGGATATTTTCAGGAATACTTTCACCATACTTATTGGTCTTCAACTGGGTGGTTGGTATTTTTGTACATATATGATTACAGTCATTTTTCTCATGTTGTTTTAGCTGTTCAACATTCTTAAAGGCCTGTAGACATCCATCACAAATATGTATTCTAGCATCATGTTTAGATTTTTGTTTCGAAACTAATCTTGACATATCTGTTATGAGGCAGTAGTGGTAGTTACCCGCGTTGTCTGATACCAGCAACAAATTAACATGTGTACCTTGTCTGTTTGAAGTGAAATGTAAGGGTCCAACTACCTCTGTCACCATTTTTCCATCTCTGAACTCTGATTCTATACCAAACACGTTCACTGAGATGTTATTCAGTTTTTCAAATTTAGATATATCCTTCAGGCTCATGGGGAATTTCAAACCATTAAAGTTTAGCAGTGTGTTGTAGTGGGGATATGAACTGGTACTCTGAGGATTCCCTTGTGCACGATATATGGCTGCAATAACGGACCAAGCAAAGCAAGCCCTATCATTATTTCTAATATTTAACACGGCTTGTCTCCATTCAATGGATTTGGGAAGCTTAATATATGATGAGGCTGATAGTGGTGTAAATTTATTGATGTTCACATCCAGAAACATTATTTGTTTTAAAGCCCATCCAGAGTCCCGTTCCTCAAATGAGGAGGCCTGTGAAGTCATCTCTTTCATAAAATCTTCGAAAATCTGCTGAAGATCTGATGACGGGGTTATCACCTTGTTTTTGGTATTAAATGACTTGATATCAGACATTTCCTTTTCGGGTATAACATAAAAACCGAACACTTCGAAATTAACTTTGAGAGCACGATAGTTTTGCAAATATTCGTTGATTCTATCAAACACTTTCTGTTTTACTTCTTCAAAGAAATCATTGTAATCGATATGGGTTCTGGGGCTAGTGAAACGGTAACTGGCTATCCTGTTCTTAAACCCGCTAGAAAGTTTTTCAACTCCGTTTCCGACACTTTTCTCAACTGGTCGATCAATTTTCTTTCTATCTGCCACATTATTGCCCGCACAGTAGGAGTTATGTCGTAGGAGATTGGATGGTTTTGAAAATATTTTTCCACAACGTTCACAGAGTATTGAGTTTGTTGTTGTATTAACATCACTGGAAGATGGTACATCATACTTTTGTTTCTTTGGAGCAGATGTAGAAAGCACATTATCACTTTTTCTTTTTCTATCGCTATGTAGGATAGGACAGTAGTCGCGAATATGTCGCAATAAATTGTATTTGCAAGAAAACAATTTGCCACAATGTTCACAGACCGCTCGAATCGTTTCATTAATATCACTGGAAGATGGTATATCGTACTTTTGTTTCTTTATCGCAGATGTAGAAGGCACATTATCACTTTTTCTTTTTTTATGAAGAACGGGACAGTAGTCACGAATATGTAGCACAAGGCTGCGTTTGTAAGAGAAATCTTTTCCGCAATGTTCACACTTCATTGTAACTGACAAGACTACATACAACATACAAAGCATCTGAGTATTCACTTTATAGTATATGAGAGGGGCGGGGCTAATCCTGATTTTAACTAATTAAATGGCTGCTTCTTCCGATGTTAGCCGACTTCACCCGAACTCATATTTCTAGCTATTGCATCATACTCTGAAACCGGATACTGTCTAGACGCCAGGTGTTAGATGAGTCACACCAACTTGCCTCCACAAATTATTGAAACCAGATATTCATATTTTATATTTAGATATTACATCATGATTAGATATGTGAGGAAGGGCTGCATATTAGTACTGTTCATATATTTGATGATAGATGACTGGTGTGGTATATTATTACTATGTATATTACTTCTTATAGGATTAAATATTGAAAACAGAAGCATAACATTCATATGTATTAATAATAAATGTTGCTGATACTGTTGAGTAAAATAAAACATGTGGAATATATTAGTCTGCTCTGTACCTTAAAGATCATTCAAACAATTTTAGACCTGTCTGTTTGTAGCGTTTGTAACCTCTTGACACGTGTTTCAACTCCTGGGAGCTACGGGTAGCTCCCCTCTTATCCCCTTATCAACAAGTCAGTTTTTTAGTTATTACACCATGCTCACGAGTATATTACTACTGTTTATATTATGATATATTTGATTCTAGATGACTTGTGTGGGGAATAAGTGGTATATTATTACTATGTATATTGCTTCTTATAGAGAATAGGAGGATTAGATATTATTTAAACAGAAGCATGTCATTAATATGTATTATCACTTAATATTTTTTTTATTGCTGACGCGGAGTATTAAATTAATTTTTATCGGCGTCAGCTTTTTTTAAAATACCGTCGCCAGATATTTTTAAATCTTGCATCATGCTCTGAAACAGGATACTGTCTAGCCGTCAGGTGTTTTATTTGCAGATTGTGAGAACTACTTCTAACGGCTATTCCCACATTTTTTATCGCCGTCAGCTTTTTCAAAATACCGTCGTCAGATATTTTTAAATATTGCATCATACTATGAAACCGGATGATCTCTAGACGTCAGGTGTTTTATTTTCAGATTGTGAAAACTACATGTAACGGCTATTCCCACAATTTTTTCTCGCCGTCAGCTGTTTCAAAATACCGTCGTCAGATATTTTTTAAATATTGCATCATACTATGAAACCGGATGCTGTCTAGACGCCAGGTGTTCGATGAGTCATACTTTACATGGTATAGCATAGCATAGCATATTCCTCATTCCTCATTCGGCTCCGATGCTCTGTCATTTCCCTCCTACTCTAAAGCATTAATTTCACGATCACCTCTGGCTAATCTCTTGGATAATTTTGTACCCGGTCCACAGAAACGATAACCTGGTATATGAGCTTCAAACGGTAACTTATTAATCAAAGAGTTTAGAGCCATGTTACCCCTACGGTGCCCTGAAGACGACTGAAGGGTGTAATCTTCGAGAGGTCTATTTATAGGTGATTATCCGGGATACCTGAGACATCAGATATATCCAGTGCAACCGCTCGAACCGGTATCCGAGAACCGGTCGAACCGCTAAAACCGGTATCAGAGTACCGCTCGAGAACCGGTCTAACCGCTCAAACCGGTATCACAGAACCGCTCGAAAACCGGTCGAACCGCTCAAACCGGTATCGCAGAACCGCTCGAAAACCGCTTTAAACCGCTCTAACCGGTTTGAGCGGTTTAAAAAGCGGTTTAAAGCGGTTTTCGAGCGGTTTTTCGTGAGCGGTTTTAGCGGTTCGAGCGGTTCTCAGATACCGGTTTGACCGGTTTTAAAAAACCGCTCTGTATCCACCAAACGTATCCAGTAATGTGTACCAGTTCCATTAAACTGATTGAGAGGTATAAATACAGCACATCTATCCGTCTCTGTTACAGTATCAAGATGAAGTTTGTAAGAGCAGGAGAGGGTTTGAAAATTGAAAATATTGATTTCCATGACGCTAGTGCTAAAGAGGAACATCGTCACGGCTCATTATTACCAACCACTATAAGATGTATTATTTGTGGTCCCACGAACTGCGGCAAAACAAACATAATGATAGGCCTGCTGACTCATCCTAATGGTTTACGTTTCATGAATGTTAATGTATATTCAAAGTCTTTGTATCAGCCGAAATACGAGTATCTGAGAAAAGTGCTTGACTCACTCGTGGGATACTATCAGTTCAAGGATAGCGATAAAGTAATACCGCCTGCCAACGCTAAAACAAATTCAGTATTTATTTTCGATGATGTGGCTTGCGATAACCAGAGCCCGATACGTGAATACTTCAGCATGAGAAGACATAAACAAGTTGATAGTTTCTATCTCTGTCAGACTTACAGTCACATTCCTAAGCATTTAATCAGAGATAACGCTAACCTATTGATTTTATTCAAGCAAGATGACATGAATCTCAGACATGTTTATTCAGATCACGTCAACACCGATATGAATTTTAATACATTCAAGTTCATGTGCTCTCAGTGCTGGAAAGACAGATATGGGTTCTTAGTGATAGACAAGGACAGTGATATTACAGACGACCGTTATAGAAAGGGGTTCGATGAATATAATTATATGCCTGTGAATTGAACAGTTACCTGTCAGTTGTCAATTAGCCGTTTGTGCTTAACGTCCGCAAAATACACCTCTAGTTTTTTACTATGAACTCTGATAATAAAACCACTAGTAAAATTATCGAGGCTCGAAAATCAATCAAACGCAAGTTGGAGGCTCTTAAGCGGAAAGATCTGTTTATAGAAAAGTCCTTTGCACCTATTACGACACCTCTGCGTTCGATAGCTAAACGTATTAATCGAAAAGTAAATGATGACAATGATGATGATGATTTCGTTGATAAAAAGAGAAATGTAAAATTTGAGCGAAAAATCAAACCAAAAGATGAGCTCGGGGTGATTAAATAGGGTGAAAACGATACTTTCTCCAATAATGACTATGATAATGATAATTATGATAATGATTCTAATATTAGTGAGAGTCCTGATGAAGCTGATGCTTATTTATCTAAATTTAGTGAATTACCTAAAACATATATCGAGGGATTGATACATGACACTAAAAACAAATATGATTTAAAATATGGGGTTAGGTATAACCCTGATGAGGACAAGTTCTATGTGGGGAATTCCTCAATCCAATTTAACGGTAATAATTTGATAATAAATGATGAGTACAAAGGTACCACGGGTTTCTATGAATTATTATTTAAAAAATATTCTCGCAATTATAATGAAGATGATAAAAAGAATTATATTGATATAGTAAAAAGTACCAGTGCTCATAAGAAAATGTACAATCCAGATAATCAAGTTTCCGGTAATAGGAGCTGGAAATATAAATATATAATTAAACACATTGCTCGAGGTCCTCGAGTTAAATATTCTCATGGGAACGTGGGTCGCGGTATGATGATGCAAGTCAATAATAATGCTATCGATTACATGTACTGGGATGACCCAAATGAACTTGTTGATCGGCTTAGGCTTTTAATAGCTTCTCAGAATGCAGGAAATACAAATCATACGAATGAGATTAACAGTATTATAGAGGAACTCATCGAGGCTAAAATAATCGAACCACGTGATTAATTGTTTAGTCTAGATACGTCCGATTAAGTGTAAACATGTCTGCTGTAAAGAAAGATATCGTGAATGAACTTCACAAATCAGCTCGTATTAATTTCAATAGAAGAAAAGTTGTCATTAGGGCTTTAGATGAATTATTTCAAGCTGATTTAGTAGAAATGATTCCATACGCTAGTTTAAATAAAAATTATCGATATATTCTCGTGGTGATTGATACCTTCTCAAAGTACGTGTGGGCGGAGCCTCTTAAGGATAAATCAGGGGAGGCGGTTACGAGTGCTATGGAAAGGATTCTAAATAAAGATAGACGTATCCCTGTACACTTACAAACTGATATGGGACGTGAATTTTACAACCTCAAATTTTAACAATTAATAAAAAAATATAATATTAATCACTACTCTGCATATAGCATTAAAAAATGCTCGATTGCTGAGCGTGTAAATAGAACATTAAAGAATATGTTATATAAGTAGTTCAGTCTTAACGGTACTTTTCGATGGCATGATTTACTGCAAAATATTGTGGAAAAATATAATAATCGTAAAGTAAAGTCATAAATCGTAAAGTAAAATAATCATAAAAGGTGGCTTCTACACTGAAGAGCTACAGAAAGTCAAACATCCAGATGTATATCTCGTGGAAAAGGTGTTGAGAAGGAAGGGGGACAAGGTTTTCGTAAAATGGCTTGGATTTGACAGTTCTCACAACAGTTGGATTGATAAAAGTCATATTGCTTAATATATTTTATAAGTACTATTATGTATTATACTTATTATTAATATAGCACTGTAATTATTTTGTTTAATAAAAATATTATATATCTGAAATTTGTTTTTTAATTATTTTTTATATTAATTAATTGGGAATAAGGGTAAAGAAATAAAGAAGATTATTTAATAATTATTTTATTTTATCATATCATATATAAAAACATATTGGTTTATAAGAAGAGGTTATTTTTCTGAAATTAATTTACATTTATGTATAAGTATGGGTTCCAATATTGAATTAAAATTTAATATTTTACACTTAAACCGAGCTCGATCTACAGCAGCTTGCATCCAGCAACTTCCATTTCTAGCAGTTCGGTGAGCATAAGTCCAATGGTTTATATAATGGACTCTAACCTGTTCATTGAAACTAATTTTTTTTCTTCAAGCTTGAACTGGATCCATCACAGATGTTAACATTCTGTATTTTTCTTAATACTTCAATATACTGAAGATCTTGCTTTAACTTTTGTATATTTAAAATAAATTTATTTAACCTCTTCATATAACATGTGGTAGAATCCATAATATTATTCACTCTACGAATTCTAGATTAGTAGTGGTTCCTACAGCGTCCTTGCTAACCAGATATATCGGTTTCTCCAGAATAATCTTCTTTATTTCCAAAATATCAGCCTCGGAAATTATTCTTATATATCTTTCAGGTAAACTTACTTTACCCTCATCCAGTGTAACTACTACTCTTGGGCCAAACTGGCTTTGACAAATTTCAATACCTTCAATTTTATACTTTTTATCTACTTCCATATAGTAGATTTTAATAAATGGTTTTACAAAAGCTTCTTTATTGATTTTATTAAATGCCATTGTAATTTGTTTGATGTTCACTCTTCGAAATTTATAAGTGGAATGATTACCAGACGGACTGATCTCTTATTTTATAACGTCTGGCACAGCTTACTATGCGTACTTTCTCACACATTTAGCAGCGTATGTGACTACATCACTGTTTATTCACAGAAATAAAAAATGTTTATCTAAAGAAATGCGCAATATGCTTTAAAATAATATGAGTAATCATTGACGGAAATTAGTATATTTATTTATATCAACAAAATTTCCTTTGTACCAATGCCGACAGAGGACAATGCCGACATTTATGTATTAATTTATTACTGTATTTAGAATATGACATTCGATTGAAACCGCTATTCTAGGTAGTTAAATTCAATAATGATAAATATTACGCAATATGTTTTTCGTCGGATGCGTAATGCCTGTCTCGACAATTTTGATATAGGTACCTATATGCTAAACGTTTATTCCTCGCACACATACAAACATCAAGCGACCAATTTTTTCACATAAATCAAAGTACACCATCCCCCTACAGCTCCCCGAAGACCTACATTTATTATTTATCAATTCCACCAATCAGCTTTATTTTTTTTACATACTTTTCCAATATTAAATTACATCAATCATATTAATATCTTAATTACATATCATAAATCACCACCCGAAATCAACTCGAGAAGCACACACTTTATTCTTAATTATAAATAATATTTTTAATTATTCATTATTACCTAACAACTGCTAGACGCCATCTTTATTCTTCAGCGCGCGCACACAACACCCACCCTCCTTCACCCTCACCACCCTCGGGAAGCACCATCACACATTCGTTATCATAACAATCATAATTACTATTTTATACTATCATTAATTACTATTTTAATTACCATACATCAACCACCACCCTACAAATCCTTCTACACCCTCCGGACATTGACCAACACACTTCTTCACCACCATTCCAAGAACTCTTCGGCACCCTCAACGCACCCCCATCATCTTTGGTCACTTCTTGATGGACACTAGCCATCCAGCATCAGGTGTGGATTAGAACTCTCGTATGATAACAACTTCTTTTAATTTTTTCAATTAATTTATTGTTAATACCCTTCGCCATATGTTGTATTCATCGACTAATTTTGTTATTGGACAAAGGCACTTTTAAAAGCAGCTTCCCAGCAGACTCACTAATTATGATGTTGACCATATCTATAGCAGCCGGTAAAATAAATTATTCTGTGACGGTATGAGGTGTCTCATAATTGCCGGACTCAGTATATAGTTATTCACCCCAAGAACGTGGGAATAGCTACTGATAACCACCAGCGGCTGACCCTGATAATCGGAGCCAGGGAACTCGACTGGATTTTAACAAAAAAAAAAAGTAATAATAATAATAATAATAATAATAATAATAATAATAATAATAATAATAATAATAATAATACTAATAATAATAATAATACTAATAATAATAATAATAATACTAATAATAATAATAATAATAATAATAATAATAATAATAATAATAATAATAATAATAGTAGTTTTTTGTGTGCTTATCCGAAAGGCTGACCTTTGCCTTTTTAAGGTCAGCGAGGCTTAAGTCGGAGACCGAGGGATTCATAATGGCTTGCCAGGATGGTGTATTTAACACCCTCGTCTATGGAAGCCGTGTCATGGGTATGGAGGTCTCTGATGTCAACTCCAGGGCCTGCTATAGGGCGCCGGAGACAATTATGCATCTGCTCTCCGCTTGTTCGGCATGTGCAGTCTCGGCCTATATCCATAGACACAATGCGGCTTTACGAGTGCTGTATTACTTTCTACGGCACTCGTACGAGATAGACGAAACACCAGTGCTGCCATACGCTCCGCGGAATATTGAGTCCGTTGTGGGGAGTGAGAAGTGCTGAATTTATTGGAACTACTCATTTCCCACGTTCAGGCAGATTCGAGCCAATAAGCCTGATGTAATCCTCTTGGACCACCAGCCCAAGACAATGTTTGTCATCGAGTTCTCGGCTCCATCAACGTTGTCTTGAAAGAGGAGGAGAAACGGACGAAATATCGAGACCTTCTCTGCGAACTCCGCAGACTCCATCCAGAACATACTGTGAAGCTTGTGGCACTCATAATAGGAGCTCTCGGCAAATAGCAAGCAAGAGATACACTGCTTTCGGAACTGAAGATCATACCGGCATGCCGAAATTCGGCAGATCTTCTAGCCGGAAGAATGCAGAAGGCGGTCATTCTGGGCTCATTACGTCTACTTAGGGCATACGATTCCCGGACTCAGTAGTTACTCACCCCACGGACGTGGAGAGTAGCTACTGATTACCAGTAGCGGCCGACCCTGAGAATCGGAGCCAGGAACAACAAAAAAAAAAAAAAAAGATAATAATAATAATAATAATAATAATAATAATAATAATATACAGGGTATAGTCTGGGTACAAGTCTGGGCTATATGCATGCGGTGCTACCTGCGTACATGTAAGGTTAAATACTGAGTCATCGCACGATGTTCCAGAAACTCCGTTCACGACAACTTTTAATCTTCATGGCATTCAGCCCTCAGCAAGGGTAGCGTTACTGATAAAATAGAGGTTATCGACCTAACCTTCTTCAGATCTGTCGTGTTCTGTGTATAGTTACAAGCAGATGCACTTCGAGTAGAATGTGGTTTTTCACTACTCAAGCAAAATGTTCTGCATCGTTCTGAAACACGCAAGGACGAGATTGAAAAAGCGACCTCATGAGGGTTACTGCTTCCTACACCAATTTTCTCAAAGTCATTGGTTAGAAGATGTACCTCTTGGCTAAATTACAACATTAATATCCAACAATTCCTATACATGATCTAGCTTATTTATACATGGTGTAGCGAATGTGAGAAAACAAGTAGTTTATAATGAAAAGAAAACAGTCAAATGTAATTACATTTAATTTCTTAAACTGATTTTATTTTTGTAACTAATTGTATAAGTAGTAATTTTTACGAAAAACGCTTGGTAACTAAATGCAATTATCAAATTTGTATGTTTAGATTGAACTTATATATTTATTAAGTAAATATCTCCAACATTTTTAACCGTAACCCAATAAGGCAGTCCATGGTGTTCTTTCTACTTTTCAAACAGTAACTGCTTGAGAATCTTGTTAATGCAAAACATCAAGTGAAAGTTCTTCTTACAAATCGCGGCGACTGTCAAATTTTATAAAATGCTAAATATCTTCTTAACAGCTGGGTTGGGGTATAGGGTGTTTCATTTAAAATAAGAGGGTTGAACGTATAACCCCAATATATTTAATTAATGCAAACAAAAACACAAATGACTCCTGCTAATTTGCTCTTCTATTTCAAGAAACAGCAAGAGTTATAGAAAGAATATTCGCTTAGATCTATATAAATCTACCTGTAAATTTAATTATATGATGAAACTATAATATACTTAATACAACATAAAAACTGCTATTGCACTCTCGCCATTTTTTCTTTATCTTCGCTATACTAAAAAGAACCAAAACTCTGAAACATGGATGATGTCTGTAACTATGTCGTCCTTTTATTTGAGGATTATATCACTACGAATACTTATTGTTTAAATTTTTATATTAACTTAAGAAATATTTATATTAGGGCTGAATCACATTCAGGTAGATACATACAGTTGTTATTGTTTTTTATAATGCAAGTGATCTTTTGTTTTTTATCCTTTCCTTTCCTGTAGCCGTTCTTGAGCTCTTTTACTTGATTTATTTATTGGAACAAGAAGTTATCTACGACCGCAATATACTAAAATTTTCAGAAGTGGCTCGCCAAACTGTTGGGAAATATCGCGCTTGCACCTATAAGCCAAAATCTGTTCAAAGCACTGAGCATCCGGATGACGTCACTGCGACGTCGTTATCGATCCTTCTGGACCGCGTGTATCGCAGAAAGCTCTGCAAAGCTCGCGAATACGTTACGCGGATTTCGGTGCCGTGCTCTAACAACATTCACTGAAATTCTACTATCAACAAATCACTGTTGTGTTGACAAGAAAAATGATAGTCTCAAATAAATATTGTGTGTATGTATTTGTTTAAAGGTAAAATACTAGGTGCATTGATTATAGTAAAAAAGAACCTCGCTGTTCTGTTGCGGTAAGTGACATTTAGATATATTAATTGTGCCCTTATTACGAACATCATACAATTCAGTGTCCTTTATCTTAATAAAATGTGGGATGATCTAAGTCGGCTGATTAATATTGTTTAATGCCCTTATATTAAACTTTATTAGACGAGTAAATTTATATCTGCAATGCGAAATTTGGGATTTTGTTCATGGGGCTTTTGTCTATGGGGCTTTTTAATTTTGGAGGAAATATAAAATGTTAGTGTAAAAATAACGTATAAGTATATAATGAATAATGACTAATAGTGTGGATGATGTAGGTATACCTATAAAAGTGCATCTTAAAATAAATATTTTTAACATACAAAGCATAATGGATAATTTTTTTGAAATATATTTGTTAAAAAATTTAATATATTTTATCTCTCTCTCTTCTGATTGACAAAATCGTAGGCTAGTTATTTAACATAAAAGTACTGAGAAGGAAGCGACAATAAAATAATGAAGTAGGCCGGAATAGAATAAAAAGTTTAAGTACTCGCAACATATTGGGAAAAAATCGTAGCACAAGTATGAAGAACAATTAATTAGTATGGACAATTTCTATAATTGCGTATAAAAACTGCTCACAATTTTTAATTATACTTATGTACAGGGTGTTTACTTATATTTTTAACTAAAATTAACTAAAATGGACATCATTTCGCACAATTCTGTAATTTTTTGTTTTTACGTTAATTTTTCTGTTTGTTAGAGTGTCTGTTCTTCAAAAAACATTAAATAAAATTGTTTTTGCTACTATTATACCTAGTTGAATATTTTTCAATATTAAATATCCCGAAAATGCTTAGAAATAATTTATTAAAATTATATAATTTTAAAAACAGAAGAAGAAGGTCTTTCCAAATTTATGATTTCCTTTTCCTATAATATACAGTATGTTCTATTTAAAGAAAAACATCTCTTCTCAGGTCCCCAATTGTGTTTCTAATACCATAATCTTCAAAATACCTAAAATCCGTATGAACAACGTTTTTTTTTATAAAATATACGTGAATATTTTATACCTACCATATTACAAATTGTAAATAATAGTTTTACAGTTGGGATTGTCGACACAAATTGTTGCCGTCATAATTTTTGTGACAATTTTATTAAATCTGTACAATAATTAACGATTTAACTTTTTAATGTAATATGGATAATGAGTGAACCCGTAGAGGTAGAATTTTGAAAATTTGCATGAGGGGCGAATTGATGATGCTGGTTGATTCTTCAAAAATATGTTTGACTTCCTGTCACTGCTGGTTATATCAAAAGTCGATGCCAACTTTCTTATTTGAAATGGAATTCTACATTTTTTATTGTATTTCTGAATTTCTTGATAAATTTAAGACTCATTTAATTTTGCATTCTTTATACATAAAATCCAACATTTTTTACATATTTTTTTTTTTACAGTATATTAAATTAAAAACATCACATAAATTAGACAACTCCCAAATCTAAAGCCAAAGGCTGCCCAGAATGGAAATGATTCCATTCATATCGATTTCTCTAAAAAATAATGGAATTACGTGCAAATTTCCTCTAAAGTCAACTCTTTTTGAGTTACTGGCAAAAACTGTTTTTTTTTTGTGTATTGATAAGTAAATTGATATCTTATTTTGAATCTCGTATTATCTAGTTAAACTTGAGAAATATCGCGTCTAATAGGTTTGAATAATGAAGATATCTTCAATTTAACAATAATTTATGGTTAATGTGATGAAGTTGTTAAAAAAGCATGCGAAACGTTTTCTGTGATACCATGACGCTTTTGATTAATAATTGTAACTAGCTAATATCGTATTTGCTTATAAATACAAAAAAAAAAAATGTTTTTTGCCAATAACCCAAAAAGAGCATCTGTATCCATTTTTCTTTCTAACGGTAAAGTTGATATATTTCATTTTAGACTGAGAAATCTCAAGTCCGCTCTTATATGCTCATTATATAATTTGATGATTTTCTCCAGAATACAATAGTGTTTTGTCGTCGGCAAATGGATATACTCTACCATCCACAAAGATCGTTTATGTGTATACAGATATTCAAATATATATAAATTATATTGATTTATTAACTATTGACGTATGAATGTATGTTTGTTTTAATTTTTTTTATAATTTAATATATAAATGGATTTAATTGACATATATTTACTAAGTACTGATATCATATTATGTTTATATTTTATATTTACCTTTCATATTCTTATGCTCTTTGGTGGGGACTCTATGTTGAGAACTTGTTTTATGAGAACTCTCTCCTGAGGTAATAGTTTCTTCTTTAATAAAAGTGGTTTTGATAATTAGTATATATTGACTATTTAGTATTTTCTCATTTTTCTTTTGTTTAAGGAAACTTTTATATATTTATATAAGCACATATTTTCTGCCGAATGTGATTTGCTGCCTTGTGCCTTGAAGTCTGTTCACAGTTTATAAAGAGATTATTCTGTTACTCTGGTTTATAAATGGACTCATCCACACTTTGTCACTATTTAAATTGTTTATTTTTATTTTCACTGGGTTTTCAATTGTTCACTTATCACTAATCATTAAACGTAAGTTTTTCAGCACCTTACACTATTCTTACTACTAAACTTTGACAATATTATATTTTAAGAAGATCGCTCCAACAATTTGTGTCTTCTATCATTTCAATCCAAACAACTCTCTGCAACTACTAATAAATGTTTTCAATTTTCTGAATTTAATTAGGTAATATGGTTAGTTTATAATAAAAATTGTTCCTATTTTATTTTCATTTAATTTAAAAGGATAAATCTTCAAATTATATTGATATCCTGGTATTATTTCTTTCAAAATCTCTAATTTAAAATTCAATAAGCCTACTATGATTAATTTTGTTGTTTAATATTTTTCGTACAGTTTCAATTCAATTTATTTTATCACATTCATGGTTAATTCATAATTCACTATTTTGATATTATTTATTTAAACTATACTTCAAATTCTTGAATTTAGTATTTATTTAACCACATTATTACTATTATTATAATCAAACCTCACTTTTATTAGTTATAAGTGAAGCCTCTTCCTCTAGTTTTTAACTCATGCACATTTTATCTTATGAGAAGTTCTAATCATATTGTTAATTCTTCACCACATCATAAATTTGCTTCAAATGTTTTGTGAGATGGGCAAAAGCAAATGTTCAAAAAATTAAGAACCACCTAAAACTGGCGCTTTCGCCATAAATGGTAAACTACACTCGTCATTTTATTAAATGAACCAGGTGTAGCACTGAGTGGGCCTTTATATCCAAGACGTCAAATATCCGTATTTTTTTAATTTCTGGGAGAAATGTTTATTTGTTTATTGGTACCTACATTGTTCAATAGGAAAACGTAATTACAGGACAAGAAATTATAAGTAATTTACACATACATGGGTATAACAAAGTACAAAATTATTTTAAACTTGTATCAAGGTAAATGCGATAACTATACCTATAAATATATACACACACATACACATACATATATAAAAAGAAAATGAAGCTAATTTGATCACATATCATGTAAAGGGGAGTACTAAGTAAATTGGTACGTGGAGTACTTAAATAAAACAAATCTGAAGATTGATTATGAAGTAAAGGTGCATGGAATTTTAATATTTTTAATATTTTAGGGCAATCAATTTCTTTATTTTAGTAATTTATATAAAAACGATATTTTCTTCTGTTCCAAATCAGTTCTCTTAAACGTGCTAAACAAGTTGGTGTTAAGGAAAACCCCGAAGAAGATATACTCCCACTTCTTTTAGGTGTACCTACAAATTTTAAAAATCTTCTCTGAATACCAACAATATCATGTTTGTATAGATTACACAGCTGGATTACGAAGATTTCGTACGAAAATCAGTTTGAGAGCAGGGCCCTGTCAAATGAAAGCGTACCGTAATTTGATTAGCAAATTTGAAAGATCAGAGTCTGTAATTGACCTACCGAGATCAGGAACACCAAGGATTAGTGAAGTCCAAGTTGTAGAAGCTCTTCCAAAAAATCAAAATATAGCCCAACACTAATCTGTTAGCAATCAGTAGTGTGAATTTCATATCAAAACGATTGCAAATGCCATACACCACGGGTTGGAAAATTTAGGCAAAATCATAAAAATGTATCCCTATAAAGTTAAACTGCTGTTTGAATTAAATGGTAAATGAAATGGCAAAATCATAAAAATGTATCCCTATAAAGTTAAACTGCTGTTTGAATTAAATGGTCAGGTATGATTTTTCTTTACAAATATTGGGTCAGATGGAAATTGAATCCGAATAGTTATCCCGTATTTTATGGAGAGATGAGGTCCATTCCTCTCTAAATGGTGAAGTCTACTCAAAACTGTCGAATATGGTCAACAGATAATCCACAGGAAATCGTTCAGTAAGGTCTTCATGACAAGAAAGTCACCGTTTGGTGCGGTTTCACATTTAATTTTATCATTGGACCATACTTTTTTGAGGAGACACAGAATGGAGAGACCGTATCTGTAACTTGTGAACGCTAGCTGCATATGTTACGAGATTATGCCATAACACGGGTACAAAAGGAGCACAAAGGAATTGCAGACATGATTTTTATGTAGGATGGAGCATCCCCACATATTTACCGACCAGTTAAAGAATTTTTAACTGATGTTTTTCAAAATCGTTTTATAAGCAGGCATTATTGTAAATTCATGGCCTCCAAGTTCGCCTGATCCTAACCCTGCGGATTACTGGCTGTGGGGTTATTTAAAAAATTTAGTGTTAGAACACGACCAACAACGTTGAAAAGACTACTAGAAATGAGAGAAAATTGCTGTCGCGATTTTCGTTCCCATTTCTAGCTCTGCCGTGGGTCTAGGCCTGCGGCCTGGTGTCACCCTTTGGGTGACAAATGGATCTAAAATAATGTTATTTTTAAGAAAATACATATTAAAGAGATTTTGTATCTGGAATGATGATGTAATTATACTAAACGATTTTTCTTAATATTTTGATTAATTTTAAGGGTACTCTATTCCTGATGGTAAAACATCATAATTTTTTAAGTACTGAAAGTAGAATTTATTTTTAAGTAAACATTATTATCAATTTTATCAATGGGACCAAAAATATTTGGTCCCATATTTATGGGATATTTACTTTTGTAAGCTAAAATGATGAATTTAATAGACTGCCTTAATGAACGAATTAATTCCAAACTTTACGTGCAGAACAGAAAGAATATAAAAGCTACGGATAATGAAACAAAATAACTAAATAGTAATACTAATAAATAATTGGAATTAAAAAGTAAAAAAAAAAGTTTGCCTCCAGCGTGACTCGAATTCGCGAAATCAGCATTAAGAAGTTTTGAATCCTACGACTTTCCCTTTGCGCTACCACGCCTGTTGTTAAATGCTTACCTTGAGACATTTAAGTATGTAAACTGTACGTGTCAACCTGAAAAAATAATTTTTACTGATTTTCTAATTGGAAAAGCATTTCGCTTTAGTATTTTCGTAATCAGAAGTGTTTGGCAATCAACACTATCGATTCCGTTAGCAATATTTCTCGTAGGAAAATCTGAAGTTTAATTAATTTGACAGTTTTCGTGGGAGGTGATTGTCTCGTTAGTGCAATCTCACATCGGTAGATAAAATGAGAAAGAAGTTGAGACGGACGCGACTCGAGATTTTCGAAGGCGAAATAGACGTAGAAGGAGTCGACGTACGGTCTCGAAAAAAAAAATCTCAAAGGATTAGAGAAAGAACGGAACTTTCGAGTGAAGCGGTTCCCAAAGCCGTAAAATTAGAAAAAGGAGCTAGGGAGTCCCGCGAAAAGTCGGCATTTCGGCGGGCGTGACGGGACCATTAGGCGCGAGGACAAACGCTGATGCTAGCCGCATCTCTCTCCGAACGGCGATCGACGAAAATTTTGCAGAAGTTTTTTGAAAAGGCGTTTAAATTGGGAAAACGCTCGGAGGAAATAGCTTTGAAACTTTGTGGATTCGGCGACGGAATTTAGAGCGAGACATCAGAATCGACGGATTTTAATATATATGGATTAGGGAGTAAATTGCTGTAATTCAACCAGAAATGCTGAATAACGCTGTGTACAATTTGGTGGAACGATTGGTGATTGTACAGCAGCAAAATGAACATATCGAACATTTGCGTTAACCACCGTTGGGCATATGAAATCCCATTGTTTAAGCAATTAAATTTCTTTCAGATCCTGTTATTAACATAATTTGTTAAAAATATATAATAAGCTGAAATATATCGCTTACTTTATGATAACCTTGTATATTGTCTATAGATAGGATAATATCTAGAGGAGGATGATACAGGTTCAGTTAAAAAATCTTATGTCTTTGTAAAAGAGACAGGAATACGACTCTCAAAGTGAGATCTAATATGTGATTAGCGGATTTAGAACCTTATTATATTGATGAACATCAAGAAGTTTACAAAGTTGCGTTGTCTAATATAAAAGCTAGTAAAAGAGGAATTATTGAGATAATTATTGCATTCTAGAATATTGAAATATCCTAAAGTAAATAGGTTATCATTATCAATAAAATTAAAATTATATTATTGTATTTGTTATTGAAATACCTACAGGACCACAAAATAATATCCGGAGTGTTCCATTTAAGAAACCAAAGTAGCATATGATTTAAGATATATCCGATGCTCATTTGTTTTGTTTGTAACCTCTGTTCAAAAATTCAGATACATTGCTAAAATATTTGTATTTAATTTTTTTTTATACGGGGCCAAATAAAAAAGATAAAGGGTGTCCATTTATAATGATTAACCCTGTACTTTAGAAAACTTACTTAAAAGTAATAAGTATTAGTAATATGCCTCATTTTACTTTTAGAGACCTGTTTGTACATAACAAATTTAAAATGATTCAGTTATATGAGACAACTTAGAGAGAGAATTTCTCGTATGACAGCTAATGATGAATGAAGGCTGCGAAAGTTCGACTCACGGTTACTGCTGTATTTACTATTAAATATCACATATGATGTGATGATAATGATCCAACAATGTTCAGAAATTAAGTGAGTAGGTTCATTAACTATTTCAAGGTATATTATAAACGAATTTAAGAATCATGAACACATTTTAGATAGGTAATCGAAAGAAATGTAACTCCTGTAACACATGGTATATTTTATTCTATTGTTTTTAGTTTTATAAACTTTTATGTAGGTGTGACATTTCATCGTATGGCAATCATGTCACAAATATATTGCGTATCATTCATTCCGCTATGTGGAATTTCAATTTTTTTACCAGTAATTTGTAACTCGCAACCTTGGAAATTTTCAGATACTGATTTACCATAGAATCAGACAATACATGACCGTTCGTGTCCGCGAAAATCCTCATGTCTCTCAATACCCCTCTCATACCCTATCCCTAATACCGATTTCAAGTGAATTCAGGCTATAAGCGACAATATTCGACTTATATACAAGGCGTCCCAAGATAATGTGACACATTTTAATGGCTTAACTTCAACGCAAAAAGAGATAACGGCGAGCTGTTTTGACTGGTGCTCTTAATTTTACAAAAAGTTTTTTTTTTATTGGTACTAGTTTATTTTACTTTTATAGGTACTTGAAAAAAAATTGTCACTTTTTAATTCAAAATTGTGATAATTTTTTAAATGGTACACCCTGTAGATTATATTATTATTACTATTCGATAGATACATTTTTTTCTATTTTCAAAAATGTATAGTTTGATAGAGTTATACCAAAAAATAAAGGAATTATTTCAATTTACACACCAGCCTTTTTCAATAGACCATAACTTTTTTGGAAGATCGCATTTTCTTTTTTTTTTTACATTGTCAGTACAGAATAACGGTATGCATCAACCAAAGCTATTACTAAGAAAAGAACTAATTTAATACAAATTTATACAAATTACATTACATCATAAATTACCAAGTTATTGAAACAAAAACACCAATTAAGAGGAATTCAGTTTTAATATACACACATATTTATTGTAAATCTTTAATGTTTGAGGTTAAATTGCTGAATGTGCACACTGTTTTCTTCAATACACCTTTGCAATCTAACCTACATGTTGTTGAAGGCAAGTTCTAACATTTCCGGTGTTATGGTCTGAAAAAGATTAGTTATGTTATGTTTTAGTTGTTATATTTTGTACAATAGGACTATAACAACAATCTTTGACGTAACCCCGCATATGAAAAAATCAGGTAGGTACCATTAGTTCGGGAAAATGTGCAGGTTCTATTGGTCCGGCTCTACCTATCTATCCTTTGATACATTTCGTTATTCTGTACTGACAATGTAAAAAAAAAAATATGATCTTCCAAAAAAATGATGGTCTATTGAAAAGGGTTGGTGGGTAAATTCAAATAACTCCTTTATTATTTCTTGGTACAACTCTATCAAACTATACATTTTTCAAATGAGGAAAAGTAGCAAGTAGTAAAAGCATAATAATAAAATAGTTAAATACATTTCTATTGAGTAATTAATTAAAAAGGATGTAAGAGGTCCAATTACAAATGCATGTGGTTCAATGAACTGTAGAGTTATTTGCATCCCTCTCTAAATTTATAGAACAGATATTGAACCTCCACCACTCCCAATATGATTTTCGAAGTATAAGCAAATAATTTGTATACAAGGAAAAATTGGGGATGGTGGAGAGGCAGTCTTGATTTTGACTCTAAAGGGAGTCGGTATTCAGTCAGTACTCTGTAGCAGCCCCTCCTAGAAATAATGACCTGTTGGTAAGTTTTATTTTATTGTTATTTCGTATGTATGGCACTTGGCTACTATATTTATTTGGATGTTCTGAATAAAACTGTTGTTATTGTTCAGTCGCATTATTGACTTGGCAAAAAATTCTCTTACTGCCAAGCGAAGTGCTTTGTTTTATGTTGTCTACCCACGGTCGTGACATATATGATGGAGGCGCCGGTCATCGATCCCGGTACCTCTCGCAATTAATTAAAAACAGAGGTAAGATGTAAGAGATGTAAGAGGTCCAATTACAAATGCATGTGGTTCAATGAATGGTAGAGTTATATGCATCTCCCTCTAAATTGGTAATTAACATATATTGAACCTCCACCATTCCCAATATAATTTTCGAAATGTAAGCAAATAATTTGTATACAAGGACAAATTATACAAGGATAATGTAAAATTCTTATATACAATTAAATAAATAAAGTGTAAACAGAAACCTTTACAAAAAATGTAAACAGAAGTAGGTAGTAGAAAGTCAGAAGGAGCTCGATGAACTTTTATTACATTCTATTAAATTTAACCAAGGACATTCAAAATTGCCATGGATAAATTTACGTAACAATATACAGGAGTTACATCGTGTATCTAAATCTGAAACTTTGAATTTATGAAGTCAGCATGAGGGAGGCCCCTTGCTGGCTATACTTTTTCCTCCTTGGTGTAAATATGTTTTAAGAATTTTCTATGAATTCTTTCAATGCCATTTTTATGAACTGCATAAGGTGGATTCCATTTATGATCGAAGTGTATTCCAACTTTGATCGAATGAATGTACGAATCGGATACCTTGATTTTATTTCTAGCATCATAATTAACTTAGTTAACGGCTGGGTCAGCAGATATCAGAAGATCATATTTCGAAAATAACAAACTCCACCTAAAAACGGATGCAATAAATTAATTCTGCGGACCCTATTTTACTTGAAGCACTAATCTCAGACATGTCGGAAAAAATTGACAAAAAAGTATAATATAAAAAATTATGGATTTTTTAAATTTTCGCATACTTAAATTAGCTACACCCTTCAATACCTACCCAATATTTATTCAATAGAAGACAGAATACGTACAGACTTTTTTACTCACTTGAAAATATTTACTACTCTACTACAAAACAACAATAACTACCTTCATAGTTAAGCACAGAACATGACACTTTGAATAAAATGGTAGGTAGGTATCTAAGGAAATGACTTATACTGATATAAATTTTATCAAAACAATGAATAAACAAAAATATATAGTGTTCTACTCAAAGAAGACTAAGCTTAGTTGATAATAACTGTTTAATTTAAAACAGATTATATATACCTATTCAGTAACTTTCCACTTGTTTCTATTTTCACCGAAATCCTTTCATTTACAACTCCCCCTTATCGAAGCATAAGCATAGATCTATGAACAGTTTAGATGATGGGCTCTTTACAGTGTTATTAAGGTATCTAATTCAATTAATTAAAGTAAATGTTTGTTTAACGAAGAATGGAAATTTTACCTGTTGTGTGAAAAGGTTTCTGACTTGCCAAATTTCTACTGACAAAGTATAATCTTGTGTGTATTATCTACACATTGAGGAAACTATGCAAAGAATATTAAGGTGCAGAATGCTGCGGCTTTAATCCGTTTATATGCATTCCATTATTTTCTTTCATATAAGTTTTCTTAGATGATCCAAGTTGGAGAGTATAATCAGATAATATTTCATACTCTCGCCTAATTAGATATAATATGTATATATTTCTAAAATAAATACATATTAGAAATAAAAAATGCGCCGCATGCGAAAATTTTGTATATTTCAAGGTCAAACCCTTAAATTTATAAATTAGAAATTCGGCGAGCAAAAATATTTGCTTGAAAAAATAACTTTCGTTAGACAAATATCCTCCTTTTTAATACGATTGACGGAAATCTCGACAAAAATTATGTAAAACAATATTTTAATAGGTTATTAATATTTAGATATCAAAAATTTACATATACGTTATCTTAAAAAAGCTGTAAACGGGAATTCAGGAAGCAGGAACATAACTATTTTTAGTTTTTAGATAGCCGTTAATTACAAACGATATGGCACAATCGCAAACTCAAAAAGTATTTTAGTTATTCAATTCATAGATATTAAACGACACATTAAATTATTATGTAGGTAAACAAAATTATATTACAAAATTAAAGAAAAAATTAAATGATTAGCATGTGGCATTTTTTTACATAAAAAATGTCAAAAATAAATTAAAACTACAAAAATAATACTAATAATATGGAGTCATCATAAAGTAAGGGGTATATTTTAAACTTTAAAGTATACCCCTGTACCTAAAGTATATAAGTATACTTTAAAGTCTTATATAATTTTAAGAAATCAGCAAAATACAAGATATAATAGGCCCATTTCTCTCTAAATGGTGGAGTCAATACTCAAAACTGTCGAATTTGGTCAACAAATAATCCACATGAAATCGTTCAGGAAGATCTTCAAAGAAAGTCGCCGTTTGGTGCCATTTCACATCTAATTTTATCATTGGACCATACTTTTTTGCGAAGATAAAGAATGGAGAGAATCTGTAAAAATATTTCTCTAAAAAATTAATATTTAACAAATATATTCATATGGAAAGTTGTTGAATATCTAAGCTTTCTAGCTGTACCTTACCAGTTGTTTAAATATATATAGGGTACTGAAAATTTAGTATCAAGTTTCAGTAACTTCAAGCCAAGAAAAGTAGGTTTTTTTTTTAAATAGAGCACCCTGTCCCTGTATATTATATCATATTATGATGTAGGATATGATGTATGATGTAGACGATTAATAGTAGTATTTTTTATATCGTTCATCCTACATTTTGTTTGAGGTCTACATCTCAACTCGTTCAGAAGTTAAGGTGGGGGGTTACTTTAGAGACGGGATGTATGTTATAAATAACTTGTATGAATTTTATAATAATTTATTGCTTAAATTAAATATGTTTGTTTATTTACCTATCCGGCAAATGAACTGTCGCAGCTAAATTACAATAAAATTTAATTAAAGCCGTTGCGTCGGACACTTGAGCGAAAGAAAGTCCAAAATTATTATCAACAAGAAAACATCAGCGGAAAACATTGGTTGTGACTTTATTTCTACCGATTATCACTTATAATCGCTATATGATATGATAAAGGGTATACTGAAGCTATATGTTAAAAAAACAGAAACTTTTAAAACAATAGATGTAACATGTTAAATGTAGTTTGGACAAGGTTTTCTGATGACTCCAAATTGATTATGCCATTATAAATATGGTTTATTTGGGATGAATTTGAACATCAGCATTCAACTTGAACACTATAATTTAGTCGTTGTGCGATATTAAGAGTGTGTAAGATTATGTAATAATTTTAAGGGTTTCACAATAGTTCAGATATTTCGACTAACTATAAACAGAAATTGTATCACAAGAAATTTTTGCATTAAGTAAGCTCTTAGTAGACTTTATCGCCAGCATATTTTTTTTATAAATTCGTAAATCGAGAACATTGCTGTAAGCACAGAATGTGAAATTTAGTCTCAGAAAGTGTTTTGATGTGGTATGTTTACATTACCACAAAAGCATTAGAAAATTACGCGTATCTTAAACTGGAAAGTGTTCAAAATAACTATTGCAGTGTTATTATTAGAAAAATTTTTAAAGATTAAAAAAAGTATATTAGGGAAACCTGCAGTTACAGACAATGTGTAAGTATATTACTACACAGTAACAATATAATTTTTCAAGGTAAATATAGAAGCAATAACGATATTATCTTACACCCTGACAGCCTTTGGGGGTTTTAGGAGTAAAAATCTTTAAAAAATGTTTGATTTGTAGTACCTACTTCTGTCAGAAACATTCAACGTTTCCCTAGATCTAAAGTAATAATTTGTATTGTATCAATAATTTTACCTGTTATTTAACATTTAGAATTTTATTTTTTTAATAAATGTAGTACTTTCAACTTCTAACTGTTTAGAGAACACTAAAAACTTAAATATTCTAAGCGGTTTTATCTTATTTATTTAGGTTTTATATTTTTCTTATATACATGTTATATAAAATATTACCTATTTACTTTGTGAACTTCAAATAATTTCATTCAGCTTTACATAATATTACGCAACTAAAGTTTTATCTTATTATTCAAATGAAATCCAATAACTTACTTATTGTTATCTCTCCATTCCCAAAGTAACTTAATATAGCTACGAGCTATAAATTATCTTACGGTAGTTATCTTACTTAACCATTCCTAGAAACCAAAATGCGACCTCACCGTCGCTGCTGACAAAGCTTTTATAAAGTTATAAAAGGCAGTAAGATATCGCCCAACAGTTAGTGTAGTTTCATAACCACTCAGAGTGTAGTATCAACTGTTGTAGTTAACTCGCTCGTAATATTATATAATTTCAACAAGACTCCTTTAACAAAAATAAATTTAAAAAAAAATTATTTGTTAAATTTACGATATAACAAATTGAGTGTAGTCGTACGGATTTCACTGACTATTAGAACATGGATTTGCCCCACTAGTGGACATGGAATTCCAATTCCTAAGTGAAATATGAACCAAACCCAACTAAATCAAGAAAAGACAAACTTTAAGAAACAAAGAAATAAACAAATTCAGGAGTCCAGTGCCTACTAGATTAAGGAAACCACTCTCACTAGTTCCCGTTCTCTTGTGCCCGATAGAAATAAACAGATTCAGGAGTTCAGTGCCTTCTAGAACATGGAAATCACCCTCCCTAGTTGCTGTTCTCTTCTGTCCGAAAGAAAAAAGAAACAAACAAGATGCAGGAGTCCAGTGGCTACTAGAACACGAAAGTCACCCTCACTAGTTACCGTTCTCTTGTGCCCGAATTCTTCGACACCATGTCCAGGGTATCCTGCTTCAGAACATGGATCCAGCTCACTGAACGGGAATCCTGAGACAAGGGAGGAATGAAAATAACTTGGTTAGTGCTGAAAGAATTGTCCAATTTTAATTGGATATCTAAATAATTTACATTGCATTACATTACAAACATTATAAAATGCCTAATGCAATGGAAGTTAACGAGGTTGACGAAGCAGTCGTCGAAGCTTACAAAATATCTGAAATATTTTCTATTCTATTAGAATTTGACGGAAATCAGATTTTCCTGCAAAAATTTTTGAACGCTGTAAGATGTGCTTTCGACATGGCAATAGCTAACCAAAAAGTACTTTTAACTCTCCATGTAAAGAACAAGCTTTGTGGCAAAGCTACCGAAGTAGTAAATTCTAGGAACCCATCCACTTGGGATGAAATATAAATTTTACTTGAAACACATTTTGGGGACTCGAGAGACACTCGAGAGACTTAACCTCTCTAATTCAAGATCTTCAAAGAATCGGCCAAAAATCAAATGAATCTGCATTAAATTTTGTTTCTCAATTGCAGACACATAATGTAAAAATGCATGCCGCCGTACAAAAACAACAGCTTAGTGTAGCAGCTTAGTATCATACTTTGAATCTCAAATATTGTCAAAGCCAAATAATAATGTTACTAATCCATTAAGAAAACCACAAATTAACATTGCTACTAATAGTCAAAAATATTGTTTATTTTGCAAACGAAATGGTCATGTAATAAGCGAATATCGTACTAGACTTCAACAACAATATTCGTCAAATTTCCAAAATTTCTCTATTCAGAATTACGTAAAACCAAACTTTCAAACAAATCAATCATTTCACCACCACCACCACCATTCAGACCACCATTTAATCAAAATTACCCAAGATTTCCAACTAACACTCAACAAAATAATTTACAAAATAGACCATCTACCATACGACCTAACTCAAATTTTAATCAACAAAGACCGTCTATAATTTTACCGAATACAAATTATCAACAATCTAAAATCCATCATCAAGTTACATCAAAATAATTTACCACATCCCATTCGATTGTCAAAAGTTGTTAAGTCTATATACCTAATAGAATTAGAAGCATTCCAGACAAATTTAAATTTAGTATTTGTATTAGAAATTCCTTTAATTGATCAACAAAGATTCACCCTTTTTCTATCCCTATAGCTATCCTAGACAATAGGACTGGTCTATATTATCAAATCAAAAATATATTGCGCGTGATGACGATTCTTTGATGCACATTCCAATGGCAGACCTTAATGGATGTAAACCACTTTACCTTAACAAAAGAATTTGTTTAAATCTATTCGCATATTGAAAAGCCTCAGAATCCTTCGGCAGTTTTAGTATTTGCAAAACGATATAATAAATAACGATATAATAAATTCTGAACCACTCCAAATTACAATCAATTGTTGTGAATGAACTTAAAAAACAGAAATTATCTTCAAAAATGTAATTCTTAAATTACAACCTGGATGCAACGCATTCATATAGGTGCTACAAAAGTACAAGTCAATTCACAAAATACCTCTGAATCAAAAATCAACACCCATCCAATATTAATCCCTTATAATTAAGGTACATTCATATAGGTGCTACGAAAGTCAATTCACGAAATACCTCTGAATAGAAAATCAACACTCATCCAATATTAATCCCTTATAATTGTTGTGAAGGAATCCCGTATAATCTCAAACTACCAAAACTAAAACCACTTAAATTAAACGACGTGCTATTGAAGACCTAGAAGTCGCAAAACATAAATTAGATGAATATTCAAAAACCTTATATGACCTTATTAATTAGCCCTTTCTGACCAAACACATCTCTTGGTTCACTTATCTTACCATTACAGCAAGAATTGCCCTTGTTAGACTATATATCTTCTGCAAGTGCAAAAACAGAAAACGGTACTAGCTATCTCAGTCTCTTTAAACTCACCACCTCCACCGTCTGGATCTGGACAAGGAATTAGCAGATTTACGAGCATCCTTCCCAGAAGAAGGCCATCATCAGACCCAAACATCGACTTGAAGAAAAAATCGAACTTGGTCAATGAACATTTAGTGAAACTGATATGTGGCTGTACTATGTGTGGGATATCCCAACTGCTCTCTACTATAAGACTTCAGGCTCACACTTTCCTAATAAGTACTTATGTGAAAATAAACCCTAAAAACTTATTTTTAGAATCTCGACCAGTCTTCTAATTAGCTAATTAATGATTTAGAACCTTTCCAGAGGAAAAGAGGTTAAATTGGTATGGGTACCAGGTCATAGTGGAATCCCGGGGAACGAAAGGGCCGATGAACTGGCTCGACTCGGATCTCAGGGACCCAGCCAGGGACCAGAACCGATTTTAGGCATTACACAAAGGCAGGTCAACATGGCTCTTAATGATTGGGCTCATGAGACACTAAGTAAACACTGGAGAAGGAGTGGGAGCTGTAGACAGGCTCGCAACTTTATAGTGGAGCCAAGCAAGACCAAGACGGCCTGGCTGTTAAGTCGTAGCCGGAAGGCTCTAAACCAGTTGGTGGGAGTTTTAACGGGTCATTGCAGGCTTAGAAGACATCTATCATTGATGGGTGTTGAGGGAGACCCTATCTGCCTAAAGTGTGGGGAGGGCGATGAAACGCCTTCCCACTTCTAGGCAGAGTGCGCGGCTTTCGGCAGACTGAGACACGACGTCAGGGGGGCCGGGGATTTGCAAGGGGAAGAGGTTAGTTCCCTTGAATGGACCGACATTCTGACCTAAATTAGAAGGTCGGATAGGTTCGACGAGGGAAGAGGAGATGAAGCTAGGTAGGGACGACAGAGGTAGGTAAAAAGAGCCCGCTTGCGGCCTACTTGCCAGGTCTTGGACGCCCCACTACTACTACTACTACTAGAACCTTTCCATCAAATATTATTAGGCTTATTATTAAAAAATATATTAAAGGAATATATTAAATAGAGGATATCAAAAATAGCTTTTTTCTACTGACATATATGAAAACTGCACCTTTTTCTTAGTCTACTCTATGTGAAAGTGCCACTTTCGCTCTCTAGAGATGAAAATATTTTCGTCTGTATATTCATGTTACCAGTACCATAGCAATGACTACACAAACAAATAAAACTTAAATTGTAACAATTCGTTTATAATTTTAAACTTAAGCTAATACTTTATGTCAGTAGAAAAAATTACATTTCAAACTCGAGATGAAATACAGTCTTTTTTCGTTCGATGACATTGCCCCATTCGCTTCGCTCGTGGGCAACTTCTCATCTCACGAAAAAAGCTGTATTTTCAGCTCTTGTTGAAAAATATACTAATTTATAACATAGACAAGGCGCCGCCTTCCAACAACAACAAGATTCAATTCACATGGTAAAATCAGGTGAAACAATTTAATTAAAAACTTGTATATAAGATAAATGTAGTTATATTTAATTACCTACTTTTTGTTTATGTGTATCAACGACAAAACTCGACTCTTTTTGCTAATCCTGTTGTAGAAGTGAAATAAATCGATAAGAATGCAGATTCAAATCTTACTGTCATATTCTGTAGCATGTAATCTGCTGATATTAATGTTTTTTTGTAGCCTCGTAAATTCGGCGTCAATAGTTCATAGTAGGTAATAATATAATAAGTAGGTAATAATCAAATAAGGCAAGTAAAAAATTTACATTTTGATTCTATAAGAACATTATTTTTTCCAGTATTTCTCGATTTTAGAAGATTTCTGACCAAAATGTTTCACCAAGTTACTATAAAGTTTCCGATATATAAAATTTTCACCAATTTTCAATAGATACCTTATTCGGAATTTCGTAACACAAGGAGGAATTCAGCATTCATCAACTATCTCCGTCAACTTGAATGCCGTTCTGAAAGTAAGATTCAATAATTCAACTCGATCAATACTTACGCTAAGTCGTAACAGCATAAGGATTGTCACAGGACTGCTGACAGGTCACGGACACCTCAACAAGCACCTTAACACTATCGGCCTTAGTGACACTAGAAGATGCAGGTTTTGCGGACACGATGATGAGGACTTCATTCACATCTTTTGCCACTGTGCCTGCCTCCTGGTCAAGAGACACAAACATCTGGATGCAGCATTTCTCCTACCCCAGGACATTAGAGAGCTTCCCCTAGAACTGGTGTTGGCCTATGCGCATAGCACGAGTCTCTTCCAATAGCTCTCGACTAGCGGCAGGCATAATGGGTCGAAAGACCTGAGTGCTGCGGGTAACTACGCCGCCTTTCAACAACAACAATATTTAATAATGAATGTTCTTTAAATGTTTAAAAAAATTGCAACTAATTATTAACTATCTCATATCAATATCTTCTAAATCTAATTCTTAAATGTCGTTTCCTCTCATTACACAGCATACTAAGGATTATTTATTTGGACTCTGGATATATTTTATTTATTTAATTTTATCTGTACATTACTCTGTGTACATAATAAATTGTGCCTACCTACATATAGATTATCGTTTATCCTTTGAAAACTGATTAATACGGTTATAAAAATAGATGCTACCTATTAGTGATAAGAATAATGTAGGACATTTATGCACTCCGATAAAAGTATATTCAGTACACATGTCATATTATGAGAAAATAATTATATATTTAAAACTATTCTATATTTACTTACGAAAATAAAAAGAAACTGATTTGTTTGGGTTTGAAAATATTTGCTCTTTGTTATATATTATTTATATAGAGTAGTTTATATTTAATATTTTCTGCTGTGATTGTGGGTAAATACTAAAACACTGTATTTTGCATTAAGCAAAACATCGCGCTTTCGCGCATCGCGCAAGTTAGCGCTTTCTGATATCTGCTACCAGTACTCTAAGTACTAAAGTAACATTTTTTGTATTTCAATTACAAAAACGAAAAACTGTGACTAATTGCTAATCCAAGTGATCCAGATTAATAATTGCCTACATACTTATATTTTTATGGATAATTGCGATTTAAGAAAGGAATATATCCAGTAGTAATATTCTTACCCTATGATAGCACAATAGGTGCATTCAAAATTATAGATTATGTTTTGGATATCAGTATTAGGATATCAACTGGCAGTAGATGAAGTTCTTGAATTATCCAAACATCAATGTTATCCATAATGTATGTGAGTAATCTGTGAAGTAGTAGTAGTAGTATGTGAGAAGTCATATATGATATTTTCAAAATAATTATAACGTACCAGAATTTAATTTTGTAAAATTTACATAATTAAATAGAAAGATAGAATAGGTATGAGATAGAATAGTTAGATGAACGGAATTTTGGAAATTTTACTATTATTCGATATAGTACTGAAGTAATACAGCATTAATAGCAGGCAAATATGCCTGCTCTTAATTCCTGCTTTATATCTTTGGAGTAGTAAAATGGACACGAGAAGAGCTGCGATATTTCGACATAAAAACTCGCAAATTGATGCTGCATATTTATTAGAGTTTGCATTCCAATTTCTCTACGGTTATATCTGTAGAACGGGGAGCTTGTGGATTCTTGAGTTTGACTTTCTCCATAACAGAATAGTGTTGAGTGAGCCCTGTACTCGTAAAGTTATCAGGAGTTTAGATCCATTGCTCTGGGTGGTACGATATCATGAGGAACACGAAGAACAGCTGAAGAACTCTTCTATTCCACGCCGAGTAGGTGATTTAACACACAGTTATTGAGGTAGAACTATTTGGTTAGAAGCTTAAATAAAAGCTGCAGAACAAAATAAATTTCGACCTTGGCTTATCCGAAAATTTGACTTTCTCATATTGAACTCGTATCGTATATCAAAGTACTGTAATTTCTTACTGCGAAACGAAACTTCTTATTTCTTGTCTTTTTACGTCATTATTACTTACACCATAAATACTGAAAATACTGGAATATTGGAAAAAATAACGACTTAAGAAGTACACTAGTACTGAATAATTATGTATATGTACATAGTAATTCATTTACATTTGTACGAGTACGTATCTATAAATTGTGTGTCAAAGTATACCTAGTTCTCTATAATTCCTATGGTGCATAATAAGGAGCAAAGAGGAAGTATACCTATAACAAGATCAAACACTTACCTTAAGTGAAGTTCGATCGTGATTATATGAAGGCCTCGTCAAAGTCAATTAGTCAGTTGTAGTTCATGACGAGTCGCCACATACTTTAAAGTTTCGCCTTTCCCCGTCAGTATATTCCCTAGCCCTACTGCCTACAGATATATATACTTAGTCATTTTTAAAGCTAAAGTAGGTTGTTGCAACGTTATAAGTGGGTAACGTTATAAACGTTATTGGGTGGGTTGGGACCTTATTTATTTCGATGAGGCCTTCATATAATCAAGATCGGATCGAACTTCACTTAGGGAACTTCGATGTTCGTTTGGTCTTATGGTTACTCGTATATTCGGCCTTGTCTCGTAAATAAGTCAATTGTAGATGTTTATATATAGTTGCAACAGCCGGATTGCTTTATGCAAGTATATTTTTACTCTACATTCATTTCTGATAGCATTTATAAACAATATTTGTTGAGTAACATAAGCCAAGATAGATAGGATTACTAAGATTTGTTTTTGTTATTTACTCGAAATAAGTAATTAACTGCAGTTTTTATACAAAACAGTCTACGAACGTATTATTTGAGATGACAGGTCTGTTATGTACAGTAACAAACATCTTAAAACTCTTTGACCAGTCCACTACCCGTCTAGTTCTGTAAAAGTTTAAGGCTTTTCTGGTCGCTTTTGATGTGTGGACTTCTTTAGCACTATGTAATAAAACAAAGTCTTATGTCAACTTCATGGTTTTGTCTATTAGATTACCCAGCAATTTTGGTATGAATTTTTTTTCTGAGACATTTATTTTCTGAGGATTTTTTTATTCTTAGGAATATATAGATTTTACATTTAAAAATATGGAAATGTTGATTAATTTGATCTATGTAACCCGACCGCCGCTTCTTGTTTTCAAAAACTCTTTTTAATATTGCCTTTTATTTCTTGACAATGCATGCCGTATGAATTTTAATGATAAATAAGTCAGCTTACATATAGTATGAAGTGGTTCTTCAAATGAGAATTTTTTTTTAAATATAGAAAACCAAATAATGTAATGACGATAAATCACAAGAACCTATATTAATAACCTTGTTTACCAGTAGATTACAGAAAACTTTTTCCACGTAGATAATTTAAAATTGTTCTACATGAGGATGTCCCAAAATATTAATTTTTCAAGTTTATTATCGTACAGCTGATTTAAAAACAAGATTATGGTAATTTTCACCATTTAGAGTCTAGACAAAAACAAAGCAATATTTTTCTTCTACTGATATAGTTAATCACCCAGCCTACAGAATAACAGTATGCCGTCCCTGTTCAACACAAATCTTTTATTTTCATACTAATCTTTCTTAATGAATGAAGAGTCGACATATTACCATAATTTACAAATTATTTGGTGCCACTATTAATTTTTATCAATATTTCAGTTCCAAACTTGAAAACATGTTAATGTTAATGGTTAAATGATTACCTTATTTTTTATTTAACTTTATATAAAATAATAAACAAATGAACAAAAATCTATAATTTGTTATATTTTCAGGGGGTGTGATGTGGTGGATCGGAGGGGGGCGCGCGGGGGGGAGCTAGCGGCGCGGGAGCCCCCCGGCCCCAGCATGACGCGCGCTAGAGAATGAAGAAGCAAAACGTTCGCACCCTATCTCTAATCGTTTGCACCTTTACGTACTTGCTCATCGGCGCTGCAGTCTTCGACGCCCTGGAGTCCAAGACGGAAAATCAAAGGAAAATTATTTTACAAGGTACTTTAATAATTTTGCAAAAGTTAGGTACTTGGGTGTAATAAAATCTGGTCATAAGGTTGACGCTGTCATTATATCTTTGTTAGATATTGAAGACGTATGGTCCGTGATATTATTGATATTATTATCCCCCGTGATTATTGATACTATTACGCACATTATTTAAAAAAAGTATTTGGCCTGGATTTTATTTTTAAAATACCTACATTACTTTATACTATGTATTTTCGAACATGGCACTCTAACCTGCTAGCTGTTAGAGTTAAAATTCACTCTTAGACCCACCAATTTTAAAAGTCAAGTAGAACAAAACTAATATATAATAATATACATATGTAATATTACCTAGGATAATAGATAACTAGTAAATATAAAACTTTATTGAACCATAATATTTGATAATTTCATTAATAATTTATGTGTTAGTTAACTTTTTGGCTTAATTCCTATATAAAGAAAGATATAAACTATTAAATAAGCCAATAAATAATATTAAAAATATGCCCACTATAAACAACTAATATAGGTAGTTATCGCAATAGAGTCAGAATTAGTTACTAATGTATAGGGATGACCACCACCAATTTTCATAAAATAAAATGACTTCGCTTATAACGCTATCTTTAAATTCAGAATTTAGAGAAATTTCATAGGATTCGTTGCAGATATATTGACATAATTCCGTAAAAAAAACCTGTTAAATGCATAATTTTCCTTTTTAAAGGAACCCACAGAGGTAAATTAGGAGAGATCTAACCAATTTGGGAACCATCAACACTCGCTCCATCTAGTCTATTCCAGAAAAATAAAGCGTTCTAGTTAGCATTTCAGACACTGTCTTGTAAGAAGGCATTTTCTACCACTGTGAAAGAAGAACATTTATGTAATGTTAATGTAAGGTATTAATGAAATTAAGTAGTAATAACTAAAAAATGAGTGAGTAGGTATTTCTAAAAGGTAAAGCTTCTCTGTATTCACTCAATATTTCTATCAAATTTTTCGGGGCCAATGGATAAGAAGAAGAGCTATTAAATGATTCGCATAGTTTCCAGATTTATCTTATTTAGATTTCTTTTATGAATCACTTAAAAAGTGTCTAACATCCAAATTTCTATTGATTCTTATCGGAAAAGTTAAATAACTTTATAAGGGGAATTTAGCTTCAATTTTTATTTGTAGCTATTTGAAAATACAATCAGCGGAACGTACTGGCTTTTAAAACATTTTGCGTAAAGAACATAAGACGGATACATTCTGTCGTACTGTTAGTATTTTTCGATGAGAGAACCCTCTAAAATATACTAAACTATTTTATTATCAATTCAGTTGAACTATAAACTCTCAAAATAAAGTAGATTATAGGATTAATAAAGTGACCACATCTATACTTATTGATTTTCAGAAATTCAAGCCATAGTCAGAAGGAAGTACAACATAAGTGACGAAGACTTCCGAATAATGGAGACTATCGTGCTGAAATCGGAACCCCACAGGGCCGGTCAGCAGTGGAAGTTCACGGGGGCGTTTTATTATGCCACGACCGTCCTAACCACTATAGGTTACGGTCATTCTACCCCCAGCACTATTTCTGGCAAGTTATTCACAATGTTTTACGCCATGATAGGAATTCCCTTAGGCTTGGTGATGTTTCAAAGTATAGGAGAAAGGGTCAATAGGCTAAGCAGGTACGTTGAGCTTTTTCAACTGCAACTTAGAGACGCTGTGTTCTCATAAAAACAGAACAAACGCGACATAATGCGACACAACCTTAAGCGAACTCGTTTATCGTAATCGTATGTACATTACAGAAAAGATATGGATCACTCGTAAGAGCGGTACCAGGGTATGTTTTCTTTTTTTAATGATATGATGTATAACGTCTAAGTGTAGCTATACTACAGTAGAACTGCTATCTGGAAACTTGAGCAATGCAATATCTTATAAATCAAAATCAATAAACCAACATTGGTTCACAATTTGCGCATAGGTATATACTGCTTGAAAACTTTCTCATAATCATTTTTAGTGTATCTACAATTCTGTAAAAACTAATTTTAATGCATTCTTCAACTATCCTGCTAAATGAGAAATAAGGATGTATTTACTAAAAGTAGTGGTAAAAAATTCGTCCGACTTGTGGTCGACAATAGGGCACAATATTAATCTAGTTGGCAGATTGACTATTTAGTCGCTGAAAAAGCTAACATTTAAATTACAATTTTTTCTGTTCCTTTCCATAAGAATACATAATTAATGCCAAACAATGATCTTCACATAGGCAGGTTTTATAAAAAAATGCAAATGAGGCAGGTTTTATAAAAAAAAAATGCAAATGAGGAAATCCGATTAATAATTTGTATTGGCTTCTTGATGCATCTGTTAAGTGTGTTGTTGAAGTTTAAAAGTAAAATAATTAAAACAATATTGCAAATATTTTTCAGTTTTATAATAGTAATAACTAGATTAAATAATCGATTATAGGTATTTTCTTTCTTTATACAAAGATATTTGTACATCAGCTTGAAATTAAATTATGTTCTTAGAATATGTTGTAAAAAATGGTAAATTAATCATTACATTGCGCTGTGGGGGTTTTCCATGCATCTGTAACATAACATGAACAAATTGGCTCTAAACAAAAATGACAAATCAAATGTGAACTTCATAAGAAACTTAGGGGTTGCCACGGAGAGGGACTCATTTACACTATTTCACGCAAAAGTTTTATTTCTTTAATTTTAAATTAAATAAATATATATTTTTTATATAATTTATATAATGTATATTTTTTACTTTACAACCTCAGATATAGGAATATTTCATGCACGATTCTATTTCTTAAATATTTGATGGTTTCTTTTCTAAAAGTAAGATGTAATAGGTATCCTAAATATAGATCCTAAAATAGGTAAGCCATGGGATTAGTTATTACAGTGCCTGAAATTCATATGCCCTGAGCAAAAGTAACGAACCAAGGCAGACCTGCTATGATTTCTGACGAACATCGGCATGTCGATATAGTCTTTAGCTCAGAAAACAGTGTGATTCCCTCCACCAAGGGCTCCGATGATATGAGTACGATTAACTTAACAGTGTGAAGCACCTGTCAACCCGGCTTTATGGAAAATAGATCTACTAATACCAATCTTCTAACAATAACCCAATACATATCTGAAATATTAGATGTTCAAGGTCAAGTTGATGTGATTTGCACCGATATGTCAAAAGCTTTCGACAAACCCACTCATACTGTTCTTATAGACAAACTGAATTATGTGGGTGTTTTTGATAAGTTGTCTCTGCTATTTAAGTCATATCTTAGTAATCGATTACAATTTGTACAATGACAAAGACAAGTACAATGTCCGGAGTACCACAGGGCTCTATCTTAGGACCATTATTATTTAACAGTTATGTTAACGACATATCCGTTTTACTAGACGTATATGTACTTGCTATACGCTGACGACATGAAAATATATTGGTCTGTGTCTAAGATTGAACACTGCGAACTGTTGCAAAATAACCCTGAGAAAATATACGATTGGTGTATACCAATCGTATACATCAATGTATATGTGGTGTGTTTTCTCGTAAATAAAGTACATTGGTCTTTCCTTGTAATATAAATGGTACTAGATACGAATTAGGGTAAAAAACTTGGCTTTTTAAAAATTTCTAATTCGTTTGAAAATGAGAAAACAGAAATTACGACTGCTCGATACAATGCTACTTTATTAACTGACTAAAAACATGTATTAATGGGAATGCACTGCATAAATGGAGCGATAGCGTTTTATCTACTAGATGACATTCTTGTAGTAACGTAAGTAAAATAATTATATTTTTCTGTATTAAAACGTTGATTGTCAGAATTGTCAGAATATAACAAGATACGTAGCTTTACTACATACCTACAAAACATCTGATTTGGTGGGCATCTTACAATGTGCGGTGAAAAACCAAACGACTATGTTTGAACAGAAAATCATATACGCTATTTTACACAGAATATCTATTTTACATTAGGCTTTCTTCTAGTCTTATTCAATTATACAGATAGCAATAAATTAGGTAGATACTGTTTTCTGTATTTAAATAGGTACATACCCACCTTAATGAACAAGGAAGATAGGTTAACATCTAACAACGTTTTTTTAGGCACGCCCACTGATACAAAACTGATACACATTTTAGATAGTACTCACTTTCCGTAACACTGAATTTTAAGTGGCATTAACATTTAGCATTGACCTAGTTTTTTATTAACGAAAGACACACGACAAGTCACTGTCACTGAATTTTCGCCGTTAATCTGAATCTGAATAAATTAAAAATTAAACTGAATTAAATGTTACAAACTCAAGAGACACTATCCACAAGGGTTACCAAGAAAGTAGTTACGTTACGGGTTGCCTATTTTAGTCTTTTTAGAGTTTCCCTTGTGTTAATTTTATTTGTTGCGTAGGTCAAAGATTAAGGGAATAGAGAGATTTTGAAACAATTAAATTTTAGTACGTCCTTATGGTTGTAATCATTATTCTGAGCATGCGCAGTGCCAAAAAGAATATTTTGTTTCTGATTTTTCTAAAAAGTCTGACGCCATTGAGCGGGTAAAACTGCATAGTCGGGCACGAATCAAATAGAAGTTCCTCCAAAGTCTAAAATAATAAGTATGACTTAGTGACTATTAACTGTATTATATCTTTAATCTATTTTACTTTGTTTAAGACACCAATAAATTTATATAGAATCTAAAGTAAATGTGCTTGCAAGCCAATAACCATCTTTCTTAATTAAATAGTTTTTGTTAATAATACCGAGTATTTTACTTCTAAGGTACCCCCTTGTGCGTCCACAACGTAACAAGAGCCATCTCAAATTAAAAACAATAAATAGTAGGTAACTAAATAAATAGATATACTATTTTTTAAATACATATATCACATTTTAAATAGATACATACCTACTACCAACTTTATGAAAAACTTATAATGTACCTAACTAGAATTATGTTTAATATTAATTAAAATAATCACACATAAATAATTAATAGCATACTACAAACCCCTTTTAGGCATCTTTGTCGAGGGTTATAAGATTCTCTGTAACAATGACTATAAAATTATTAAAAATATTAGTTATTACAAAACTACATTTTTGATTTTGAGGCTTTTATATTATAATGAACGTAGGTGTCGAGTGAATGTTTTATAGCCCAGCTATAAAATTAGCAGAATAATCCTGCAGGAGATTGTTTGATTTTTTTTTTTAATATTATTAGATTATAGCAAAGCATTTGATATGCTGAATCGGGAATTATTGCTGGCTATTTTAAATTTTATTGGTTTGGGCACATCCGGGGAAATATGTCTCATGAAGGAATTATAAATAGAGGTGTACCTCAGGGATCAATCCTTGGCCCTATATTATATTCAATATACACTAGTAATATTTGCGCAGCCCTTAAGAAAATTCAAATTCACATGTACGCTGACGACACCCAAATTTATCATTTCTTTGATAAACATGAGGCACTTGCCAAAATTCGATTAACAGGGAAATCTCCGATCTTATACAAGTTTCTAAGAATCACGACCTTGTAATTAATTCATCTAAATCATGTGTCATTTTATTTGGTAGTAATTTCCCTGATGATTTAGCCTTTAGAGTTGATGAAGACTTGCTAAACGTAGTTGACAAAAGTAAAAATTTGGGCGTTATAATTGATAAAAAACTGAGGTTTACGGAGCACGTATCATTTATATTAAAGCGAGGTTATGCGAAACTTAAACTTTTATATCCTAATAGACACATATTGAATAGGAAAATTAAAATCCAATTGTGTGAGTCTCTGGTCCTCGCATATGCCAACCACTGTGATTTTGTCTATGATTCGTGCTTAACAGCAACTGACAGGGCCCGTTTACAAAAATTACAAAACTCTTGTTTACGATATATTTTTGGTATATGTAAATATGAGAGGATCAGTCATACCTTACGTACTGTTCACTGGTTATCTATGGCTAATAGAAGGAAATTGCATTCTCTGTCCTTAATACATAAAATAATTAATACCGGAATACCCCCTTATATTATGGACAGAATCCGATATAGATCTGATATTCACAGCATAAATATTCGACAAAAATACTATATAAGTATTTCTCAACATAAGACATCAATTTTCGAGAGGTCTTTTCGGTATTCTATTTTAAAAAATTATAATGATCTTGCAAATGATTTGAAGGGCTTATTAATCAAAAATTTTAAAAGTAAGTTATTTGATGTATTATTTGAGGAGCAGGCACTGAAATAGTTTCATGTTGATTGTTTTCTAATAGGTTCACTACATCACTACACTAAGTATGTACTTATTTGTTTGTTGTTGTTTGTTGTCCGTGATAGGGTTATACTGAATTAATTATGTACTTGTTTCTATATTATATTAGGGGGAAGGGTGGTTTTATAAATAATGAATTGAAGATTAGGTTTGGGCTCCTGAGGTAGAGCAGCTATGCTGATCAGACGCCTTTTAACCGACAGATTATATTTTGAAGTTGGAAAATTGTATTAGTACTTCTATTTTTGTTATTCCATTGTTGGTTAATAAAGACATATTATTATTATTATTATTATTATTATTATTATTATTATTATTATTATTATTATTATTATTATTATTATTATTATTATTATTATTATTATTATTGTTAGTAAGTAACACCGCTACGTATTCACAATAATTTCTCTGTTCGTCAAGAAGCCGCTAAAGTAATAGGTATCTTATATTGAATTTTGATCTTTAAATAACTTTTTTGTTCTGTTTCGTGCCACTTCCGTCTCCTGGATTATTAATAAATGTTGAAAACAACTCTACAACGTGTTCAGAATAATTTCTTCGGCCATCAGGGCGGTGAATCCTCCAGTAGTGTTTTATATTAAATTTTAAACTCTACTTATATAAATTTTTTGTTTTGCTTTCTAACTTCTTCTCCTGGAGACTATTTAAAAAGGTTGTAAATAACACTGTCGCATTTTCAAAATAATGTTTTATTTAAGTAAGGCAAAAATGATAAAAATTACAATAAATTTGAAAACACAGACACCTTTCATAAACACTACAGAACCTTGATGGCCGGAGGAATATTTTTGAACACGTAAAGTTAGAAAGAAACAGGAGAGAAAAGTTATATTATACTCATACACCAGCACTCATAACATCTATGATACTGATTCAAATCCATTTATCTGGGAACTTCAGTTACTATATTAATTATATCCAATAGAGGTGGCAGAAAACAGAACAAAAAAGTGCAAAATTCAATATAAAATATTGCTGAAGCATTTGCAGTTTCTTGACAAGCAGAGAAATATATTCTAAACACGTGATAGAGTTAGTTACGACCTTTATTAAAACTCTTCAAGAGATGAACTAGGCAGAAAGCAGAACAAGAAAGTTACAAGTCAAATTTCGATATAAAATATTGCTGAAGTTTTCGCTGCCTTATGAGGGTGAAGAAATTATTTTGATCACGTGGCAGTGGTCTTTATGACCAGTATTAATAAACTCCAGAAGATGAAGGTGACAGGAAGCAGAATAAAAACTGAGAGTGTCTAATTCAATATGAAATATTGTTGGAGCATTTGTCGTCCCTGACGGCCGGAGAAAATATTGTAAACGCTTGACAACGTTCCTTACGACCGATTTGAAGGATATTCAAATCTCCAGTACAGGAAGATAACTGGAACTAAAACAAAGATTTGTGCAGATTAGTGTAATATAATATAATAATATAATAGAATATCAAATATATAATATAATATACTCAATATAGTTGAAATTAGTTAAAATAGAAGTTATTACGCGGTTTTCCTTAAGTAGCGATTATTCACCCTTTATTAGAGACAATACTGAAAAGAAAACGAACATCACGCGAAAAGTTATTCGAGATATTTGACAAGTTTTCTAGTTAATCGGTGTGTAATAGAAGGGAAGGATGCTGTCTCCTATATAATAGGAAAAGTTATTCGAGATATTTGACAAGTTTTCTAGTTAATCAGTGTCTAATAGAAGGGAAGGATGCTGTCTCCTCGTAATAGGAGGACTCATGTATGTAGTACTCAGGTAAATACCACAGTACTAGGGAGAATTGTCGTAAACCAAAAAGCAATAGGCAGGTGTAACGATACTATTCAAGATGTATTACATGTGGTGAACTTGGAAATTATTCTACATTTTGTATCGAAATAACCAAGAGAGAAACGAGAAGCTATGTTTCAATTCAAAGTACTATAAGAACATGTCGATCAACGAACAGACAAGCTCAATTTATATAGATTTACATAGTACTTGGAATGTTATCAAGAGACTTAGTTGAGAAGTGGATTCTTAGAAGATGGTCCTTCAGTTATTGAGAACGGAGGGACTTACGTTAAATTCAACAAAATGTTCGTTCCTGACGACAGTCACCATTACATACTTGAGATTGAAAATATCGTCTGGTAAGGTAAAGATAGGCGGAAATAAAAAAAAACACTGTATATAAATTCCAGACGCCAAAATCAATTCACTTATTTTCATAGTTCGACAGGATATTTTTCGCCACTTTGCAAAAAATGATGCATTAATACCGAAATCCCTAACAAACATCACCAGAATGAGATGAGAGTGAAGACGAAGAAAATGCATTTCAAGAACTATCTTCACGCCTCTGTATAACTCAACCGCGTATACCATACCCATGTGAACTTATAGTAGCAGGTGTAATAATTCAAACTCAGTTAGACGGCCGATTGCTTTTAATTAGTTATTGCAGCCGGAAAACAACTGCTAGTGAGATCTATCTACTATTCTTATGAGCTAGAACTTTTGCCGTTGTGGAGCGAGAATCAAATGATTCAGAATACATCTTTTGGGAAGCTAATTTATTGCCATAACTGACTAATGGGCTAAGGGCAACTAGTGCAAAAAACCATTACAGTGGTGGGTTGAGTTTCAGGGGCACACCTTAATAATTAAATATAGAACAGGTAGGTAGCCATATCAGACAATATGTGGACGTCATTAGTAGGAATCCAGTGGCCTCAGAGGGCGCACCACTGGATATTATCGGAGCAGCTAGTCGATGATAACATTAGCAGTATCTGCGAGACACTCTGTCTAAACTACCGCAAATCAAAAAAGACACGGATATGTATATAGGAATTGTGCTTTGCTAGAGGGCACTATGAGACGAGATTTTAGAGAAAAAAGTATATGTTTATCTCTAAAACGTGAAATTTTGTAATAATTCCATTTACATGGATAAATAATTATTTTGGGTATAGGGTAACCTTATATTAAATTAAAGCATCTTTAAATACAAATTCATTGGACTGAGAAAATCATCGTGGTCTCATTTTTTGAAAAAATTATTTTCAGGTGTTAGGTACTCAGTGACGTCCCAAAAATTTGTGTTTCTATTACTGATAATGAAGAGAAATATTTATTTACTAATGACACCTTGCATCTGTCAATCATTAAAAAAAATCTAAATATCTCTGAAAGGTCACTTTGACTTAAAATTATAAGGGAAATCCAATAATGCAAAAATATACAGGGTGTTTCATTTAAAATAAGGAAGTTGATGTTTAGGTCCGGTAGAATCGGAAGTAACAAAATATGGCTGTTATTTTTCAAAGATACATCTACTGTCAACTCGTCGTTACACACCCTGTATATATAGGGACAATATACATTTTCTCTAATATGTGATAAGAATAATTGTATAACAATCCTTTTAATATTCTCATGAATTAACGGTGTTGCTTCAGTTGTGTCCGAGGTAACACGAGCAACTCTTGTGCATAATTTTTCTATGTGAATATTATTCGAGAACAAATGCAATTATTGATGTGTTCCTTCAGCTTATAAAACATTCCAACTGCCCTTGCATAAAGGTTGGTGGTGACAATAAACCAGGGTTATTGATAGAAGATTAAGTAGTCATTACGCGACTACGCGACTTTACTTTCAAAATTTCAACATAAGTATTTACGGCCGTTGCACTGTTTAGTGCGAATTGTTGTAATTATTGGTTTTATAATTAAATCTTACAGTACAGCCGTTTCACATAGTAATAGTATTAGTAATACTAATAGTAATAATAATAATAATAATAATAATAATAATAATAATAAATAATAATAATAATAATAATAATAATAATAATATCTCTACCCCTCACTCTAATCACAATGATTATCACTATAATTCAATCATTCTGATCACAATGAGAGCGGGTGTAGTATTATTATTTTGCGGGCCGCATTTGCGCGTCAGGAACGACTTAGGTTGGTAAACCCCTTAATCACCATTCAATGCTGGAATGAAGGAAACCTGGAAAACCTCATTAGCTAGGGGGACAATCAACCGCTTTTAATATCTCACATTAACACCAAGCTGACATTCTTACCATCCTATAGGCCATAGCCAGGATGGTTGCCAATCTATCCCTGCGAACAGGACTTAATTTACTGCCAGTAAACAATTTATTTAAAAATTGTCTGGTGAAATGAGGGTTCGAACCCACGACCTCTGGGTTGAGCGGTCCAGACACTAAACCCTGAGTCACCGGCTCGCCTTATATGTGTATGTTTTATGTGTATGTTAATAGTTAAAGTTAATGGTTATGTTACATTGTTTTAGTTTTACCCTTAATGTGTTTACTGACTGGTTTTATATGTATTTTACTGTCCGATACTTATTAAGTTACGCCCGGACACTCCGGACTCCTATTTTCTCCGCCCTATTTTCGGTGAAATATATTACAATACGTTCATTACAATATCTGATTTTAATTAGATTAAACAAGGTACCCAGTTATAATACATATATAGTTTAAATATACATATAATACATTTGTGATGGGTTAAATCATTTTCATATAGTTTTCAAAACATGGAAACACCATAACCACATGGTTACCTACCTCATGAATCCTCGTCCCTGTTGAATCAGATCAATTAATTGTTGGACTGAAATTACAGTTCTGTTCTAATAGACAAAAAAGTTAATTGTTTTCATTAACAACTTTATCGCAGTACTAGCATGTACGAGTATAAAAGTAACTCTTACGAAAGGCTTATCTCTCGAAATAATAGTTGAGATCATGCAGTCATTATTAAAAATATGTTTTTTTTTAGAAAACAACTTTATTTTAAACATATAGTAGCAGCAGCATACCATTGCAGAGTAATGATACAACGAGGCGATATAAGAAAGAGTATCATCTAACATTATTGTTTCTTTTGCAATTACCAAAACATTTAGCATGATACAGTTGTTAGGTACTAATTCAAAGTTCTCCTGTCAACGCAACTGTCACTCAATGGGTGAGACTTTTCTTTAAATACTAATTGAAGGTGCTATTCCGATTTTTTTCTTTAGACAATGCCTAATGCCCATTTGCACTACCTTTGCTTAGCGAGTTTACCTATACCTTAATTTAAATGACAGATTAGATTGTAATTATATTTAGGATATAAGGTCGAAAACCTCACGGTCTAATCTGACATTGAAATTAAGCTAAGCTTAAACTTCCTAAGGAGAGGTGGCGCAAACAGGCTTAAGTAATAAATCTTTTTTTAAAATTATTTTCAGACCATTGGAATAGAGATTAATTATGTTATGTCTGTGAAGTTAGAAACGTTTTTGCTCAGAAACGTTTCTGGAAATAGCGACTACGATTACATTTAGGTAAAGCGGCAAATGCTCAATTTAGGGAATAGACCTTTTGCGCCACTGGTAGCTATTGCAAGTGAAAATACTACAACGATATTGCTACTTCCAATTTTTCACAGATTATGTAAAAAGACATGCCCTTTCGAGCCCTGCTATCAGTTTTTTCCAAAAACCCGTAGGAGACCCAGAATTGAAGCGAAACTTCAGAAACGAATTTTCACTTAATAATATAATAATTCTTTACTCAAAAACTATAGAGTGTGCTACCTTGTATTTTTCACAGAATATGTAAAAAGACATGCCCTTTCGAGCCCTGCTCTCAGTTTTTTCCAAAAACCCGTAGAAGACCCAGAATTAAAGCGAAACTTCAGAAACGAATTTTCACTCAATAATATAATAATTTTTTTCTCAAAAACTATAGAGTATGCCACCTTGAATCTTTCACAGAATATGTAAAAAGACATGCCCTTTCGAGCCTTGCTCTCAGTTTTTTCCAAAAACCCGTAGGAGACCCAGAATTGAAGCGAAACTTCAGAAACGAATTTTCACTTAATAATATAATAATTCTTTACTCAAAAGCTATAGAGTGTGCCACCTTGTATTTTTCACAGAATATGTAAAAAGACATGCCCTTTCGAGCCCTGCTATCAGTTTTTTCCAAAAACCCGTAGAAGACCCAGAATTGAAGCGAAATTTCAGAAACGAATTTTCGCTCCTTAATATTGCAATTTTTTTCTCAAAAACTATAAACGGTGCCACCTGAAAATTTTCACAGAATATGTAGAGATATGTCTTTTTGATCTGCCGTTTAGTTTAGCCTTAGCTAAACAGAATCAGGTGACGAATGCCACTCTTTTAATTATTATAATAGTAATGTGTATAAACTCTTTTAAATATTGACTGCCAACTTCACATGAAAATTAATTCGATGCTGGAATTTTTTGACTGGCAGAAAATGGCTTCTAAGTTCACACCGGTTTGGGCTTTTGAGATTATGCATTGACGTCTCAACTTTTGTAGACATTTTTTGATTAGGCTAACCCTGAGCATATAGTCAATGTTGTAAAGTAAACAGACGGCTGTTTATGAATGACTTGCAGTGTCTTTATAGTGTGTCCCACCACTATACTGTGCGTTTCACGAAGTTGTATCCCGGATTGGAATGTTCGGATTGTCAGGATTCGCTGGCAAATCCTGTGCGAGACTGGCACGCGCACTTAAATCACACCACCTCAATTTGTAGCGGTCCGTAACCGAGATGTGCCAATGCATTGAATTTAACTAATAACATGACGACGCTCCATACGTTGGAGATATATACTAACATTCCAATCCGGGATACAACTTCGTGAAACGCACAGTATGTAAAGCTTTATATCTTGACCAATGGAACATTTTTTATTATAATTTTTGCAATAATACTTAATAGCTTAGGGATTCCTACGTCAAAAAATTGTTGCATAGTGTCTGAGGTACATACAGGGTATCCAAAATTTATAGGCCAATTTGCCTATTCAATAAGTCATAAAACACAATCCTTTCAAATGGAACACCCAACGCTCTGTATACAGAAGAGAAGTACTCTAAATTCTGAACAGAATGTTGTAATATTTGTATATATCTATCTTTTAAGGTTTCCGAAGTAAAACGAATTTTATTATAAAAACATAGAAACATTTTAATATTTATATATGTATATTTAATTTTAATTTGTAAGTAGACTGTGAAAAAGGTTAAATAATTTAACTTGTCACAATTTCAGTTCACAATTAGCTGTTTTTGTAATACTAATTTTGTAATTTTTAAATAACGTAAAATACATCTTACAACACATCCTGATGGTTTCTGCTGTTGAGAAAATCTAATAGCTGATACTCATCTAATTATCTGATACTGATAAGCAAGTAACAGCAAATTTGAAATTGTGACAAAGTAAATATACTAGGGGGGTTCTGGGACAAAAACACCATGTAAAAGCCCATAAGCCAAAAACGTGGTCAAAATTTGTTCCCAAATGCATGCGCAGACGCTCTTGAGTTAACTGCGCAATTACCCATGTCTCCACGCTCAGGCAATCAGTTTTCAACATTCAGACCCCGCCCTCCAGCCATTATGATTGCACCTCTTCCACCTCCTCCACACAACGACAACTGTGTGTCCTCCACCTCCTCCACCTCCACCTCATCCACCACCACCTCCTCCACACAACGATAGGGAGAACACGCATTCATAATGGCTGGAGGGCGGGGTCTGAATGCTGACAACTGATTGCCTGGGGGGCGTGGAGAGATGCGCAGTTAACTCAAGAGCGTCTGCGCATGCATTTGGGAACAAACTTTGACCACGTTTTTGGCTTATGGCTTTTACATGGTGTTTTTGTCCCAGAACCCCCTAGTATATATATACTTGACTAGTTAAATTGTTATACTTTTTTCACAGTCTACTTGGCAAAATGAAATATTTCAATATTAATATTTTATTTTTTTATCTTTTTATAATAACATTCGTTTTATCTCGGAAACTTTAAGAGGTAGGTTTATACAAATGTTACATCATTCGGTTCAGAATTTAGTGTACTTATCATCTGCATACAGAGTGTTGGGTGTTCCATTTGAAAAAAAAAATAAGAGTTTTAGACTTATTGAAATTTTAATATTCAGGAGCGAAAATTTGTTTCTGAAGTTTGGGTTCAATTCTAGGTCTCCTACGGGTTTTTGTAAAAAACTTATAGCAGGGCTCGAAAGGGCATGTTTTTGTACATATTCTGTGAAACATTCAAGGTGGCACACTCTATAGTTTTTGAGAAAAAAATTATTATATTATTGAGTGAAAATTCGTTTCTGAAGTTTCGCTTTGATTCTGGGTCTCCTACGGGTTTTTGGAAAAAACTGATAGCAGAGCTCGGAAGGGCATGTCTTTTTACATATTCTGTGAAAAATTCAAGGTGGCACACTATAGTTTTTGAGAAAAGAATTATTATATTATGGAGTGAAAATTCGTTTCTGAAGTTTCGCTTAATTCTGGGTCTCCTACGGGTTTTTCGAAAAAACTCATAGCAGGGCTCAAAAGGGCATGTTTTTTTACATATTCTGTGAAAAATTCAAGGTGGCACACTATAGTTTTTGAGAAAGAAATTATAATATTAAGGAGCGAAAATTCGTTTCTGAAGTTTAGCTGTAATTCTGGGTCTCCTACGGGTTTTTGGAAATAACTGAGAGCAGGGCTCGAAAGGGCATGTCTTTTTACATAATCTGTGAAAAATTGGAAGTAGCAATATCGTTATAGTATTTTCAATTCTAATAGCTACCAGTGGCGCAAAAGGTCTATTCCCTAAATTGAGCATTTGCCGCCTCACCTAAATGTAATCGTGGTCGCTATTTCCAGAAACGTTTCTGAACAAAAACGTTTCTAACTTCACAGACATAATTATGTTTAAGTTAAAAAGTAGACATTTTTAAATAATAGATATGTATTTTTATAAATAAGAATTTTGTAAATCGATTGTTTCTCTCCATAAATTGTCGTGGTGCAATATAAAACATACTCTGTTTTTCTCTTATTCTAGCGTAATTATTCGTTCTGTGAAGTCTTCCTTGCACTGTCGGCAGACTACGGCCTCCGAACTGGATCTCATTTGTGTGGTAACGTTTTTGAGTTCGCTGACGATAGCCGGTGGCGCTGCAGCCTTCTCAAGATACGAAGGTTGGAGTTACTTCGACTCAGTTTATTATTGCTTCATCACTCTTACTACCATAGGATTTGGGGATATGGTGAGTACTGTCAATTTGTAAATACCTAGTTACTTTCTGCTTTTTGCATGTTTTTCCTGTAAAAACCATTTCTGTTAGCTATTTCACAAAGTTAATGTTTGGCTAGTAAAGTGAGATACTCTGCGAAAGAATTTTCGTAATAACATTTGTTAGTTGCCTAAATAACAATTAGAGATAAGTTATTTAATATAAGGATATCCCAATATGTGGCACTTACATACTTGCTCTATTTTGTACGTACAATTACAGAGTTGTGAAAATAGAAGTGGCGCAACGAAATACATTCCTATTTTCAAAATTTGCAGCGTGTATTCAAAATCTGGTGCTTTCTTTAAAGTTAGAAAATCTGTCGATATTATAGGTAAGTTAAATAGTTTTTTGTAGCCTATCGGCATGTAGAGATAACAAAATCTGGGTTACAGTGGTATCGTTCTATATTTTTCTTAGTTTGTGTGAATCTGTAATTTATTTTGCACTAGCCCTAATACCCATGAGTTAGGTATTTTAGCAATCCTACAAGCTACACCTAACACATTACAACTGTCTTAAATTTCAGATGACAAACAAGACAAATAATTCTGACCAATTGAGTTTCTGACCAAAATAGACTAGGGTTGTGTAAAAACTTATAAATTACTTGTTTGATTCATCATATTCATCATATTAAGAGATTTTCCTCTGTCATTTAAATTAATTGTTTCATTTTTGACACTGACAAATATTTTTTTATTTAATATATTTCGCTACAAAATCCAGCCCGTTGTTTTTGTTAGTCTTGTAAATATATTATAATTTACCTCGCTTTTCACAAGGAATCAACAAGTCCAGGCATGTACTGTTAGGATTTGCCGAGTAGTCCAAGGAAAATGATACACACTTTCACCCAAAACAATACCTATATTAATTCTTTACAATAACCCTTGAACACAACTTGAAACTGTTAACCAATAACACAACAAACAACAACGTTACTGCAATAATAGTTATATCAACGACTAGGTTCGTACAATACACCTATACTTGACTTGAGTGCGAACTAATCGACTCGAATCCTAACAATAGTTTTTCCGTCTAAAGGCCGATTCCCACATAGTAGCGCCGCAGCAGCGCGGCACGGCGGTCCTTTGAGCGCTGAGCAGCGTCGCGCCGTTTATGTGGGAACTGTTCCATTTAATTACATGAATATTTTTTGGAGAAGCATTTGCAGCGCCGCTACGCGCTGCTATGTGGGAATCGGCCTTAACTCGGTACGCCGTGGTTTTTAGAGACCCGGCCGCTTTTTGTTGGCTTTCTTACATTCCTGCCTCAGGCAGGCGCTGGATACAAGTTGTTCCTAACAGTAGGTACCTACCTACAATGTTGATACTAAGTCTTTAAATCAAAAAGTACCCACTCACTAACTCATTATTATCACTAACAATTTATACATAGAACAAGTTGAAGCCAGTTGTGTCATAATTTCTCCATCAATTAAATATCGTCAATTTATTCACAACTTTGTGTTTCAAAATATAAGATATAAAATATACCTAAGTACTCGTATAATAAATATAAAATATAAGATTGAAAAATTACATTTCTTTGACTGTGAAATAGTTATAAGATAATTTATTACTTGCTTTGAGCTGACCATGAACATGTTTATCTGCTCTGTTTACTAATAGAGTAAGTTAATAGTTGTTATAGATGTGATAGACGTTTGACGAAAAATATGGATCCCGTACTCTGCTAAAATAAAAATGATGGTGTAAGGCATTATAAAATGCCATTCTGACAATATTTTACAAAGTAGATTTCTTAATGGTAATTAACAAATTTTTGCATACCTATAACAAATATTAGCGGTGAGCCGAAAAATTATGACTATCTTATTCTTATCCTTACCGTTGAGTGACCAAGTTGTATAACTTGGCCACTCAACGTCCTTACCTATACAGGGTCATTTACAGTGATCGCCTGTTAGACGTATCCCCAAAACTAATAAAGATATAAATTTTAAATTTTGACAGATGCCAATTTGACAGGCGATCTATTTTTTTTAAAATATTTTCGGTTGTTTTCTACTTCCGGTTATACCCGAACAATATATTAATTTGCTTACTTTAACTGAAATACCCTATATTATTAAATTTTTGCATTTCCGAAAATAACATAAAATTGTTGTTCAAAAATATGTCACATAACCAGAGACTTATACATTCTATAAGTCTCTGACATAACCAATAGCTAAATCCAGCCGTTTCGGAGATTTTTGACATTTTATAAAAAGTTAGACAGGTGCAAGAGTTCGCGAGAACCTTTATAACTTTTTTCGTACAGCACGATTTTATTGATTCTTGGCAAAAGGAAAGAGCCTAAGTTATGCTACACTTTAGAAAATAAGTTGAATGGAACACACTGTATTTTTTTACATCATAAATAATTATTGCAGAATGTTTGCAATTTGATAGATGCTTATTGTCCGTTCAGTCTAAAATTATACGGGTCGAAGATGAAAAGAAGAACAAAACCCTTGATCGAACCGAGTAGTTGCTTGGGTAAGAGTTAACTAAATAAATAAAATGTCATTAAACACAAGAATAAAATATGTTTTAATAATAAACAGATGTTTTGTCACCTCACATAATTTAAAATTGCTTTTTATTAACCCATTGTTACAAAGTTCATAAAAGTACCAAAAATTTACTTTCAGAAATTTATCTTTCGGCGGGTTAATAAAATAGTTTAATTTTCATTAAAATACATGGTAATTCATTTTGGGTTTACAGCTCCTGTAAAATAATAAAAAGAGGAAGCCCAAACTATTTAAAATAAATATACTATGCGATGTGCTATAAAAATAAATATTAAATACATTAATTTAATAAATATTTAGTGTTTTTTAGAGGGGGTAAACTTTAAAAATTTGACTTGATACTACACTTGGAATCTTTATTTTGAACACGAGTAGTATTGAAAATACGACGATGAAAATATTGTCAGTACTGATTATGTAAAGTAGCAATATTTTCAAGATTTTCTGTCACATTTAATTTGTTTTTGAAATCTCTGAACATTTTAGTTGATTTGCGTGAGTCATAAAAAAGTTGATTTCTACAAAAATATACAAGCTATCAAGTAGTGCTTGCTTACACTAGAAAGTCAAAGCTAACAGTTTTTTACATAATACTAGATAAAGCGTAACCTTGGACTGTTGATATCGGAATAGACAACTATTATAATTCTTCCGTTTCCGAACATACCTATATTTAGATTTATTCTCACTGCAACACTGCATGCTTTCTACGCCTTCCACACATATTTCATAAGTCTTTTGTTTATGCAATGCTTCTCAAAGTATTATTTTTTTAAATCTATAATTTAGTGTGCTCCAATAATTTTAATGTTACAATTCTTAGTAACATAAAATGAAAATATTCGTGTTGTTTTCTACGGGGTATATTTGACTTATTTTCATTATCAAGGGCATATTCTTAACAGTCCAGTCTCCTATGTTAACCCACATGATTTGAAAAATATAAAATCAAACAGGATATAAAAAATATTATACATTACAAAATTCTGGTTGAACCAATTTTAGTAACACAGCAATAATCGACAAAACAGAAACAGGGCATAAATCAGATGTCATAATATGTATTTCGCTTTCGTGTTCTCTTTTTGAGTATTATTTATATATGAGTTGCTTACAACGTTGTCGAGCCGACTCAGAGTTTTGTGTCTCGATCGCTCAACCTGGAGGTCGTGGGTTCGAATCCCCATTCCACCAAACAATCTTTAATTAAATTGTTTACTCGTAGATCAAAATCGTTAATTATGGTTTATCGTTCATTTTTAGTCTCCTGGAGTATAAGTAAAATTCATAATATTTGCACTTAAAATTAATGAGCGTTACCTATATTGTGTCATTAAAAAAACATTTTTACAGACATTAGGAACAAAAAAATAGGTTTCAATCAATAATATATGATCGGTCCTATTAGATTTTATAATGGATTTTACTAATATTATGATCTAGCAGCAGCTTTTCAAGACAATCGCTCCCCAAATGTTATATAATTTCTCTGGCCAATTTTATATTTGATATAAAAACTCTTCTTATATACATATAGAAACTTATTCTGACACTCTCAAATTTTCATAAATCCCCACATTTCAGTATTATATTAGTATATTATTAATATAGTAACAGTAAGGGACGTGATGTCTTCATTTAGACATATCTGACGATGATATAACTGACGCATGAAATATACTCATATCATAACAGAAAACTTTTTGATGTGAGTCGTGTCTCATTGAGACACGTATGAAATAAAAACCTGTTATTCCTTAAAATAACGTCGTGACTAATAATGTGACGTCTGCGTTAGTAGGCATGCACAGTTGTTAAATTTACTATACAGAATTTAATTACGGATATTATATATAAACATTTTATAACTGTAAATATAATATAACTATAAAAATACACGGAAGATAAAAAAGACTTGCTCGCGTGATACCCAGGAAGCCACTGTTAGTCCCAGCGGAGGCATGGTATACAAAAAACTTGCAAGATTCAGAATCTCTACCGTTCTTCCAAAAATTGTAAGTAATGATCGAAAAACTAAATACATTTAGTTTCTTTAATTAATACTTTCTGTGAATAATTTGAGTTCAACTTAAATCATCTGGCTACGGTTAGGTTCTTTGCCTATAGTATTGTATAGACCAAAGACCAATATTAGTGAGCAGAAAAACTGTCAACAAAAATTGATATATTTTGATTTATCGAAATGTTCTAAAATTATTTGTACCTACACTGAGAATATTTTTTCATAGCCGCAGCTAATTTTTTGGCTATCTCAGCCAAAATATTTGGCAAAATAGGTGCCAACCATAGACTTTACCATGATAGAAAAGTTGGCTTTCCTACTCTAGCTTATTTCTCATAACAGAACTACTTTATAAAAACCTCATTACTATTATACGTTTCTTTTACGTTACTGTTATACGAAAAATATTTATAGCTTGAAAAATGTAGTTTCTAGTAGCTGCAAAGAGCTCCTAGCTATATTAGGAAAGTACTTATTCTATTGTAACTATTTATACTATACTATATAGTATTTAACTAATTCTATTTATATTTATAACTTATCTATAAAATTTATTCTGTTGTTGCAGGAGAATAACTTTTTATGCTAAAAATGTCCTGCTGTTACTGTATCATTATTGCTTATCTAATTTTGAAGGAGTAATTCAGGTGCATTTCCTAACAAAAATAATTAAATTTTCAAAGGCACAGCGATGAAAAAGAGTGAACTTATTTAAGACACATTTATAATATTCCCATTAAATTAAACCATATATTTGTTTAACTATCTTTATTCATTAAAATTTTTACAACTAACTTGGAACAGTTAGTTATAAAAATTTTACAACTAACTTGGAACAGTTAGTTTTATTTTATGTTTTATAGAATTTTTGAATGTTAAGGGGATTTGTTCATTATAGAAAATATCTCTATATTCATAGCCAAGGTGGTGTAGGTATTAATTTTTTCCGGGCTGCAATGTGGTAAGCGCAAATTTTTTAAATTTTGTTTTTGAAGATTATCTATCTTTGTGTTTATTTCGGTGTCTGTTTCCATTTTTTCAATAAAATTAGTCTCCGTTTCATCGATTTTGTCTATATCTATTAATTCATAAAATGTTACTTCAATTGAGTTTTCGTAAGGATTTGTTGGGGTTGTAATTGCAATGTGATAATTAACAGTAACTAATGCTGAAGGCATTTCTAATTTATCAAAATACTGATGTTCTAATATACCAAGTCCTGATTTAATTTTTACTGGTAAAGGAACAACTTGTGGCGTTCGCGCGTGTATGATAATAGTATACGGTTTTTTTAGTTTGGTATTAATTTTTGTCGCTCTCTTTTGTATTGACGTATATGTGGGTATTGATCTGTTTCTGTTAACACAATGTTATTTGATAAATCAGTTTTGGCATTAAGTTGTTGTAATAAATCGAGTCCGATAAGACCATCGTATTTATTTGAAAAGTCAAAGATGTAAAATTTATATACTTGATTATAATTTGTGTTAAACATTAAATTAATTGGGATATTAATTACTTTATCATGAATTATTGATGTTGCATGTGCTGTTTTTACTTGAAAAGGTTCTGTTTTGAATGTATGTAGGAAAATATTTATATGCTAAAGCTTGTGATACAAAGCTGCGAGTGCTACCTGTATCTAATAGAAATCTAGAATTTAATTTTGGGAAATAAAAATAGGGGAGGTCTTGTGATATGTTGTTTAGTATTATTGTGTCTATGTGTCTGTGTCTTTGCTGGGGAGTTGGAGAAAATGTTTGTTTTGTTCGTGAATGTACTCATTTAGGGGTTGATAAAAATTCTCACAGGGTGTTTGAATAAGGTAAGGTTGATATAATTGTGGGTAATACATAGGTGTATTTTCATAATAGGAATATTCTTCTGTTTGTTTTACGCTACATGCGTTATCTTCGTATGATTGCGAATTTTCTATTTCTTGTGGATTAGCTGTATAATCTATATTTTCGACTACTTGTATAAATAGTTCTCTAGCTGTAAAATTATTATTTTGCTTTTATATTTTGCTATTTTATACTTTCATAGGAGTAGGTTTTGGCATATTGTTTATTACATTTGAATTTAGTTTAAACACATTTGTGTTTCGACTCGGCCAATTATTTTGGAAATTTACTTTGGAGTGAAAGGGATTTTTTTGTGTATTGTTGAAAGCGTTACTTTGAAAATTATTGTTGTTTTGGAATGGTGGTCTAAAAGGCATTACATTTTGTTGCTGTGGGAAGTTATTATATGGAACTGGCATATTTGGGTGTCCAAAGTATGGTATATTTCTTTCTCTATATGAATTTGGAACATGTGATTTATAGAATGTCGGTTGTTGGTTAAAAGTATGTCTATGTTTTTGCGTGTGAGGTTGTGGATTTTTGGATTGTGTTCGTTGTTTAAATTCAATGTCAGCTTCTTCAGATTTTACTATATTTATGGCTTCTTCAATGGATTCAGGGTCTCTACATTTGGCAATAATTTGAATCTTTTCTGGCAAATTATTTAAACATGTCTTTAAAGTTACTTGCTCATAATATGCAATGTTTACTAATTTAGTACTTTTTGAGTCACTGAATTCATTTACTTTTGAAATTAGCAAGCTACGTAATGTTTGTAATTTTAGTCCAAACTGGGTAAATGTTTTACTTCTATTTGGTGTAGTTGACATTAAATCATTTAATAAACAACCAATATTTCGTCCGTCTTAAAACGTGTTTTGTAACCTTTCTTTTATTAGTGCCCAAGTATTCAATTCACTTCTTGGGCAAACAATATTAGCTGCATGTTCACGTAATTTACTTATTATTGTACAGATAATCACATTTATTAATTGAATTTTGTGGTTTTGATTCTTTTTGAAATGCTAGTATTAATTCTTCACTAGTTCTTATATATGACGGTAAAATAAATTCATCACCATAAAATAGGTATGTTATCGTTATCAGCATATATACGATAAAGACCCTGGTCCATTTTTCTGTTCAAAACTGGTGAACTTTCGCAATTAAGATTATTAAATAAATCAATAAGATCGTCCAGTTTTCAACCGAAATAATATTTAATACTTAACTAACTTAACTAAATATTTTAGAAGAATAGAACAGTATTTAATAAATTTACACTTAAATTATTTATATTGGGTATGGCAAATCTTATTACCAAATAAATTAATGATATGGATATGGTTAATTATATGAATTAATGATAAAATGTAAACATTTTAATGTCCTACTTATAGTCCACGCTATAATGTAAACTGTTTAGTTTTTTTGGCCCTCTAAATGGAATGTAAATTCTGTAAGTTTTGTGTATGTAAAAATAAAAGTAAAATAAATAAAATAACAGAAATATGTATTCATGTTACTAGTTTTTTTGCTGGTTTGTAAGCTGAAATGAAATATAATAGATATACTTAACGTTTAAGAATGTTTTTCTTTTAACAATATAAAAAAAAATTTTCTTTGTAGGTGGCACTCCAGAAAGACAACGCTTTAAGTCAGAAACCGGAGTATGTTATGTTTGCGCTCATTTTCATTCTATTTGGCTTGGCAATTGTAGCAGCTTCTTTGAACTTGCTGGTTCTTCGGTTTGTTACGATGAACACTGAAGACGAGAGACGGGATGAGGCGCAAGCTATGCAGGTTAGTAAAATTTATGGAATATAAACCTAACAATTGATCATTATAATATTTAACTAGGAGAGACTAATTTCATTTAATTTTTTTGTTAATCATTCTTGCATATATCTGCACTAAGTACTCGAGTTAATGTTTCGTGCATAATAACGATAGTAAGTTGTAAGATATAGTACAACTTACGTAAGTAAGTTAAAATGTAAAAGTAAATTCGTGGTTTTATATTAGGTATTATTTATTACTCTTAAACAGAGCAAATGTACTAGATCCAATCTTGATTTAAATTATATGTAGACGGTGATTTTGTGACTGCCCTAACTTTGCTATTACATAATAATATTTAGTAGTAATATGAAAAAAATGGTAAATACCTATGTATAAAAGCTTTTAATGCAGCTTTTTCAAATAAAATCATAAAAACATTTGCTCATCGCACAGAGTAATAATAATTATAGCTTATATTTATAAAAAATATAATATACTTTTTATTTTTTACCTGTATATTTAAAATAAAAACTTATCTTTGTATACACGGTGTTATATCTGTTTTAGTAGGTTTCAATAGAAGTTATTCGGGGAACATATTTTTTTTACATATGATGGAACTGTTGAAACATAATTCCAACCCTTGTGAAAAGTGATCGACTTATTCGTTATATTTATTTTCTTATATATTATATTTCAGTAAAGAGTAATTGTGATATCTAATTTTTATAAGCAAAAAATATAATACCTATCTAACTTTATATGGCATTATTTACATTTCTCTTTTATATATTTTTCCAGTTTTCGGAGAGCAAACTTTAAGATATTATGAATTATATCATTTTTAGGCCCTAGCAGGAGCAGTAAGATTAGAAGGAGATGTTATAACGGCAAATGGTTCTATTTTGAGCGGTCAATTAGGACATCACTGTACAGAAACAACGTCATTAGATCCTGATGATACCTCCGTGTGTTCTTGCCCGTGTGGATGTTTACCAACAAATAGTAGACATAGGTATGTTAAATTAAGAGTTAACTTTTTATTAGGATGAAACTAAAATCTTAAAGTATTTAATAATAAGATTGTGAAAACCTCTGTTCTTCTGAACAGGTGGTTTTTTTCTCTATTATTTGTCTAGTAACGTTACCTGAGAAATGGTTGGGAACGTTGTGGGACATAGTAAAACTCAACGCGATGATATTCACTAAAGCGTATAGTATTTGAATCTGCCTTTCTTTATAATTCTAATTTATGTTATGAATAAAGAACATTATTATTATTATTATTATTATTATTATTATTATTATTATAATTCAATTTATACTATATTTTCTATTAAGCTCATCATTTCTTTTTAATACAATAAGCAACGGTCTTTCTATACTGCGTGGTTATAATAAACAAAGCAAAGGATAAGATAAACATAAATATATGTCATCGAGATATTTATATAACTCCTGTATTATTTTTTATTGAAATATCTTGATTTTTTTACGTATTTAAAAAGTAGAAATAGATTTGAATACAATAAATAAACAATTTGACTACAAGATAAAATAAATAGGAAATACAATAATTGAATAGGCACACATTATAAGTCAGTTTTTATGTAGAGGAATAAAATTTTATGGTTATTAGAATAATATTGTTAAATGTATAGAAAAATACTAGATTGTATGCTAAATACCTAAGGGAGGATTTTACAAAAAAGTATAAACCAAAAGAAGTAAAGCCCAATAAATGATTGTAAAACTACAAGCACTGGCGGTTGACTTCCTTCAAAACCAAGAACATAACTCCATTCGTATAATTGATCCACTATTTTACTACATCCCCTACAAAGAACTATTAAAACTCAATAAGATATAAGAAAAGCTTCCCACAATTCTATGAAAAAATAACATAAAACTTTCAGTCCAGTTTATCACAAAATATTAAATACAGTATTCTTTTAATACTTACGAGTATTATGGTGAATGAAAATGAAAGTTGAAATTTGACATTTTCTGTTTACATTTTTAGTATTGAAAATACTTCTGGGCGCGTGTATATGGGAGCTGTCTCTTAAAATATTAACGCTTAGCGATATGCAAATACGAGCGACCTCGACATGGTGATGTGCTCATGGAGACGACCTAGCTGCGTTGTTATAATAAGCAGTCTATGTTTATGTTTGGGTTACATGGTTCCTTGACTTACAGAGATTGCTTGGTTGTATCAAGGTAGTGGGCCCTTATAATTCGAGCAAGTTGAATAGAAAACTTCCCAGTACATGTTACAGTGATTTATGGACTAATGTTGAATGTAAAATAAACGTTTGGTATGTACTGATCGTTGTAATAGGATGAACAGGTTTTAGACTAACATATATACAGGGTGGACTAATAGGTATATATATACAGGGTGATTCATTAAGAATAAATAATCTCTAAACTGGAAGATTTAGTTTCCTAGATATGTCAAATGAAAGGTTTTGGTATCACACTCTGTATAAATTATAAATATAATGGACTATGGAATGTATAAAGTGCGTAACAAAAATAGTTGTCTGGTATTTTCAATACGCCTACGATATTTGCGTAAGATGCAAGATCTGTGAATTTTTTATATAGGAATTAAGCCAAAAAGTTAACAATTGACATTTTCTACTTCATCTTCAACACTGGGTATACATTTCTTGTATACCTACACAGTATCATGATATTTTTGTATATACATTTGCAAATAAATGATCTATCCCGAATACATCTATACATACATAGATGGGCCTATGCCTAATAGAACTAGATGTAAAATAAAAACAATTATACATATAAATAGATATTTATTTTATTAGGAGTAGACACTAAATCCATAATAGGAATTACATCCATACGAATCAATAAAGTCACTTATACTCCGAATGAAATACAATATTTTATTATCAAACGATTCCTATTCACTTCCCTGAGAAAATAAAAACTTATCCTAATTCGATAATGATACTCTAATGGTGTCATAATTTATTGGTTTGAATTTAGGGTGTAAGGATACCTGCCTTGTAACTGGTTTATATCCATGACGACAGTAACTAAAATGTTGTTATGTGATAATCTGACAATGTCATAAGTATATAAGCGGCGTATAAGTGTTATACTCCGGCGGAGTATAACACTTATACGGCGTTTAGCTAGAACGTCATAAAAATGACATTTAAACTATGCCAAAATTGTAGCAAAACTGACTGTTATGTGACGTTTGAAAATAAACATACATATAAATACTTTACAGACAGCATAAAATACGGATTATGAGTTAGGACACTATATTTTGTAATAGAGTCCTCATAAGTCACATACCCATAAGTCCTCAGTCTATCGTAATCCTCAGATAAGGTTTACAGCCAGGCTTGTCCCAAGGATTGTTAACTGTTTACAGGATTGCTCGATCGCTCAATTTTGTCATCCGCCTTTGTGACGTCATCAAAGATATATGTAATCGAATTGTCAAAATATACCTATTTTGTGTTTGTTATATTTCACATTTGCAAGAGAATTTTCGTATTTGAATGATTATTAATATTATTATTTATTAAAGTTTGTAATAACAGTATAAAGTATACCTATTTCTACAAGTTCGAGATCTTTGGATCTTTGATGACGTCACAATTATGGATTACATTGTAGTATAGGGATCGAGCAATCCTGTAAACAGTTAACAATCCTTGGGCTTGTCCTACAACCGGTGTAGCAACCACATCAGATGATAATGCAACTAGCATTAACCGTTCAGATGAACCAGACACGAGGAATGAAGAATGCTGGGGCAAGCAGCAGGATTTTATTAACACTGTTGTAATTTGGGAAGGAGCTTACGACTAGCTCCATAGTTCTAGGTACGTTCACGTCGAATGACGACGTGGTCTCCTACAGAGTAAGTTTTTGGTTTAGCAGGTTTGCTATCATATCTTACTTTTTCTGCGTTTTGTTTGTTCAGTAGGTATACGTATTTCGGCCCTTTTACACACCGGTTCCTAAACCGGTTCTTTCGTAGGAAAACTTTCTCCCTCTGTAAGTGCCCCATTGTCGGTAGTGGTACATTTCCTACCTGATAAAGTAACTTACAGCGTTGTTACTTGCAAGTTTACGTACGTTTTGAGGATTTCCTCGTTTCTTTTACATTCGTTTGGAAGACTTTCCTCATTCGTATTACATGCGTTTGGCGGACTTTCCTCAATCATGTTATATGCGTTTGGAGGATTTTCCTCATTCGTATTACGTGCGTTTAGAGGACTTCCTCAATCGTATCACATGCATTTGGAGGACTTTCGTCAATCGTATTACGTGCATTTGGAGGACTTTCCTCATTCATCTTACGTGCATTTGGAGGACTTTCTTCATTCGTCTTACGCATAGACATATAATACTAGGGGAGACAGAACATTATATTATAAATACACCATTTGTTTACAATCATACACACTTTCACACTTGTACATAAGTTGGAAGGAGATGGGTTTATAAAATGGCAATACTGTAACCTAGGCGTCCACGTCCGATGTTATCTTTCCAGTGGTGTGCAGTTTTTTTTAGGGATCATTACAATAAGTTTTAATTTAAAGGTTTATTTATGTTAGAACTGAGATTTGTGTGGGAGCAAATAAGACATGTATTACTGCTTGGACCTATATATTCTCAATAATCTACAAAATCATTATTAAAATCTCAGCAGAATGTTATATAAACAATTCAAAACACTTATAATGGTGTTTCATTCATTGTCCTTGGTCTTGACACAGCTGGTCCTAATATTCGGCCTTCCTGTGTTTCTATTGCATCGAAGAAAGTTTTGCCCATGCCTAAACGGATGCTACCTGTAACATTTTAAAAGACATAGGTATGAATGATTTTTGAGAAACTATTCTGCATAGTAGAGCGCTATAAACGCATTTCTCTACTGCAGGTTTTCCTTTTGTTTATTGTATGGCAGTCAAGCGCTATTCACAGATTTTTCGACTGAAAACCTTATGAATGCAAATCATTAATTATCAATATAATTTTTTATTTAATTTCCTTATTATTATTATTCAACAGCTTTAAATTTCCAAGCTTATAAACACTAATATTTATTTATACACTATTGCCTCAGTCGTTCCACAAAAATATAGTTGGATGTTTATACAACTATAAAAAAAATATTTATTTTTGTGGGCGCTATTCACGAATTCCCCCTCGTATCTACCTATTTTTATAAAATTTTACCGAATACATATCCTTATACATTTAAAGGAACACATCGGCATTATCCAGCTTTGAATTATTATAATAAACAATTAGATAAAATGTTTTCCTATGGCATGTCCAATTAATTGTAATAATAGCTGAAAAATTTAATAATTAATTAATAAACGGGTTAATTTTCACATAAAATAATAGTTTCAACACTCTAGCAAATCAATCAATTCATCTGTGCTATTTAAGTCACTATCAGAACTAATGTCTAATTATTTATCTATTTTTTTTTAAACTATCTGCTGCTACTTACAACCATACACCTTTTGTAACCTTTAATACCATTTTACGGAATAATGTCCTAACTATTATTTCCCAGTAGCTGTAGTTACCTTGTACAGCCCGCCATATTTTAATTTTCCAGTTACCTCTGTGCCGTCTGTAACAGCACTAGCCCAAAGACAAGATCACTTTTTGTAAGTAACACTTCTTTTTCTTATCAAACCTTTTCTTCATTTCTCGACTGAAAAGCTTATGAATGCAAATAATTCATTATCAATATCATCAATGATCAAGTTTTCTCTTTACTCATAGCTTGAATTTCTGTATTATCTTTGGATTTGTTTAAACATTTACATTTACAGTATTATTTATACCCCAAACTCCATCAGGAAGCTTTTCCAACCACTAAAAAATCCACATTTGTCTGCTCTCAGGATTATCAGGAAAGCTAGAACAATACTATTCTGTATTAAAATATAACAAACATGTAATAGGTTTATTTTTCTGCATTTCAAATAGTTGCAACAAAATTATTTACTGTTTAAATACTGGAAATCCAGTCTGGAATTGGACATTAATTTTATTACAACGGTACTACATCATTTTCGGTCTAAAATGCTTTAATTCCAAAAATTTGATACAAAACAGATAAATATTTTTTGCAATAATTTACTTAAAATTTAGTTAACAACACCACTGCTTCCGCTAAAAAAACATAACCTTACTTACCGCCGAAATACCAGTCCGGGGTTAGAATAGTCGACTTTTTTACAAACCGCGCACTGTTGAACTATTGTAGATTGATTATAAAAGGCTCTAAATACCTCTACTGCCAAAAAAACACTGCAAATAAATTAAAAATCCCAAAAGATCACAAACACAGCACAGCAACATTGTAACGTCATCTTTTGACATAAGAGCGTCATTTGATAGCAAAACAGCCGTACAGCATTGCCATAGTATTTCCAGTTGTATCATGGTATTTCCCTAACACGATAATAATTTTATGTTATTAGGAAATTATAAATAATTTTAAAAGTAGAGATTACGTATTTTCATAAAAAAACACAGATAAATATTTTTTTCTTAATTACACATAAAAATTCAGATAAATATAATTAATATACTCTTCGTTTTCAAACACCGGCGGTAGATCTAGGGCAATCCGCATAGATTTTACATCATTGATTTTTGTTGAAAACGATGTCTGATCGGCATAAAATGTAAACAATTCTGTCTCCCCCTTCTTATGTCTATGGTCTTACGTGCATTTGGCGGACTTTCCTCATTCGTATTACCTACGTTCGTTTTAATGCACTCTTTGATCGTCCTGTATGTTGCATCGATGCTCGTAACTTAAGTAACTATAACGTAATATTATCGTCATCGTCAATAATATCAGTGTTCACTTGAGAATTCAGAAAAGCGTCATTTCTAGGCACGTAACTAAACTTCATATTGAAGGGTGTTTCCCCAGTGGATTTGTGAATCATGTTATTCAAACCCCAGCATATAGGTACGTTCAACATTACTATCTCATCCATCATGTCAGAGATGACACTAACAGCTGTCAAAATAGTACGGTTTGTTCTAGGCGTCGCCGTTGCGTTGTCTGCTAATTGAATATTATATTTGTAACAAAAATTATGAAAATTTTTTGCTAGTAAATGAGGTGCCCCTGTCAGTAATACAACGACTCATTACACCGCAAATAAAAATAATATGGTTTTCTAAGAAAATTTCATCAAGTACACTTTTCGTGTCACTTACAGGCACATACCTAAAAATAACGTACAGGTTTTGCACATAAATTTCGTAAAAGCATGGCTGCTACAATAAAATAAGAATTTGTACGGTTGCTTTTGACAAATGATCCCAAGTGATCTAAATGGACCGTGTGCATAGGTAGTGCTACTTTGTCAATGGGATGCAAGTAGCCAGGTCGTTTACCAGATGGTTTATTGTACAGACATCTCAAACGTATCTGAATGAATCTCTTAACGTATCGCTTCATGGACGGAGATCAGTACTGTATCAACCCCAACAGCGTTTTACCTTCGGTGAAATGGCCTCCTTCGTCATGATACCGCATTACTAATTGCCGACGGGCAGACTTCAGCATCATCCTCCTCCGTATTTCGTGCGTTTATATACTCCTTCGTTATTTATGGTCGTGCTCGTAAGTATGCTCGTGTATTTCATGTTCTTTTTATCGGAAGGTTTTCGTTTCAACAGTTCAACGTGTCGTTAAAATTTAAAAGAAATTAAACACCTAACTAGCTTTTTTATAAACGTTTCAAGTTGATCTCCAACTCATCGTCAGTAGAAGGTTTGCAATCCAATCAACGGTCACCGGGTTGATTGGACACAGGCTAAAATTTTACAAGAAGAAATATCAGTTAAAAGAAAAATAACAGAAAGTACTTTTATTAAACTTAATGGTGATAACTGTATCTCGTTAGAAACAATATTAATGGCCCAAACGGGACCTCTACTCCAGAAGGATGTTACCAGTGGAAAACTAATAATATAGAGATCAATGCATGTGATGACATTTTGAATTAACATTAAATTTTTTATCATACAAACCTTCTACTGACGACGAGTTGAGGATCAACTTGAAATGTTTAGGAAAAAGTTAGTTAAGTGTTTAATTTCTTTTAAATTTTATTATAATAATTATTTGATTTGGACATAGCCAATTCACAGAAGTGTGATTTGTAATATTACAGATTTTGTAAAACTAAAAAACCACTGATGAAATTCAGTAAATTTTTGAAATATTTATTTTATTGCATTTTATACAGTGGTTTTTTGGGACATCCTTTAGAAGTTTGCCTTGATACTGCACTTTGAATATTTAGTTTGTATGCTTCTGGTTTCCTGTTTTTTGTTACTTTACAGGTGGTGTAAAAGAGACTACAATGAATCAGACATAATGTGTTCTAGTTTTTAATTGGTGAAAGAAAAGATACATTTTTCATTAAAATAGTTTATCAAAAGCTTCTTTAGGATTTTCAGTGTTATTCCAAATTATTGAAATACTTTTGTTTGAAAGAAATCAAACCTGCATCTGTTCTATATTTATACGAAATTCGAGATAGTCGTGATATATTATAGTAAAAATTCTCGTTAAGAGTCCATTCACTACGTCGAAATAAGCTCTAAATCGGCGTTCGTCTCGTGTCTAATTATAAAAAAACTATAAAAGATAGCGACTTTTAGTAAAAAAGTATTGAAAGATAAGACTTTAATCTAAGTGCCTATAGTAGTAATTTTTGATATTTCTTTTTATTTTTAAAATTCCAGGCAAACAATCTTGTACTAAAATAGCGTATTTTCAAAAATTATTTTCTCTAAAATACATGCATTAAACAAAAATTTGCTACTATAGGGATCTAGTTTGTCTTTTGATCTTACCGGTGATATATAATTTATAACACTAAAAAGAAATTTTGTTGCAATTATAAGACAAATCCGGTACCGTTGCAATAAGGGCTAACTTTATTTCCATGTGCCTTTTTACTTTGGCTTTACGTGCACCTCCGAAATCTTAAAAATTCGGTAGTGGGAATATATAAGTCTCCACCCATGGGCTACCCATCCTCTCAATCCGACCCCGCTTTCATGTCTGTCAAATCTACAGTGAATGGACCCTTAATCCTTGGAATATATGCCGTGCGGTAGATATAATTAAAATTAATTACAAATTTTTATAAACTAAGCTGCTGATAATATTACATGGATTTTCTATATATTTTTTGCCTGGACAGTTTTCACAAGACATGTTGGCATATGCCTCTACTAATTGTCATGGGTCATATCTTAATTTGGTCAAAAAGGGGGATTTAGCAAAATCTTAGAATAAGTGACAGTGATTAGCTAGGAATGCCCCATGATGATGATAAATAAAAAAATCAATAAACAAAAGAGTAAAGAAACATAATAATATCGAAAATTAGCAGATATTTTAACAGTGTTAAACTCAGTTATATATATAATATAAAAGTTCAGTCTCAGCAGTCATTTAAAGCAGTTTTCTACTATTTTTACTGTACCTACATATTCATTAACTTGGATAAAACAACAGTTAGTCTATGATAAAACATAAAAAATGTCTTAAAAGTAACCAAAAGGATATTTAGATATTTCGAAGGGGTAGAAGATCTAACCCTGCGAACGACCCCTTGGCTATTTCACTCACAGCACGTACATTGAAACAATGCTACAAATTAAAAATAGCTTTATATAATACCTACCTACCTAAATTCTTGCTTTATTATCAATTATATTATTTTGTAATAAAACTCATTCTGTTTTAGATTTACAGTTCGAAGATCACCAACGCAAATTAGACATCTACTTCCTGTGTTGCCGATGCACGAGCTTCATCTTCCTCAGGGGCCAGTCTTACCCACACCCGCGATATATCCAAATCACAGAGCTTCAATATGATCACTTCTGGGTTCGAGCCTATTTATTCGTCAATGTGATAACGATAAATGAACTTTCACATTACTCGTTAGTGAACGGAACCACTAATTTGATGTCTTGTATCATCGATGAGTGAAATGACTAAGAAAAAGTATTTTTAATCCGATTAATAAAAAATCTTATGAAGAATTTTTTAAATTTATATGATAAAGTCCAATTGTTTATTATAATACATGATGGGTACTTCAAGGTAGAATTTTTGGAATGGATGATAGACTAAAGGATTAAAATAGTTTATAAATTCTTCTGGCATTATAAAAGATGGTGGATATTAAAAACAAAAAACAATGTTGGTGTATTATAATAAAATGATTATATATGACTATAGATTATGGAGTTAAATAAACTCGGTAAAATTTTGGGATCAAGCTAAAAATATAGATGCCATGTTCTTGGCATAGAATTCTAACATTCCAAAAACCACATATTTTTCGTTGAAATGTATATAATGTGTCATATTTAAAACAGGACATGGGATATTTTAAAGAAATTGTTTTGTTTTGCCAGTATCTTCCGGATTTGCCAAATAATTATTATACACGGTGCTTCCTTTCAGTATTAACCATGTGTTATTTGGTGTTTGTAATACACTATTTGTGAAGAAATGGTCTTTCGATACTAAATAAAAAATAAGATTTCAAAAATAATTTTGAATTTGAAATAATACGCTTGAAACTTTAATATTTATTATTGAACATAAATTAGAATAAAGTAATTTCGTTTATTCTTAAGAATTGTAAAATTATTTTGTAAAAAAATCTCTTATGAATATGAATTCATATGAGATGAAGCCGCAAATTACTGTTTCTTTCATTATTTACTTAATAAATCAATATGGTATGGCTACTATCTGGGCATTTCTAATAAGTTATCAGTTACCATGTTGTCTTTTTACTATGTATATAGTTAATAGCGATATATAATACTTTTAAAATTGTGAAATAGCCAATGTACAGACTCTTGATTTCATTAACATATTATTTTATTTACAAATAAACAGTATTATAGATAATGTGATTTTTCATATAGTTTTTAAATCACTTTCAAAATATAGCTTGAGATGTAACATAAAGCTTGCTGGAAAAATATTTTTCTCAAATGGAGCACCCTGTACATTTTGAACAGCGTTATGTTACCAAAAAATTGATATATTACAGTTACATTTACGGGTGTCTACATTATTTATTTGTGTACAAATCTATAAAAACTTTATTCTTCAAGATAATCGACTGAAATTGCTTTTGTTTTAAAAAGCATTAAAAGTGGCTTATCTTGACCCTACTACCGATTGTAAGATTGGCATTCAAGGCCTGCTACGATTTTTTTATAACCTCAAATAACAATATAATCATTTAGCGATTTTTTCTGACACAATAGCGTCATTCAGGTCGTCTCAAAACCCTTAGATCCGAAATTTGAACAAAAAATATACAGGGTATTTCTTTCTACACGGTCTTAAAGTTACGGAATACGGAATTTGCAAGCCCTAAATTTTTAAAGCAGTTGGATGGTTAAGAGAACCGTGCAACGCAAGAGAGAATTAAAATTTCATTCGATTGTTTTGAACAATAAAGGTTTTATGGAATTTAGCCAAAAAGTTAACTAAGAGATACATTATTAATGAAATAATCAAATATTATGGTTCAATAAAGTTTTAATTTTCCTCGTTACCTATAATCTAGGTACGCAAAGGAATAACCTTATATAATAATATAAAAAAGGTTTTATGGATTTGTACACAAATAAAAAGACATAAGAGACACCCTAAATATGTATATATTTTGTTACAATAGTTTGTCAAAATCCAATATCGGCCCTATTACAATTTTGGAAAAAATATTTTGATAAAAATGATGCAGTGTGAAAAGACGCACATTTTAAAAATATTTTGAAACATACAATGGGCGCATTCAGGGAAACATAGCACTCTAGCGCTTCAGCGCTTCACGTTCGCTGAATCGACATTTTAAACGCAAGCTTAAAGTGACATAATTTTCAGTAATTCATATTTTGTAATTAATATTAATAATAATTAATATTATCCATAGATATTTTGTGCGTAAACCCATAGACGTAAACCTAAACTATATTAATTTTATCGCTTGATGGAACTATTCAGCGATCCAGCGGGAAAAATATATGCTTTACCGCTTAATAAAGCGCTGAAGCGCTGCGGTTCCCTGAATGCGCCAATTGTAGTCCACTATACAGCGGGACATCTTAAGGTCACTTTTTGAATTAATCACCCCGTATATTTTTGGGTATTTGAATTCAGCTTGAAATTCTCTATTAGATGATATAAATTTTTTATTTACGATGTCGCATTGCTGACTAATTAAAAAAATGTGAACATTTTCGTTAAAATACAGTAGTATAAATTAAATCTCTGTTTGAGTATTAAGAATAATTAAGGAAATACATTTGCATCCATATGGTCAATTGATGTAGTTAAACAACGCAACCATCAAATACTATTATTTGATACGTCATGTTTTTCACACATGTTTCAGTTTAGTAAGCATACTTCAAAGTGCACTTCAGACATTTTCTCAATTCTTTCAAATGGAACGCCCAGTATATATTTAAACTATTTACAATTTAAATTTTATTTTATTTATAATCGACATGTTAATTATATTTATTAAATAAAAAAAAAAATATTTTCAAAAAATAGTTATGTAAGAAGATATATAAGAAGTTATATATGAAGGACTAAGTATCTGCAAAATGTTTAAAATATCAAACAAATTAATGGAAACATAAATGATAGGTAACATAATGGACATAAGAACCTACTACTATTTTTTTTAAGAGTTTTGAACATTATTTAATGAAATAGATAATCTGCTGTCTGTTCTTTAACTCAAAGTGAATTACTTGTACGTATAGCTATAAAAGAAACATAAAAACATAAAACACACCACAGAAATGGACAACCTCCCTACTGAAAGCCTAAGGCTTGTGTAGAGGGAGGGTACACATGAAAAAAACGCAGACACACAACCATTCCCTGGGAGAGGTGCCATTTCTCCCCTGGCGAGATTCTCATGCTTGTGCAGAGGGAAACACACAGGTATTCATGAAAAAAAAACGCAGACAACCATTCCCTGGCAGATGTGCTCCCCTGGAGAGCACGTCTTGAGAAATACGAGAGCATTTCTCCCCTGGAGATATTCGAACTCGCACCGCAATAAGAGTATACCCTTTTCTTTTTCGGATAACATCTTTGCTTCTAACGATTAACAACACTTTGGACTGTTTACTGTCAACTTAAATGTTTTGTTTCAAGCGAGCCATTGCACACTTTTTCCAATTGTTATTTTTAATGCAACAGTATGTTATTTTTGTGTACCCATAGAGTTGTCATCATAACATTTTTATTAATTAGTTGAAACCTCTGTTTAAACGGGCATACAGAACACTATCTTGCAGTGTATTGTTTATTCTAAATAAATATAAAGTGTGCTAAATTTCCGAACTCACAAAGAGCTCATCTAGAAGAATCTACTAGAAAAATATATTGTTCCCATTTAAAAAATGTATCGATGGCCTCATATCCGGAACACATGGAACGCCATTAAAAGTACATATTTTACTCCATTTTACCTATATATGTATGTATGTCGCTTTAATTTAAGTCAACAAAAAATTTCATCCTCGATTACCTGCAAAAGACTGGTTTCTATGGAAAATGCTCAGACAGGCCAATTTTTATTTAACTCATTATGCTGATGGAACAGTTTTTTATGTATCTCCCTCACTATTAGAGCTATATCCGTTACACCTCCTTATATCAATGTATTCGTGAGGGGAAACGTTATATCCAAATCTGTAAAAGTATATTATTTAAAAAATACAAGTTCTTTTATACCTCTCTTTTTGGGACATCATCGAGTAAATGTTAATAATATAACAATATGTTTACCTTCAATAAAAATGCTCTGCGAGTATTTTCCATGGAAACCAATTCGTTAATAGATAATCGAGGATGAAACTTTTCGTTGACTCACCCTGTACACATATAAATTCTAAATATACATAACTAAATGAAAAGGACTTTTAATAAAATTTTCAAATTTAAATATTTTAGGAAATTCACTTTCAATAAATTTAGTACTTACTTGAAAAATTCCTAAATTACTGCAAAGGTTTATTTCATTTTGCGAAAAATTATTAAATGATTTTCAAAATATAAAAAACAAAAATGATCGCATCAATGTGATATACCTACATACATAATATATCATACATATATGATCAATGAAGTATAGATTGTTTGATCAAAGACTTATTATCACCTAAAATCAATAAAAATGAACATCCATAGTTCCTCAAAAAAGTAATCAATATACCTTCATTTCCTAGTTTTAAAACCGAAGGAAATCATGAATTTTATTTATTCAGTTTTTCTGATAAACTTATACAGGGTTATTCAGAACTTATCCATAATAAAATTTGGGGATGTTCAACATACATGTAGAAATGTGGTAGTGCAAAAAAAATTTTTTTGACGGGGTCTGAAAACTATTTAAAAATTTTTCATTGCACGCCGCTGGATACTGGTCCACTGTAATGGAGTGACCTTGGGACTGACAATGCAAACTTGCTAGCACGAAAAAAACCGGCGCACCCGGCGCAAAAAAGATTTGCAGCGTTTTTACTTTAAAATAAACTTAAAGATAGATAGATGTGACCAAAGTGACGTGTCTTTAAAATGAATAAAATTTTGTTACACCAATTTTGAAGAATTGCGCTACTTGATTACTAGGTATTAGAAACATGAAATTTATAAAAAATTTGCACATACCTTGTTATAAAAGCTGTTCGAATTAATATTCCTGGACTTGTACACAATTTTGGGCACGCTTTATCCAATTTTTGCCCACTAAACCGAATGTTCCTCCTGGTTGCTGATCTTGTAAACGCAAATTATTAACTAAATTGGGTATTTTCAGCATTTTGCTGCAACAACCACTCACAAAACCTAACTGTCGATGTGTCGGTGTGTCGATTGGGAAATTGTTCCGCATACAAGCGCGAAGCTGCCAATGAATTTTGTCCAACTTCGCCATAAATAAGAATCATGTCCATTAACTCAGCATTACTGTACACATGAGCAATTTTGAAAATTTTACTCCTAAGATAAATAAAACACCCGCGAGAGCGACCGACATAGACTGACGACTCATAGATAATACAGATATTATCCCCACTCCAACTGTATTCGTCAGGCGTTCGCCAGGTACAAAAACTGTTGTTTACTGTTTTTTGAAGGAATGTGGTATATCAGATGTCGTTGAAGTACAGTTGCCCATCTACGTAGTCCTTTATAATGGTATAACTTTAAACATTGTTTACGGGAAACCCTAAGACTTTTATTATACATTTTTTTGGTGATATCGATTTCTTATTTAAGGATGCACATATCCTCAAAGTTTTAGAGATAAGTTCTGAATAAGGCTGTATAGTATACATAACATATATAGACTTGAATAATTTTCAACTAATTACACTGAATGCTCTAACGCCAATTCACTCTAGTGTTCAGAAAATACAATAATAAAATCAATTAAAAAAAGTGAACCCTATCACATTACAATACCTAGTAGAACGAAACAAGTAATTAAAATACTAATTATTCAAAATAATAGTAAGGAATAATAGTCTATACATATACTAACGATATAGAAATACCCCAATCATTAGTTAAAATCATAAACAATTCAGCTATAAAAACTATTCTAAATTCGAGCGAAAAAGATATTAGGTACTACGAATATAACGTTCTCTAAACTATTCAATATCGAACTGATTAATGAAATGGGACTAAACAATTTTAACAATAATGGTGACAATAAAATGTCCTTGAAGGACAAAATCTAAAAACTTGCGTTTGGACCAAATACAGTAAAGAGGAGCACGAAGCCATTTGAAAGTTATGAAATTATATCAAGATATATTTCATCATGGAGCTATCCCCTTATCATTTATTAATTAAACATTAAATCAAACTAAAAAACGAAGAGCACATATTTACTAAATTATACATATAGATACTTTCACGTGCACAAAGCTGAAGTTAATTCACAAATAGAGAGAATGTTAAATTCTAATATAATACAATCCTCTGATACACCATCTCCGACATCCATCTGGGTAGTAAAAAAAAATTAGATGCCTAGTACAAGTTAGTAGCGCGTAGTCCTAGAATGTCGGAAATTAAGTAAACAGATAATATAGACGACAAATTTCCACTCCCTAGCATCTCCGAAATAAGAGATGAACTACGAAAATGTAATTGTTTCTCTAAACTAAACTTAATTAGGGTTCCACCAGATATAGATGAACCCTAGCGATATACAAACAACAGCTTTTTTCACAGATACTTTGAATTTAAAAGGATGTCCTTGGGCCTCAGAAACAGGCTTATCCAGAGAGTCATGCACAACATTTTGCGAAATTTACAATTTACAAAACCAAATTTGCGCAGTTTATTTAGACGATAAACATAATCTCTATATCTCCTTAGGAACATATAAAACGATTAAAATCAGTATTTCAGAGAATTAAAATTGAACTAGATAAATTCGAATTCTTAATAAGCAAATTAGCTCTAAGACTACTTCGTCCTACTGATGAAATCCAGAAGAAGATCGAAAGCTGTGAGTTACCTTTATATCAGAACATGTTTTGGGAGACCGGATTTGGTCCGCCCATACGTTTTCCGATACATGATAAAATAAGCTCAGTTTTGACTGAGGCACTCTCAAGCTCGTTTCGTCTTCAATTTGACTCTTCAGTAGTGGAAATTACCACTAGACAAGTTGGAATTTTTCTCTTATGGAAGTGAATCTACAGACAAATTTGTGTAACCAATCGTAATGGATCTGCTCGCGCAGTAACCGATCGTAATGGATCACCATTGTCACACACAATTCTACAATTGTGATCCATTACGATCGGTTACTGCGCGAGCAGATCGGTTACGATGCTTACACAAATTTATCTGTCGAATTCTTAAGACGTGATGTAGTATACTTAGGACATATTATTACCTCGATGATGTAAAACCGGACATGGATAAAATTACTAAAGAAATAGATAAAACACTTCTAAGCTTTCGTGCTTAGCTTTTTTTTTTGGTTATTACCAAAAATTTATTAGATAGCTAAACTTCTCTAAGATAGCTAAACCTATGACAAAATGAACCCAAAATTCAAAGTAGTGCCCTCTACTGAGTTCATAAGCTCTTTCAACCACTTTAAAAATCATAATATTGATAAACGGACCTTTTTAGAATATCGGAATTTTTCTGTCATTTATATCATTTACTGACACTTCCAATACAGCTATTGGTTGTGTACTTTTTCAAGACACACTCCCTAGTGGAAAACCTATTGATAATCATCCAGGACCCTCAGCACATAGAAATTAGATTAAGTATGACGCAGAAAATTGTTTGGCCTTGTAAAATTCACCTGCCTTAATTATTTGGGAATAAGTTCAAAATTTATACGGATCACCTCTCACTTGTAATTCTAAATTAGATGGCAGCTAAATTTAGAAGAGTATGACTTTGAAATCATGTATAAAAAGGGTAAACAAAACACAAATGCAGTTGCCGTTTTATGAATTCAATTATCATGAACGAAACCGAATCGGTAGCTCAGGTGACGTTAAGGAAGACATTCTAGAATCTAGAGTATCAAATTAGATCAAGTATATTACATATACTTGATCCATAGATCTTGCACCATAGATGCCATAATTGTGCATGAACATCTTATGACTTATATTTCGACTAATGATGTCCCAGAATTGAACGTAGTAGAAACAGTACCTAGTTTAAAAATGAGACTATAAATGAACTGTTAAGTACAAAAAAATCAAATTCATTTTACAACTCCAAAACATCAAGAATCAAACTCACCAATAGAGCGATTTCATTCGACACTAATTGAAATATACCCATAAAGACTGTACGACTATAAAACTGATGACTATAAGAATTCGATACATTCTGCAATGAAACATACCCCATTTGAGATGACATTCGGGCTTACAGGCTTAAGTTATTCATTTGACAACATTTTACGCATATTTCAGGTAAAAAAATATAGTTTCACTATCCCCACTTACAATTTTCCAACTTTATTTGTGAATAAACTAAAGAATTTCTCACATTTCGGGCCAGCTTTATCATCATATTTAAAAGAACATTATAAATATTTAATAATTTGTGTGGGTAATAGCAAATAATTAATCTGTGGTAATAGAATTCTAAGTCAGGCTTCATAAATCAACTGTAGTAGGAATATTATTAAATTCACATTAATTATTTCAAAGTCATGTCAAAGACATAAATAATATTTTTTATGAAAAATACATTATAAATTTACATTTCTGTTTACAATTTATAATTATCTGTTCCTAATAGATATTATAGATAAACAGAAATTAATTTGAATAAATAAATAATTTTTAATGGATATAAAGCCTTTCATGTATTCCTGTCAACTGGAAAACTCTTACTACTATTTTTACATTTTTTACAAGAGTACAAATCTTTATATTAAAATATGCAACATACTTTGAACCTATTAAGGATATTTTACATTTTATTAATATTTTAAAAGTTGGAAGAATTTGTACGAAATGTATAAAAAATATTTATAACTTGTATAGGACATCTTTGTTTGCTTTATACATACAGTAAGGACATAAGGACATGCAGTACACTATCTTGCAGTATATTATATATTCTAAATTAACGTACATATGTGTCGAATTTATATGAACATTTTAAATTTAACTGGGTGTAATTCTTCCTTAAAACTTGTGTATGTAGTAGTAGGTAAATACTTAATAAATTATTTTTGCAATAATTTGAAATATACCTAAATTTCGAAATTTGTCTATTTTGCTATTGTACAAAATGATTTTATTCTAATCATGGAAATTTATTAATGTGTTTTGGTGTTGTGGGTGTTCTTTTGTTTTTTTTTTGTTTAATGAGATATAGTCATAAACTTAATATAGTATAAATATATTACTTCTATAGCTGTTATACTTCTTGTAGCAGTAATGTTAACTAAGTTATTGAAATAATGTTCTACAACTTACAACGACCAGCAACGTTTAGTAGGTACCTACAGGCAACTGAAAAATTGTATTCCCGATAAAATTTGATAAACTGACTTTATTAAAATACACAAAATACTCTTACTTACTCTTACTCTCCATAAAGGAATGTTTAAAGATAAGGAAGAGAAGGGTAGTCGAGTCACCTCGAGCATAAACTACCTTTATTTAAAGTTTCATGGCAAATAGACTTTTTTGAAAATTAATTACCTTCCTGATAAGACAAAAGCATACTTTTAAGGTGTATATTCATAAATAAATATGAATCTGTAGCTTTCAAATTAGCTTTTTCTCATCTCATTGCTTTCTATCGGGTTTAATAATTAAACCCGATAGAAAGAGTCTACAATCAACGATTTCCTGACAGAAGAACGCCAACGGTAAAATCTCTTCGAAGACTTCAGGAAAGATTTAAAGAAAATTCATCTGTCTCTTACAAGAAACCTATAAAGGACAACTACACAATAAATGAAGATAAATTGCGCCATTGTTATTTTTTTCGGAAAAAGAGCTGTGGAATCGTCTATCAGATTTGGTCTATCTATGACAGATTCTCAGTAACCATTGAAAACCGATGCGGTTTACATGCATTACTTTAAATTAAACATCTCTCTTATTTCTTTCTTATGTAATCATCATAGTAGCTAACTATATGATACCAGAGGCATTTAAAAAGCTGGAATGTTGAATGTTGATTTTAATTTCAGACTGATGTAAGTAAATTTGGCCCACCCTATATGTTCCTCCATAAGTAGGTAGGAAGATAATAATAAAAATAAAAACGTTGTATGTAGTACAACACTTGCTTAATTGAAACATATAGGAAACCACAGAAGGAAATAGATATTGAAATCGCAATTTTTATCAGCACCTTTAATTAGGTCTGAATTAGATTTGGATACATAAAAAGTGTAATGAGAGTAAATTTTATATTTAATTAAGTTTGAATTTAATCACTTAAAATATCTTAATACTGTATTGCCTTTTATATTTTTTTTTCCTAATTTCTTTAAACATGATAATATACATAATAGACTCTAATGCATCATATTTTTGTGAATTGAACAAAGTAGGTGCATAGTCTGAATGTAGCTACGGTTCTATACCAATATCAGCAAAATATATTTTTTACGGTTGTACCTATACATTATATATCTAGACTGGATTGTATATATTCCTAAATATCTAATGATAATTTTTACATATTATGATTATAATATTAAATTAATATTTGAATATTATATTTTATGAACCTGTTTTAAGGACGCTGTAGTGCTGTACCTTAAGCCAAATTGTTTATTACGAAAGTAGGTAATTGAAATATGAATTATTCTATTGTTAAAAAAAGTAAACACACGTGGCAAACACAGTTTCTACAAAAAAAACTTGTACATTAGCAGAAAATCCATAAAACTGCGTATTTAAACAGATGTTTAATACACAGATATTTTAAACAAAAGAATATTTCATAACAAATTTCCTATCATCGAATTTTCGAAATATCTATTTGTGTCTGACTGTTGAGTGAAATTATTCAGTCAACTGTCTGACCAAACAAAAATGTTATACTAGTGGAAAAATATATAAAATTAATTATCTAAAGTTAATATTTTATCGTCGAAAATCTCACCCATGTTTATATGTTAAAATTACGTTTTAGGGGAATTTAAATATTCTAAACATAATATAACTCCGACTTTAGCCTTTTCAGTTATCAGTATTTCTTTTACATTAAATCAAAAGTTTACCATATTTGTGTATCGAAGAAAAAGTCTGAAATGGGAACTTTTAGGCGGCAGGTATGACCACTTAAAGAAAACAATATTTTATTACATGATTTGTATCTGGCCTAAATTTTATAGTCATTTTATAGAATGTAGAATTGTTTTAGTATCATCAATTATTGTGGTTTGGCTATGGGGTTATATCAGTTATGTTTTCTTTGAAAAAGAAATAGTAAATTTACTTGAACAATTTTTCAATAAAACAATTGATCCAAAATTAAATTTTTTAAACATCTAATATATTTTAGACATAATTGGACAAAGCGTCTTTTTTCGAATACATTTTTATATGGCTTATTAAGTCTATCTATAATAGGATATATACAGGGTGGTCACTTTCAAAATGTACACTATTGGAATGTCTTAAACTAGAAGAGATACAGAGTTATGAAAAAGTTGAAACTGAAAATTGGCGATAAATTGCATTGTTTCTAAAATATCCTGAAAAAACTGACAACTTGGATTTTAATTTTTTTACTGAAACAAATGCAATTAGAGAAAAATTCAAAAATTTTTACTACTAGGGCCTACTAGATCTTTATTATTGTGTAAGCAACTTCTGAATCTTTTTCAACTTCTACTCTAACTCGATTTCCTTATGGGCGCCATGTTAGATTTTACACCATTGCAATGGTGTAAAAATCCAATGTGGCCCATAAGGAAAGTGAGTTAGTTAGAGTAGAGTAAGATTCAAAAGTTACATCGTAAACCCCATCATAATCGTAAAATTGTAATTTTATTCGATGCATTAGACATAATAAAATTACGATTTCAATGATGTAGGTATACCTACTATACTTGGGGGTGATCCGACTTTGTTAAGTGACCCAATACCTTGATTATAAAATTTATTGAGTAAGTCTTAGATATCATGAAATAACAAATTCACAGCTTTAGTTTAATGTCGAGTCGAACTGTTATAATTAAGTACTAGAGTGTTTTTTAGTGTTTTTGGCATTTAAAATGGCACAATATTAGATAATTATGGTACATTATTGAAATAGTAATTTTATTTTCTATCCAATGGTGTAAAAATACAACATGGCGCCCATAAGAAAATCGAAAATTGCCTACAAAGACAACATGGAGAGAGATCTCTAGTACGGTTAGCGTAAAGATGTTTGTTATATACTACACCAAATTTAATTGCATTTGTTTCAGTAATAAAAAGCATTATTTCAGGAATGAAGTGACGTATTATCGATTTGTTTTAAAAATTTTTTCATTGGCGTGAAAACCACATGGCTACTTCTGTAAACTCAAAAAGTTAATACGGGGTATAAACGGGTATAAATTAGAAAAAATGAGCCGAATTTATTAATATTAAGTACAAGCAAACTTAAGTTTTTTTGCTTTTAATATACGTGTGTTCTAAAAATACTAATATAATATAAAAAGACATTGGTAAAATATTTTTTTTAATTGATTAATTTAATTTTGTCTAATCGAATATTATATTAATTTAGATACTTGATTGCGATGATCAAAAATCCATCAAATCGGATTTTTAAATTTTGCTGTATTTTTACTTTTATATGCGGACTATCAACGGTGTATTTTATAAATATACTTTGGAACACTGATATAAAACTGACAATTTAAATTTATATCTGTCTTTATATAGGAATTAAGCCAAAAAGATAACTAAGAGAAAAATTATTAATTAAATTATCAAATATTATTGTCCAATAAAGCTTTTAATTTTCCTCGTTACCTATAATCCTAAGAACGCAAAGAAATAACCTTATTATTTTCAAGATATACATATGTCGAAAACAACTTTGCGTACAATATGTACAGGGTGGGCCGTATAAGAGTCCGTATCCCCTTATCTCAGAAACTATGTGAGATAGAAAAAAAAGTTTTATATAAATGTTGTTTGCGTTAAAGATGTCGGTATTTTTTTAATATAGTTATATTTGTAGCTCTTCAATATACAGGGTGATGAACTAAACTTATCTTTTTTTAAATAGAACACCCTGTATATTATTACATTTTTGAAAAGCTCTTCAAAAGACTTGTTCAACGATATATAATATGATGGGTCTGTAGCCCACCGTTTCGGAGCTATTGACTGTTATCTTCAGGAAAAGGTTAATATTTATAGCGAGCTAGAAAAGTTACTGATTGAGGTGATAAGCTGTAATTTGGGCCAAGAAATTCTAATTTGGTCTATTTTATGAAACTTCTGTCTAATACTAAAATAAAAAAAATTGCAACAGTGATGCCAAGTTTCGTGAAATTTAATTTTTCATGATTTTTTAAATGCAACACCCTGTATTTTATTACATTTCCTGAAAGTCCTTGCAAAGACGAGTTTATTGATATATAATATCAGGGGTCTACGACACACTTATAACTTATATTTTTTTATAACTTATATTGCCATCTCTTTTAAATTTGATACAAATATTTAGAATCGTATGAATGTCTGGCAGCTTAAATGATATTTTCTTACATAATCTCTCAATGTTAAAGCTGGACTTTTGTGATTAAATATATAACATTCTATTAAGCCTACTTTTTCTTGCAGAGAATACATTACATACAAACATGCATAACTTATGTGTCAATTCCTGAAGAGAAACGCAGATTAATCCAAAACGGCGTGTCGTTTTGGATTAATTAATTTGGATACGCACTCTTATATGGCCCACCCTGTACATACCCTCAACATTGAATTACAATGGCATATCTTCATCATATAATCTCAACTTATTGTTTTTTATTTTTATACATATGTTGTGGGAATTTTTATTATAAAGATTACTTAATTTGTTTTTTCAAGTAGGTACACCTAAATATAAAAAAAGAGTAATGTCAAATTTATGTTATTATGATTTATTGTTATAAATAACAATTTTTTTATTTATTATTTTTCATTCATAATTTATCTCTTAGTTAACTTTTTGGCTTAATTCTTATATAAAGAAAAATATAAACAGTTAAATAAGCCAATAAATAATATTAAAAATATACTATAAAAAAAATGACCATTTAAATGTTATATCTATTAAAATTTCTTGTACATAAATTTTGATTCTTCATACCTATCAAGTACCCCTTTAAACTGGAAAGTTTGGTATAGGAATCTAAAATTAAAATTTTATTTACATATAAGCATGTTATTAAAATTTATAATGCTGAAATTAATGTAAAAATTCCATATTCCATAAAATTTAATGCAACAGCTAAAAGCTGTACATTTTGTACATATAGGTAGTTCTTTGCATCTTTGTCAATATTTTGTCATAGTTGGGATAGAAAGTAGATATACACTTTTCATAATAGCATTTTAATTTAAATTAGTCATTACTTTTTTTTATATTTAGGTGTATCTACTTGAAAATATAAATTAATCTTTATAATACAAATTCCCGCAACATATGTATAATTGTAAACCAATTATACATTTAACACATCTATATATTATTTGTTAATATGATGATGACATAAATTTGAATGAGTAAAAAATTATACAGTCTGTCCATAAAGTAACCCCCCCCCCCCCGCTAACTTTTGAACGAATCGAGTTAGAGAGTTTTAACAAAATACAGAGTGAATCATGTAAAATGAAGTAGATTCTGACGATAAATTCAATTCTTCAAATTCAAAGATGACGCCACGGGCGCTGTCAACAATTTTTTTAAATGGCAAAGTGTGCCGTGTTGCACCTCATTTAAAAGGTAATTCAATTCTCTACATTCTCGTTTTTGAAAAATGACAATAGAGTTATCTGTTTTCTAGTTACAAGCGTTTGTATTAACGATATTTAAAAATTTTGCTTTTATCAAGTCTATTTGCCTTTGCTTGCCTCTGACACTGAAACGTCACTAGGGTTCGAGAATGTAGTTTGGCGTTCAATTTAAGAGTGTTTGAAAGTTTCTACAGGTTTTTTTCTTATTTTTTAAGTTATTCGATTTGATAGATTTGATAGATTTAAGAGAAAATTAAAGAGGAGAGCGGTACTTAAGAATGCTGCGGGAGGAAATTTTTCCAAAGATAGAAAGAACAGCAGGCAATAACATTCAAAGTATTGTATTTCAACAAGATAGGGCTCCGCCTCATTTCTATGGACCTGTTACCGATTTTTTAAATAACCATTTTTTCCCGGGCAGATGGATTAGCAGAAGGGGCCCGATCGGATGGCCGGCTCGTTCCCCGGATTTAACTCCTCTAGATTTTTTCTTATGGGGATACTTGAAGTCAAAAGTCTACAGAACTCCTCCAGTAAATATCGACGAACTACAGCAACGTCTAACACATATGTGTAGAAATATCTCTGCAGAAATTTTAGGAAATATCACGCAAGAATTTCAAAGTAGACTTTTTATGTGCCAAGAAGTCAATGGACAACATATTGAACAACTTTTTAATTCGTTTATTTTTAGTTTTAATAAATATTTGTTCAAAATTTGTTCAACATTCAACATTTTATTCATGGATCAGATTAGAAACAGAAAGGCTTGTAACTAGAGAACGGCTAACTCGATTGTCATTTTTCAAAAACGAAAAAGTAGAGAATTAAATTATCTTTTAAATGAGGTGCGACACGGCACACTTTACCATTTAAAAAATTGGCGCCATCTTTGAACTTGAAGAATCGAATTTATCGTCAGAATCAACTTTATTTTACGTGATTCACCCTGTATTTTGTTAAAACTCGCTAACTCTATTCGTTCAAAAGTTAGCAGGGGGGGGGGTTACTTTATGGACAGACTGTATGTACGAGGTACTATGATTCTAAAATAACATTGCTTCTTTAAACACATACAAAAAATAGGGCGTTTGAAGGTAAATGATATTCGCAAATTGGTCAAGATTGTTTGGCTTGTTTAAAGTATTTTACCTTTAATTCTCCTCGAATAAAGAATGGTAATTTTAGGTTTAAAGGCCGATTCCCACATAGCAGCGCCGCAGCAGCGCGGCGCGGCGCTGCAAATGCCCCTCCAAAAAATATTCATGTAATTAAATGGAACAGTTCCCACATAAACGGCGCGGGGCTGCTCAGCGCTCAAAGGAGCGCCGCGCCGGGCTGCTGCGGCGCTGCAAATGCTGCTCCAAAAAATATTCATCACCGCCTTCTAGATTTACTCCGTTTAACTCTTAACCAAGATAATCGTGGAGGCGCTGATATTCATGTAATTAAATGGAACAGTTCCCACATAAACGGCGCGGCGCTGCTCAGCGCTCAAAGGACCGCCGCGCCGCGCTGCTGCGGCGCTGCTATGTGGAAATCGGCCTTATATATGTGATTTTAGTTAGAACAAACTAGTTTTTTATTTCTCAAGTTGGCATGTAAATTATTATTTTTAATTGCTTGCTAATACCTATTTACTTATTTTATTCGGTATTTATATACCAATTAGCACGACGTTTATTAGTTTTATTATTACCAACTCCAAGTTGTAATATATTTTTTTGTCCAAAATTAATCTGTATATAATAAATAGTTATGTCAAGATGCCGAGATTAAACATACCTATGTGTATTAGTGACTATAGATATAATCACTGGTATTATTTAAATACTACTACTACTACTTTTTATAAATGATGTTATCATATATTAAATTAACTTATGTTACTTGTTGCTTGTTACTAAATATGTTTTTTGTATACTTAAATGTTACAATATTTATCTAAATAAGTCATATCAATTAAAACACTATAGATATATCTGTATATAATGAAATTTTTTTATATAAAAATCGTCTCAAAATGACATGTACCTATACGTACTGACCCGTGTCTACTGCCAAAAGTAATTTTCTTTCTATTAAAATATTAAAAGGTAATGTTTGCTTTATTCCGATTTAATCTACCCATTTAATGGCATTAATCCAAGTCATGTACCAAATGACATGTACCTATACGTACTGACCCGTGTCTACTGCCAAAAGTAATTTTCTTTCTATTAAAATATTAAAAGGTAATGTTTGCTTTATTCCGATTTAATCTACCCATTTAATGGCATTAATCCAAGTCCCGACAAGAAAAAAAGACTAATAGGTACCTACATAGAGTGGGCTTTATTTTGTGCTGTGATAAACAGGAAATGTAGATAATATTAATATCTGAATAAAACAAGTTGTGCAATCCACATAGTTTCGTTTTTTGAAATATCACTATAAAATAACCAATATTTCGTTCAGTTTTAAAATTAATGTTATGAATTTTATGTGGAGCGCTAACCTATTTACCATAATCTACAGCCATGGTTACTTTTTCTTTTTTTTTTTAGAAATGCTTTTGTTGAGAGCGTGCACACGCACACCCTCACACTCACACACCCACAAGCACATCACAAGCCATCAAGCCGATGATTCTCAACTAAGACATAATACACTATTATTAATTGTTTTATAGTGAGCATTTTTTTGTCTTATTTTATACAGTACGTATATCAGTTTTTTAGAACATCAATATGTGCATCCCATCACATATGTCCATCTAGAACCCCTCCTAAGTAGGTGACTTTTTCTTCAGATATAATAATGAAGTTTTTATTATTTATATATTTAGTTTTAGATACTAAAGGTCTGGTAAAGTGTTACTATAGGCAGAGACGTCTTATAAATCTATGGAGACATTTAAATATACAGGCTTGCTCTTACTTCGGGAGTAAGTTATTATAATACCAATTTAATATCTTTTCCATATCTTTTTCAACCTTTGACCGTTGAAAAAGCACGTGTCTCGTTTGTCGGAATTTTTATGCTGTTTCAAATTTGATTATAAAGACTATAATATAAATGTTAAATAAAAGAGGTCCTCAGGCAGTTTCTTGAGGTACTCCACTAGTAATACCCCGAAGAACTACCCCTCATGCGTCCACTTACCTGAACATAGGTATACTGTTTTAGTCAAGTAAGTTGTAAATAATGACACAACACTGATTCTAATATTATTTAGTTTTTCTAGTATTAGAGAATGGGAGACTATATCAAATACTTTCTGGATGTCAACAAACATGCATAATTATTTTGGTCTCTTATATTAGACAAGTATATATTTTTTCCGTAAGCATATTGATTGCATCTTGACTACTCCTCCGTTTTTTTAAACCAAACTGATTTTTGGATGATACGTCATTTTTTCTTTGATAAATATTATATATTATGTTAATTGGTATTTTATCATTTTTTTTTTATATATTTTAACTGAATGTGAAAACAGAGAAATTTGCCTATAGTTTCTTAAACACATATCATCACCTTTTTTAAATATTGGTTTCATCATAGATAACTTCAAGTGAGAAGGGCATTTTCCGATGTCAATTATTTAATATATTGCATAAATTAGTGAATTTGAAATTTCATTCTGTATCTCTTTATATGCTTCAACGGATAATTCATCATGTCCAGGCGCCTCTTTATTTTTTAAAGATTTTTTATTTCATTGATATTGATATTAATTTTTTTTTTGTACAAATATCAATATTGCGTTGATTCTGCATTATCATGCCAGTATACGTTTTCCGAGTACCTATATTTTCTGTAGTTACCTTTTAACTTTTCCATGATTTTTTTATAATCTGTTATTTTGCTTGGCACATTAACATTATTTTTCTCTGGGAAAACAATTTGCAACGCCATTGTAAAATGATCTGTAATGGGCTTTATAACAAATGGCATTAAACAATATAATTATACTTTTACTTTTATAAACACATGGTCTAAAATTCTTGTGGTCTAGACATCTACCACAAGAATACCTAAATAAGTAACCAGAATAATATCTCACAGGCGACATCTTTGATGTGGTTACGGATAATTTCGTGATATCGGTTCCAAAAGGGATACATATTTTCGAGGATATTTTATTGCTTTTCCATAGACGTGCCTAATTAATTTATATTTTTACGATTTTGTTTTGAAAAAATGTTTTACTTAATATCATAAAAATCTCAATTTTTTAGATGAAATAAAACAAGAAGGTAATTATTTAAATCAAGAATAAAGTTTATTGATTTTTTTCAAACATAACTATTTTGTTTTTTGTCGTTCTAAAGTTTCTGTTTATGTAATGTAGTTTCAACAACAGTTTTATTAAATAATTTTGATGAAATTTTGTTCATGTGCGTACAAATTTAACGTGTTTACTAATATTTTCAAAACTTTTAATAACCCTGTTTTGTAAAACAATACTTTCAAAGTTTAATTAAAATAAATCTTCAAGTAACAATATAAAGCTTACAAAATTATTGTGAGGCATATTTAAATTGCCAATTAAATCCAAATTTTCATTTTTTTAAGCTTTATAGTACCAAAATAAAGCTGATTCATTCAAATTTTGCTGAGCTTTGGATTATTGGTCACAAACATCTCAAATATGTTTAGTGAGACATTTTTTGATTAAATACCCTGCAAAATACCTTTCAAAATTTGTTTCTGCAATTCGACTTTAACTACATACTAACTGAGTAACTATAATTAACGAAACCTAAGGCACTATAATTAAAAAACTAGATAAAATGTCTTATTAAGCCCAATACGTAAGAAACAATTCGCTGCGATCATACTAACACTCGACACGCTACAGCACTGGCCGTTTCAGGATAGAATCTCAGGTTAATCTACCATCAAGGTTACGGGAAGGAGTAGAGCGCGTAATAGGGAGATATCTTCTGATTATTTATTTATTCTTATGCATGTACCTCCTCGATCATTAACCCTTATTAGGTACTTCATTTATAGGGGATGTGAATGTATTTTGAGACAAAATATTTAATAGCTATTTAAAGTACCAAATGTTACGCCTACGGCGTAACATTTGGTGGAGGCGCCGGCCACAGAAGGGGGTAAAGTAAAACACTCGCTTTTATTACAAAGAACTATTTAATTCCAAAAGGTGGTTGTTGGCTTGCAAGTATAATTAATTAAATTCTATTTTAAGTTACTGGTGTCATAAAAAAAGTAGTAAAGGTAAAAATACGAAAGTTGTCGCTGATAAGTTACGGTCACTGGGGCACAAAGACATAGATCGCTTTACTTAAGTAAATTTTTAGCTACTCATTTAATTAGTGCTTGCAAGACATCAGTTGATAGTAAGATACCACTGTTGAATACATTTTCTTTGGCACTTAACTGGCTTTGATTTAACGTAAGTATTGACTTTAAACTTGTTGAATTAGTGCCGTTATTAAGCTTTAAAAATTATTTGTGTAGTGGAGCCAGTTGTCTCAAATAAGCGGGGGCCATTTGTTACATGTGACAACCAGCCCCGCTAGATATTAGCTTTCCACACAATTTTCACGTAGGTAGATATATGTTTTTTATTTATTTCAGGTTACGTAATCATGACTCGAAATTTTAAAAGAACGCACTTGCTTGTGTACTTTTAAGAGCTGCTATAGGTTACTAAAATTAAATGGATCTTCAATAAGAAAAGTGGCAGCTCATTTTAACGTAAATTACGGAACTTTGGCAAGATATTGTAAAAAAATTCTAGTCTGAATTACTTGATGAAAGTGGTTGCGCCATCCATTTCACTTGGCTACATTAAAAATCATTTAGTATTTGAGCCTGAACTTGAAAATCAACTGGTCGAATATGTACTTAAAACATCTGATATTTATTTTAGATTGTCACCTAAGGAAGTAGGCGTTCTAGGTTATTAGCTCGCTAGTGCCTGTTCTTTGAAAATGCCGCAAAAATGGGGGGTCAATAAAATGACCGGTGCCAACTGGTTTAGTGGGTTCTTATCCTATTATCCTTTAATGTCTATTCGAAACCAGAGCCAACAAGTTTAGCAAGGACGAGTAGCTTTAACAGAACAAATGTTAGCGCCTTTTTTGATCATTTAGCTTTAGTTATGGAGAAACATAAATTTGAAGCTCACGAAATTTAGAACTTGGACGAAACTGGGTTACAACCATCCAAAAGCCTGACCGCGTAGTTGCCAGAGGTTTCAAACAGGTTGGTTCCAAGATATGGTTGATTCTATAGTTTCAGCAGAGAGAGAAACTCTCGTTACCATAGCAAGTGCAGTATCAGCTATAGGAAATTGCATACCCCTTTTATTATTTTCCACGGGTTCAACAAGGTTCAACAAACCCATCAGGTTGGATGCAAGAGTCTCATTTCTTGAAATCCCTTAAATTTTTTCGTCTTCATGTAAAAAGTAGTGTGGAAAGATCTTGCCTACTTCTATTAGATAACCATGGTTCATATTTAAGCATAGAAGGGCTTAATTTTGCTAAAGCAAATGGTATTGTCATGCTTTCTTTTCACCCTCATTGATCACACACACTTCAACCGCGCTCTTTTCGGGCCTTTTAAGAAATATGTTAATACCTCATGCGATGCTTGGATTTTAAATAATCCCGGCAAGACCATGACTATATACGACATACCTTTAGTGGTCTCCATAGCTTACCCCTCGCATTTTCTACTAAAAATATCTAGTCAGGGTTTCAAGGGTCCGGTGTATTTCTATACAACACATATTTTTTTGGCGATGATGAATTCTTGCGAGCTCTGTCACTGATATGCCAGATCCGGGCATCATAAACGAAGAAGAAACTATATAAGCCAGACCCGAACATCATCTATCTATCTATCAACTAAAAATGTGTTACTATTATTTGTACTAAGCCTAAGAAAATTCTCACGTTGTACCCGAAAATTATCACGTTATACCAGAAAACTCTCACCCTCCATGCAAATTCGATTTATTGTTTACCTATAAGCAAATTATACAGTGAGCGGCAAAAGTATGGAATATATTGTAACGTTTGTCTAACCTCCAAACAGATTAAACCAGTTTGTTCGACAAAACAACACAAATCTTTATTGTCACTAGATACAAACTTCAACTCTTTTTCACAACTGTCAACACAAATTCCTTAGTTTGACGTTTCGACTTAACGCGCTCACGCTTTCCACCAAAAACTCCTGTCCTCTTGAAATCACGAGTATTTATATATTTTTCAAGCTTCTGGAATATTCAGGAGCCTCTTTTTGGATTCCGGAATATAATGGAACGATTCTATGACTTAAACGAAAATTCTAGATTAGAAACGTCAACCTAAAGATTTTACAAATGTTAATTTATAAACAATAAGAAATGAATTAACAAAACAGGCAGATTCACTAGCAAGGTAGGTGAGCTTCCGTAACACTGCTCCCCTCTCAGAACTGATCGTCTCGATCAGGTTACTCCATTGTCCGCATGGTGTTCTTGATAAGGCGTCAGTCGATCTATGTGAACAATCTTCATTTTGGATTGAGGATTTCTTTGAATCCTATACACGACATCGTTTAACCTGGTCACAATCGAATAAGGGCCTTCCCAAGAACTCTGTAATTTAGGTGATTTGCCCTTAGTCCTCTTTGGGTTGTACAGCCAAACTTTATCATTTTCATGAAACCCACTACTGTTGGCACGTAAGTCGTAACGGGTCTTCATTTTGTCACTTTCTATTCTCAACTTTTCTCGTACCTCCTCATGTACCAACTTTATTCGATCTTTCAGGTGGCGGAGATAGTCACTGATATTTTCCTGATGTTCTGGTCTATTTCCAATGAGGTCTATCGGTAGACGTAATTCGTTGCCAAAAATCACACTGGCTGGTGTTTTACCAGTGGTTTCGTGAACTGCCGCTCTATATGCTAAGAGAAATGGAGGAAGGCAGGTGTCCCAGTTGGTCTGCTTTTCATTAACGGCAATTTTCAAGAAATTTTCAATGGTTCGATTGAATCTCTCGACCATTCCATCTGATTGTGGATGAAGAGGTGTTGTTCTAGTTTTCGAGATACCTAGTAGTTGGCAAACATTCTGAAATACCTCAGATTCGAAGTTCCGTCCTTGGTCAGAATGGATTTCCCTCGGAACTCCATAACGGCATATCCAGTTTTCAAATAGGACCTCTGCTACGGTGACTGCTTCCTGATTAGGTATAGGATATATTTCTGGCCACTTGCTGAAGTAGTCCATAGCTACCAAGATATAACGATTGCCAGAGTCACTTCGGGGAAATGGGCCAGCTATGTCAATAGCTATTCTTTCAAATGGAGCACCGACATTGTACTGCTTCATCTGTCCGCGACTTCGAGTCATTGGTCCCTTACTAGAGGCGCAGGTTTCACAACGCCGGCACCATTCTTCCACATCGGAACGACTCCCAAGCCAGTAGAATCGCTCTCTGACTTTGTTCAAAGTCTTATTGATTCCAAAATGTCCACCACCAACGCCACTATGAACCGCTTGGAGAACTTCTGGAACTCTTGTCCTGGGTAATACAGTCTGGTAGTTCCTTTCTTTGCCATCCGGACTCTCCCATACTCTTTTTAGTAGGCCATTTTCTACAACTAGGGAGTCCCATAATGCCCAGTAACTTTTCAGAGATGGAGATTTATTGGAAATATCCTGCCAATCAGGTCTATCCATTTTATTTATTTTCCATTGGAAAATTGGGCCAAACTCTGGATCTTCACTCTGTTCTTTAGCAAGGCTTCCACTATCCCAATGTTCTGGGCCTTGGATGCTAATTCTTCGGCAATGAAAATCTTCCTGTTCCCTTGCTTCCTGTCGCAAGCAATATCTACAATCAGGAAGACATGGCCTTCTGGATAAAGCGTCAGCGTTGCGATGGCTCTGTCCTCTTCGGTGTTCAATTTTGAAGTCGTACTCTTGCAAACGTGGAAGCCATCTTGCCACTTGGCCTTCCGGGTTCTTGAATTGCAGGAGCCACTTCAATGAAGCATGGTCGGTTCTCAAAATGAACGGCTGACCATAGAGATACTTGTGAAAATGCTCCACTGTTTTGACAATGGCAAGTAACTCTCTCCTAGTCACACAGTAGTTCATCTCTTGCTTGGAAAGGACTTTGCTAAAGTAGGCAATCACTTTCTCTTGTCCTTCCTCTACTTGCGATAGTACCCCTCCAATTCCAGTATTGCTGGCGTAAGTGTCTACGATGAACTTCTTTCCAGGAATTGGATATGACAGGATCGGGGGAGAACACAGGGCGCCTTTAAGCTTCTGAAAAGCTTCCTGACACTGTTCCGTCCACATAAATGGTTGGCTGTTTTCGGTAAGTCAATGCAGAGGTATGGCGATATCGGTAAAATTTTTCACAAAGTTACGATAGTATGTGCAAAGTCCCAGAAAACTCCTTAATTCATGTTTGTCTCTCGGCACTGACCATTTCCGAATGGTTTCAGTTTTCTCCGGATCAGTCTTGACTCCATCTGTAGAAATAATGTGTCCTAAATACCTGACTTTCTTTTGGAACAGGATGCATTTCTTGGGACTTAGCTTCAGTTGGGCTTCTCTTAACTTTTGGAAGACTTCCTGGACATTCTTTAAATGATCTTCAAAGTTTTTGCCAAGTATTATCACATCGTCAAGATAGACTAGACAGGTTTTCCAAGTAATTCCACGGAGAATTGTTTCCATCAGTCTTTCAAACGTGGCAGGCGCATTACAAATCCCAAACGGCATAACGTTGAATTGCCACAAACCTGTCCCAATGGAAAAAGCTGTCTTTTCTTTGTCGTCCGCATGAAGTTGGACTTGCCAGTAGCCATTTTTCAGGTCTAAAGTAGAAAACCATTGAGATCCAGATAGTGTGTCCAGAGTGTCGTCTATTCTTGGCAACGGATAACTGTCCTTCTTGGTGACATCATTTAATCTTCGGTAGTCAACACAAAATCTAGTAGAGCCGTCTTTCTTCTTCACCAAAACTACTGGAGAGGTCCATGGACTTTGCGATGGTTCAATGACTCCCTGTTGTTGCATCTCGCTCAACAATTTCGATACTTCTTCTTGTTTGGCCAATGGAATTCTTCGTGGGGCTTGCTTAATTGGAGCGGTGCCGCCGGTATTTATGCGGTGTTGAACTAGGTCAGTTCTTCCTACATCGTTCTCAGTTAGTGAGAATACATCTTGGTACTGTCTTAATAATTCTTCTACTTTATGAACGTCCTCCGATAGCAATGATGACGTGGATCGGTTAACAAGGTTTTGCAGAATTTCCGGCAGTATTCGAGGATCACAGCGTGCTGTTGATGATTCTACATTCTTGAAAACCACATCGACTATCTGACAAACTCCCAAGGATTCTCCTTTCTTCACTTCCTGTGGGTTGTCTTTCAGATTTAACATTCTCACCAACACTGAGTCGTTCTTCTTTTTTGTTAGAGTCTTTCCTATTAAAATTCCTCTTTTGGAAAGATTGCTCTCCGGTTCTGGTTCCACAATTACTGTTTCTTCAAAAGCCGCCGAACTGTTACAAATTGCTTCAATAGTTACTTCCGATGCCGCCGGTAGAATAATGTCTTCTAATGCTTTAACGGTTTTAATCGGTAGATTTCTCACTTCAGGATAATGCATTAAAATTTCTTCACCTTTGGTCTTTAGTCTCTGAGGAAGATCCAGGATAAAATTATGTTCAGTCATGATATTCAGACCAAGAATGACGTCATCGGTGATGTCGGCTACAAGGATGTCTTGTTGGAATGTATTTGTTCCTAAACAGATGTTTGCCACATGGATGTCTTTTACTGGTATGACTTCCCCATTTGCTGTTTCCAAAATGAAGTTTCTGTCTGGCTTCTGAATTCTACAATGGGCTACGATTCTATGACTTAAACGAAAATTCTAGATTAGAAACGTCAACCTAAAGATTTTACAAATGTTAATTTATAAACAATAAGAAATGAATTAACAAAACAGGCAGATTCACTAGCAAGGTAGGTGAGCTTCCGTAACACTATTTATTTAAAAATCAGATGTTGGTTTTTTGAAAAATCAGTCGGACCCGTCGATTTCTATTTTTAGTTGCGAATTTTCTGAAGCAATTATTATTTATACAGGGTGACCCCAAAAAAAGTTATGAAATCAAGTCCAACCTTTTTAAATGGAAACCCCGCTTTTTTGTATTTTTATTCAATTATCCATGGAATTCTGACCATTTTTTATGTAACATAACCTATACCTATCTTTAACCGTTTTCGAGATAATGGCGTCTGAATATCGAATATGGAAAATTTTCAAAAATTAACTATCGTACGTCTGTAATGTCAAAGTCATTGGGAATTGGTGTACTTCTTGTGTTTTTTAAATATTTAAACACAGCTAATGAATTTAATTCTTAATTTTAATTTGTTTGGTACAAACTGACAAAGCCAGAAGAAAGCAAGAATATGTCAAATATTGAATAACAAATATCCAAATCATACAATCATTCAAACTACTGTAAGAAACATTTGCAAATAATTCAGGATTATAAAGTAATTCAAATAAACAGAGTTAAATTAAATGTTCAAATTGCCATCCATTGGTTTCTTGACAATACGCAAGTCTATGTACAAACTCATCTTGAACATTATTTAGTACGTTTCTGTCGATATTCCTAATTTCCTGCCTGATTCGGGTTTTTAAATACTCGATGTTTTGCGGTGGATTTATTGTATAAACTTTGGATTTTAAATAACCCCATAAGAAGTAATTCAAAGGTGTGAGATCGGGTGATCTCGGAGGCCACTCTATTGGTCCCCGTCTTCCAATCCAACGCCCAGGAAAACATTCGTCTAGATAACTCCGGACTTGCCGAGCAAAATGAGGCGGCGCGCCATCCTGTTGAAAATACAAGGTATCGTTTGGCATGTCAGGTTCATTTCCATTTGGAAAAATTTGAATGAGGGCGGAAATTAGATGAAACTGAAGGAAGGCCAAATATCTCCCGTGAGGTTTTCTTCAAAGAAAAAAGGGCCAAGAACCTGATCATTAATTATGCCTGCCCATACATTCATTTTTTGTGGGTACTGAGTATGTGCCTCAGTCATCCAATGAGGATTGTTTTGACTCCAATACCTGCAGTTTTGACGGTTAACAGTACCATTCAAACAGAAAGTTGCCTCGTCTGAGAAAAGTATTTGCCGATGAAACTGTGGGTTGCGGTCGGATAATATTGAAGTGGTTTCACAAAATTGAATGCGACGATCAGGATCATCTTCGTTGAGTTCTTGTACTAAATGAATTTTGTACGGGTGATATTTCTCTTTCTTAAAAATATGCAAAACTGATCTTTGGGAAATTGCATTTCCTCCAGCAATATCTCTGCTCGAACTATGAGGATTTTCTTGCAACTGCAATAAGATATTTAACTTAATGTCCTCGTCTATTTGCATACGACCTGTTTTGGGGATGTCTTTTATGTGACCAGAATCTCGACATTTCTTGGCAATTTTGCTTACAGTGGCTTGATTGATTGGATGATCTGGATACTTGTTATTGAATATATCACATATTTCTTGTTGTGTTCTGGCTTTGTCACCGTGTCCCAAATAAATAAGAATTTCTATCCGCTGCGTTTCTGTTAGATGTGCTATCTAGTTAAGTAATTCCACTGTCCTTAGTATAAGTAGTACTGAACTAGGTACACCAGTTCCCACTGACATTGACGTTACAGTCATTACGTATCGAGACATTACGTATCGGCGTACGTTACGACGTTACGTATCGAGAGTAATTTTTGAAAATTTTCCATATTCGATATTCAGATGCCATTATCTCGAAAACGGTTAAAGATAGGTATAGGTTATGTTACATAAAAAATGATCAGAATTCCATGGAGAATTGAATAAAAATACAAAAAAGTGGGGTTTCCATTTAAAAAGGTTGGCCTTGATTTCATAACTTTTTTTGGGGTCACCCTGTATAAATAACAATTGCTTCAGAAAATTCGCAACTAAAAATAGAAATCGACGGGTCCGAGCGATTTTTCAAAAAACCAACATCTGATTTTTAAATAAATATATTCCATACTTTTGCCGCTCACTGTATAATGAATTAATAGTAGGAGTCTGGTGAAGTGATAGGGATGCTAACAAAAAACTTATGATTCGTTCTTTAAGAAATAACTCACTAAAGTGCTGTACCAAATATCTATTTGAACGAGTATTACTGTTTTAAACTGCTTACAGGTAAGTCGTTTGTTCTTACAATTATTAATCGATCCTACATAAAACTTATACGTTTTAATCACATTCTATGTCTGCCCTACAATATTCTTTTGCAGACCTTCTATGTCTGCCCTACAATATTCTTTTGCAGCTACTATATAGTGCTATTTTTAAAGATTTCGAAAGGAGCAACATTTTCCTAATTTCAAGAATATAGGGATAGAGTGTAATAAGTATTTTAAAAGAAATTGCGCTGTTACGTGAAAAATGTGAGTTGTACCCTCTAATATATTACATCAGATTATCACATTACAAACCCTATATTCAATAGGAAAACAATACGTACAATATTGGAAAATGCTCTAATTTTTCGTAATTAGTCGAATTATTGAATTTGAAAGCAAACATTTTATAAACAGCTGTAAGTAAACATTTATCATTTTTAGTGAACTTTTTAATTTGATAAGCTAAGTTCTATTTTTATTATACCTCACATTAGACAGTGATAGGTAGTAGACAGTAGACAAGCAGGTAGAATTTTTTCTTTTTTAATTCTTATTCCCTATTTAATTATTTTTCATGTTAAGAGGGAGAATTCTGTGTCTGTTACAATACGAGTATATGTAGCCGCGCATACCTCTACTATGTTCTTAAATAACTCATGAAAACATTATGAATATTATATAAACCTACTAATTCATATTACTGGATATTTAATTAGATAATTTAGTTCAACATCTACCTACTTGTTTCCGATATCCCAATAGTGACAACCGAATGGAGCTCACCCTCTGGTCAAATATTATAGAAAAGTAGGTAATAGCTTATTTGTCCATATATAAAATATTTGTTCCTCATAATAAGATGTACCTAACCTCAATTTCATGAAATTTCCTGTCGCTATGTTTGCCAACCGTCCTGCATTTCAGAGGACGTCCTGCATTTTGCCCTGTCCTTTATCCTGTGTCCTGTTGAGATCTCTCGCAGGACGCGAGAATTTAAGACATTTTACTAAATGTAGGTATTGCTAATCTGGCATAATCACTCACAAATTTGTAATATATCTAATTGTGTTTTAAAGTTGTTTCACTTCCGGTTTAACCAGAAATAACTTAGACATAGGTACATAATTTAAACAGGAAATATTATTAGCCTGTTCATATATACATTGATTGATTACCTTAATTTTAAACCGTGGAACTGGAACCACATTATAAAATCAAAAATAACTATGTAAGTAACTATAAAATAACTACAAGTACCAAATTTATTGTTAATTTCACTGTATGTCAACAATAACTTAGAATAATTTCAATGGTGGTTTTGAAAAAAATTATTTAAGAAATATATAGAATAAATTTGTAAGTAAATATATAGTTTGTAATATACATTCACTTGTAACTTGGCAGTTTCTTCTTTTTCAGTTCCCAAAGTCGCTGTAAATGCATAAAGAATTTTATTTTACAAATCTAACTTTTTATTTAAGAGATGGCGTTCTATTATTTACATAATTGTTTCAAATTAAAAGTTCTACAAGAATGTACTACGGAAGCGTAGAAGGGCCAACTAATTAAAAATATTTTTTTTCTTTAAATTCCGAGATAAAAGTCGGAATTATGTTAATTCCGAGATAAAAGTCAGAATTCCGAGATAAAAGTCAGAATTCTGAGATAAAAGTCAGAATTCTGAGATAAAAGTCGGAATTATGATAATTCCGAGATAAAAGTCGGAATTCTGAGATAAAAGTCAGAATTCTGAGATAAAAGTCAGAATTCTGAGATAAAAGTCGGAATTATGATAATTCCGAGATAAAAGTCGGAATTCTGAGATAAAAGTCAGAATTCTGAGATAAAAGTCTGAATTATGATAATTCCGAGATAAAAGTCGGAATTTGAGATAAAAGTCGGAATTATGATAATTCCGAGATAAAAGTAGGAATTCTGAGATAAAAGTCAGAATTCTGAGATAAAAGTCAGAATTCTGAGATAAAAGTCGGAATTATGTTAATTCCGGTTGGCTATACTATACCACAGCAAATGTATGCTGTGACTACGCTCTATAATATAATGTTTCGTGATGCTAACTGTGCATCGCCAATCCGCAGGTTAACTAATCCGTTACCAAAGGACTAGCTCATAGTTTATTATTCTATTAGGTATCACAGTTTATCCAACTATAGGTGCAGACAGATTATTAATAAAATGGTAATTTTCCATACAGTGTGGTTACTTTGAAAGTGTACACCATTGGGATGTTTTGAATCAGAAGAGCCTTCAGGGTTGCTTATATTACACAAAAGTTGTGCATTTTCAGGAAATTCCAAAATATGAAAAGAAACTGATGATACATATTTATTTTTATAAGAATTAAGCCAAAAAAAGAAACAATTGGCCAAGAGACATACCCACCTCTTAATGAAATTATTCAATTATGATTCAATTAAGTTTTAATTACCTACATCATTTTAAATATGGGATTATAAAAAAATATCTACTTTACAATAAAAAATATTATTTTCAGTAACATATAGCACACATTTTAGTTGTTTACGACACATTCATTTAAATAATGAAGTTATTCCTTTGCGTACCTAGGTTATAGCAGGTACCTAACAAGGAAAATTACAACTTAATAGAATCGTAATATTATTTGAATAATTTAATTAACAAGTATATCTCCTAGTTAATTTTTTTGGCTAGATTCCTATAAAAATAAACATATAAATAGTTAAAAGCCAATGAACAATAATAAATCATGAAACGATTTGATGATACATCGCATCGTTTCTGAAATATCCCGAAAGAAACTGAAAACTTGGGTTTCTTATTTTTTCCATTTATTTTTTATTACTAAACTTTATGCATTAAAATTAGTGTATTTACATTAATTGATTCATTAATAGGAACCTTATCTCAAACTACAAGTTCCATGAAACAAAAGTAGGTATATAATATAGTGACATTGTTTGGGTCAATGTTTATATATTTTTTTATTTTCATAACGGTTTGCTTATAATATACAGGGTGATAAAATAAAATAAAATTTTGTTAAATGGAATACTGTACCTGTACGTATACGAGAAAGTAATATTAGTCATCTTTGGGTATGTAGCGCTTGCAAAGCCAAAAGCAAATTCAAATACCTATATGATGAAAGAAGTCGGTGGCTTATCATTTTGAAGTTATTTACTGTTGTCTTCAGCAGTATTCAAAACATGCTATCAATATTAATACACTTTTTGAACTCTAATTTATTTATTTCATTTATAATACCTATTACCTAGTGATGATTCAAGCTAAACGCTCGCCCTCTTGAGGCCGACTTTCTACTTGTAGTTCCTACATATACCACAGCATAATGTGCCTATACGACAGCCGCTGTTAGATAATTGCCTTGTATCCTCGCTTGTATCTGTTTGGTTTTTCTTTTATTTTATAACAAACAGATAATAAAAATGTCCAATGTAACAATTAATAAAATAATAATCATTTATTCCATAAAATAGGTGTCAAAAATAATTTTCATATTTTTATATGACACATTCTGTAAATTATTATGTCACTGTATTATTAAAAACTACTGTAATCTCTAATAGAATAGCGTGTATCCACATTATCATATATAATCAAGGACATTTATTATCACAATTCAAAAAAAAAGATATAAGGCACTTAGGTAGGTAATTAGAAGTAAGATCATGCCCAAACTAGAGAACTAAGAGAAATATAGTTGTAGGTGGTAGAATGGTAGAATTACAACTATTGGGCAAATGAAAAACAGATACTAAGTTAATAAAAATGTAATAAATAACAGCGTTATTGATTTCCCGACTATACAGTTCAATATTACCTACTTATGGTTTCAGAGTCCAGCTACAACTTTACAACTTATGTCTGTAATTTTTTTAAAGGGAACCCTATATATTTTTGAAATCTGCATATAATTCTGATTGCAAATAAACTTATAGGGTAATATGATCTAATATTGACAGGTTGATTTACAATATCAGACAAGAATGCCAACGTCACAAAGATTTGTTAATTTCCGACTTTTATCTCAGAATTCTGACTTTTATCTCGGAATTAACATAATTCCGACTTTTATCTCAGAATTCCGACTTTTATCTCAGAATTCTGACTTTTATCTCGGAATTTAAAGGATAAAAATATTTTTAATTAGTTGGCCCTTCTACGCTTCCGTAATGTACACACTCTTTTAGGCATTCTATTTACATTTTTTCCACTTCCGAGTAAAGCGAAAGTGGTAACTACTTTCAGACACCATTAGAATTGTTATTAAAAAAATCCAAAAATACTGACAGATACGCGAATCACCTTATTTTTCCGTATTCAATTCCGTAAGTGCTTTTTATATGTATCTAGTTGACTGAGTTTGTAATATACATTCACTTGTAACTTGGCAGTTTCTTCTTTTTCAGTTCCCAAAGTCGCTGTAAATGCATAAAGAATTTTATTTTACAAATCTAACTTTTTATTTAAGAGATGGCGTTCTATTATTTACATAATTGTTTCAAATTAAAAGTTCTACAAGAATGTACACAGTCTTTTAGGTATTCTATTTACATTTTTTCCACTTCCGAGTAAAGCGAAAGTGGTAACTACTTTCAGACACCATTAGAATTGTTATTAAAAAAATCCAAAAATACTGACAGATACGCGAATCACCTTATTTTTCCGTATTCAATTCCGTAAGTGCTTTTTATATGTATCTAGTTGACTGAGTTTGTTATAAGTAGGTATGCAACCATGTAACATATACCTAACGGCACCTTATTATTTTTGATTTGTCGTGGTTTTACCTATAACTTTTAAAAATTTAAAATTGAATTTTTATGTATATATTTTTAAGATAGAATAAAACATTGTCCTGAATTTTTAACTGACATCCTGCGTTTTTACCACCTTCGTCCTGAAAACTAAAGATTGAAAGTTGGCACCCCTACCTGTCACAGTCCATACGCCATAGGCGTGTATATTTTTATGGATGAAAATAATTAAGAACTAAAAATACACAGAGTATTTTACTGTAGTCAACACAAAGTATCAGATTTGCGTTTAGAGAGATATTTCATAAACTAGAATTGGTACTATTAAAAAAATTGGCATTTTGCCCTAGTTACATAACAGAATGTTAACGGCGACTACAGAAAAAAATCTGGACATATTGAATACTCTGAGAAAGCAAGAAACCTTTGCTTTTATTTATAGGAACATTTTTTACCATTTAAGAGTATTATAGACTAATCACTTTTAACACTTATTTTAGGATAACCTAGAGAGGAAGTCACAAAAACTTAAATTTCAATTTAAAAGCTTTCATTTTGTGACTAAGTGACTTTGAATACGGATAATATCGATACTTTCAATATTTTGGCAAAGGCTTGTACCGACACCTGTCTAAATAACTAAAATAAAACCCAGGTCACATTAACAAAGACTTAGTACGTACCTATAAGGTAACAACATTTTTTATAAATTCATAAACTGGGAATAATCATGTAAAACATAAGACGTGATTTTAAACATGTTGGCCTCAAGCTTAAGCACAACTTATTTCATTAGGTGTTAAAATAAACAAAATTTCAAAAAGAAAATTTTAATGAATATAGGCACTGTGTAGCTACTAAATAATTTACAGAAAATGTGTGAACTATTTTTCTAATAATACAGAAAAAATAAGAAAGAAAAAAAATTATAAATTGATCCCTCTAGCAAACTCAGATTTTGTGCCTATGTTAGGTTACTGAACCTGGGGAAACCTTGTTACGGCCATAGAATCCCTAACAAATTAGGCGGTTCAATTAAAATTGGTATTTTTATTGGATCAAATGCTTAATCACTAATGTAAACAAAAATCTGGGGAAACAAAAATATGTCCATGTAAGTATATAATATTTGGTCGGGGAATTCACCTTCCACCTTGTAGGTATGCAATGAATTTTATTATCGGAAAATAATCAGAAAATGTGGTTTTTATTTATCGGAAGTACTACAAGACCAGGAAACAATTTAATATTGGTACTGATAGAAAAGTTTAATTTAAAGTTGTACCGTTAATTAAAAGAGTTTCAGTGCAGTTTTGATGCAGTGAGTGTGAAGACTTATTAACTTAAAAGGTAATGATTTGATGATTAAGTTTTAATTGGCCAATATTAAGCTTATTTGAACTAAAAGATTACATTAAATTAAACGACTTATACCATTTTCTAAAAAATTAAAATAAGATGAAATAAAAATTACAATTATGTTTTGTCTTTAAATTACCTAACCAGAGATTACTAAAGAACTTTTTTGATTTTGCCTACAATCAAAATTTTCGAATGTCTCCGACAATACAATAAATTTTTGAACAAAATTTTGTTTAACCGCTTGATATCTACTTATATAACAACATAATTATTAATGATTTTTTATTATTTAATGAAAGTATTCCCCAAATATTTCTCAATTAATAAAAATAAAGTTTTAAAATTATATTGGGTACGCTGGGATGGAAATTTCTTACATGAAACATTTTTAACGACATAAGTTACCCAAGTCCACGATTATTTTCATTTCTAAATATCTACCATCTTCCAAAATTGTTAGAAGTACTATATGTTTAAGAAGACAGCTATTTAAATGCTAAAGAATAAGTATATTCATGAAATTTACCTATGGCATCGAATAATGTAATTCCTATACAGTACGTTCACAGGAATATTGAGTCTACCCGAAACTCTTTTGAACGTACGTTTGTATGGCGTGTATGTTTCTCTATATTATTATTTTTTGCAAATTATTATTTCATTATCAAAATATTGATTCCACCTTGATTAAGTATTTCTAGTATTAAATAAACATGTAAAAATACTGTGTTATTTATAGTATTCTGCCCTGCACTAAAAGCAGAGCCAATAGTTTGATGTTTGATAGCCTTTCGGTCACTTAACCGAATAACATGATTGTTTTACCGTTTCATAGATCATTTTATAAGCGATATTATATATTTTATTTGCCAAAAGTTCATAGAAACTGACAAATTTCCCAGACAGAAATGTAGTCACAAAAATCACCACAATAAATTAATTTTTGTACATACTCTTTTTGCATTGATTTATTACTTGAATCCTCACTTTTATTAATTATTACATTATTAGATATGCAGCAACCTTCTTCTTTTATTGGATTGAAAAATAATACTATTTAATTTCTATTTATTTCGTTTAAATATTTGCCCCTCCTAAATTGACTAAAAATTATCAATTTGAGAGAAAAATAAATAGGTACCGAGGCAACAATGCTTACGAAATATTTAATAATACGGTTTTATATAAATGCTTTTATATATTTTCATATCTTCAGAATTATATGAGTTGCAGAAATTAGTTATGTAAAGTTAGTGGCTCCATGTAGCCTTTTCTAGTTCACGCCTAATTATACTCGTATTTCACCCAATAGGTTCAGCTTCTTCATAAAGCTGATCACCTTATTCGGTGAGAACTTATTCAGATCCTCTGGGAGGAGTTTGCTAAATACTGTATATCTGATTCATTCGCAAACCCCCCTTATTGTCTTAACTCTTAACTTATTTTATTTTTATTGTGGTAAAATGCAGGCTAATGAGATTTTTCCTCGGATTTTTCCTACAAAATTTAATTCCGATTTGAAAATATTAATTACTTAAAAAATATACTTTTTTTATTACACCCTAAATATTTTGTGAAAACAAAAATCTCTTATTTTATCTTAAGCTAATAATTCATAACTCTTTGGTGTTATCTCCAACGATGAAATTGTCTTTGATACAATTCGTCGTAATATTATTAAAAGATCCAGTATTTCTCTGACAAATAATGGAGCTATAATATAAAATATATTTTAAGACCGTGAATGTCTTAATTTTGTAAATGTTAAATTTAATTTAATATTAATGTTAACGTATTTTTTTAAATTATTTTGCTTACTCTTACAAGTATATCATGAAATATTTTCATACATTCTTTGTTGCTGTAATATATACCTATTACCACTCTAGACTAATACTAATAATAACAAAATACTGTATTATTAGAAATTAATTATATAACGAAACTGCCATAACTGAAAGTGTAAATGTCTCCAAAACTTTTTAAAATTACCCCAAAGAATTATATATCGTTGGATTAAGAAAAACATTGAAATTTTAGTTTTTGCAAAATATATAGGGCGTTCGATTAAAAAAAGAGTTAGTGGCAACCCGTATACTTTTTAAGTAATTAAAATCGGGATTCAATTTTACAGGAAAAATCACGTGGGTTAGGTTTTTAAACAAAAAAAAACATGTTGAGAAGTAAGACAATAAGGGAAAGGTTCAGTTTTACGTGAAGCACACTGTACATTGTATATTACTTGAGCAAAGAAAAAAGTGAAATGTTAGCTAAAATTGCTAAAATTTAAGGGGGTTTTAATCTTCTGTAACAAAACAATACGAGAATTAATTATGCGCATAATTATCGCTTTCTAAACGTTGTTTAAATAAATAGAAAATTTAAACTAATAAAAATAACGTGTAAAATACGAAATAAGTACGTAAGTTTCATCCAGAGGTAAAATAAAATACTGGAATAAAAGTATTTTTTTAATATCGTTAATCCACTGATTTATGAGCATAATATAATGTTTATACAGGGTATGTCACGACGAGCTGAATCGATCTTATGGAGAACTACATAGTAGAGGTAACATTTAAAAAAACCGCGTGGGTGGTAATATCTTATGGAGAACTACATAGTAGAGGTAACATTTAAAAAAAAACCGCGTGGGTGGTAATTTAATAATTGTTGGCGACTTATTCAAAAATATTTTTTACTTCCTGCCACTTTCGGTTATATCTACCGGAAGTATAAGTATACCAACTTCCTTAATTCAAATGGAACACTACATTTAACGTTTTTGAGATATTTACTTTTTATTTTGTCTTGTATGGTTTTACGATATACTAAAATTTTAAAATCAAATCACCAAGAAAAAATATATAGATATAATTGAATTAAAATTAATGGGAACAAACTCATAATGTTATACAGGGTATTTAGCCATTATTTTTTATTTATTTTTATGTATTATTTATTATTTTTGTACCATGTGTACCATTTGTACCATTTATTTATTTAGCCATTATTTTTTAAAAAAATATGGCTAGTATGGTACCTATGTGAATTTTATATGTGAATGTTTTACTTAATTTAATTTTATTATATATTTTACTATATATAGTAATAGTAGTGGTAGGTATTTATCTAGCTTTGTGTACCTACCTCATATTTCTTGTCAAATATTTTTTTACCATGGTATTTTACACAAGAAACCCGACCAATGCGCAGGTTTTTCTTTGTGTTTTTTCTTCATGTTTAATTTCCTTTAATATATTTTTTTGTGATTTTATTACTTACTTAGCTCTGTCTTATATTAAGATTTTATTGTTATTATTATTGTTATTAAAAAATCCACTTGATAATTAATTTCAAAAGAACTCAAAAACTCAATTTTATTTCACTCGATTCCTCGCAAAAAATAATGGAATAACGTGTAAAATTTGCTATATCTAGAGTTTTTTTTTCTATTTGTAAGTAAATCCGATATTATCTAGTTAGTTGTAATGATTGACAAACATAAAACCACCTTAACCACATTTTAATCAACATTTAAGGTAATACTTGAGAAATGTCATATATAGGATGAAATAGTGAAGATTTCTTCCATTTAATAGTAGATACATGGTAAATGATGAATCCTTATAAAGGCATGTGAAACGTTTTCTGTCAGATATCCAGATAGACCAATGCAGATATGCAATTTTTCCAAAAAATTAAATATCTCAAAAATAGTATAAATAGTTAGGTATAGTAAATCATGAATAAAATGATTCTTAAATTTATCAAGGAATTTAAAAATGTAATAAAAATGTAGTGTTCCATTTAAAATAACGAAGTTGATATCGGCTGATATCGACAGAAAAGAGGAAGTGAGGAAACATATTTTTGATAAAATCAAATTTTCAAAATTCTCGTTGTAACATGCCCTGTACAGTAATGATATTTTACTGTTTACTAAATGTATGTTTGTATAACCATAGACTAACATAACGTAAATGCCAACAAAAATGTAAACTTATGTTATTTTAACCGATTTTAACTACCTCTTACCTTCTCATCCATTGATCTGTTAATTAATTGTTGAGGCACTTGTGTATAAAATTGTAAACGTAATGTTATTTATATATTGTATGATAATCAATGTTAAACGTTTTACTGTGGTAAAAACTAAATCACGAGCGACATTTTTCCGTTGCATCAACGTGTCGTTTTCAACTAGGTAGTTATTTTCTAACGTTTTTAAACGTATGAATGTCCATTGGGTATGAATTTTTCCCCATGAAAAAAGTAGGAAGGCATCAACTCGGAATACCGGTGTGATAGGCTGACTGGCGAATCTTCTGATCCATTTATACTAAAAAATATATGGTTATTGCTGAGTCACTTCTTATGTACAAAGTGGCCAGTTGTCGTCTTTGTAGAGTATTACCTTTATTAGGAAAGATACAGGGATGAGGTTGTGACGAGAGTTGTGAGAGGCAGCTACATTTTAAGAAGCAAAAGATGACGCAAATAGGGTTTTTATTGGTACTAAGTTGGTTTATCTCAGTTTCTGAGCTAATGATGAAATTGAAAATTGTCAGTTTTCAATAAGCCTGATAGTTTAGTTAACTGATAACTTTTCGAAAAACAAAACGGGTTTTTGCAGAGTTACTTACGTAGAATTCAAATACCTACAAACCCAAGTTTGAACCCAAGATTAATTCTTTTACAATTTTCCTGGAGCTAATTGTAGCTGCTGTTTCTTTCTACTCTTACCAAAACATTAACCTTATCCACTTTACGATTTTCTTTGTTCTAATAAGTTTTTGATTATGTAATTTGCCAAATGATGTTTTATTCGCTTAAATATTTTTTTTGTTTGAGTCTAGATATTTTTGTAGTGAAATATAGCTTGTCTAATAACATAATAACTACACATTATTTGTCAATATAAAACGAAGATTTACCTGATAAAATACAGTTACAGTAAAAAATTTAATAATATTTTTTCTTTATAGAAACTGTGACAATTCTGTGTTATTATTAAAAACACTACTACGCGCTAATACAATATTCTACATACTTTTAAAAAACATAAAATGAGCAAAATTAGACTAACAAATAATAAAAAGCTGGTTCTATAAAAAAATACTTAATCTGTACAGGGTGGCCCAAAAACTGTGAGCGGAGCATACTTCCGTTGCTATTAGCAGTCAGCAATTATCTTATGGTATAGTCAGAGCACTAAGACCCATTTTCTAAAATTATTTTTATGTATACAGGATACTCATATAACTCATATAATAGATAAGGATAATATATTATACTTTTCTTAAAGGGCACCTATTTACTGTTAATATTAGTTTTAGTTAAATTTTGATATAGAAGCTTTATGTTTAGTTGCTAGTTACTTAGTAAAAGTGTCTTTTTTTTATACCTATTTTATTATATATATATACCTATATATATATATTTTATACCTATTTTTTTATACCTATAGTATTTTTACAAAAATAAGCAGTAGTTTTACCTTCAAATTCAACGTAACTCCTACATAATCTGGAGTAGGAGGTTTTTCAGTAACTTAATAAGAATGTTGTTGAAAGAAATTTGGAACTTGAGAAAGAAAACCACCAAACCTCATGGATGCATTCACAAATATATGTCGTAAAATACTGTTTATACAGATATGTAATCAATTACAGTTAATTAACCGGTATTAATTATTTAGAAGTAAAAGTTATACATATGAGTTTAGTATTTTTTTTAAATTATTTTGCTTACTCTTACAAGTATATCATGAAATATTTTCATACATTCTTTGTTGCTGTAATATATACCTATTACCACTCTAGACTAATACTAATAATAACAAAATACTGTATTATTAGAAATTAATTATATAACGAAACTGCCATAACTGAAAGTGTAAATGTCTCCAAAACTTTTTAAAATTACCCCAAAGAATTATATATCGTTGGATTAAAAAAAACATTGAAATTTTAGTTTTTGCAAAATATATAGGGCGTTCGATTAAAAAAAGAGTTAGTGGCAACCCGTATATTTTTTAAGTAATTAAAATCGGGATTAAATTTTACAGGAAAAATCACGTGGGTTAGGTTTTTAAACAAAAAAAACATGTTGAGAAGTAAGACAATAAGGGAAAGGTTCAGTTTTACGTGAAGCACACTGTACATTGTATATTACTTGAGCAAAGAAAAAAGTGAAATGTTAGCTAAAATTGCTAAAATTTAAGGGGGTTTTAATCTTCTGTAACAAAACAATACGAGAATTAATTATGCGCATAATTATCGCTTTCTAAACGTTGTTTAAATAAATAGAAAATTTAAACTAATAAAAATAACGTGTAAAATACGAAATAAGTACGTAAGTTTCATCCAGAGGTAAAATAAAATACTGGAATAAAAGTATTTTTTTAATATCGTTAATCCACTGATTTATGAGCATAATATAATGTTTATACAGGGTATGTCACGACGAGCTGAATCGATCTTATGGAGAACTACATAGTAGAGGTAACATTTAAAAAAACCGCGTGGGTGGTAATATCTTATGGAGAACTACATAGTAGAGGTAACATTTAAAAAAAAACCGCGTGGGTGGTAATTTAATAATTGTTGGCGACTTATTCAAAAATATTTTTTACTTCCTGCCACTTTCGGTTATATCTACCGGAAGTATAAGTATACCAACTTCCTTAATTCAAATGGAACACTACATTTAACGTTTTTGAGATATTTACTTTTTATTTTGTCTTGTATGGTTTTACGATATACTAAAATTTTAAAATCAAATCACCAAGAAAAAATATATAGATATAATTGAATTAAAATTAATGGGAACAAACTCATAATGTTATACAGGGTATTTAGCCATTATTTTTTATTTATTTTTATGTATTATTTATTATTTTTGTACCATGTGTACCATTTGTACCATTTATTTATTTAGCCATTATTTTTCAAAAAAATATGGCTAGTATGGTACCTATGTGAATTTTATATGTGAATGTTTTACTTAATTTAATTTTATTATATATTTTACTATATATAGTAATAGTAGTGGTAGGTATTTATCTAGCTTTGTGTACCTACCTCATATTTCTTGTCAAATATTTTTTTACCATGGTATTTTACACAAGAAACCCGACCAATGCGCAGGTTTTTCTTTGTGTTTTTTCTTCATGTTTAATTTCCTTTAATATATTTTTTTGTGATTTTATTACTTACTTAGCTCTGTCTTATATTAAGATTTTATTGTTATTATTATTGTTATTAAAAAATCCACTTGATAATTAATTTCAAAAGAACTCAAAAACTCAATTTTATTTCACTCGATTCCTCGCAAAAAATAATGGAATAACGTGTAAAATTTGCTATATCTAGAGTTTTTTTTTCTATTTGTAAGTAAATCCGATATTATCTAGTTAGTTGTAATGATTGACAAACATAAAACCACCTTAACCACATTTTAATCAACATTTAAGGTAATACTTGAGAAATGTCATATATAGGATGAAATAGTGAAGATTTCTTCCATTTAATAGTAGATACATGGTAAATGATGAATCCTTATAAAGGCATGTGAAACGTTTTCTGTCAGATATCCAGATAGACCAATGCAGATATGCAATTTTTCCAAAAAATTAAATATCTCAAAAATAGTATAAATAGTTAGGTATAGTAAATCATGAATAAAATGATTCTTAAATTTATCAAGGAATTTAAAAATGTAATAAAAATGTAGTGTTCCATTTAAAATAACGAAGTTGATATCGGCTGATATCGACAGAAAAGAGGAAGTGAGGAAACATATTTTTGATAAAATCAAATTTTCAAAATTCTCGTTGTAACATGCCCTGTACAGTAATGATATTTTACTGTTTGCTAAATGTATGTTTGTATAACCATAGACTAACATAACGTAAATGCTAACAAAAATGTAAACTTATGTTATTTTAACCGATTTTAACTACCTCTTACCTTCTCATCCATTGATCTGTTAATTAATTGTTGAGGCACTTGTGTATAAAATTGTAAACGTAATGTTATTTATATATTGTATGATAATCAATGTTAAACGTTTTACTGTGGTAAAAACTAAGTCACGAGCGACATTTTTCCGTTGCATCAACGTGTCGTTTTCAACTAGGTAGTTATTTTCTAACGTTTTTAAACGTATGAATGTCCATTGGGTATGAATTTTTCCCCATGAAAAAAGTAGGAAGGCATCAACTCGGAATACCGGTGTGATAGGCTGACTGGCGAATCTTCTGATCCATTTATACTAAAAAATATATGGTTATTGTTGAGTCACTTCTTATGTACAAAGTGGCCAGTTGTCGTAGAGTAGAGTATTACCTTTATTAGGAAAGATACAGGGATGAGGTTGTGACGAGAGTTGTGAGAGGCAGCTACATTTTAAGAAGCAAAAGATGACGCAAATAGGGTTTTTATTGGTACTAAGTTGGTTTATCTCAGTTTCTGAGCTAATGATGAAATTGAAAATTGTCAGTTTTCAATAAGCCTGATAGTTTAGTTAACTGATAACTTTTCGAAAAACAAAACGGGTTTTTGCAGAGTTACTTACGTAGAATTCAAATACCTACAAACCCAAGTTTGAACCCAAGATTAATTCTTTTACAATTTTCCTGGAGCTAATTGTAGCTGCTGTTTCTTTCTACTCTTACCAAAACATTAACCTTATCCACTTTACGATTTTCTTTGTTCTAATAAGTTTTTGATTATGTAATTTGCCAAATGATGTTTTATTCGCTTAAATATTTTTTTTGTTTGAGTCTAGATATTTTTGTAGTGAAATATAGCTTGTCTAATAACATAATAACTACACATTATTTGTCAATATAAAACGAAGATTTACCTGATAAAATACAGTTACAGTAAAAAATTTAATAATATTTTTTCTTTATAGAAACTGTGACAATTCTGTGTTATTATTAAAAACACTACTACGCGCTAATACAATATTCTACATACTTTTAAAAAACATAAAATGAGCAAAATTAGACTAACAAATAATAAAAAGCTGGTTCTATAAAAAAATACTTAATCTGTACAGGGTGGCCCAAAAACTGTGAGCGGAGCATACTTCCGTTGCTATTAGCAGTCAGCAATTATCTTATGGTATAGTCAGAGCACTAAGACCCATTTTCTAAAATTATTTTTATGTATACAGGATACTCATATAACTCATATAATAGATAAGGATAATATATTATACTTTTCTTAAAGGGTACCTATTTACTGTTAATATTAGTTTTAGTTAAATTTTGATATAGAAGCTTTATGTTTAGTTGCTAGTTACTTAGTAAAAGTGTCTTTTTTTTATACCTATTTTATTATATATATATACCTATATATATATATTTTATACCTATTTTTTTATACCTATAGTATTTTTACAAAAATAAGCAGTAGTTTTACCTTCAAATTCAACGTAACTCCTACATAATCTGGAGTAGGAGGTTTTTCAGTAACTTAATAAGAATGTTGTTGAAAGAAATTTGGAACTTGAGAAAGAAAACCACCAAACCTCATGGATGCATTCACAAATATATGTCGTAAAATACTGTTTATACAGATATGTAATCAATTACAGTTAATTAACCGGTATTAATTATTTAGAAGTAAAAGTTATACATATGAGTTTAGTATTTTTTTATGTTGGTAATTTAATTGATATTTTTTTTTTAAGAATGGCACTACAAACTGAGTTGGTTTACCTTTACCCAAAGGAGAATTCGACAGCACACAAAACAGACAAATATGAATTGGTTCATGACGAAGAAAATCCAATTGCCATTTTACGGCGTGGACTGCAATTTACCATGGCAATAAGATTTGCAAACCGCGAGTTCGATAAGAAGACAGACCTAGTTCGATTAATTTTTAATTATGGTAGGAATTCTACTTATATGCTATGAAACTAAACATTATTTGCTCTTAATGATTTAGGCCCAGATCCAAATTCTATTAAAGGATCCAAAGGTGTTGTACTAATTGATCCCACAAAAAGAAGACGTATCGACGACGAACAGAAATTATGGTTTGCCAATGTTTTGAATTCAAGCTCTGACAGTGTTTCATTAGAGGTAATAATATTCCATCATTATCTACTCTTCTATTGTAAATACATTGTCACTGGACATGTCATGTCAACTGGACATGATGTATATATATATATATAAATATGTGTAGTTGTATCATGTATAAATATATATACATCATGTCAAGTTGACATTATTGCGTTACATTATCTTCAATAATTATAGAGAATGTTAAAGGAGAATTAGATATATTAAACACGCTGCATATATATAACGGGTGAGTTTATTCACCAGAAACTTTCAAATATCTCGAGAAATAAGAACTCTACGAAAAAATACCTTATAACCAAAATTTAATCATTTAGCAGAGGAAACGCAATAGTACTAAAATTAGTCCATCTCCCCCGCCTTGTAGATTAGGTAGCTTTGAAATCTTAAATAGGAACCTATATTTTTTATTGCAGATTCGGATTGTACGGTTAAAAATACGTTGGATTTATCTGAAACATTTTTTTCGATTGCGAAAATATATAGGTTGCTATTTAAGATTTCAAAGTTACCCCCTGCCCCACCTACATGGAGGAGGGGAGGTGAACTAATTTTAGTACTATCGCATTTCCCCCGCTAAATGATTAAGTTTTGGTTATAAGTATTTTTGACCGTAGACCGCATCGTTAATGCTTATTTCTCAATTCATTCATTCATTTCTCGGACCGCTTCTCGGGAATAAATTCATTTTTCGGACCCCTGCTAGGGCTTTTCTCGATTTTAAAATTAACAAGGAGTTGTGTCACCTCAAAAATTTAGTATGTTATGTAGAATACTAGAGGTCTTTCTTCCCTCTTTCACATGATGGTAACTTAAATAACCAGTGCCGTAGGAGCCGAGACATCACGCAATAAATTCATTTTTCGCACCGTTGTTGGGGTTTTTCTCGATTTTAAAATTAACAAGGAGTTATGTCACCTCAAAAGTTTAGTATTTTATGTAGAAGTCTTCCCTCTTTTACGTGATGGTAACATAAATAACTATAGTGCCGTAGGAGCCGAGACATCACGAAATAAATTCATTTTTCGGACCGTTGCTGGGGTTTTTCTCGATTGTAAAATTAACAAGGAGTTGTGTCACCTCAAAAATTTAGTATGTTATGTAGAAGTCTTCCCTCTTTCACGTGATGGTAACACGGCCTAACAATTTAGGCGGTGAATTAAAATGGCATTTTTTTATGTGACCAAATGCTTGTGCACTAATGTAAACAAAAAGCTATTGTTTTAAATATTGTTGGAAACAAAACTGTGTTGCTATAATTTGTCTATATAATATTTGGTGGGATGTCTATATAGTGAACAGGGAAAATACAGGGTGTTACCCTGTACTAATTTAAAAGTTTAAAAAGTTTTCGCCATTTGAAGTTATCAAAATGTAACAACGTGACTGAAACACATCGTTCAATATTTTTAAATTTATTATAGTTGTGTAAGGCAGGACCATCTACGGTACCAAAAATCAAATAAATATCTGGTCCCTGAAAAAAGTTACGAAGACCTCCACGAGTCTCTGCATCTGTCAAATTTTTTTCAAAACAATTCATATCTGAGAACCTGTAACTCCTATAGATATAAACAATATTATATAAAGTGACCCTAAAAATCAACGCAAAATCAAAAAATGCACAAATATATAGAGTGTTTCATTTGAAAGAACGAAGTTCTCTCAAATCTTAAAATCAACGAAAAATCTTAAAATATTGTGTTCTGTGGTGAAAAGCATAATTCAAAAATTGCATAAGATTACAATACCAAGAACACTGAGAATTTTTTACAATCAAAACATTGACATAAACGCAAAAATAATCTTCAACCAATGTAATTCTTGAGTATATCTCAATATATCGTAGAGGCGATAGTTCTTTCGGCTCAGTTTATAACTATTAGATATAAAATACCTGCCTAAAATTGAATAAATGCCCCCCTGGTTACGAATTAAGTAATTAATAAGTAAAGTAAAAAATATAAAAATTTCAAAATTGATATTTTAATGTTTCATATTTTTATCTTTTATCTTGATAACTTGATTAACTTGATAAAGAAAATGTTGTAAATATTATAAAAAATTTACAAGTAAACGGTAAATTGAATAAAGTCTCTGCCGGTGATTTCCTGCGTCTATGCAGCGCCGGTAACTTGCAATGATCACTCAAAGCTTCCTTAATGCATAAGGTGTTGTTTTAAAGTTGTCATTCAAACTAGAGAATCACGAGAATTAAATATGCCGTATGCCATGCCAAACTGTTGCTTACTTTCTCTACTTAAAAAAATCTAAGCACTTTTCATAATATTGATGAAAGTAAACCTAACAAACATTATATCGGATATTATTAACTTTGTATTTTGCAAAATACATTATACCTAGTTACTAATTAATATACCTACTTACCTACTATGCCTTAGGTATTTTTGAATTATTCTAGGTAACAAAACCATTTTTTGCTAAATTCAAATCTGTTATTCCAGTGACATCAAATTCACATCAAATGCAAATTAAACATTTAAGTAGCTCCTCATACAAATAATATTTAGGTTTTTCAGAATATTAGATAATAAAAAGACTGACAGCTCCTTAATTTTAATATGGTTTAAAATGTAACTTCAAAACCACAATGATTTTCCATTTTAGAAAAAACAAACTATCATAAAATAGTTATTTATGCAACAAGTGCACAAAAAGTTGCACGCAACGTGAAATTGTCCAACGAGGCCAGCAGGCCGAATTTTCTTGAGAGGATTTCTACATTAGCACATTACTGGCACAGTTTTAGCATTATACTGTATTACTGGGCTCATAACCTTTTTAAAGTTATTCTTTATTGAAAACTACAAGACTACAGAAAATATTATATTATTAAAAATTTTTTTTTCTGACATCTGACCACAGAACATAAAATTGCTAGAATATAAAACATTGGCTACAAAAAAAAAACGTGTTAAAAGGAAGAAATGGATTAAAGTATGGCTTCAGAAAAAATACCTCTACCCCCTATATATATTCTTTGCCTCTACCCGCATTTGAACTTAGGTTCAGGAAGGAAGATGAGGCCTACGAACATTATCATCGTATGAAAGATGCCTGTTTTGATGAATTGTCGGAAATGGTTAAACCATACTTGACAAAACAAGTCACATACGTGAATGAGGACTTCTTTTTGACATCTCCTGTGGTGGCCTGAAGTTTAATTTTTTTTATATATGTATAATTAGCAGTTTCTCTGAAACTTCATGACGCTTCTATTTGTTCACGTAATTTTTATGCGTTTTATCCCAAAGAGTGGGCAACGTAACGATTCAAACGTAATATAGTCTTTCTCGGTTTCAAGTTGCTGCTAGTTAGAACTTGTAATGGCGGTGTTGGCAATAAATCTCCCTCGTTGGGTGACTCCATACGATCAGTCTGTTATCAGGGGTGCGACTGACGAAAACTATCACGTCGCCAGGTCCTATAATCTAGCCGACTATCGTCAACGCATTACTGAGCATTACAACTGAACGTGTAGATTATCTATTCAAAAATTAAGATATATACCATAGAATATAAAATACATTACATACAACACCTACTGCATATTTTGCAGTTCTGTTTATATTTTTTATTTTTAGGTTTTTGCTCCCCCTAGCATTCCTGTTGGTCTATGGACCCTTCAAGTGGAAACAAGCATTTTAAATTCTACTGAAGAACCAGAAATTTACGACTACGATAATAGCTTTTACTTCCTTTTTAACCCCTGGAATTGTCGTAAGTTCTTTCTTCTAATTTACTTTCATAATATACTAGATAATTCACAAATAGGTACAGGGTGGGCCGTATAAGAGTGCGTATCCCCTTATCTCAGAAACTATGTGAGATAGAAAAAAAGTTTTATATAAATGTTGTTTGCGTTAAAGATGTCGGTATTTTTTTAATATAGTTATATTTGTAGCTCTTCAATATACAGGGTGATGAACTAAACTTATATTTTTTTAAATGGAACACCCTGTATATTATTACATTTTTGAAAAGCTCTTCAAAAGACTTGTTCAACGATATATATTATGATGGATCTGTAGCCCACCGTTTCGGAGCTATTGACTGTTATCTTCCCAGGAAAAGGTTAATATTTATAGCGAGCTAGAAAAGTTACTGATTGAGGTGATAAGCTGTAATTTGGGCCAAGAAATTCTAATTTGGTCTATTTTATGAAACTTCTGTCTAATACTAAAATAAAAAAAATTGCAACAGTGATACCAAGTTTCGTGAAATTTAATTTTTCATGATTTTTTTAAATGGAACACCCTGTATTTTATTACATTTCCTGAAAGTCCTTGCAAAGACGAGTTTATTGATATATAATATCAGGGATCTATGACACACCGTTTTGGATTAATCTGCGTTTCTCTTCAGGAATTGACACATAAGTTATGCATGTTTGTATGTAATGTATTCTCTGCAAGAAAAAGTAGGCTTAATAGAATGTTATATATTTAATCATAAAAGTCCAGCTTTAACATTGAGAGATTATGTAAGAAAATATCATTTAAGATAACTGCCAGATATTCATACGATTCTAAATATTTGTATCAAATTTAAAAGAGATGGCAATATAAGTTATAAAAAAATATAAGTTATAAGTGTGTCGTAGACCCCTGATATTATATATCAATAAACTCGTCTTTGCAAGGACTTTCAGAAAATGTAATAAAATACAGGGTGTTCCATTTAAAAAAATCATGAAAAATTAAATTTCACGAAACTTGGCATCACTGTTGCAATTTTTTTTATTTTAGTATTAGACAGAAGTTTCATAAAATAGACCAAATTAGAATTTCTTGGCCCAAATTACAGCTTATCACCTCAATCAGTAACTTTTCTAGCTCGCATAAATATTAACCTTTTCCTGAAGATAACAGTCAATAGCTCCGAAACGGTGGGCTACAGACCCATCATATTATATATCGTTGAACAAGTCTTTTGAAGAGCTTTTAAAAAATGTAATAATATACAGGGTGTTCAATTTAAAACAAGATAAGTTTAGTTCATCACCCTGTATATTGAAGAGCTACAAATATAACTATATTTAAAAAATACCGACATCTTTAACGCAAACAACATTTATATAAAACTTTTTTTTCTATCTCACATAGTTTCTGAGATAAGGGGATACGCACTCTTATACGGCCCACCCGTACATAGTAAATTGGTAGGCAAGGAGATTTTGATAAATATAAAAAATGTTTAAATTTTTGGGGATAATACCACAAGTGTTATGCTAAAAAATTATTGATAATTATCGTGAAAATGCATGAGTTTTTTATAATTCCACGAGTTCGAAGAACATTTGGAAAGAGCTTTAATTAAAATTATCTGTAATTTTAAGTACTAGCAGTATTTATAATATTTAATATTTCTTGAATACAAATTCGAAATATGTATATGTATTTTTTGAAACAGTAACATACTCATACAAATAAGTTTATTTGTATTACTCATACAAATAAGTTTATTTGTATGAGGTAATATATATAAAACAAACTTAATACAGCTCTTAATAAAAACCAAATTATTGATTTATTGAATAGTAAAAATTTCAGTTATAAATAATATTTTGCTTCTGCGATGGCATTGACATGGATCCGCTACTTGCTATATGAGGAGGCGTTTATTGAGGTTAAAGTTATGTCCATGTTCTCTCCTTTTTCCTTTTTGGTTAATGGTGGCCTTCGTCCATTTTGGAAATAACTGTCCATAAAAACTATAGCAATGAAACAGAATAACTAAACACTAATAATACTAATAAATAATTGGAATTAAAAAGTAAAATTAAAAAAAAGTTGCCTCCGTCGTGATTCGAACTTGCGAAACTCAGCATTACGATGTTTAAAATCTTGCGACTTATACCGTTATGCCACCGCGTCACTCGTTATTGTTTCACGCCGAGACAGTTAAGTATGTAACTGTACGTGTTAACCTGAAAAATAAATTTTTACCGATATTCTAATTGGAAAGGCATTTTGCTTCAGTATTTTGGTAATCAGAAGTGTTTGGCAGTCAGCACTATCGATTCCGTTAGCAATATTTCTCGTAGAAAAATAACCTATCTGAAGTTTAATTAATTTGACAGTTTTCGTAGGAGGTGCTTGTTATTAGTTCAATCTCACATCGGCAGATAAAATGAGAAAGAAGTTGAGATAGACGCGACTCGAGATTTTGGAAGACGAAATAGACGTGGAAGGAGTCGACGTACGGTCTCGAAAAAAAATCTCAAAGGATTAGAGAAAGGACGGAACTTTCGCGTGAAGCGGTTCTCGAAGCCGTAAAAATTAAAAAAGGGGCGATGGTCCTGCGAAAAGTCGGGATTTCGGCGGGCGTGACGGGATCATTAGGCGCGAGAACCAACGCCGGTGCTAGCCGCATCTCTCTCGCCGAAAATTTTGCAGAGATTTTTTGAAAAAGCGTTTAAATTGGGAAAAGGCGTAGGAAGCGGGACGAAAATACCTACCTACGCATTGAAAGGCTTATCCCCGATCCCCGCTCGGCGGAGATAGCTTTGAAACTTTGTCTATTCGGCGGCGGAATTTAGAGCGAGACAGAATCGACGCGTTTTAATATATATGGACTACTACCATGATCAAAGTTTATGACAAAGTTACCACACTTCTATTGTCTACTGTAGAATCTTATAATTTGCGTTTTGTCAGGATTCAAGTAAAACTGATGTTGGGATAATTATGTAAAGAATTCAAAATATGGATACAGCTATGTAGCAATAATTGATCCGATGGATTTGAAATTATCACAGATATGCTATCTGTATATAAAGTAAAATGTACTAGAGGCGATAGACTACATTATTAATATATAAAAGAGCACAGGGCCCAAAATAGACCCTCGTGGAACTCCCGCAGTAAAATCTAAGCTTTCAGACCTCGTTTTATCATGTTGATATTGATATTTCAGGCCCACATACTGTCGCAGACCTTCAAGAAATGTGACAAGCCAGATCAAAGGAAGCCCCCTAATGGCACAGTGGGGTAATTTAGATATTAATAAATTGTAATCGACGCAGTCGAATGCCCTCTGCTTAAATCACAGATTATTCCCACAGGGCACTCTCCCAGGTCCATACAATCAAAAATGTATTATTAATAACAGAGTGAATAGTCGTACCTTTCGACATTCCACTTTGAAAACCGTGTTGGTTTCTTGAAATAATATAACTTTCTAGAAAATTTAAGTCTATCCAAAAAACCATATTCAAAAATTTTTGATAATCCAAAGGGTACAGTAACTGGGCGATAATTTTTCATCAATTGTGGATTCTGTTTTTTGAAAATTTGTATTATTTTTCCAAGTTTCTAGATCATTTGGAAAAACCCCTTGTCCAAAGGATAAATTTATAAAATAAGTTAAGGGCTCCATTATAATATCCAAAGACTGTTTTATTAGGGACCTTGGAACGTTATCTAGGCCAGATGATCTTTTAGCTTTAAACATTTTAGACATTAAATTTGACATTTCACCATTTCACGCATAGTAAATGGTCTTAAAAATAAAGGCTGTTTTACTGTTCAATGAAGGCGAGAACAAACGGCGGTGCTAGCTGCATCTCTCTCGCTGAACGGCGATCGACGAAAATTTTGCAGAGGTTTTTTGAAAAGGCGTTTAAATAGGGAAAACGCTTAGGAAACCGAATGAAAATACGCCTAGCCATAGGAGAAAGGCTTAGGCCGACCTTCGATCACTCGCGGGGATCGCTTCGCGATCCCCTCTCGGAGGTGATAACAGAGGCTTTGTCGATTTGGCGACTAAATTTAGAGCGAAACAGAATCTACGCGTTTTAATATATATGAAAAAATGTCATGTCATTACTCAAAGCATACACAAATATTTTTAAATCTTTTCCAATCGAGTACTATTATTAGCACATTTTAAGAAAGAAATCCTCAACCCATAAAGCTTGGTATGCAACTCATACATAATCGAAGACAGCTTGGTCTCGGCCATAAACAATAGCTCGTTCAATGAACTCCTTTATTATGTATTTGTTACATAAATTAACGTTATTTTTTCTGTCTTTACCGAAACAAAAGATGTAAAATAGTATATTATACTATAAGGGACAGAAATGCGTTATTTTGGCAGAGGTGCAATTTGAAGCCCGATGGCGAAGCCAGAGGGCTACAATGCACCGAGGACAAAATAGCATTTCTCCCGAATGGTATATACTATTTTTTCCACGGTCTCATTAACTTAAAAACACATATTTTGTTATTATGAAGTAAGTAGCACCAGAATTATTGTATTCGGATTTGAGCATTTATTTAGTAGTCGTTGAGTTATTGTCATAATTACAAAATAAACAAACAAAAAGAATTGTCAAATTAAGATGTTAGTTTGGTTTAGTTTACAGTTTGTTTAGTGCACAATGAATAATTGTGAGTCGGAAGAGATTGTGGAGGCTGCAAATATTGCAATAAGCAATTTGTTACCTACGAAGTCAAGATCTTTATACGATATAGCTTACAATCGGTTCAAAACGTGGTGCGCCGAGAAAAATATTCAAGTATACAGCGAGAATGTTTTGTTGGCATACTTCAGTGAAAATGCAAAGAATTACAAGTCTTCCACATTATAGGCGCAATATTCTATGGTTAAGTCATGCTTGATAATTTACGACAACATAGATATAAGCAAATTCCCCAAACTGATCGCATTTTTGAAAAGAACCGGTGACGGATATCAAGCGAAAAAATCGAAAATATTGACAAAGGGTGAAATCGACCGTTTTCTATCAACTGCAGATGACAAAGAATTCTTAATGATTAAGGTAAGATTACTTTTGTTGTTAGGTATTTCAATTATTTAGTATTTTGATTTTTTCTAGGTTGTATTAATTCTGGGGATTGCCGGAGCTTGTCGAACTGATGAACTAGTCAATTTAACTGTAGATGATATTGAGGATGTAGGCTCATCCTTGATTGTAAAAATTCCAAACACTAAGACAAAGATTCCACAAACTTTTGTGGTTACCGATGTGGGAAATATGCTTGAATTGTATCGAAAATACCTGTCCCTTCGTTCTCCCCACGTCAAGCATAAGCGCCTTTTTTTGTACTACAAAGCAGGAAAACGTAGTTCGCAGCCAGTTGGCAAGAATACCATCGGAAAAATTCCTAGTGTAGTAGCTTCGTATTTAAAATTACCTGATGCTGCATGTTAAAGTAATATTCCTTCTAATATTAATTTTGAAAATGGTACAAACGTTACATTTAATTTAAATGTCAATAAATAATTTCAATGTTACCTCTTTTTTTGCATGAAAAACGTTCTCCATAATGTAAACTCCCTTGGGAGCATTATACTCCCTTGGGAATAATCGACTACTTCTGTTTCAATTTTGATGTCATAGAAACAGAAGTAGTCGATTATTCCCAAGGGAGTATAATGCTCCCAAGGGAGTTTACATTATGGAGAACGTTTTTCATGCAAAAAAAGAGGCTCATTGAAATTATTTATTGACATTTAAATTAAATGTAACATTTGTACAATTTTCAAAATTAATATTAGAAGGAATATTACTTTCGCTTACATTTAAAGTTTTTGTGATTGCGCTAGTGGTGGTACCTACTAAAACGTGATTAGCAATTTTGGTCTTATTTTCAATGGAGTTCTCGACATAACCCTCAGCGACTGTCGTTGATTTCCAACCAGCATGACGCTTTATTGTCGTGATATCCACACCAGCATCTGCCAGTAATGTCGCTGAAGATCTTCGTAAGCAGTGACCAGTATAACATGCAGCATCAGGTAATTTTAAATACGAAGCTACTACACTAGGAATTTTTCCGATGGTATTCTTGCCAACTGGCTGCGAACTACATTTTCCTGCTTTGTAGTACAAAAAAAGGCGCTTATGCTTGACGTGGGGAGAACGAAGGGACAGGTATTTTCGATACAATTCAAGCATATTTCCCACATCGGTAACCACAAAGGTTCGTGGAATCTTTGTCTTAGTGTTTAGAATTTTTACAATCAAGGATGAGCCTACATCCTCAATATCATCTACAGTTAAATTGACTAGTTCATCAGTTCGACAAGCTCCGGCAATCCCCAGAATTAATACAACCTATAAAAAATCAAAATACTAAATAATTGAAATACCTAACAACAAAAGTAATCTTACCTTAATCATTAAGAATTCTTTGTCATCTGCAGTTGATAGAAAACGGTCGATTTCACCCTTTGTCAATATTTTCGATTTTTTCGCTTGATATCCGTCACCGGTTCTTTTCAAAAATGCGATCAGTTTGGGGAATTTGCTTATATCTATGTTGTCGTAAATTATCAAGCATGACTTAACCATAGAATATTGCGCCCATAATGTGGAAGACTTGTAATTCTTTGCATTTTCACTGAAGTATGCCAACAAAACATTCTCGCTGTATACTTGAATATTTTTCTCGGCGCACCACGTTTTGAACCGATTGTAAGCTATATCGTATAAAGATCTTGACTTCGTAGGTAACAAATTGCTTATTGCAATATTTGCAGCCTCCACAATCTCTTCCGACTCACAATTATTCATTGTGCACTAAACAAACTGTAAACTAAACCAAACTAACATCTTAATTTGACAATTCTTTTTGTTTGTTTATTTTGTAGTTATGACAATAACTCAATGACTACTAAATAAATGCTCAAATCCGAATACAATAATTCTGGTGCTACTTACTTCATAATAACAAAATATGTGTTTTTAAGTTAATGAGACCGTGGAAAAAATAGTATATACCATTCGGGAGAAATGCTATTTTGTCCTCGGTGCATTGTAGCCCTCTGGCTTCGCCCTCGGGCTTCAAATTGCACCTCTGCCAAAATAACGCATTTCTGTCCCTTATAGTATAATATACTATTATTTCTGACCGGGATATTATAAGCTTATATCGTCATAGTTACGCTATCAATAAAGAGGGTCATAACTCCCTTGGGACATTATAGATTCTATAATTCCCTCTACCTTTCACAAGTAAAAATAAAATAAAAAATGCTAATATACATATATGTGTATATATTTATGAAATGAAAACTGATCCATATTTTATTTATTCGCGTCATTACAAATAATAAATGTACAATTTTGAAATGTTCCCTGAAAATTACTACCGCCACTGGAAACAATTTCTTCTTTTGTATGGCTGGAGCTTCTGTTCACTACAGTCAGCTTCTTCTTTGCCTCTTCTAATGGCAAAGTAGACAACATACGCGCCGTTTTATTTCTCAATTCGATGCTATCCTCCAGATACCCCTCCGCCACCGTGGAAGCGGAGAACTCTTTTTCATCCACAATTGTAAATTTCTTCGAAACACCAGTTTTACTTTCCGGTACGTTCACTACCATAACGGAATCCCGGTCCTCCATATCGGATATCTTCATATTCAAAAGTTCCTGACTTCTGCATCCTCCAAAATAACCCATAATCAAAACAACCTAAAACAAAAAAAAGGAAATAAATACATACAAAAAGGAAAATAAGAAAAAAATTACCTTATGCAATAAATGAATTTCATTAGGAGCGTTCTTTAGAAATCTGATAACATCATTAGGAGATAAAACAGCAGACTTTTTCGGCTTATAACTCTTACTCTTCCGTTTCAAAAAAGCCTCTAGTCCATTGAACTTGGTGATATCTCGTTTCTCATGTATAATCACCTTCGATTTTAGCATTGACCATTTAGTCCATAAAGAATTCGGACTATACGTTTCTAACTGCAACGAATAAATACAATTACTACCAAATCTACCGAAAAACATAGAATATTCCTTACCAATTCTTGAAAATATGCCAGTAATACAGTTTCAGTGGCATCTTTCTTTTGGCATAACATTATTCCGTGTCAGCCACTCCAGATATATCTTGTATTCTTTTTGGTATACGGCTTCACTTTTCGATGGAATTACCTAATGATTCTCTTGCTTTTTCAGCTTTTTTTAAAATCTGCTCCATTATATTTGGGGTAGAAAACACGTTTTTAACGCAAACGCAGCTTGATAACAAAGTTCTGTTTATAAACAAGTAACAGTTCTGTTTATAAACAAGTAACATAGCAACAACCTAGCAACAACAAAACTCTTATAATTAATGGTACCTGATTCAAATATACCGGGAAGGTAATAAATTGGTACATTTTTTCCGTTTTAAAAATGAACAATATTTTATTGAAATCGGTCAGAAATAAAATTATCTATGTACCACGGGAATTAATGAGCCTTAATAACCTCAGGCAATTGCTGTCCCTAGGGCCAGAGGCCCTCGGGACGCAAACTTTGCCATCGGTAATTAAGGCTCCTATAATTCCCTTGATACATAAATAACTATATTTCAGTTATCTAGCCGATAAATAAAAATAAATTTTTAATTCAGTCGATGCCAGTGACAGCGACGAACTTTTCAGGCTCGTCACTTTTAAATAATATGTGCTCTATAATAATTTAATGCATGTAAAAATTGTTATTCCGCGAATTATTCTACGTTTTTCGCCTTAATTTATAAATTTAATTTTAACAGGGATTTCCTACCACATACTAGATGGTAAATTAACAATTAATGTTCACAAAAGAATGTAGCTTTTATGTACCTATATTTATTTCTTCTCAGATGATCTAGTTTACATGCCCGATGAAAGGATGCTTGATGAATATATTTTAACTGACGTTGGAAAAATTTGGGTTGGCCCATATGGTACCACCAAGGGCCGCGAATGGGTTTTTGGTCAATTCGATGCGTCTGTTTTACCGGCAATCATGTTAATGTTTGAGAAATCTAAATTAGCTTATTCCAGGTAAGTTTACTTATCACCTACTAATTAATTATTACTAAATCAAAAGAGTATATCCATTCAAGTACAAATCTTAACATGCAGGTGCAGGTACCTATCTGTAATGGTAGGTATATATACAGGGTGAGTCAGTTTATACTAGCAGGACTCTGGCATTTGATAGATCACCTTATTTTAAGTGAAGTTTGTCACATAAACATATGTCGGGAGTCGCTTCGTTTTTGAGATACAGGGTGTCAAAGTTTTGGTTTCTTTTTAGTATTTTTCACACACCTCCTATAGTTTTTAAGATAACTTATTCAAATTTTTACGGTAGATTACCTATGATGGTCCACAAATTTTGACATATGTAAACGATTTGAAAACGTACAGGGTGATATTTTTTCGGGGGTCAGGGCCCCTTTAATGGTCCAGAACTATTTTGTGGTGCGCCACTGGCTGCTGATTTGCATGCTTGAATTTGAATTCCATGTTCAATTTAGAAACTTTTTCGTCCTTTGCATTTTTATCGTAGCTCTAACAGTTGTCGAGTAAACGTCAGCGCCGTTTATAAACGTCTATATTTTTAAACACTATTTTAACTTTGGACGCGAACGCCAGCGCCAGCGCTAGCGCCAACGACCAGTTTATTTAATCCACTGTCACAATATTAAATCTTCACGTTGACGTTTCAATATATCGCGCACGAGCTTTCTGATTGAACTCTCCCCCCCAGTAGAATCCGCGGGTATTTATATATTTTTTAAGCTTCCGGAAGGTTCGAAAGTACTCTTTTCTAGTTCGGATTACAATGGAATGATTCTTTCACTGAGACGAAAATTCGAGATGAGAAACATCAACCCAAGGATTTTACACATATATTAAATTACAAACAATAAGAACTAAATTAACGAAATAGATAAGCTTATAAACAAGGTAGGTGAGCTTCCGTACACATACATTTAAAATGCCTTAAGCTTCTCAATTAATTTTGAGTTTTCGTAGAAGAACGAGTACCTACTCTGAAATACTAAAGTAGCTTTTACTGACTTCAAGATGAAAGTTTCCATTTCAGTGATTAGTACAAAGGCCTCATTCAATGATATTCAATAACCAGTTCTTACTTCTTATACACCTGGTACTACTTAAAATATGGCTATTCTAAAAATTTTAACTTAATTCAATAAGCCGTTCCTAAAATATGCAATTTCATTTGAGAGCAGCCCTCAAATAGTTGCCAGTCACTTGCTGTCACCACTAGATATTGCTTACTACCTTCACTAGTTATTGTAGCATAAAGCTCTCCAAATAGAACTCACATCTTCTGCCGATTTTATTCAACAACAATATTTAAAAGCACACTGTAGATATCTTAAAATCGAATAATGTATAGAGAAAATATCTGAAAACTCCACCTATTCCTCAAAATATTGTCGCATATTCTTAAGGTTTGAACAGTACCCCTACCTAGTACTTTTGTACTCGGGGAATCGGGGATAGTAGAGTATTTGTATGGTTTTTTGAACGGTTCTGCATTTTATAAAAAATACTTAATTATTGTTTAAATAAACACAATACCCAAAGAAGCACGAAACACTCGAGTAAAAAGCCCAAAAACTACAAACCGAATGCGGTCGTTGCGCCAGGTGGTGGAAGCGGACGGAGAATAACCGACTCGGCTTCGCCAAAGACAATAATAATAATAATATTCTTTGGCTTCGCTGATTCTCATTACAATCGTATGCAATGACGTCACAAGTCAAGTGCGCTGAAAGGACTATCTTCCTATTCAAAATTGCTTCCATTAAGTATTATTTATTATATTTATAAGATTATAAATACAGTTTGTCTTATAGCCGAGGTGATCCAATCAAAGTAACTCGAATGATTTCCAAAATGGTAAACAGCAATGATGATGATGGCATATTAGTAGGAAAATGGGATGGCCATTATGGCGATGGTATTGCGCCATCGGCATGGACTGGCTCGGTTCCAATATTACAATCATATTTGGAACACGAAAAGCCAGTTTGTTATGGGCAGTGCTGGGTATTTTCTGGTGTTGTCACAACAAGTAAGAGCGTGGGATTATTTATTCTTATCGAATTTTTCTTTCTTTAATAAGTAATTAGGTAACATTATAGATTTACTATTGGTACATAACTTTAGAAAGCTTTGAAAATACTGATGTATTAAGTAAATTACTATTATTAATGGTACATCATGATGATGTAAATACACTTTTGAGTGTTGAATTGAAAATTAAAAGGTAAACATATATAGTCTAGTTCTTCCTTTTGAGGTGTTTTTATGGTTTTATACATTAGAAATACAATACTTTAGGGAATAACTGACTGACTCATATTGTTAACTAAAGAATTTAATAAGACTCGCAACTAAGTAGTACCAAGATTTTAGTCATTAGAATTTTTCAGATGCTCCTCCAGATTTCCGAAAAAAATTTGATATTACGACCATTTGTATCCATTTACAGGAAAAAATAATTAATAAGGTTTGTCTCTATTAAAAAATACAGTGCTCCAACTCTGCATTCCACTCAATTATGCATCTTATTAAATCCCTGTTATAGATAATCGTATTGCGTTCTTTTCAAATTTGTAAAAATGCACAGGGTATAAAAACAAAGTCGTTCGTACCATTACGAAATGTTCTTTCTAAAGTATATCCTGTGTGTTCCTTCAAGCTTAAACAGATGATATTTAAACAACTACACATTTCCGACAATTTTAACAAAGTTTCAACACCAATTGAAAATGCAAAAGGTTATCTTGCAATTCAAAATAATATTAGGCAATATTTGTCAATATTAGAAATAAACAAACACAATTAAAATTAGTACTGTCATTGTTGAAATATAAGGTAAATACCACAAATTAATAAATTTATTACAAATTAACTTCATCCTCATACAACTAGTATTTTCAAGCAATAGCTTCCATATTCGATATTACCTGTCTTTGTTTCTTTTAGTATGTCGTGCTATTGGAATTCCCTCACGGGTTGTATCTAATCTGGTTTCTGCCCATGACGCTAATGCAACGTTGACAGTCGACAAGTATTTTAATGCTAACAATGAAGAGTTAACGTATGATCCTAACAATGAAATGGGAGAGGATTCCGTATGGAATTATCACGTTTGGAATGACGTACATATGGCAAGACCAGACCTACCACCAGGTGGGTATTAAACTACTTACGCTACATAGGGTAATTTGGTAATTAGGAGGACATAACAACACCTTCCTATAGCTTTCTTCCTTGAGAAATTAAATCATGATTAGATCCGTAGTCATCGTGATCAATAGATTTCTAAAAAAGTGTATTGATGCTAATGTATCTATACATGGCCATCCAAGCTGGTAAGTTTTGGTTGGATGACCCTGTATATTTAATGTAATATAAATATTATATGGTTATTTAAAAATACAAAAACGTACCTAGTTATTACTGTATTCGCATTTATTTTTCTAGTAACTCTTATACCAAAAAACAATCTTCACAAAATATTGTCTGACTTACAACCTATAGGTATTTTATTGGGATTATCTAAGCTTGCAGAAAAAGTAATTGAAATACAAATTCGTAATCATGTAGATAATTATAATATTTTACCTGATTTCAGTCTGGTTTCCGATCCAGACATAGTTGCATAGCTCCCTTACTGCAGGTAGTAGATCGTCGATGTTACTGAAGCTGATAAGTGTCGAGTGTTGATATTACTTGATACAGTAAAACTTTTGATACCCTAGACCACACTCTTCTTCTTGTTATATTAAAATCGTGTGAGTTTGATAAGAGCAGTGTAAAATTGCTGTAATCATATCTTGAAGGTCGTTCACAACCTGTAACAATGTGTGACACGTTGTCTCACTCTAGAGTCTAGAACGATCAACAGAAGAGTCCCACAAGATTTCGTTCTAATTTGTTAATTTTTGTTCTTGTCTCGACCTTGATTCTAGTAACCGTATCCAATGTGTACAAAATGCCTGTATTCGTTTCATTTATAAAATACGAAATTATAAACATATTGTTCATAAGTCGTCAGAAGTCCATTGCTGAACATGTAGAGAAGAAGATTATATATGAAACAGCGGAGTCAGCAATGATAAGCAATGAATGGCTATTGTGTTGCAAATAATATAAGCACACGTGTGAGATAAGTTAAATGAAGGTTACATAATATTGTGCTTAATTCTATATGAATAGCTCCCTTTCTTATAAAAATGTTGGTTCATTGAGACAACTTTTTAAACATAGGGTTTGCCCGCTGTTATCAATTCCATTTCCGCATCTTCTACGCCATCATAGGCACTGATACTGGGTCTTCTTCTCGGTAAGAGATTCCTACAGGATGCTAAAATTCTTGATCTGGGTGGTTGTGGCAGTTGATCGTTGGATGAAGTAATTCCAATTCTTATATTTCTTCACCTTTTGCATTTCCATGTAATATATAAAATGATTAAAAGAATTATTACAGTAATAATTGTCAAATAAGTAGACCATGAAATGTTTTTTGTAACAAACGGTTCGTTTATAATTTTGTCCAAATCTTCTGCATATTTGTCTAACTTATGTTGAACAACGTTCAGATTTTGAGTGTTCAGGTTTCCTAAGTTGAGTGGTTTTAAATCGATTTTTATCTTTTCAGGTAAATGTTTACAACACTCGAAAGGTATCATTACTGAATGACTTCCATACGATAATTCGTTCTGTTGAAGAGTGGTTGCTTGGACTCTTGTACTGTAGAGTTGGGATTTGAGGCCAGAAGCCCGGCCAGGCCAGGCCCGGCCCGAAATCGGGCCTGGCCGGGCCGGGAAAATCTGCATATTTTACTGGCCGGGCTGGACCTGGCCGGGCCGGGCTGAAATTGAATTGGCCAGGCCCGACTGGCCGAGTCGGGCCAGCCCTAGCCGGGAGTGGGCTGGCCTGGCCGTTTCGGGCCGGATCGGACCGATTTCGACTTAACTTAGGCTAACCGGTTTGCTATATAACAATTTTAAAATACTATATCTTGTTCTTCCTATGAGGAATTTGATTTCATAATAACTTGAGGTGTTTCACCTATTTATCTGACCACTTACGGCCAATTTCACTCATACTACTTAAAATTTAAGGTGTCTTAAAATGGAAAAATTATACTTAGCAATAAGTATTACTCTGATATTTAAGCACATCTAAAAATTCTTACACAGACTTACAATTCGATGCAGAATTTAAAAATGAAATATTTGAAAAAATAAAGTTGATGGTCGTAACTTCTTTTTGGACTACCCTGTATACATGAATTGAGCATAAAAAATAGCATTAAAAAATAAAAATCCACAAGTCCAAGTGTTTTTCCAAAAAACATACCGCTGAATTTTAAATGACTTTAGACATCACTTCTGGGACTCACTGTACATACATATAATATCTTATACTACTATATATATATATTACAAGTGTTAAATGTAAAACATTATGTTTGTGTTTAAGTTGTTGAACAAATTTGTTTTCGGAGTTTGTATTTTATTTGATAATGAAATAAAAAATGATTCTATTAAGGTTGTTTTGTTCTATTTTGTGAGACATTTGAACGTTTCATTGAGACATAAAAGAGTTAATAAATTTATGAATTGTCATACCTATTGTCAATGTCAAGCAGGCAGGTTTTCTGGTATCGCCGAATGTGGCTTAGGCAGACTGGGTTGAATTTGGGCGGACCGATTCTGGCTAAACTTGCCTTGATAGAGCCGGGCCGGATCAGATTCGATTTGAGCTTCGATTCGACTGGCTTGGTCGAGTCTGGCCTGGTCTGACGTACCCGAGTCGCGCCTGTGGCCAGACCCGGCGCGGGCCGGGTCTGGCCTAGTCTGGCCTGGCCTGGCCTGGTCTGGCCGGGCCGGGCCGGGTCTGGTCTGGCCTGGCCGGGCCGGGGCGAATTCAATCTGGCTTGGTCGGGCCTGGCTCAAACCTGGCCTGGCCGGGCCATAATTGTCAAGAGGTCTGGCTTTAATTGGCCCAAACGTTCGGTGGGTTTATCTGGCCTGGCCTGACCTGGCCTATACTCTGTCAGGCCGGGCCTGGCCTGGCCTGAATTTTTTTAAAAAGTCGCAACTCTATTGTACTGCCTACGAAAGCTTTACAATGTGGTTGTAATTTTAAAATTGAATTTGTGTTTATTATTTTTGTGATAACTTCTCGATTTTGACATTTGATTGTTATTGGTAAACTGTCTGGAACTGATCTTAACCATTTATCTTACTTAATCTGAATTCCATAGTCTTTTGCGAAAAGTAGATTTGACTGGCATGTATTGGGTAACACGTTTGTTCGTCTCAATATTTGAGCTTTACGAATGGTATCACTGTCTATTGGGTAAGGAAGTACATTAGAACAGAGTTTCACATTTAGCATTAATTGTTTGCAACTTTCGGGGTTTTGTATTTGTCCATATAATAAAGAATCAACACCTTTCGCGATGTATTTATGTGACGTTGACAGAATATGATGAAGTCCGATTCTGTTATCCAGTATTGGAATAGGATACAGGTGGTATAGGGTATAAGTTTCTGGCTCAGTATAAGGTATTTTTAGAACAAATACTATTCTCGATTCGCTTTGATAAGCGTGAATTTCAATTATTATGTCGAAGTAAAGGAATACATCACTCAATTTTCGTGCAATGGGTAAACTTGCTTTATGTAAAGATTGCGCTTTTTGTTGTAAAGAATTGACTGGATCTCTTGGGGTTATTATCGGACTGTGTAAGATTTTTAGTCTTGCGAATATGATTGAATTTAAAATATCACCAAACGTGTTTTCTATGAACATATGGTTTTTCATTAATGAGTCACATATTTTGATAGCTTTTAATTTTGCTGAAATAAATTTTATTTTTTAATAATGTATTCCTCGCTTATAACGTTTAGTTTCTGCAAATATTTCTCGATATTTTAATTCTAATGATTCGGAAATTTGTGTTAAAAGACTAATGTGTGCTTTGACTTCTAATCGAAATGTTGTCATACGAGGATTGTCTATCTTAATTGTATATAATATACTTTCTAATATTTGTTGTTATTATTAAGGGTGGTTTTAAGGGGTTCTATATCTTTGTAGACTAATAATGTCCATTTGTCGTTTGAAATGTTTAGTCTTTGTTCTTCATGATAGTAAATTCCAAGTGTGTTTGAAGATTTTTTGAAGATTTCTTTGATTTCAAAAGGGCCGTTGAATTTGTTTCCTAATTTGTTTTTTTTATTTGTGATTCTTTACATACACTTTATCACCTATTTTAAATTCGTATTGGTTGTCCGATACATATTTATCGAATTGAATTTTTGGATTTTTGTTTTTGTAGATCAGTTTAGGTTCTTTAGGTTTATTACTATAACGATGTTATAGTAATACGAGATTCTATTGTTCAAGTTTAATGTATTTTGATATGAGTTGTTCCTGATTGTACAAATTTTCAGGAGGAGGACTAGAAGAGTGTCCGAATAATAGCTCATATGTCATAAAACCATGCGTCTTATTTACTGAGTTATAACAGATTACCGCATACGGTAGTAGAGTTAAAGGATGATCATTAGGGTTGTCAGTTGTGTTTGCTCTGATCATTTCCAAAAGTGTTGGGTGGAACCTTTCAAGAGATCCATTTGATTGGGGATGATTAACACTGGAAAATGTCAGTTTAATATTGTAAAAGGGCATAGATCTTTGAGTAATGTGTTATTAAATTATTTTCCATAATCGCAGTGAATGCGAAGAGGTGTACCATAATGTTATAATATAAATATAATAAGTGTGTTTATACTTGTCTTGGCTGATTTTTTCTGAATTGGATAGGCTTGCGTAAACTTTATAAGTTCAACCCTAATTATTGGAAGGAGATGCCGAAAACAACTACTCCACGGGCAATATGCCCCGACTGGCGTTGCATTACATCAAGATGTTGATGTAATGCAACGCCAGTCGGGGCATATTGCCCGTGGAGTAGTTGTTTTCGGCATCTCCTTCCAATAATTAAGTAGGATTGTCTTCCTCAAAGACAATAGAGGTCGCTGTAATGGCATCTGCTTTCTGCAGATCGTTATCTGTCTGTCAATTAGACAATAATTGTCAGACAGGTAGTAGCAAAGACCCAAAGAGGGCACTGCAGTGTATTTCACTGTATCTCGCCACTACAAACAATCAACCCTAATTGTTACAGCATAATTTCTGGTTGGAATTTCTAACATGTCATTATTTATTCATTCGAAAGAGATTTTTGATGTCTCAGTAATAACTAAAGGATTATCGATATTTCTTCGTAAAACTTTGTCTTTTTGGCATATTTCACATTTTTTATGAACCTTTCAACGCGTTTTGTTAATCCTGTCCAACTGTATTCGTCTTTTATTCTGCGTATTGTTTCATTTATGGCGCGGTGTAATTTTTTTTCCCCGTATGGTATTGTTCTAGAATTATAGGGCTTTGATCTTCGTCTGGGGTTTTTATAATATCTTGACAAATTACAAGTTTTAGTTCTTTTTCATTGAGTATGAAAGAAAGGGCTCGATTATCGGGAGGTCTAAACTGTTTTCAACAAAATAAGTTTTTAATGGATCTATTAAATCTTGACTTTTGTACAAAGTTAAAAAGTCTGTTTCAATTACTGAATCTGGATAAAAAGATAAACATATTATATAGTATTTTCTATTCTTTACCGTTTTACTTGTTACAATGTTAATTTTATTTAAAACGAAATTTGGTCCTTCTTTGGAAATATCTTCTATGATGTCATGGTGAAGGTCATGAAGTTTTTCTCTTTGGAAAAATGTACGAATATTTTTGTGAGACTTGTCTAAAAGTTGGTTATTCGTGAATTCAATTTTTGAATAGTCAGTTAATGATTGAGTTTTATATGAATTTACGAAAGTTTCAAGTTCTTGTGTAATTGTTTTAGGAGCAATTTTAGTTTGTTCGCGATCGGTGTTTGATGTTAAGATTTTGTTTTGTAATTTCGAACATTCTTGAAAGTGATTTATTTTAATCCGAGGAAGGGCATCTGCTATTTATTTTACCAGGCTTATATATGATTTCATAATCATCTTCCTCAAGCTTGAGTCGCCATCGTGCTAATCTACTTACTGGATCTTTTATAGAAAAGAGTCATGTTAATCGTCTGTGATCTGTGATTGATTTGAACCGTCTACCAAGAAGGTAAGACCTAAAGTTTTTCACTCCCCAAACTATTGTGAAAAGTTGCGTTCAATGGTTGAATACTTTGTTTCAGCAACACATAGGGTTCTCGAAGCATAAGCTATAGGTAAGTCTTTTCCAATAGGACCTTGAGGTAAAACTGCACCAATAGCAAAGGCACTTGCGTCTGTAGTTAACAAGAAAGTTTCATCAAAATTTGTATATATTAAGGAGGGGATGTTGTTAATGCTAATTTTAATTCGTCATAGAAATTTTTACAATCTGAATTCAAATTAAATGTAATATCTTTTTGTAAAAGTTTAGTGAGTGGCTTGGATGTTTCAACGAAATTGTGTATGAATCGTCTATGGTATCCTGCTAGTCCTAGAAGTGATTTAATTTCTTTTTGATTTTTGGCTCTGGAAAAGTTTGGATACAATCGATTTTTTGTGAATTAGGTTTAACTCCGTCTTTCGTTATTAGATGTCCTAAATATACTACTTCTTTTCGTAAAAATTCGCATTTGTTCGGTTGAATTTTTATATTTACTTTTCATAATTCAATAATTTCTGTGTAATTTTAGTAAACTTTTTGAAAACGTACTATATGTTTCATGTTAAATCGCATATTTTTTCAGTCTTTAAAATATTATCTTAATGCATTGAAATTGGATATTTGATTCATTTTATATTTAAAAATACTTATGTAACTGCTACTTGTAATTTGTTAAAGTCATAATGTAATATATACATTAATGTATTTTACGACAAAGTTTGGAATAAATTGCTCTCCGTGCAACCATATTATGACAATTAATGTATTTATTAATGTTTCATGCACTTTCCAATATTAAATGTTTACCGAACTTGTTTAAGTCACTAAAAGAAATATATGCGAGATATTTTTGATTTGTTAATAAACCGCAATTGCCAATTTTTATCTAATTAGCTTAAATTAAATTAAGTTAGGTTAAATATAAGATTGTTTAATTATTAAATATACAATATCTGTTATACCCTGTATATAGTTTTGCTAAACAAAAGTATTTAAATATGTTATTTTGTTATAAACCGATATTTAAATGCAAGTTCCTGCAGTAAGCCATAAAAGTCAAAATGCTTTCTAGAAGAAGACTTCTACAGCTATACCTGTCCGAACCCTTTGGTTGCATGCTTAATGAATAACCTGTGACGTGCGTAGGTCTCCAGGAAGACTTCTACAAGCTATACCTGTCCCAAATCCCGAATCCTTTTGGTACATGCTTATGGATAACCTGTGACATGCGTTGGTCTCCACGAAGACTTCTACAGCTATCCCTGTCCCGAACCCTTCGATAAATGCCTGACGAATAACCCGTGATGTGCGAAGGCCTCCAAGAAGTTTTCGACGTCTGTATCCTTTTTATCCATCCCATTGTTCCGTATCCACACAAAACCGTTTAATTGATTTTTAATAATTTGTTTAATATTTGGACCGCTCCGTACCAATCGTACTTATTACTTTTATTTGTGGGTAAATTGTTTCCGTTTTTCAGCAAGCGAATAAAAAATGTAAAAGTTCTGTTGAAAATCCTTTATGTAATAAATATTTAAATATTAGCTATAAATTAATATGAGAAACGTTTATTTTTCACATTTTGATGGTTTAAATGCAGGCTATGGTGGCTGGCAAGCTATCGATGCAACACCCCAAGAAACATCTGATGGAGTCTATCAGTGCGGACCAGCATCTTTAGAAGCTATAAAAAAGGGCAATGTAGGATTTAACTATGATATCGGTTTCATGATCGCTTCTGTCAATGCAGATTTGATGAGATGGAAAGAAGACAGAACTTGCGAACTGGGATATTCTAAAATCTACTGCAATAAATATCAGTAAGTTAATATGTACTAGCAAGAGTAAGAAAATTATATAGAACTTACGCATTTTTCTTTAAATTTTATGCTAAAAAAATGTGTTTGTTTAAAAAAATTTATAAAACATGACGATCTTTGAAATATTTAAATTACAGTTATAAAATCTTAATCTGTTTGGAACTATGAAATTTGTGATGTGACATTACGGGCATATTGTATTTGCAACTTTTAGTTAAAACAGAAAATATATTCTAGCATAGGCAGATTCATTCTTACAAAAGCCCCGTTTATGTTTGATCCTAATGGTGACAAAGATCGATTGGACATTACCTGTCATTACAAGGCTAAAGAAGGGACCGAAGCTGAGCGGCTGTCATTATTGAATGCGGTCAGAGGCACTGACGCAGCAAAACGTTTTTACGCCTTACCAGAACCGCATATGGAAGATATGGAATTTGACTTGCAGGTAATTTAAAAACTATGAATTTAGTAGAATCCATTTAACTTAACCTCTTTTATTACATAAATATACAGAGTGGACCGCCGGAAGGTTACACTATCCATATCTTAGAAAGTACTCAAGCAGCTATTGTTAAACTTTGATATACTGGGTGTCCCCACATTCAGTATTACAGCAAATATCTCCATTATTACTTATAGAACCTACTAAAAAATGTTGTATATAATAGTGGATCAAGCATGTTAAAAGGTATTATGTGAACATGCCATATTTTCTACAAGGTGATTACAAATATCGGGAAGTACCCTTGTGTAACATGTTTTGTGTGGACATGTAACATGTGCTATACTTAAAGTTAATGGTTTTCAAGATATTAGCGTTTTTACCAAAACACTAAAAAAAAATACAAAGCAACAGTTTAGTGAATTGCGCAAATACATTAGTTTCAAAAATAACACTTCTTGAATGACATTGATTTCTATAATTGTGGAATTTTGAAACAACGGTAGGTTTACTAATAACCGATATTTTTAATAATTCCAATATATTTTTACTAAGAACGCTGATATCAGTCGGGTTTTAGAGCAGGTCATAGTTGTGTAACAGCCCTTTTGAAAGTGACTGATGACATCTATGAAACCGTTGATAAGAATATGCTGTGCATTCTTATTCTTATCGATTACAGTAAAGCCTTTGATAAAATTAATCATCAGCTGCTACTTGCTTTACTGCGTTTTCTAGGATTTTCGTCTAATTCCATTGAGTTATTGAAATCATATCTCAGTGATCGTTATCAGTGTGTAGAGATCAATGATAATAGATCAGAGTTTATTCACGTTCAGAATGGGGTACCACAGGGTTCCATTCTAGGTCCACTGTTATTTATTTTATACACTTGTGAATTCTATAAATGCTTAACATTTTGCAATTATCATTATTACGCTGATGACACTCAGTTGTATTATAGTTTTGAAGAAACATATACTGCCCAAGCTTGCATGAATATTAATAATGACATTGAATCCCTCTTAACAGTCTCTAAAAAATTTTGTCTCTCTATTAATGCATCCAAATCTACCGTCATGCTTTTTGGGCGTTCGTTGGCGCGAAACAGAAATAAAGAACAAGTCCAAATTATAATTGATGGTGAAACATTGTGCTATAAAAACTTGGGACTGCTACTTGATACCACCCTCAAGTTCTCTTCACACGTAACTTATGTAATGCGCAGGGCTTTCTGTAACTTAAAACTAATATATGCTAATAAACATTTACTAAATAGGAAATGTAATTTACTGTTATGCGATGCTTTAGTTCTATCTCATTTAAACTATGCTGATGTAGTATATGGACCTAATTTGTTGAAAAAGGACTCTTTAAGACTGCAACGTATTCAGAATTCTTGTATTCGGATGGTGTGTGGTATAAATCGACGCGATCACATAAATCCCAGTTTTAAGGAGGTTCAATGGTTGAATATGGAAGAGAGGCGTATTGTTCATGCCGGCACACTCTATCATAAAATTATAACTACTCAAAAGCCGTCTTATTTATATAACAAAATTAGATTTCGCACCGATGTCCACAATATTAATATCCGATTCAAGTCTAATCTGACCGCTCCACAACACAAGACTTCTTTATATAGGGGCTCCTTTTCTTATTACATTACCTGGCTGTACAGAGTGATTCACTTTCGAGTGTGTAACATGGGTATCTCGCTTATTATAAAAGATAGACTGTAGGTTTAAATTCGGCAAAGTTGCGGAATTTTGTGCTCAATAAGTTGGCGCAAAGAAAACCCCCATATCTGCTTTTGTTTTTGAGTAAGAGGCAAAAAAAAAGAGGCTATATTTTTGAAAATATTGGCGTATCGTTTTCACATTATTAGGACACTTTCTTGAGACAAATACGATGCTGTAAACCGTTTTTTAAAAAAATGTCACTTCTATTATAAATCATCGTCAACTTTATTTTTTCTTATGGGCGCCATATTAATTTTTCTCATATTTGAATAAACCGATTTTTTCTGAATACAACAATATAATATATGTTAATATTTGCCTAAAAAATAAGGGCATTATGAAGGAAAATAGGTATTTTTTTGAAAATGTCTAGTTAGCCATGGCCATGACAGTCAATTCTTGACAAACCACAAATATCACTTATAATTGCTATAAACTGCATCTGTGGAGTACTTTTTACATTGACTAACGATGTATTCAACCGAGAAGAAACAAGATATTATAGATATTTATTACAGATGTAACAAAAATTTAAACAGAATAGTTGAAGAATATTTAAACACATATCCTGAAAGACGACAACCATGCAAGAGATATATTACTAAACTGCACTGTAATTTAAGAAATTATGGCAGTTTTTCTAAACCATGAAATAGGTATGGACGTATAATTTCTTAAATTACAGTCCAGTTTAGTAATATATCTCTTGCATGGTTGTCGTCTTTCAGGATATGTTTTAAATATTCTTCAACTGTTCTGTTTAAATTTTTGTTACATCTGTAATAAATATCTATAATATCTTGTTTCTCTTCGGTTGTATACCTACATCGTTAGTCAATGTAAAAAGTACTCCACAGATGCAGTTTATAACAATTATAAGTGACATTTGTGGTTTGTCAAGAATTGACAAATCACAATGACAATGAGAATTGACTGTCATAGCCATGGCTAACTAGAGATTTTAAAAAAAATACTTATTTTCCTTCATAATGCCCTTATTTTTTAGGCAAATATTAACATATACTATATTGTTGTATTCAGAAAAAATCGGTTTATTCAAATATGAGAAAAATTAATATGGCACCCATAAGAAAAAATAAAGTTGACGATGATTTACAATAGAATTGACATTTTTTTAAAAAACGGTTTACGGCATCGTATTTGTCTCAAGAAAGTGTCCTAATAATGTGAAAACGATACGCCATTATTTTCAAAAATATAGAAGTTATGGCCAGAAAACGAAAACCGGAAAAAATTGTTTTTTGCCTCTTACTCAAAAACAAAAGCAGATATGGGGGTTTTCTTTGCGCCAACTTATTGAGCACGAAATTCCGCAACTTTGCTGAATTTAAACCTACAGTCTATCTTTTGTAATAAGCGAGATACCCATGTTACACACTCGAAAGTGAATCACCGTGTACAATAGGCTACCTGAATTTTTTAAAAGTTTGCCGATATCGTCTTTCAAAGCTAAATTAAAAAGGCAAATAATGGAAGGAACAATTACATTTAATAGTAGCAGATAATACACGTAATTATTGTGATTGGTGTGTAATTAATGTTATTTAATTTTATAGTATTATAGTATTTCATAGTATTTTTTATAATATTTAAAAAAGTATCTGGTTGAGTGGAAGATCAATGTTCTGTCTTTGACAGAATAATTGAACTCTGCCTTTTGTCATCTTGTCACATTACACTTACCTGTTTTTTTAAATTTTTTTTTATAAGCAGTATATGTATATTTATATTATGTGTAAACTTATATGTATTGTATGTGACTTAAGTTGGCAATAAAAACATTTATTATTATTATTATTATTATATATTGAAAACCGTATAGCAACGTATAGTATTTTAAGTATAGCACATGTTACATGAAACTTGTTTAGAATTAAGCGTATAAACCGAATATCCAACAATATATAGGGTGTTTCATTTAAAAAACAAAATTTTGGTGCTTCCTAATTTTTGTGATCACCCTATAAAATATAACATGTTCACATAATATCTTTCACATTCATGATCTAGTTTCATATAAAACATCTTTTAGTAGATTCTATAGTAACACTGAATGTGGAAGACCTTGTATAGAAAATATCGAATTCTTGTAGATGTTAAAATTAATATATACAGGGTGTGTCATTAGTGGGTAATTGTTCGATTACTCACAAAAGGTACATTATATCAAAAAACTTTTTATATGAAAGTTTTGTGGCACTAAAAGTGCATATTGTAAAAATATTTTCAATTACACAGGGTGTTCCAAAAAGTCGGGACAAGGGGCAAGTTGGTTATTTCAAATGCGACACCCCATATATTATTATATTTTTGAAATCTAGGGATCACTAGGAACATATTATTTGTATTAAGGTTCCCTATAGCTATCTCTTTTCGTTTTCGAGATATTTAACAGTTAATGGAAAAAAAACCTCGTAACACTGCTTTGGAAAATAAATAAAATTTCCTCTATGACACAATTGGCCATTTTATACAGAGTGATTTTTATCGTGATTTATATTTCACAATGTTAAATTGACTAAATCTCATTTTTTTTTTTTTTTAAATGGAACAAGTTGAATTTTTTTATGGCATTAGATGTAGAATTTAATTACCTTTCAAATGGTATTAGGATGTCCTATACGAAAAGTTGACCGGTTTCGAGATATTCACGATTTTTTAAAAATTTAGCTTCCATAACTGATAATTACAAATTATAGTCAAGTAAGTTATGACAACAATTTATTTTGTTGTGGAAATTATTTAATTGTCAAATAAATATTCGATTTTGTGTAATCTGTATATTTTATATGCAAGATGCACTATTCCAAAATGCTCTCAAAAGCACCACGAATTCTCTGTTCATCATGTTTTCTCGTATGGTTGATGGTGTGTGGTAAACTAAATCTTTTGTGTGTCCCCATAAAAAAAACCTAATTTTGTAAGGTCCGGGTACGAAGGAGACCATGAGATAGGTCCACCCTTCCTATCCACCTATTAGTAGGTATAGGTACTCCCTATTTAAAAATCTTCTTACTGAACCGCTGTAATGTGCAGGGCAACAGTCATGCTGCAACCGCATCCCTGCTAAAATGTTCAGAGGAATATCTTCAAGATAATTTAAAAGTTGATTTTCCAAAAAATGCAAATAAATTTCTCCATTGACAGTATTTAGTCCGGTAGACATGCAGCATAGGTGGAGATTAAATAATGTATGGGGGGGATTCTAGGCGACAGGGTGATTGGACCATATTTTTTTGAAGCGAGTGTCAATGGAGAAATTTATTTACATTTTTTGATGTTTTTGATAAATATTCAGGGTATTCGACTTTTTCTGACCAACTTCAGTCCATATGTTTTTTATACTTATTTTAGATTCTACGAATGCAATACAGAGTACTTTGTATATAACAGTCCTATTCCATGTCATTCTTTTTGAGGTATTTAGCTTTAAAATTGTTTTTCGTGGATATGGGTTACTTACGAAGTTTTAAATTTTCAGGTTATGTTAGCAACTACTGAACAGTGAGCAAGAGTTAATCTTTTCAACCCCGTACCAAAAATTGACCTGGGTTCTAGAGAGTGAAAGAAAGTTATGACAAACATATTAATAAAGAAATTGAAAAATCTAAAAAAATATAAATGCAATACCCTGTATGTTTTTATACCATAAGATGTAGAATTCAATTCTCAATACTTTCTCATGAAAGGTCTCACTTTCTTTCTCATGAAGCTTTTAGAAAATATCCGCCATCATTTTCGACACGCAATGCAGCTTCTGTGGCGAAAATTCCTTAACACATTCCTGTATTTTCGGAGATGGTCACGAATGCATTTCTGATCTTCATTTTTAAATCGTCGATGTCTATTGGACTAATCTGGTATATCTTATCCTTAATATAACCACACAAGAAGTCAAAGCAATTTAAATCTGGAGAGCAAGGAGGCCGTGCAAAGGGACTGCCTCTATTTATCCACCTATTCGGATAAACGTCATTTAGATATTCTCTGATCTGAAACAATTACTCGAATAACTTCAAATAAACTGTATTAAATAAATGGAATTGCCACTATTGTCCAATTAAGGCACCATGACACGTGTTTGCAGAAGATGGAGGTGGTTCTGAAAAAACTATTAAATAATAAGTTCGTCAAAATATACATATTTCCATTCAAATTTCCTTCAAAGAAGTAAGGTCCAATCATGTTCTCCGCACATCCCAGCTCAAATGTTTACTGGGATTATGGTCATCATAAAAGTGAAAGTTATGTAAATTTGCTCGTCCTATATTTGAGAACATATCCTATATTTCACAACTCATCATTGAATAATACTTTAGAAAGAAATGGGATCCTCCCGAAGTGTTGCTTGGCTTGGACCCAGCGACAAAATTGCAACCGAGCTTGGAAATCTTGTTCCGAGAGTGACTGATGGCACTGGACGTGGTGGTAAGGGTGAAACTAAATATTTTTAATGGTCTATTCACCACATTTTTATAAATCCCAATCTCTTCACTGATTTTCCTTACTCTTGCAATAGGATATTCAATTACTGATGCCACAATGTTAATTTGACTATCCTCGCCACTAGTTTCATGTGTTCTGGTAGTTTTTCTTTCTCTTTTATTTCTCTCTTTTTCTCCTTTGGTTTTTTAAAAAAGAAAATCAGTACGAGGAAATCTTTGCTTGGATATTTATTTCGTAAATGTGAACTGCTATAAATAATCACCATGAGCATCCCCTAGGGCACTGTTGGCTAACCTATAACCCGCGGGTCAGACACTGACACACGAAGACTTTTCAAATGACCCACGCATTGATATTTATAAGTATTTTTTGTCATAAAAGAGAAAACAGACAATCGAAAATATTAAAAAAATAAAGTATAAATATCTAATGTCGAATTTATAAAAAAATATTTCCAAGAGAATGTTGGCTAACTGACTTTCTATCGTATTACCCCAACGACATAAATTTTTTGAATCGACCTTTATTTTTTGCTCCTCACTTGCGAAAATAAAAGATGTAAAACAAAAAGGAAACGTCAAGGGTCAACTGTCAAGCTTTTCTGTTACCACATTTTCGGTGTTTCCAAATTATTTCTACCTTTTTTACCACACCCTCCTCGTCCTTTCCAAGTGAAGCCACTGACCCACTTGCTAGCATTAAAAAAAAATAATGAACAAGATTTGACCCACTTCTCAAAAAGGTTCGGCATGACATTTGGTATAGGACTATTATTCACAAAATACTCTATTTTATTCGTAGAATCTAAAATGAGTAGGTATAAAAACATATGGTTGCATTTAAAAAACTGAAATTGGTACGTCTAACACTTTGTATAACTGAAAATATGTCTTATTGGTAGATCTTGATAAATCTTGCAACTAGTGGGACACCCTGTATGTACTTACATATACACACTATGCTCATTTGAAAATTCCTCACTCTTTGTATTTTTACACTATCCTTTGATCCTTCGATTTTTGCTGTAAGGGGTATTTTTTGAGATGTATACAAAATCATGACGAATTCATTCCTCAATCGCATAAATATGATATAATAATTTTATTACTTAGTGCTTAATATAACCCCACATAGGACTCAAACACATAACTTGGCATTTAACTAAAATCTTTTCTATAATATTTTCATTTGCTCCCTTGCAGGAGCTCGAGAAAATCAAAATAGGAGAAAACTTCAGCGTTGTCGTTAAAATCAAAAATAAAAGTGACAAACAACGCCATGTCAAATTTGCTCTGTCTGCAGCTAGTGTTTATTATACTGGCGTAAAAGCAAAACAAATCACCAGACTAGAAGGCCAATTTGTCATGAAGCCTAACAGTAGTAAGTATTTCTGATAATACTTTCATAATGACCAGTAGATAAATGAAGAATTAATAAAAATAGTAGAAATAATAAATTGTGCTATTTTCGTCAAAACTGAGATAAACTGAAATCAGTTTTTAACATCTTATGAATTTCAGGTGAAGAATTAAAATTGGATATAACTGCAGGTGAATACTTGGAGAAATTGGTGGAATACTGCAATATGAAAATATACGCCATCGCCACAGTTACAGAAACCAGACAGACCTGGGCCGATGAAGATGATTTTCAGGTCCTTAAACCTCAAATCAACATAAAGGTAAGTGTGAGAGGACCATATACACTTCATAATAATAATTTTATCCACAACCTACGTATTATCAGTTATAATTTTACTGTTTTCAGGCTTAATATATGATGCACTATTGGTCATAGTTGAAAATCTTGATAAACAAATTCAGCCCTTGATACAACTACACAGATATGCTCATAACTTTCGTTTGTTCTGCGCATGACGTCATTCGTGAGGGAAAAATGGCGATGCGATGCGAAAATTCTTAAGGGCAGTGATATACCTAATTATTTTCGTGTTTATCAACTGTTTTTCCTCGTTACTGACGTCACGATATGCGCATTGGCATATCTTCAGCCCATTAAACTTTTGCAATAATATTAACATCAATAGAAATAACATTATTGTTTTTATGTTATTCTGTTGATATGATAAGATCAGCTGCAATCGCAACTGGACCTAAGACCTCGTTATTCTTGCATATTTCTAACTATGTGATATCCTTCCCGAGAATCGTCTTTACTGTTTAGATTTTTTTAGATAGCGAATCCTAAATATATCCCTCTTTCCCACGTTATTTTTTAGATACAATTTTCAAATTTGGCATGACGGAAGTACTTATTAAACGTCACATTTTGACATAAAAATTACCTTTTTTCCTCTTCCGGTTTCACCGAGGTAATACCAACTCTCGATTTTATACGGAACACCCTATACCTATATTACTATATTTTTAGAATCTGTGTCATTTTTTGAATACAACAATATAACGTAAATGACATTTCAGCTGTCAAATTAATATTTGGAGACTATTTTACTTTTGAATGTAGAGTGCCTTCTCTCAACCGTAATTTCAGTTCTGTTGGTCCCACAGATAAAAAGGCGTATGCGTTGACTGCTTATTACTTGTACTTTCTAATGGTACCTCAGTACCATTATGGTACTATTTAAAAACTAGTATCAGCTTTATAACCTCTTTGTAGAATTTTAACGCTCTATAAGAAGAGATATTGAATGTTTTTGAGGCTAACTTTATTTTTTTATGGTTGCTATGGGCCATTAGAATTAATAGGGGATGGTCTCTTTGTAGAATTTTAACGCTCTATAAGAAGAGAAATTGAATGTTTTTGAGGCTAACTTTATTTTTTTTATGGTTGCTATGGTCCATTAGAATTAATCGGGGATGGTCAAGATACTCTAAATTCAAAAGTAATACTCGTATACAATATAAAAAGTAATTTGACAGCTGAAATGTTATGTTATATCGCTGAATTCAGAAAATGACGTAATTACAAAAATATAATAATAAACAAGGTGTTTCATATAAAAATCGAGATTTGATATTATTTGGCGAGAGCACGTATACCATCAATCTGTGTCACACTATATCGGTATATCGGGCTGGACCTGGCCGGATGCTTTGTAAGACCTGGCCGGGCCGGGCTGAAATTGAATTGGCCAGGTTCAACTGGCCGAGTCGGGCCAGGCCTGGCCGGGCCGGTTCGGGCCTGACCTGGCCGGATCGGGCCTGGTCGGGCCGGTTCGGGCCTGGCCTGGCCGGATCGGTCCTGGTCGGGCCGGTTCGGGCCTGGCCTGGATGAATCGGGCCTGGGCTGGCCTGGCCGTTTCGGGCCGGATCGGACCGATTTCGACCTAACCTAGGCTAACCGGTTTGCTGTATAACAATTTTAAAATACTATATCTTGTTGTTCCTATGAGGAATTTGATTTCCTAATAACTTGAGGTGTTTCACCCATTTATCTGACCACTTACGGCCAATCTCACTCATACTACTTAAAATTTAAGGTGTCCCAAAATGGAAAATTATACTTAGCAATAAGTATTACTCTGATATTTAAGCACATCTAAAAATTCTTACACAGACTTAGAATTGTACTGTATACACAGCGGTGTGTTTTTCCAAAAAACACACCGCTGAATTTTGACATCACTTTTGGCACTCACTGTACATACATATAATATCTTATACTACTATATATATATATTACAAGTGTTAAATGTAAAACATTATGTTTGTGTTTAAGTTGTTGAACAAATTTGTTTTCGGAGTTTGTATTTTATTTGATAAAGAAAAAAAAAATTATTGTATTAAGGTTGTTTTGTTCTATTTTGTGAGACATTTGAACGTTTCATTGAGACATAAAAGAGTTAATAAATTTATGAATTGTCATACCTATTGTCAATGTCAAGTAGGCAGGATTTCTGGTATGGCCGAATGTGGCTTAGGCAGCCTGGGTTGAATTTGGGCGGACTGATTCTGGCTAAACTTGCCTTGATAGAGCCGGGCCGGATCAGATTCCATTTGAGCTTCGATTCGACTGGCTTGGTCGAGTCTGGCCTGGTCTGGCCGAGCCGGGTCTGGCCGGGCCGGGTCTGGCCGGGCCGGGTCTGGCCTGGCCGGGTCGGGCCGGGCCGGGTTTGGCCTGGCCTGGTCTGGTCGGGTCTGGCCTGGCCGGGCCATAATTGTCAAGAGGTCTGGCTTTAATTGGGCCAAACGTTCGGTGGGTTTATCTGGCCTGGCCTAGCCTGGCCTATACTCTGTCGGGCCGGGCCTGGCCTGGCCTGAATTTTTTTAAAAAGTCGCAACTCTTTGACCTATCTCTTCTTGTTATTAAATTATCCACTCTTTTTTGTGTAATCACCTAAAACCATTTAATTTCTTGCGAGGATGGCTGTGAAATTCTTAGCCGAACTTCAAAACAAACAACTAATCTGTTACCTACTAGTTGTTTGTTGTCAGTCTAACATCCATAGAGGCGGTTTAATTAAGTATTGTTTATATTTAAAAAATGGAAAATGAAAACACGTATTCAAATGCTGACTTTCTAAATTTATTATTTATTCATGGCGAATGTAACAATATAATTAATAGAACTTGCAGAGTATTTGATGAGAGATACCCTAATTTACCAACAAAGAGTAGAGTATATTATTTTTTTAAGAAGATACCAATGTTACAATCATCGGCAAAAACATGAAACTAACAAATATGATCTTAAAAATACTGAATACGTAATTAATAAATAACGTGTAACCGTGACAAGAATAAAAGTGGGAACGCACGAAAAGCTATACTATAAAATATATTATAGCTTCCTGGTGAGATATCCATATATATTAAAACGCGTCGATTCTGTCTCGCTCTAAATTCCATCGCCGAATCCACAAAGTTTCAAAGCTATCTCTTCCGAGGGGGAATTGCGGAGCGATCTCAACTTCTTTCTCATTTTATATGCCGATGTGAGATTGCACTAACGAGACAAGCATCTCCCACGAAAACTGTCAAATTAATTAAACTTCAGATAGGTTATTTTCATTATTTTCCTATGAGAAATATTGCTAACGGAATCGATAGTACTGACTGCCAAACACTTCTGATTACCAAAATACTGAAGCGAAATGCTTTTCCAATTAGAAAATCGGTAAAAAGTGTTTTTTTTTAGGTTGACGCGTAGAGTTTAGGTACATACTTAAACGTGTCAGGGTAAACTTTTTGACAATAGGCGTGGTAGCGCAATGGGAAAGTTGTAGGATTCAAAACGTGAAAATGCTGATTTCGCGAGTTCGAGTCACAATGGAGGCACATTTTTTATTTTTTAATTCCAATTATTTATTAGTATTAGTTTGGAGTTAATTCCTTCATTTTGGTAGTCTGTAAAATTCATCATTTTAGCTTACAAAAGTAAATATTTGCAATTTTAACTTGCTGCTACAATTATGACAGCAATATATTTTTGGTCCTATTGATAAAATTGATAAAAATGTTTACTGAAAAATAAATGCTACTTTCAGCACTTATGATGTTTTACCATCAAGAATAGAGTACCCTTACAATTCATCAAAATATTGAGAAAAGTTTAGTATAATTACATCATCATTCCAGATACAATATTTCTTAATATGTATTTTCTTAAAAATAATATTATTCTAGATGTTTTTGTCACCCAAAGGGTGACCCCAGGCCGCACGTCTGGACTCCCGGTAGGGCTAGAAATGGGAACGAAAATCGCGACAGCGATTTTCTCCCATTTATTTCTAGCAATATAATATTATAGTAGGAGACATGCAGACGAGAAGATATTGTAATATAGTTGTTAGCGGCTGCACTTGCAAAATGGCGGTTCTTAATAGTTTTCTGTTTGATACATTTGACAGCTCATGACTTATGCAGAAGATGATTTTGATGCAGAATTGATGCGGCTATAGCTATTCTAGATATGAGACGTAAAAGAAAAAAAAAGGTTTTGGTTATTAACAAACCATATAAAATTTAGAAAAGAACGTGGTGAATTTGCACTTTTTAATAAGCTGAATGTTGAAAAATTTCAAAATTATTATCGAATGAACAAACTCTTTTATAACATTCCTCCAAGCTGTATCTTTCAGTTCATTATTTTTATACACTTCTTCATCAACTTTCCAGAGACACGTGTATTTTCTCACGCTTTCGATAAAATGTTGCATTTTTTAATTACAATACATAAAGTGAATACCGAAAAGTCCGAGAATTGAATAAAACGAATCAAAATTAAGCAAGGCAAACTGACATAAATTAAAAACTAACCTCACTTTGTGTATCACGTGTAAAATATGGATACCTGCGGGCAACGAGACGAAAGGGGGATGTAAATATATGAGTGAAATATCACTCAGGTCAGCGTTAATAGGCTATGTAAAAATATATCGCTCGGATATAGCTATATATTATAATTCAGTACATTTTGTCCCTATAATTATAATGTTTAGCGATATTTTTGTAATATATGAGATATAATACATATTTGACCGGAGGATATGATATATATATATATATATATATATATATATATATATATATATATATATATATTAGTATAGCTCTCCGTGCGTTCCCAATTTAAGAATAATCCATCCATATACAGTGAGGACATAAAGTCCGTCCCCCTCCCTCTAATTTTTGAACCACTGGGTATATTGTGATGAAATTTGGAACGATAATATATGACTAAATTCTGCATTTTTTGACACATCAATGACAGTTCTGAATGCCAAAGTGACAGCTGGGCGCACAATAGGAACATTTTTTTAAATGGAAATGGGGGTCAAGTAATAACTCATTTTGAAGCTATTTTTATGGTCAAAACATCCCCCAATTTTGAAAACATTTGATTCAGTAACTTCCAAATAAAAACCAGTAATATCGATTACTGTTATATCATTTTTTTACATACATATTACAAATTATTGTAAATTATTCAAAGCAAAACAAAAATTAAAAGTAAACAAATAACAATAAACCATCCCTAACCTAAAATAACCTAAATAAAAAAATTATGACATAATTTAAATTAAACTTAGAGTGAGAAACAAATTTAAAAAAGACGTGTTACTTCAAAATATGTTCAAACTGACCACCATGAACCTCCTAACAGATAAATGTTCCATCGGTAAGCTCTATTATAAAGATTATGTGGTAAAAAGATTATGTTATAAACTGATATTACTGGTGCGTTTATTTGGAAATTACTGAACCAAATGTTCTCAAAATTGGGGGATGTTTTGAGCATAAAAATAGCTTCAAAATGAGTTATTACTCGACTCCCATTTCCATTTAAAAAAATGTTCGTATTGCGCGCCCAGCTGTCACTTTGACATTCAGAGCTGTCATTGATGTGTCAAAAAATGCAGAACTTAGTAATATATTATCGTTCCAAATTTCATCACAATCTACCCAGTGGTTCACAAATTAGAGGGGGGGGGGGAGACTTTATGTCCTCACTGTATATTAAAACGCGTCGATTCTGTCTCGCTCTAAATTGCGTCACCGAATCGACAAAGTTTCAAAGCTATCTCCTCCGAGGGGCGATCGTGGAATGATCCCCGCGGGACACCGAAGGTCGTCCCCGGCCTTTCTCCAATGCGTAGAGGTATTTTCGTCCCGTTTCCTACGCGTTTTCCCAATTTAAACGCCTTTTCAAAAACCTCTGCAAAATTTTCGTCGATCGCCGTTCGACGAGAGAGATGCGGCTAGCACCGGCGTTTATTCTCACGCCTAATGGTCCCGTCACGCCCGCCGAAATACCAACTTTTCGCGGGACCCCCTGAGACCTTTTTCTAATTTTTACGGCTTCGAGAACGGCTTCACGCGAAAGTTCCGTGCCTTTCTCTAATCCTTTGAGATTTTTTTTCGAGACCGTACGTCGATTCCTTCTACGTCTATTTCGGCTTCGAAAATCTCGAGTCGCATCCGTCTCAACTTCTTTCTCATTTTATCTGCCGATGTGAGATTGTACTAACGAGACAAGCACCTCCCATGAAAAGTGTCAAATTAATTAAACTTCAGATAGGTTATTTTCCTATGAGAAATATTGCTAACGGAATCAATAGTACTCACTGACAAACACTTCTGATTACCAAAATACGGAGGCGAAATGCTTTTCCAATTAGAAAATCGATAAAAATTAATTTTTCAGGTTGACACGTACAGTTTACATACTTAAACATCTCAGGGTCAACTTTTGACAACTGGTCGCGATAGCGCAATGGGATAGTCATAAAATTCCAAACATCGTAATGCTGATTTCGCAAGTTCGAGTAACGCTGGAGGCTATTTTTTTACTTTTTAATTCCAATTATTTATTAGTATTAGTGTTTAGTTATTCTGTTTCATTGTCCGTAGTTTATATTATTCTAGATGCTTTTGTCAATTTTTTGTCAATAGATGATTTTGTTCAATATTATTCTAGATGCTTTTGTTACACGAAGGGTGATCCCAGGCTGCATGCCTGGACCCCCGGTAGGGCTAGAAATGGGAACGAAAATCGCGACAGCAATTTTCTCCCATTTCTAGTAGGTAAGTAATCATCATCTAATACAGTTAGAAATACTAATTCCCTTGCTCGATATTTTGTTGATAATTGTTTATCCTTCTGATAAACCCATCTGTAGCAGCCCCAGATATTTGGGCTGCAGGCTAAACTTTAAATGATCTTCTTATTCAGGCAACAAGATCTTCTTTTGAATCAATTGGTGTGGAATATACTTATCCATCGGTCCTCAAATATATCATTAAGTTGTTGGATGACTACACTCCCAAAGTGAGGTGGAGCACCATCAAATTGGTACCAGCAACGTCCAAAATGTGGAGGTATCTTTGCGTATTTAAATTATTCTCGTAGATAAGGTAACGAAATTTTCAAAACGTTAACGTTTTCCGTTTAGTTAAAGACACTCAATGTCTTTAACTAAACGGAAAACGTTAACGTTTTGAAAATTTTTCATGTCGATTTTCAGAATCCCAAAAGTGGTGATTAGACCTGTTAAAAATACCTTCTCTGCTAAATTTAAATTCATCTGTACAAATGATTTTACCCAAAAAATCAGAATCTTCTTGTGTTCCAGTTAAAATCATTTCATAAAATTGTATACGTTGTTTAGCATCTCCTGATGCAGAAATTAGGGTAACACTGACGTAGTTTTCCACATAACAGCAAAATACTATACTGCACTCGACGCGCGTTTCGCCAACCAAGTTGATATAATCAGGATATGATTGTGTGTCATTGATTGTGTGTGGAACATTGTGTCCTATTTATACCTAAACTATCTCTACGGTTCAGTGACTATATCGCGACTGATCAGTGAAATGTGATTTACTAACCAATAAAGCGGGCTATATGGGATTGGTCCTCTGTCACCATTCATACTATTTTTACATTTAGCAATTTCCAAACTCTCAAATGCATCAAGTTGTCTGGAATTTGTTATATTCCTAATCCATATATATTAAAACGCGTCGATTCTGCCTCGCTCTAAATTCCGTCGCCAAATCGACAAAGTTTATAAGCTATCTCCTCCGTGCGAGGATTGCGAAGCGATCCCCGCGGGCGACCGAAAATCGCTCCAAGCTTTTCTCTTATGCCTAGGCGTATTTTCGTCCCGTTTCCTAAGGGGTTTGCCAATTTAAAACACCTTTTCAAAAAACCTCTGCAAAATTGTCGTCGATCACCGTTCGGCGAGAGAGATGCGGCTAGCACCGGCGTTTGTTCTCGCGCCTAATGGCCCCATCACGCCTGCCGAAATCCCGACTTTTCGCGGGACCCCCTCGACCACTTTTCTAATTTTTACGAGAACCGCTTCACACGCAACTTCCGTCCTTTCTCTAATCCTTTGAGATTTTTTTTTCGAGACCGTACGTCGAGTCCCTTCTACGTCTATTTCGTCTTTGAAAATCTCGAGTCGCGTCCGTCTCAACTTCTTTCTCATTTTATGAGAAAGAAGCAGCTGACTGTTGTAGGTGGCATCGAGAGCGTCGATTGATTGACGGCAATTTCAATTACGTCATTATTTCGGAAAGATCTAGTGTACGGGTAATACATTCGCCATTCCACCTTCTCTATAGAATCATCGGATTTTACCTTTCGGAAAATGTTGAACATTGACGCTGACATTGTATCCCCAGCGATTCCAAGAAACTAATACTCGATGCGGTTAAAGGTGGTTTTTTGTTGTCGTTGCTGTTGTTTGTAGTAACAGCGTCTGTATTGCTGCAAGTTTTCTGTAATACTGGCGGAGCAGGCACGGGCACATCAATTTTATCAGTTGTCTGATGCTGGTCGAAAATCAATACCATGTTATTATGTGAGCTTCTTTATCTCCAAACGAACTATTATTTCTTCGCCCTTGAAGTTGACAAGCTCAAAGTTCTGATCCAGTGCAGTTATGCAAATATTATTTATTTCTCGCCTGTTTCTTATCGGCAGGTAAATAAGATGAAGATTCCGTTGAACCCAGGGTCAACGGAAATTTCAAATTCGTATATGGTGTGAGAGGGCCGATCGTTGTAGAAGGCTTCAGAAGTGATACTGCAATCCAAGTGAATAGTTCTTACTTTTATAATGTTGACTGGTAGATCTGAGCTGTGCACTTTATTTATCTCTAGCGGTTGCTTTCCAGAGAATCCCAATATCTTGCCGATACTATCTTTCGGCGCAAAGTCGACAGCTTATTTATTACTAAATATTTCACACTTGATGGTATTATTATTCGGTTTCAAGGAGAATATTTCATCTAGGAGGTTGCGCGGCTTCTTGGATACTTCCTAATGGTTCCTGATGTACGCTTCAATGTCCTGAATTTCATAGGCGCCGGCGTCAAATTCCACAACCTTTTTCTTATTTTTATCGTTATTCTCGTAAAGGTAAATCTTCTGGCCGGCCTCTATGTTGGGCACGCTGTTGTAAGAGTGGAAACTGAGGAGCGCTAGGCCGTAATCGGACTTTGGATCCAAATGAATTGGCGGCGTAAAATCAATAGATAATTTAGAGGTGCTACTTTTAAGCGTCAATATGGTAGACATGACTGATACAATTCAACCGCTATCGGTCTTTTTATAAAGAAACTGCAAACACAGATGTCCACAGTTAATCTGACTATAATCTTGGTATTGATCATTATTATAGATAATTTTTGCAGGACTTAAGTATTGCATCAATTCTAGCTGTGGTTTTAGGCAGCCAAAACTGTCGAAATATCTAACTACACGGCCATCTTTCTTATATGCTACCCAATGTGTGTCTCTATTTTTATTTATATCTAGATTTAGGATGACGTTTTCCCTCGGCCATGGACCTACAGCAGGTAGAGTGTCTCGCATGAAAACGCCTCGAAAATTGGGAATTTTTAATTGCTTTACAAACTTTCTTAGGTCGGTATCTGATAAAAGTCTATTAGGTAGCTTTATTGGAAGTTTTTTTGGCTGTTTCTTCAGGAATAAACCGTACCCTCCGTGTCGGCTTTTTCTCAAATATAAACCCGACCCTATTGATTTCATTGCTTGGTTATGTCTCTTATCTTCGTCGAGTTTCTTTTTAGCATTTTTAGTATCAATGACCGTTTTAGCTATTGCGCTTGCTCCACCAGCGAGTGATCCCAAAGCGCTCAGTCCGGCAAATAGAGGTAGTAATGGCAAAAATCCGCCGGAATGATCAAAGGGTATTATTCTGAGAACACAGATTTTCTTACTGCCGCCGGCCTTTTTAACAGCCAGTCAGGCCGCCTTCAAAAACTATTAATGCAGATTTTTTTAATGTAGTTTGTGGCGGTGATTTCTTGAGAACGCTAGTATGCACTATGGACCTTCTTAACAACAGTTCTTTTAAAGGATTGAGGTGCTGCTGCTGCTGTCTCCCGCTGCTTCCGTTGTTTCAGCCCCATACCAAGATTACGTTTAGCTTTCATCGTAGTAGTTACTAGAGTTGGGATTTGAGGCCAGAAGCCCAGCCAGGCCAGGCCCGGCCCGAAATCGGGCCTGGCCGGGCCGGGAAAATCTGCATATTTTACTGGCCGGGCTGGACCTGGCCGGATGCTTTGTAATAACTGGCCGGGCCGGGCTGAAATTGAGTTGGCCAAGTCCGACTGGCCGAGTCGGGCCAGGCCTGGCCGGGCCGGTTCGGGCCTGCCCTCTCCGCATCGGGCCTGGCCTGGCCGGATCGGGCCTGGCCTGGCCGAATCGGGCCTGGGCTGGTCTGGCCGTTTCGGGCCGGATCGGACCGATTTCGACCTAACCTAGGCTAACCGGTTTGCTGTATAACAATTTGAAAATACTATATATCTTGTTCTTCCTATGAGGAATTTGATTTCATAGTAACTTGAGGTGTTTCACTCATTTATCTGACCACTTACGGCCAATCTCATTCATACTACTGGTCTGGTCTGGCCGGGCCGGGTCTGGCCTGGCCGGGTCTGGCCTTGCCGGGTCTGGCCTGGGGCCTTATTCTGTAACTGGCGAACCGTTCGATTCGGTAGGATTTTTTCGATAGTGGCGTCATTTTCGGTTTGGTCGCGTGAAAGCTATTCCGTAGCATCGGACCTATCGGTAACTCTATCGAAGCCTCGGTTCGCTGACCGAGAGCATTGTGGGTTTCGATTTGGATTTCGGTAAAGGTTTTCGAGGTTATGTTGACGCGTGACATTGGATGTTTAATCAGTATTTTTCTTTTATTTTATGTTTTTCTATAATGTTTGAGTATAAATTCCTGTTTTAAGTGAAAGGTGAATTGATTCAATCTACTTTGCAGCCATGGATATTATTGGAGTGCTACGCAATAGATATATTTTAAGGCACAGAAGGGAACAGCTAAGACGGGAGCAAATCCGTAATGTGAAAGGGTTAGAGGCTTCTTAGGGATGCCTCTTTCATACTACCCGATAGCATTTACGGATAGATATAGATTATCAAAAGATCTGGTTTGTGCACTAATTGAAGAACTTCGACTCTTCATGCATGAGCCTGAGAGAACTACGGGAATGCCAGTACAACATAATGTGATATTTTGTCAAAGATCTACACCCTAGATTTCATTATATAGGCAGCAACCGTCCAAATAATTATCCTACTTTTTTCTTAGGTATTAGGTATGTGCTCTGAATTTCTTCGGGCAAGGCTCATTCCAGAATGCTGTGGGCTGTGACTTTAGTGTAGGACTTAAAGCCGGTTTTTCAATGCTTGGTTATCGTAATTTAACCTAAAGTTATAACTACAAGTTTCGAATGTGAATAGTTATTCATAAAATTTTCGAGGTAAATATAGTTACCTTAACTTCGGGTTAAATTATGTTAACAAAGCATTGAAAAACCGGCCCTAAGTCAGTCTGCCTAGACAAAGTGGTGGGTGCCCTAAATCACCCTGAAATACTGGTTTCCAAATGGTTCTTGGACCAAAATAATATATTCGTTTAAGTAAACTTATCTACCTTACTATAAAGTCAATTATCTTGGGCACTATATGGTCTCGTGTCATACGTGCAGTTAACCAAAAAATACTGATGTCAACTGTCAAACACAAACACACGTACTGTGATTGGTTGGGAGCATAGCAATCGGGCGACATCGCATGGCGTTCGGCAATTTTCCCGATCGCCCTTGGATTCCTATCAAACCGAACGGAATAGTTCCCGATAAGCGATACTGAATTGCAATGTACGCTACCGAACCGAATGTTCGACTACTGCGCCGTTCGATAGTCTACCGAACCGAGCGATTCGGTCTACAAAAAATAAATACAGAATAAGGCCCCAGGGGCCTTATTCTGTAACTGGCGAACCGTTCGATTCGGTAGGATTTCTTCGATAGTGACGTCATTTTCGGTTTGGTAGCGTGAAAGCTATTCTGTAGCATCGGACCTATCGGTAACTCAATCGAAGCCTCGGTTCGCTGACCGAGAGCATTGTGGGTTTCGATTTGAATTTCGGTAAGGTTTTCGAGGTTATGTTGACGCGTGACATTGGATGTTTAATCAGTATTTTTCTTTTATTTTATGTTTTTCTATAATGTTTGAGTATAAATTCGTGTTTTAAGTGAAAGGTGAATCGATTCAATTCTTTGCAGCCATGGATATTATTGGAGTGCTACGCAATAGATATATTCTAAGGCACAGAAGGGAACAGATAAGACGGGAGCAAATCCGTTATGTGAAAGGATTAGAGGCTTCTCAGGGATGCCTCTAACCCTTTCACACTACTCGATAGTATTTACGGATAAATATAGATTATCAAAAGATCTGGTTCGTGCACTCACTTCATGCTTAACCCTGAAAGAACTACGGGAATGCCAGTACAACATAATGTGATATTTGTCAAGGATCTACACCCTAGATTTCATTATATAGGCAGCAACTGTCCTAATACTTATCCTACTTTTTTTCTTAGGTATTATGTGCTCTGAATTTCTTCGGGCATGGCTCATTCCAGAAAGCTGTGGGCTGTGACTTTAGTTTAGGACTTAGAACCGGTTTTTTAATGCTTGGTTATCGTAATTTAACCTAGAGTTATAACTACAAGTTTAGAATGTGAATAGTTATTCATAAAATTTTCGAGGTAAATATAGCTAGCTGAACTACTGGTTAAACCGTGTTAACCAAGCATTGAAAAACCGGCCCTAAGTCAGTCTGCTGTGAGCAGATGCCTAGACAAAGTGGTGGGTGCCCTAAATCACCCTGAAATACTGGTTTCCAAATGTTTCTTAGACCAAAATAATAGAGATTTTTTGAACCCCTTAAATTTCAGCACGTCGTTATCGTTATCGTTATTCTGCGCATGCGCAGTGCCAAAAATAGTATCATTTTCGGCACTGCGCATGCTCAGAATAACCATAACTATAACGATAACGTAAATTTTAAGGGGTTCAAAAACTCTCTAATATATCGGTTTAAGTAAACTTAACTACCTTACTATAAAGTCAATTAGCTTGAGCACTATATGGCCTCGTGTCATACATGGTTAACCACAAAATACTGATCTCAACAAACTGTCAAACACAAACACACGTACTGTGATTGGTTGGGAGCATAGCAATCGGGCGACATCGCTTGGCGTTCGGTAATTTTCCCGATCGCCCTTCGATTCCTATCAAACCGAACGGAATAGTTACCGATAAGCGATACTGAATTGCAATGTACGCTACCGAACCGAATGTTCGACTACTGCGCCGTTCGATAGTCTACCGAACCGAGCGATTCGGTCCACAAAAAATAAATACAGAATAAGGCCCCTGGCCGGGTCTGGCCTGGCCGGGCCGGGTTTGGCCTGGCCTGGCCTGGTCTGGCCGGGCCGGGCCGAATTCAATCTGGCTTGGTCGGGCCTGGCTCAAATCTGGCCTGGCCGGGCCATAATTGTCAAGAGGTCTGGCTTCAATTGGGCCAAACGTTTGGTGGGTTTATCTGGCCTGGCCTGGCCTGGCCTATACTCTGTCGGGCCGGGCCTGGCCTGGCCTGAATTTTTTTTAAAAGTCGCAACTCTAGTAGTTACCAGCCAAGCGGCCGCTTTTGCACTTACTTTAGCGTCCTTAGATTTAAGACGTTCCCAGGCGCGCTGTTCAAGCTCGTAGTCAGCCTTATGCCTATCGTCAAACGACTTGCTTTGCGAATAGGAAATATCGTGGCTGCGGCAGAATGAATCCAAAGGATTAATGCCCTTCTCGCCTTGGGCTAAGCGCTCCTTAAGTTTGGTACCTATCAACAAAGATATTAATATGTAGATGCGGAATACAAAGTTGAAAAACGTCACAGCACGTCAACGCACCGTCGACACAGCGTCAACGTACCGTAACACGGTGTTCGCGCTATGTCACGTTATACGACGTTCTCAACTTTTGAATAATTAAATTGTAGAGGTGTGATGAAGACATACCAGGTCCACAAAATTGATAGCCGCCAGGAATGTGTAATTCAAAGGGCAGTTTATCGATTAAAGAATTTAGTACACCCTCACCGTAGCAGAGCGGCATGAAGAATGATTATAGTAGTACTAAATGTCGCATATTTATACACTAGTTTATTGTGATGGCGGTCAAAAGATGAAGATCTTTCAACAAGAACAGACGCTGCCGATCGAAAATTTAGATTTAATTGAATATAGTAAAAACAGCAACAACATGGTGAAACATAGCAAACTATTGCCAAACTCTTTTAGAGCTATAGTATGTGGGCCGAGCGGCTGCGGCAAGACCAATGTCATGCTATCACTCTTATACCATTATAATGGGATAAAATTTGAAAACGTTTACGTATACTCGAAATCGTTATATCAACCCAAATATCAGCTACTCGGCGAAATTTTAAACAAAGTTAAAGGTGTCGGCTATTTCCCATATAAGGACAGCGACGACATTATCAGTACAATGGACGACAAACCAAACTCTATATTCATATTTGATGATGTTGCGTGCGATAAACAGAACAAGATACGCGAATATTATTCCATGTGCAGACATAAAAACATCGATGCTACCTATCTCTGTCAAACTTATTCGAAAATACCGAAACAGTTGATTAGGGACAATTGCAATATCGTTGTTCTCTTTCGACTAGACGACCTTAATCTCAAACACATCTACGATTTATAGTAGAGGTCGTATTGGATGAGCATGTATCGCCCGATGTTTCCCTGGATCAGTGCAAACAAATGTGTAGTGAATGCTGGGCCGATAATTATGGTACTTTGGTTATTGCAAAGGATTTCGATCTACATAATGGCCGCTATAGAAAAGGATTCGACAAGTATATAATGGTATAGCTCCGTCAACATGCATCAGTAACCGGCATGAGTTCGTCACTTGATAAAATAATAAATGCTACTAAGCGCAAGAGAAAAATAAACGAGTTGGCAAAGGTTATCAGGAAAAACTATCTGGCTTTGAAGTTGGGTAAATTAGAAGAGGATGCGGCCATACAAAAACTGTTTAACCCCATCACCGCACCCTTGAAACAAATAGCCGCTACCACACGTAATTTGAATGAAAAATTAAATACCGATAAACGTATCAAGATGGAGATGAGGATGGAAGAAGAAGAAGAAAAAGAAAAAGATGTACAACCTCCTGCTTTAACCTTCCCCAGGTTCCTACCAACAGAACATGTGGCATCAACGTCCGCAACAGAAGGCGATGAATTTGAGAAATCAATAGGAGAAGAGGAGTCACAACAACATCATAGTATAGTCGATACAACTAGTGACGTAATGGAGGAATATTTAGATCAATATCCTGAAATGGCGCAAAAGTATGTAACTGAACATTGGACTGGGAGCGATGTAATAGACAAGATTTATGGCCCGGTATATCATTCCACAACGTCAAAGTGGTTATTGGGACGTGAAATAATAGATTTCGATCGACGTACTGGAAACATAATAATAGACGGGCAGCAATTCAAAGGCACCCCGGGCCTATATCAACCACTTTTCTATCAGGATCCATCTTTCAACAAGGAGGATACGCTATCATATAGACAGATTCTGAAGCTATGCGGCGTCCATCAAGACACTCTAGGATGATTAAAAGGCTCCAAGATGTTTAAATATCATAAAATTATTAAGCCGCTATTTCCCAAGGCCAGGACAAAATCAACAGCCGGATCAGGCCTCCTCCTACATGATAACATTATGATTTATAATAAAAAAACCCATTTATTGGGATGACCCTAATGAGCTTGTGGACCGCTTGAGACGTTTGGTGGCTTCCAAAAATGCCGGCAATACCACGTCCCACGACAATGAAATAATTGTATACGTATACGTATATATACGTATATATATATTGTAAAGAGAAGCATGTTTTTCCAAATACCATTAAATGCAATATAAATACAATTAATATAAAATTATAATCTAAGCAAAGGTATGTCTTTCAATAAATCTATCACCAGCATAAATTGTAAATATTGTAAAGTTGTATCCGAGAGTCGATATAATATATCCAGCTGCACGACTAATTAGCGAGTCAGCCTGCTGTGAATAATATCTATCTAACCGCACGCCTATGCAATTTATGCTAGAACCTATAGCGATTTGATAGCTGTTATCTCAGTCTGCGAATGTAGTAAATATTTACAGGAACTGTGAATAGATTAGACAACTAAATAAACTTTTCAACCACCTACACTATCTTTCTATATATCTATTTATATACAGTGGTATAATAAAATATTCGCTGTTGATGTAATAATTAATTTAGAGCAATAACGCTATTCGTTGAGATTTTCATGTTCAGGTTGTAGTGGGGAGATGTAATAACATAAATATATGTACACAGGCCACAATAATCAGTGTATTAGCTGAACAGCGCGAGAACAACATCAACAATTTCCTACGTGAAAAACAAGCTTTATTATTATTGTATGTACATTATTGTAGTACATAGAACAACAGCTGTAACCGCATCTAATAGCTAGTATTATTATTATACTATTGTATCCTGATAGTTGAAACGTAAGTATTGCATTTTTTAGCTATACATCTATTAGTATCTTTGTATTTTTTATTAATTTTATGGAATTTTGAAATAACATTGCGTGTATTTTGTTACAGAAAGGATCTTCATGCAATTAATACTGTCACTAATTTCCAGAACAAGCCCACAATAAAACTCCAGGACCTGACAGTCGATGTGCCTATGCCTATTGTGCATACCAGTATAGTAAACACCCGATTTGGTCGTTCTCCATTGGTGGAACTGGATACGTCTATGGTGTTTTTACCGAGACGTGCATTGCAGTCTGTTGAAGGTAACTTGCACAGCTTTGTGCCTAGAAAATACGCTTTAATATTCCTAGGCCTAAAAGACTGCGGCAAACCAAACGCAGCTGTCACATTTGAAATACAAGAAGTTCCCGCCGCATAAGAAGCAAGCAAGGTGATATGTATTCTGTTTAACTGTAGTAAGTACCCCATAGTATTGTGTTTGTGGCTACATTTTTAATTAGGTATGGATTCATTGTGCGATGAGGGCGATAATTTCATTGAAAAATTGGACGATGTAGTTAAACCGTTGGGTGAAAGTCGTACCCAACCTAATATTAATAATTATATAAAATTAATTAACAAACAACTTAGATTGATATACAGGGCCTTGCGAAATAGCGATTCTATAGGTGTTTTGCGAAAACTTCATACTCAGTTGGGTCATTTAAAGCGAATCAAAACGTCTATTAATACAATACATGTAGGAGCTGGACATAGAGATAATAAAAGTCATAGGGTTAAATGGGTGGATATTCAATCAGTCTTTTCGGGACGTATCCGGACGGGCTTTATCATCAACAAAATTCTAAAAATACATCCATCTATTAAAGTGCATGCCGTATTCTGCGGCGAATTTATTAAAAAATCAAAAGTGTTTGAAATGCGGGACTTTAAGTATTTCAACATTAGAAATGCGGTTATTGATATGCGAACCAATTTAAAGTTGTGGTTTCAGGAACATGTCATAGACAAAATTTATAATAAATTGGATGATTTCCAGGAAAAAGACAGCGGTTATGCTCTTCACAAAATTCTCAGTTTAGAAGTCAATATTAATCAATTGGAAATTGGTAATGGGGCCTCTTCCTATATTAGATTACCTGAACAAATTTCCAGTAAACATGCTTGTGTTAACATAAAAAATTACGACGATGATTTGTGTTTCGCATGGTCTATTATTTCGGCTTTATATAAACCCACTAGTCCACATAATGATAGAATCACCTCGTACCCCAGTCCTGTAACAGTACTAAATTTAAAAGATTTATCATTTTCCATGACATTAGCCCAAATTACAAAATTTGAAAAACTTAATGATATTTCTGTCAACGTTTACATCTTGCAAAAACGCGGCAAGACATTTAGCGTTGCACCTGGCCGTTTAACAAAAAATAAAGTAGAGAGGCACATTAAACACGTATTTCAGTACAGAGGAAAAATTAGATGCTCATACTGTTGATTGCGAAAAATTAAATAAATGTAAAATTACTTTTCCCGATGAGGAATCTCTATCTTTTAAAAATCACAAATACAAGATTCCCACACCGTTTGTTATCTATTCTGACTTTGAAGCGATGCTAGCACCCCTCTCTGAACCTAATAATACCAAAACGACAAGATATCAAAAACATAAAGCATTTAGTGTCGGGTATTATTTCAAATGTTCCTACGATGACAGCTTATTTTTTTATAAAAGCTATCGAGGTGTTGATTGTATACAGTGGTTCTACAATGAACTTGATGTCATTTCCAAATTTATTGATTCAAAATTAACTACAGTCGTTCCTATGGATATGTTGGCGCAGGCGCAGGCGCAGGAGTTTGAATTTCAGGCATCTACGCATTGCCATATTTGTGAGAAATCATTTACAACAGACGATCATAAGGTTAGAGACCACTGTCACTTTACGGGCATATACAGAGGGCTGGCGCATAATAAATGTAATCTAAATTTTAAAAATTCCTTCGTAGTGCCTATAGTATTCCATTCACTTTCAAATTATGACGGCCATTTTGTGATTCGTGAGATTACAAAAACTGGTAGCATTAGTTTACTGCCGCTAAATAAAGAACGCTACATTTCATTCACGACTCCGATGTCGGACTCCGATGTTAAATTTCGTTTTATTGATTCATTTAGGTTTTTAGCTGAATTATTGGATAAGCTATCATCATACTTGACTAATGATGAGCTAACAAATTTACGGAAAGAATTTCCACATTTAGAACCTGATAAATTCAATTTGCTTACACGAAAAGGTGTATTTTGGTATGATTATGTGGATAACATGGAAAAGTTAGATACAACCTCTCTGCCATCGATAGATCAATTTTATAATAAATTAACTGATGCTAATATATCCCAGGAAGATTATACGCATGCCTAAAATGTTTGGAATTCATTCAGTGGCCAAAATTCAGGCGATTATTCAGATTTGTATTTGAAGACCGACGTTCTCCTGCTGGCCGATGTATTTGAGAATTTTTGACCGATATGCTTGAATACCTATAAACTAGATCCTGCGCATTATTACACTCTACCTGGATATACCTGGGATTGCATGTTAAAATATAGGAAAGTTACGCTAGATTATCTGAAAGACATCGATATGCTGATGTTTGTTGAACGCGGGATAAGAGGCGGTGTTAGCCAATTCTCGCATCTATACGCTAAAGCCAATAACAATTTTATGGCTGATTTTAATCCAGAACAACTAACAAAGTACCTCATGTACTTTGATGTAAACAATCTGTATGGCTGGGTCATGTCTCAATATCTGCCGTATGGGGGCTTCAATTGGTTGGAAAATTTTGATGACACATTTGATGTTACAAAAATTTTCAATGAATCACCTGAAGGGTACATCTTAGAAGTGGACCTTGAATATTCTCAACATCTCCACAACGCCCGTAAAGACCTGCCGCTATGTCCAGGTCACCGCGTACCAGCAAATTTTAAATTACCTAAACTTATGGCCACCCCGTATAATAAGGAGAAATATATTATACACTATAGAAACCTGAAGCAGGCCCTGTCTTTGGGTGTAAAACTTACCAAAATTCATCGCGTACTTAAATTCAATGAGTCTCCATGGCTGAAAGAATATATTGATTTAAATACAAAATTACGGGCCCAGTCTAAAAACGACTTTCAGAAGAACCTATAAAAATAGGTTCAGATAATTCATAAGGTAAATTTGGATGATTTTACATGTATAGGTGCTAAATATCGTTTTATATTTTAGGCAGCATTGATATTAGGAATATCGGGAGCATGTTAAAGGGAAGAGTTATACAATATGACCATTCAAGATATTGACGATCAAGGAACATTTATAGTTGTAAAAATTCCGCAAACAAAAACAAATATTCAGCGAATACATACTGTTACAGACAAGATGGAAATATTCATTATTTAGAAATTTACCGCAAGTATATCAATTTGCGACCAACAAACACAAAATCTTCGCATGTATTTTTGAATTATCGGAATGGAAGGTGCTACAACCAGGTATTGGGAAAAGGAACAATTGGACGGTGGCCGTCGAAGATAACCGAGTATTTAAAATTACGAAATCCTACAAATTAACAGGTCATTCGTTTCGCCGTACTTCAGCCACTCTTCTAGCGAATAGAGGTGTGGATGGGTTCGGATTAAAAAGACATGGGGGATGGAAATCCTCGACCGTTCCCGAAAGCTATGTCGAATATTCCCTTCAAAATAAGCTGCAGTATTCAGATAAAATTCTTTACGATACTGACACCACATCATCCTGCAACACTTCTGAATCATGTGCTGAACCATTGTCTGCTACTATGGATTCTACTTCACTGGCCTCGATAACTAATTTTACTTTAAATAGAAATATAACTGAAACCGAAATCGAAAAAACATGCACTGTTCCGATTTCTGTAAGTAATTATACCTGCACATTTAATTTCAACATCAATAAATAGATTTAAAAATATATCTTTCTTTTAATTCAATTAAATTTTAAACTGAATTCCAGAAAACCCATTCTAAATCAATGCGATGTTAAAAATATCTATTTTGACAAATATGTACTTACCGTTCTAGAACGGTAAGAGAATTACTTACCGTTTTGTTAGCCTTTGCAACCAGTAAGCGTATCCTACTGTCGTAGAAACAAACATGGTAAATGAACAAAAATAGCTTGATCGTGCATAAAAGTACATTATAATTATTGTTTACATATTCCTCTATATAGGAATTAAGCCAAAAAGGTAACAATTTCAGTTTTGTCAGTAAAAAATTAGAAAAAATTTTCATTAAAAGTCAATACCTACAAAAGGTACGTAACCAATCTATGTACGTAACCAAAAATAATTATTTTTAATGTAATATATTATATGCTTATATTTCATTATTTAAAAAATGTAGATAACACTATTAAAAAGAAAAATGCGTTAAAGACAATAAGTTGATGTTTGTAGTGGCGAGATACAGTGAAATACACTGCAGTGCCCTCTTTGGGTCTTTGCTACTACCTGTCTGACAACTATTGTCTAATTGACAGACAGATAACGATTTGCAGAAAGCAGATGCCATTACAGCGACCTCTATTGTCTTTGAGGAAGACAATCCTACTTAATTATTGTCATAAACCGGTCATTGTCTGGTATTTGGTCTTGATGAAGGATGTGGCGACATCCATGGAGATTTTGATGTAATACAACGCCAGTCGGGGCATATTGCCCGTGGAGTAGTTGTTTTCGGCATCTCCTTCCAACAATAAGTTGATGTTATATGCCATTGTAATTCAAAGTTGGTCGGTGCATGTTGCACGCAAGTAGGGGTTTGCGACATATCTTAAAAATAATAAAGTTATTCCTTTGCCTACCTAGGGTAATAGGTAACGAGGAAATATAAAACTTTATTGAACCAAAACATTAATTTGATAATTTCATTAATAATTTGTCTCTTAACTTAGTTAACTTTTTGGCTCAATTCCTATATAAAGAAAAATGTAAACAGTTGAATAAGCCAATAAATAATATTAAAAATATACTATAAAAATACATTATAATGTTTGTTAACATTAGGAAAATATGCCAGCGGAACATCTCAGTAATTGCTGTTTTCTTCTCAGTTATCAAAGTCAGATAAATATACATCTTTTGACCTCACCGGAACTAAATATAATACTGCTTTTCCAACTTTTGAAAAATTCTGTTGGTATAACTTTTCCATTTTTCAAATATGAATTAAATTTGTAATTTCCACATCATCAAGTTTCACACACACAAAAATGAAGTCGATAAACAATGTAGGTACAAGCACATAAATAAACAAATCATTATAGCGACTGTAAATCCCATGACGAGCGTGTGTTAGACGTAACATAGAAACCAAAAATGGCTCAAATCTGAAATTTTCTTTCTAGGGATTGCCGACACTGTAGAGTTCAAAGAAAATATTGGCAGTGGCGTACCACTTCCGGTTATACGAGAAGTGTTCAGCAACTTCGTTATTTTAAATGGAACCCACCATTTTCTATTTCTTTTTCGGATTCTACATGAAATTTTACCTAAACTTTGATAAGGGTACCTTATGTTAAAAATTTATCGTTTTGGAATTGTATTGATTTTTTCAAAAATTTTGCAATAATCGAGGTTGTACATCCAGGCACATATCTCTGGTAATAAGACAGTCAGCAGGTTTAAATTTGGTTGGGGTATTAGCTATTTGTAGTAAAGTTTTGCAAATTAGTTCAAAGTTATACGGTTTATATATAGATTGCTGAAAATTTCAAAACAAATTTTGGAAACTTCAGGTCCAAAATTCTTGCTTATTTTAAATAGAACAAATTCCTCTCATAATTAGCTATCAAACTGTATTTATCTTTCCTATACGTATTTATACCTATATCTTTCCTATACCATAGATATATATGTGACTGGACGTACCTACAAACTCAACGTTTGCAATATTTTCGAAAAAATCGTTATAATTCCAAAACGACAAGTTTTTGACATAAGATAGGTACCCATTTAAAAGTTTAGTTAAATTTTCAGTTAGAATCAAAAAACGGAATAAAAAATTGTATGCTACGTCGATGTCCGTGTATAGAGACATTTATAAAATACCATAAATAACTGTTTTAGTCGCTGTGATTTACATTTATCTTTTTAAGGTCATCTAGAGGTTTAAAAAAATATTCTTTACACACATAATTATTTTAAATCGGTCAACTGCACTCCTCTAAGTTGCATAGATATATCGGCAATATACGGTTAAATAAATATTAAAAATTTAAGAACCTAACACAGATCTAATGACTGGTAGAGATTTTAGTTCGGAACGTTTACAGAGTATATGCATAGCCTACTAGAGTATATTACATAACCAATATGGGCTATTATATATTTAATATCTTTGAACATCTGAAAATAATTTTTTCAAATATGATTTTTTCAGACCAATTAATTTGTATTTTAAAATGCTTTACTTTAATATAGGGTTACTCTATCAAATTTCAGATTTAAACTAAGATGTCTACTTCCGGTAGAAGCGGAAGTAATAAAATATGGCCTTTATTTTCAATAGATAGAATCTGACCTCACATGGCCGGAACCAAAATTTCAATTTCGTATCTCGGTTAGTTTCAGAGAAATGTGTACCGTCAATTAGTCGTTAGTCACTCATGCCATACTTTGATAACCGCATCATTAATTATTGATGTAAAAGTTGGTGATCAGTAATGACTGTAATATTTAATATTCTTATTTTAGTATAGCAGTATTTCGAAGATATATCTATGCAACTTGGAGGAATGTAATTGACCATTTAAAATAATTGTGTGTAGTGAGTATTGTATTAAACCTCTTCTAGATCAAGGATTTTATATATAAGATCCTTGCTTCTAGATGACCTATAAATGTAAATCACAGCGACTAAAATAGTTACTTACCTATTGTATTTTATAAATGTCTTATTAGGTATATAAGATACGAAAGAAAATGAAAAACTCGGGAGCGTAGCTCAGCTTTTCTTAAATGTCTTTTGTGCTAATAAGACACGAATCGTATACAATGCTTTATCCACAATCGATCAAAAGGTAACGGTAATGTAACGTAACGTAAAAGGTAAAGGTAAGGTAAAAAGGTGAAAATTAAGCATTTCAACAAAAATGATGATTACAAAATCACTCAAGCTATGATGATTTGTTTATATGCTTGTGCAATGTGCTAATAAATAATAACAAATTCATATTTGAAAAATGGACAGACCATACCATCAGAGTTTTTCCAAAGTTGAGGAAGCGAAAAACAAGTTCCACGTCTTATATTGAGTTCCGGTGAAGTCTAAACTGCATACTTATCTGATTTTGATAACTTTGTCTCAGATATATAGAGGGAGTGGCATTTAAGATTCGTTGATATTCCTCTTATTGTAAAAGATCCAGATCTGAAATCTTGTTGGCATAGATTTGTATAGCTTCTCCATCAAAAGAAAATATTTTTAAACACGTGAAACGTCCGTTTACATCGGAAGTTGACACCAACTTCCTTATTTTAATTGGAACACTCTGTATATTGTTGCATTTATAGAATCTGAGTTGTTTTAAGGTCACTTTGGGAAGAATTCCCTATACCTACCTACAATAGTTTTTGAGATATTGGCGGACCAATTATTGGTCCGCCAATAATTATTATTATACGCCGTTTTCTGGGAAATCGCACAAGCCTCTTTAGACATTTTTATAGCGCAGAATAATACAAGGACAGGAATTGTAGAAAAAAAATGTCGTGTTATGGCGAATATAGCCAGTCGATAGTGTTACCATGTGGGCAGGAGTTCTTGACGATCGTCTTCCTAGACATGTATTTTTTAATTTACATTTAAATGGGGACGTTCTTATGTTGAGTTTCTACGAAATCACTTTCAGGAACTTCTAGATGGCATTCTCCTAGCTATCTTGCAATGCCTATGAATTCAGCAGGACGAGATTCCATCTCAAATAAGTGTTGCTGAAGCTCGAAATTTTTTAGGTCAACATTTTCCAAATAGATGAATTAGGGGAGGTGGGCCAACCGTTTAACCTGCCAGCTCTCCAATTTTAACACAATGTGACTTTTTTCTGTGGGAATTCATAAAGGATAAAGTTTTTTTGCACCACCTACTACAGTAGACAATATGCGGAACCGGATTATTGCAGCTTTTAAAGACATTTACCCCTAGTATTCTTACAAGTGTGGATGAATCTTTTAAAAAATTTATCCGTTATTCTCTATAGACCATAATGGAACATATTTTGAACACCAATGATTAATTTCTTTTATATTCTTTATAGTCTTTATCATTTTGTTATAGACAGATAGATTTAAGAAAAAAATATTGTCACTTATAATTGCACAAGAGGTTTGTATTTTACCGGATAAATTTGGATTGTTTAATGAGAAACTGTTGCCTAGCAATTAGACGAGAAAAACTGTCACCTATTAAAAACGCAACACCGAAGGTGGAGCGTTTTTAGGTTGACAGTTTTTCGAGTCAAATTGCTAAAGGAAACTGTTTAGAATTTAAACAACACAAATTTACCCGGTATCAATACAAACATCGAGTGTAATTCGGCAGGACAATTTAATGAATAAAAAATTTAGAAACATATGAATGCAATTGAAGGATTTTACGTTTAGCAATTCGTGCAGCTCGTGATGAATTAAACCGTACGTCCGTGAATGGGTTAAATACAATATTGAATTCTTTGTAATATTTTCTTTGTAGCATTTTAGCGGTGGTATCCCAAATTTTTTTAACTACCGCTTCTTGGCAGTCTTTTCCGTCAAATTTTCCCATATTAAAAGCCCAATCTTGCAATATTATATTCAATTTCTCGATGGAAATATCTGGCTCAAATTTACATCCTTTTGAATCGCAAAAAGTAGAAAATTGTCGCCAGATTGATAATTGAGTCACAACTGTATTAGCAGGCACACAGTTATTAACAATTTGACTAATTTCTTTGTTCGTAGACTCACCGAATCGACTCATTGTTAGTGTTTAATAATTCAATAAATTGTTGACAAAAATGTCAACTATTTATTTTGGCAACGGACACCGCGATAATTGATTAAACAATGATAAGTGAATAAACCACTAGTGCATTTGTCACTGTAAAAGTTTTAGGTAACTTTTGTCGCTGTCAAAGTGACAATTGCACTGTGGCATATGCGATTTTTTATATATAAATTAATACTTATAATACACTTATACCTATTACATCTTACAATTATACACCTATTACAATTTTTTCAATATTTTTGTACTGAATGATCAACTGCCTGTTTTCCATGTCTGTAATTACTATTGACCGATTTATAAAAAATACGGTTTTTTACATTTTTGACAAATTCCAGTAGTAGAAATCAGAGTCCCTTATAAAGATTCTTTATAAACATAATAGTTAGATAATGACGTCATATATTAGCAGCCAAAATATCAAATTCACGCAATTACCTATTAGTTCCAAAGATACATCAAATAAGCAGTTACCGTAAATCACCTTGTGTATCTATGAAATGTATCCATTTTTCCTAAGCCTTTTCCTAAGATGTTTGCTGATAGCTGTTAGCCTTCAATAAAATTAAAAAATATTGTCAGTAAAATATTACACAGTAATAATACGATATTATTGCACGTTTAATATAGCGTTTATGGACATTACCTACCGTTTAAAATTACAAATTTACAGTTTTGTAAAAGTAGAAACAAGTAGCATTTTCATCTAGAAATGAAGTAACGCTGGACAATAGCAATCAATCATTAAGAAAGTAATCAATAGAAAGAAAAGGCTGCAGTGAAAATACCTTACTTCTTTTTATTCTAGACACACCTACACACGATGTTACTACATCTGCTTTTTGTATGAGACTTGAACACAGTTCTTGTGTCTTTCATTTCAAAAGCACATACATGATATATAAGCTACCTAATATTTTTACTTTATTTAAGATTCCCCCCGAAATTCCAAATAGAAAACGGACCACCATAACATTGAGATTCGTAAATCCTCTGAAGAAAAGGTTAACAAACTGCAAATTTAATATTTCTGGGTCATCTCTTTTAAGAAATCAGGTTATTCCTTATCCTGATGTAAAACCGGGGGCTGTCGTCAAAGTGGATGTTGATATAGTTCCCAAACTTGATGGAGAGCAAAAATTGGTAGCAACATTCGTCTCCAAAGAATTATTAGATATTACAGGTTCGGCGAAATTTGAAGTTATCGATGAATAAAAAATGCCCGTAATCCTTATAAAGTAGCAGATTTTTTCCTAGTGTCGTAAATTTAAGATACATTTATGAAAAATAATTAAGTACTGTAATATTGCATGATAGGTGTAGTATTTAATATTGAACATTCAATTATTTACTGATAATAAAATTTCGCTTTTATTTTTTATTCTTACAAATAAATACTTCTTAAACTAAACTGTTTATATGTTTCATTTCCCTAATATCAAAGTATACACCTTGTACAAGGGTATATATACAGGGTGGTCCAACTTATAATAGCAGGACTTTATCAAATGATGGATAACGTTAAAATAATAACAGTTTCTCAGTACAATTATATCCGAGAAAGCTTCCATACAGTATCAGCTAAGGATCCTTCATGATTTAAGGCTTATGGTGATAAATTACGAAAACCAGCGGCGGAGTTGTGGGTATGCCATCACCCCTTTTCGAAAAAATCTTTTACGCCACTGACTTTATTGCAAATACAATAACGTAATTCAATGCCCCATGATTTTTAGAACAAAAAAATATTCTTTCATTTTTTTCATACGGCGCACCGTTTTCAAGATATTTGAGGTTTTATCAGGTAATGTTTGGCCATTTACATTTAGAATTTAGAATGCGGCGGACACCCATCGAGTTGGAACTAGGCTTGTCTTCGCAAATGGAGTGGAATGTCATCCCACATATTCAGATTCTCAGTCTCCAAAAATTCCAGAAAGTTTTCAGAAATTAGTCGCTGTGGAAGTACATAAGGGCCAAAGAGATTTCCATTGTAAATCCCTATCCAAATGTTAATACTAAATTCTTGTTGAAACTTTCGCGGTTTGATTTCATGTGGATTTCATGTGCCCATACATGTTGATTGTGAAAATTTACAATACCTCGTCGAGTAAAACATGACTCATCGGTCCATAGAATATTTCTTAAGCAATCCTCATTGTTGTCCAGCACCCATCTACAAAAATACCATCCTATATTCTTCGTCTCCTGGATGTAAACCGTGGACAGGTTGGAAATGAAAAGGATGTCGATGATCCAGTTTTAACACACTTAAAATAGTGCTTTTAGGAGTTCCAGTGGTTCGACTCACTCTTCTTTGACTTGTTCCCGGATCTCTGTTAAATTCACGCAGTATACGATTATTTCTTCTTACGGTGTTAATATTATGACGATTAGGATTCCTAGGTATGGGCCTTAATCCTTAATTAACGAATTGATTGTGCACATTTGAAAAAAAATATGATGTGGCTGTCGTCTGTTGGGGAATCGTCTGCGGTATTCTCGAGCTGCTTCTGCCGTATTTCCATCACAAAATCCATAAATAAAGTATATGTCAGCATATTCTTGATTAGAAAATCGGAAAGGCATTTTAATGTTTCAAAATAACAGACAGATTTGCTTTAAAGTAGTAGGCTTAGTGACATTTATAAGGAAGTATTAAATTGGTCAAAACTTGTCACAGTCTACTTCATAAAATTTAAATTAAATTCTAAATGTAAATGGCCCAACATTACCTGATAAAACCTCAAATATCTCTAAAACGGTGCGCCGTATGAAAAAATGAAAGAATACTTTTTTGTTCTAAAAAGCATGGGACATTGAATTACGTTATTGTATTTGCAATAAAGTCAGTGGCGTAAAAGATTTTTTAGAAAAGGGGTGATGGCAAACCCACAACTCCGCCGCTAGTTTTCGTAATTTATCACCATAAGCCTTAAATCGTAAAGGATCCTTAGCTGATACTGTGTGCCAAATCCGTCAGCAGAGTGCTGACGGATTTTTCTAAGTGTCTTTGCTGCTTGTGGTTTCATTGTGCTTATCTCGTACTGACGAAGCCTAACAGGCAGAAACTACGTAGTCTGCGAGTAGCATGATGACACCAGGGGCAGCACCGCTGTCCAGTGGTAGAGTCGCAAACGACAGTGCTTTTTGTAGGTGGCAATACACCTCGAGCACGACCCAGACAGAGTGTTGTCTGGTTGAATGGAGGTTTAGGCGAAGCTTTTCATTTTGAATATCTTCCGCCTCCAGAAGCACACTTGTTCTCGAATATATATATATATATATATATATATATATATACAGTGAGGACATAAAAGTCCGTCCCCCCCCTCTAATTTTTGAACCGCTAGGTATATTGTGATGAAATTTGGAACGATAATATATGACAAAATTCTGCATTTTTTGACACATCAATGACAGCTCTGAATGTGAAAGTGACAGCTGGGCACGCAATACGAATATTTTTTTAAATGGAAATGGGGGTCGAGTAATAACTCATTTTGAACCTATTTTTATGCTCAAAACAATCCCCAATTTTGAGAATATTTGGTTCAGTAATTTCCAAATAAAAACCAGTAATATCGATTTCTACGTTATCATTTTAAAATTTTGAAATTAACTTTCGTAAATATTTTCTGCGTATTTGGCGTTCCGGATAGTATTCATTGAACATACCAACAGCAGCATGGTAATTTCGGTTAGCTTCGCCAAAAATAATAACTGCTTCAAATTTATCTTGTAAGGAGCGAGCATTCTAGACAATTTCGAGCAAAAATTTACTGTCAAACATGACAGCAATAATCAACAATGACACCTAATAGGTAACAAGATTATGTTATAAACTGATATTACTGGTGTTTATTTGGAAATTACTGAACCAAATGTTCTCAAAATTGGGGAATGTTTTGAGCATAAAAATAGCTTCAAAATGAGTTATTACTCGACCCCCATTTCCATTTAAAAAAATATTCGTATTGCGCGCCCAGCTATCACTTTGACATTCAGAACTGTCACTTTGACATTCAGAACTGTCATTGATGTGTACAAAAATGCAGAATTTAGTCATATATTATCGTTTTAAATTTCATCACAATATACCCAGCGGTTCAAAAATTAGAAAGGGGCGACGGATTTTATGTCATCACCGTATATATACACGGTGTCCCACCGGGAACCGCCTCGATCTATATATGGCAAACTATAATTAAGAAAAATTTGAAAATTGGGCAGTGTACCAAAGTTACTGGGGGCAAGCGATCTAAAATATTTTCAAGATAGCCGCACTTCCGGTTATACCGGAAGTAGGTGTCAACTTGCTTATTTCAAATGGAGCAGCCTGTATATTATTAGATTTTTGAATTTACTCAAAATTTTAAATATATTTCGTGTGTAATGTCCTATACTTAAGTCTAGCCGTTTTTGACATATTTCAAATTTTATGTCAAAAATGACGTTTGCAGAGCGAAAAATAATTTTCAATTTTTCCTACACGGAAGCTTTTGTTATTTAATTTGGGTTGGATTCCTTGTAGAAGGGGACCTATTTTAGAAGTCTTTGTATGATATTTTGCTAATTATTAATACAGGGTGTTAAAAAAAGAAGAATGAAAATTGAATTGAGAAAACTGTCAAAAGTCAATTTTTTCAAATGGAATCCACCTGTTTTTATTATGTCATCTTATTAAGCATTAAAAATTAGGGTAAGTTTGTATAAGATTGTCTATTCCGAAAACTTGTAGTTTTCGAGATTGGCAATTTAAATTTTTATATGGCGATTTTGCTGCGGATTTTAAGTGCAGCCACTCTTACTTGGCCATGACGAAAATGCTCCTGTTGAAAACAATCAAATCCTATGTTTTTTTACACCTGTCACTTAAATCAGTTAAAAATGTTAAACCACCCTCAAATGTTCATGAAGTACATCCATTTCTGTTTACCGTTTTGAATTAGAGACCTTAGCAGTTGTTTGTAAGTTTGGAACGTTTCCGTATATATCTAATTGGGTGCCACTTCAAAATTGTTACTGATTGTTCCTCTGCTCGTTATACATTTTCAAAACGGGATCTGATACCCAGAATTGCTAGATGATGGTTATCAAAACTTCGACTTCGAGATAGAACACAAGCCGGGCACGAGTATGAAACATGTTGATGTCCTTAGTATAAATCCACTAAATGTTCTACAAATTTCAGCTGCATAATGATTGATTTTGACTATACAGTTACAAGATGAATCCTTACAAACTATTATACAACAAATCAAAAATAAGTGTGGCAAAAATTTACTTAGGGAATTTATTTATAAAAATAATCGTTTCATCAGAACGTAGAAAAACACTGAATGGGGAAAAACTTGTTATACCAAAATTTGCAAGATTTCAATTACTTAAAAAATATCACAACAATATAGGTCACCCGGGCTTTGAAAGATGTTTAAAATTTCTTAAAGAACAGTTTTGGTTCGCAAAAATTACTCGATTTATTAAAAAGTAGGCATGTAGGAGCTTGTTGTCATTGCGGATATAGTAAGGGTAGCCATGGAAACATTGAGGGGCTTTATATCCAATTGCAAAATCTAATGTCCCCATGGACACTGTCCATATAGACCACGTTGGACCATTCCCTAAGAGCAAAACAGGTTTTTCATACATTTTGACAGTGGTAGATTCATTCACAAAATATGTAGTTGCAAGACCATCACGTTGGGTTTAGCGGAATGTATTAAAAATTTACGCCATATCATTGGGAAATCTCTAACGCAAAATTTCAGACAATGGTTTACCATTTACTAGTAGATATTTTAAAGAATTTGTAAACAGTAAACAAATAAAACATATAATGACTGCCACCGCCACACCTAGGGCAAATGGCCAGGTAGAGCGATTTCATAGAACGCTGCTAGATGCAATGAGTAGTGATGATGATAAATATTGGGATGACAAAATTCCTGAAATTATTTGGGGTGTTACAATACTGTTAATAGTAGTACCAAACACACGCCTTTTGAACTTTTGTTTGGGTATAAAGGATATTTACTGAATAATTTAGAAGAACATCCAAAGTCTATTAGTTTTAGCGACAAAAGGGAAAGCGCTAGCAAAAATCTTAAGAATGTGGCGACGAAAATGAAACTTCAATATGACCGGAAAAGGAAATTGCCTCGAAAATACAAAAAAGATGATTTAGTTTTGTGGAAAGGGGGCAATTCGTGTAGTCAAAAAGGCATTAACAAAAAACTAAAGTATTCTGGTCCATATAAAATAATGAAAATATTTAATGATGATCGATATAAGATAAGAAGTGTTAACGGCATGAGAGGTTATAAAAACTTCAGTCCTCTCGTTGCTGTTAATTCTCTGAGACCTTATCAGATTTGTATAAAAGACTGATCTATCTAGTAGTGAATCTGAAAATGGTGTAAGAGATAGAGAGGATTTAGTCGATTTGCTAGAGAGTTAAATAATGGGAAGGTGGACGGTCGGTCAGGACGATCTTAAAAGAAACCTGAGTGAGTTATCTTCCAGTCGGACAGGACGACTATAAAGGTAAACTGTGTAAAATAAATTATAGGAGAAGGGTCGGGCAGGACGACCCTAAAGGAAACCTATGAGGTTATTGTAAAATGCTGCTTGATTCTGATCAGGCAGTGAGCAAAATCGGACAGAACGACCATAAAAGGAACCTGTGAAACAAATCTAATTTGCTATTCGAAGAGAAGCAGTACAAGGGCGGCTAAAAGGGATCTGTGTATTTCTGAAGGTATTTTGCAGTATCTTGGTGGAGTGCTCTGGCCAAGCATATCTATTAGGGACACTAATAGGATACGTTAACCGACGATTATCGAATACTTATATATGTTTAACTAAATTTACAGTTGGAATTGACATCAGATCTTGCACAGCACTATCTCTGAGCCCAATACTGTTTTCAGAGTACAGTGTATTGGAGACTGAACTCCTCTCCTGAGACAATTCCCGAGGACGTGAATATACAGGATGGCCGAATGTTAATATCGCTGTGTTTATGAATGGTTAATTGTGGACGTCCAGCTCGCCGGCAGACATGACCAAGAACCAAATTCCCAGTTTGTTAACTTGTTTTATAAACATGAACTGGAGAATATTAAATATGTTACTGGAGTGTGAATATAAAATCAGTCTTGAAATCATTATGTATAGAAGTTGAGCGCATATTAAAAATCTTTCTTAGTTAACTGTGATTTCTAATTTATACGTTTTAGTGAAAAATATCAATTTGTAAAAATACATTTTAACATGTATATAATTTTATTCGACCATATGAATAATGGTCAGTTGAAAATAATAGCAATATTTAATTACTCTTGTTTCAATCACAGGTGAACATCAACCTCAACGTTCAAAATAGTGTGCCATAAGAGCAATGTAATGGATGAAGAGATCGTAGTGTCTAAAGATACTACTAGTACTAGTACTAGTATATAATGTTCCTGGTTCGATCACAAAGCTTATGGTAATTTTTTGGCTGTATCTCCCTTACTATTTGAGACAGATCATGAACCCTTATCCTAGAATGTGACGGCATATGATCAAAACGAACATTTCCATAACATATCTAAATAAATTTTATAGTCAACTTGTTTTTACACGCCCTATGTACAGTAAGTACTGAAAAGATTATAAGGGACATTTATTTTAATATATGTAGGAACAAACAAATACGCTCATCAAAGATATTAGTTATTATAGTAAAAAAAACAAACGTATGAATATCGTGTATAATAGTTTTATAATGTACGTAATTACAATAACAAACTGCCTGAATAGCTAAAATAAATATACCTAACATTTATAAAACAATAAAATTTAATATCATAATATCCTTTATATAAAAATACAGTACCTATTCCTTAAAAGGTACCTACTAAAAGGCGCCTAGAAGCTACACATGTTTTTTTTAAATTGGCTTCTCTAGATTACAATACGCAATAAATGTACAATACAAAACGCCATTAACTCCTAGGCAGCACATACAAAGCAAGTAAATTTAACAAAATCAGTCCATTTATTGTACCAAAATTTCATAATCGGGGAAGCTGAGTTCCTGGCCGCCATATGCGATGTAGCACACGCCATGGCTCGGTTGTACTTTTCCCACAGTAAGAGCACCATCATGAACAACTCTTCCAACATATAGAGGCTCTCCGTCCTCGCTTTGGCCAGCTGTCAAAGCATTTGGTGGAATGTTACCGCCTGAAACAGCCAACCACTGGCCAGGGAAGTCGCACAAGACCTCATATTGCGGCACTCCATTTTCCGCTCCACCCCATGGCACGTAACATTGTCCGTGACTTGGAATTAATTTCCCCGGAATGATGCCATTATTGAACTGCGCTCTAATTACGTACACAGGCTCCCCATTGTCCTCTCCACCAGCAAATGATCTTGGTGGAACTTGTCCATTACTTGAAGGCACCCAACAGACGGACGAAAGATTGGACGGTTGCCCTGGTTGTGGTCTTGGACCAGAAGCTAAAATTATGAAATTATAACTTACTGTTTCCATAATAAACAAATAGATTAGTACATACCTCTAGGCGGCTCAATAAGCCAGGATCCATTAGCACCCCAACCGGTGCAAACTCCTACATATTCGATATTCACTCTTTCTGAATCAGTCCAGCTTAGGAATGGTGGAATTTCGTTTTCCCTTCCGACGGAAATAGTGCCGTTTTGCCAACGAATCCAGAATCCGCGAAATTCGTTCTCGTTTAAAATGCCAGGCGTGGACACCTCAGCGACATCGGGTTTAGTCCTGTTCTTACGGATTATAGATTTTGTGTTTCCCCAGCCACCAATGAAGATCTCATACATTGGATCAACTTCGGCTGCAGCCGTCGATAAGGCAATGTGACAGTCATTGGGAGCCCTAACTCTGAATTGGACCAGGCCTGAAGAATTGGGGAAGAAATTGTACTCGAGTCGATCCTCAGTTTGAAGTTCTGAAAAGTGATTTAAAAAATTTATATTATTAATCCACAAAAGAAATTACGCTTTGTTTGGACTAGGTAAAAAATAGGATAATGTAGGATCATATTTTCATAGTCCTGTAAATATGAAAATGTGGTCCTACATTATACTTACTTCATTGTAAATTGAATCTCTCAATTTTGTAACAATTATAATATGAATAAAAAAGGCACATGCGTTAAAAAATAGTACATGCCTGTAAAATTATCTTAATTTTTAATTATTTTTATACCTATTATAAGTAGCTAGAAACAATCAGTGGTTGTAACATTCTTGGTAATTTTCGTGGTAATCAAGTTTTTCAAAATATAAATTTAATAAAAATGTAACGAAATAAAGTGACAGACATAAAGTATTTATCTTTTAAAGTATTATTGACTAATAATATTGTTTATAATAGAACTAGTAAATCAAATGATCCATCAAATTATCTATTTTATTCTTAAAAAGCAAAATAACATTGATGGGTATTTTTTAATATATTTTATAATTCGGAAACATATCAAAAATTATCATATTCACTTGATATAAAATCTTGGATTGGTTATATTTGCAAGGGAATTAACACATAATCTTTCGCAAATTAACGCCAACGCCAACTTATTGAATATCACTTCTTTGAAGATTCCTGTGTTTACTTTCTAATTTATACATAAATAGAATAAACACCGATAAATATTGTGTCAACCAAAGCTAACACCCAAAACGCTGTATTTTTACACACCCTGTAAATAGTAACCTAACAATAAATAGTAGTATATACCTAAGTACACCCTGTAGTATATACCTAACAATAAATGTTTAAATTTTACTTTTAGACATAAATAATTAGGTAATCAGTATGGTCAATCCCAAAGTAATACCTTTTTATAATAAAGAACCATACAATATACAATAGAATTTAATATATCTAATGCATGGATGTATTTGACTATGGATTTGTTTGTAATGAAAATAAACTAAAACGTTTCGTGTAGCTATTTTTAAAGTGGAACTATATTAGAAAGTGGGTAAATGCACGCAGCTGACTAAAATAAGTGTATCGAGTAAATGCATGCGGGTAAATGCATGCAGCTGACTAAAATAAGTGTATATCGAGTAACAACTCGTTGTTAATCGATCATGCTTTTGTCGCCACTTCAGCTTTTTAACCAATCATTGAGATTTTGGCATTGGTCATATGATGAGGAATTTTTAATTAATGAGTGAATGACACAGTATTAAATATTATGTCGCTTGTGATTTTTACTTAGCGGGTCGATGGCTCAGAGTTTAGTCTTATAGTGTGTCGACCGCTTAACCCAAAGGTCGTGGGTTCGAATCAATATTCCTCCAGATAATTTTTAATTAAATTGTCTACTGATTCCTATATAAAGACCAGTTCGCAGGGATGAGTTGGCAACCATTCTGGTGTCTAGGATGGAACGAAAGTTAAACTAGAACAAATTTTAAATCATGAATTTGGTCGACTGGGTAGGGTACTACAGCTTAACTTAAGCGCGTTTAAAAACTCTCCACAAAAAACTACTTCCATTCCTGTTTTCACATATTTAGGTAGGTATTAAATTTACTAAAACGCTCTCTTAGCGGATGTATACATCAATCATAAAAACATTCCTAAAATACTCAGATTCAGCCGATTTGGACGTACGTTGATAAGTCAGTGAGTGAGTGAGTAGGTAGGTCCCTACCTATAGATATGTATTATCAGAGACGTATAGAATCTATATAAGTCTCTGGTATTATTGTATTATTTATTTTTATAATCTAAGTAATTAAAACTAACTAATGAGGTTTTCCAGGTTTCCCTCATTCCAGCACTGAATGGTGGTTAGGGCCTACCAACGTAAGTCGTTCCTGAGGCGCAAATGCGGCCCGCGAAATAATAATATGCCGCCCCCTCTCCCACACAAGTCTCAGACTTTCGGGCTAATCCTTGTGATTAGAATGAGGGGTAGAGATATTATTATTCTTATTATTAAAACATGTAATATACCCAAAAACGACACCTTCGAAATTGTTAGTCATATCAGACATAAAATAGATAACCTTAATAAAATATTTTACTCATTCTCTTTATTAATAACATTTTAACTGTTTATTTTCTTTATTTTATTTATTATCCACCTATTATTAATAATTAGAATAATTAGAAAACTAATAAAACTGCTTCATCGATTTGGAATCCTTGAGAGTTACATCATCGCAGAATAAATACATCCACATCAGCAAGACGCCGACTCATGCAGTGGCGTAGTCGACACTTATATTTATTATTCATCTACCAATTTTAAATATCAAATTATTAATACAGTCTATTAAATTATTCTAATAGTGTGTTATTTCACACATATTTGCTTTTCTTTAAGTAGCAAAAGATTATGCAAATGTTAGAAACCACGTATCAAATTATTTTAGAATTATCTAAATATACTATATTATGGCTTCTAACTTAAAATACATATATTAAAAGTGCAAACTTGCATCTTTCGGATATTCTAACATAAAGTTGCATATTTAATTTAAATATTTTTAAACATTTTTCGTACAATTTTTAAATAACCGCTTGCTTTATAAATATTCAATTTTGGCTTTGTACCAAATTAATATAATACGTACAAGGGGTGTCTTTAATTGATTTTTTATGGCTCTCTTAACCAAACTCTCATTTTATTCTACTTATTGTTCATTTTTAATAAAAATTCTGCCATTTATAATAATGGAGGTAATTTAACAATTAATATATCTTCAAAATCAAAGAACCTAACTCCTTTACTAATTTTCTAGGTGAGAGTAGAACAATAAAGACAAAATGTAAACAAAGTTCAGAGCTAATATATCGAGTCGGTGGCTCAGAGTTTAGCGTCCCGATCGCTTAATCCAAAGGTGGTGAGTTTGAATCCCCATTTCGCCAGACAATGTTTAATTAAATTGTCTACCCGTATATTAAGGCCTGTTCGCAGTGATGGATTGGCAACCATTCTGGCGATGACCTTGATGGGAAGAATGTCAGTTTGGTGTTAATGTGAGACACTAAATCGGTTGACGTTTAACTGGCCCCCTAAATAATGAGGTTTTCTAGGTTTCCCTCATTCCAGCATTGAATGATTTAAGGCTTAGCAACGTATGTCGTTCATGAGGCGTAATTGCGACCTACTGAATAATAATAATAATATTAATTGTGATTAAAATGAGGGCTAAATATATTATTCAGATTATTAGAAATATAATATTCAAACGGGGCGCAGTCCAGCGGCATCTATGTCATTTCAAGCGCTTCAGAAAAAACCATTGATCAAATGAAAAGTGAATATAGTAAAATCTTTGAAAATTCAGGAGCTACAACGATATGACACGAAAAATTAAAAGTACCTACGTCCGCCGTTTACTAAATCATTTAAATTAGAGAATGGATGGAGAATGGAGTATTAAACGGATAATGTTCTAAAACTAGCAACAGGAAAATAATATTGTAACATTCAAAAAATTCTTCTATCCTTAAACACAAACAAAACAAAACACATTTTTAACCAGTAGTGCCAAATACAATCCGTTTTTCAAAATATTTTTTGAAGATGATGTCTACCTTTTATAATAACTTTATAATATCTAATAAGTACCTAACAGGAACTTTATATCAAAAAATATTCGCTTTTTTATCCAATTAGGGTACCATCTCGGGTACCATAAAACTATTGTTATTAAAATCTGCCTGAAAGTGAAATAAAATACTCGTATATTAGAAAAAATAGGTAACGGTTATGGCTATCGTAGCTGTCAGGGTGGATATAACTAAATTTAGTAAAGAAAGAAAATTAAAATATGTAGGTACCTACTTGCGTACTTATTTATAATAAGTATATTATACTTATCATGTATTATGGGCAATGTGCCATGTTATATAAGAAAGTTAATATCGATATTTGTTGATGTTGAATTTGTTATATGCTTCTGTTTAAGAAACAACATCAAGTTTTATTCTCTCCACACTATTTTATCAGTAATAATAATAATAAACATGTACATCACGTCAAAAATATGCATTCTTTGTAAATTAAATTAACAATGACTACATGTCTATAAATAGTTGCTTATGTTGTTGTAAAATGGTCGTACAAACAAAAATGGTCAAGTGAACTTGGAGGTCGCTATGGGCGTGACATGGAAACAGAACTTAATCAATGGCAATCTCACATTAGTCATTGTCATTAAAGTAGTATATTCCACTATTACCTACTTTTGTGGTTATATTTTTGTGTGAAACATGCTAAGTGCTCATTAACCTAGTTTTCGACTTTTACAGTATTTTCGGGCATGCTGATTTATGACATTGATCGCGTATTTTTAAGTGTTTCAAAATAAATCAGAAGTAATCAAATCGAACACGCAGTGACTCAGTGTGTCCTCAAAACGAATGGTTCCTAATGCAGTTTAAATAATTTTGTATCATGAAAACTAATTCAATACCTACCCAGAAGCTACCTATTTATTTAGTTATTTAATTTCCAATTCAAATTCCTAATATTTTATAGCTAAATATAATAAATTATGTTTTATTACAGTAAGGGTTTTATTATTGTAATCCGGGCACTTGTAAATACTTAACCAGCCCTTTCGTGACAGGTTCAGAAAATTATAGATTTGAAGCTCGATTTGAAGTAAATATAATAAAATGAAATACCTTATAGATAACTTCTATTGCAAGCCAAAACGCCTTGAACAAGTAAACAAAAACAGGACGATCTTTTAATGATCCTTGAGGTGTCAGCCAGTTTTATTTCAGCTCAAGTTGGTTGAACAATTAATTATGTGATAAAATTTACACATTTTTTATTTTTTTTAAATTATATTTCCAGTTTAAATCCCGAAATAAAACTAATACAATCGTGTTCACATATATACTCGTATATAAGTTTATATCTATGGAGTAGGTAGGTAATATTTTATTATTTAATAAAGCTAATAAATATGGTTAGTTATAAAAACAACTTTGTTACAAGAGATACCTATCCACATCATCCTTTCTTTTTGCCTTGACATTTTAACCTAACAAACTAAAGTTGTTGGCCATATTTGTTTTCACATTAATTAATAATAATGAGACGAAAAAAAGGTTTCTTATATACTTAAATTGTTTACAAAGAATGCGACTAAATTAATATTAATTGATTTCTGTTAATGTCGAAAACAGTAAAATTTAAGTGTACCTAGTGTGTCTAATGTGGAAAATTATGGGTGCACTGTTTATATTATTTCCAACAGGTACCTACCTATTATAATAAAAATTTTCCTGATTAGTAGTAGGTAGGTGTACCTACTTACCCACTTATGACCTGTCCTACAACTCTTTAAGATCTAGGTAGGTACCTAGTATGAGAAATAATTTAACTAATTTCTTATTATAACTACCTACATGAATAATGAATATGCGTAGGTATATTTGTATATTCTAATATTTCTAATTGTCAAATGTTAAAGCGTTGACTGATTCACTCAACGGTTAAAGTTTACTCGAGAATATCAATTTTATTATTTTAAATAAAACTTATTTTAACATCTTTTTCGTTGTTTGAGATAGTTTAAAACCAATGTTATGGCTGCCCGGAGGCTAAAGGATTTTCTTTCAACTGTAGTTGTTATCCTTATGAATTATCTCAATGATGTAAGTAAATGTACCCTACCTATAAACAAAGTTTACAGGTATGTAGGTACCTAGGTCAGTTGAACTGAAAAAGCATTCGAATTAATTCAATTATTTAATATTAATTAAAACATATTTATCTTTACTTAGAGGTGCACTAATTTGCTACCATTATTTACTAATTTTTAAAATAAATTATTTATTTGTGTTTTTATTTGTTTTAATTGATGGCTTTGGCATAAAATCATATCAAGTAGGTAGGTATATGTCTAACCATGTATATCGTGATGTCTATCCTATCCATAGATTTATAAGACTAAGGGCCGGTTCTACAAAGCAGGTATATCCCACGGATAAAGTTATACTTAGAATATCGTTGAAAGGAGCGTTCTACAATCGCCGTATAGGGATACGCCCGCATTTTTATACTCCAAATAATTCGAGGGATAAGATATACCGAGAATTACTATTCCCACTTTATACCGGGATTGTAGAACCGGCCCTAAGTCTATGATCCTATCTTATTTATTTTTGTGTACCTACCCCTATAGGTACTAGGTACCTCTTTAGATTTTCTTTTCTGTACAACTCAAATCTCTCAGAGAACATGTATAGAAAAAAGTTCCAATTGGAGTTTACTTTTATGTAAAAAATCAAGAAATCTAGAATTATTGGGTAAAGCACTGAATGATGAGTTACATCGTAACTCAAGCGTGATACCGGTTTTTAAATGAGATGCCTGCCCGAACCCTTTCCGTGACGGCCGACCATTCCGTTGTTTGCATAGGTATACCTATATCTATCTATAAATACCTACCTATTTTTCTCGTTTACTTTGCAACTTAGTTTTCCTTTAATGTTTTAAAAAATCTAAATTTCTCATACCCATTCTATTTTTTATCTACACTATATATCTTTATTTTAATGATTGGTTGAAAAAATAGGGAATAAAATGTTGATACTTATTTTGATTTCTCTAACAAAAAATAAATAAAAACAATTAGATAGGCTTTTATTTTAACTTCATTTAAAAATTAAATTAAGATTAGTATGTATATTCTTTTATATAGATAGATAGCTATCTCCTTTACCTATATTTAGACAAGAAAATAATTTGTAATGAAATATTCCCAATACCTTGTCATTATTATCATTATTTCACTATTAACAACAATCGATAGAGAAATTGAGATATCTCGTGAAGATAACTTGTACTTAAATCCCGGCATATTATAATATCACAGCTTTTTGTTAAGGTAAGCTGTGATAATATGATAAAGGATAAGTTATCTTATCAAACCGGTGTGAACTTAGCAACGTTGCTAGAAACGTTTCTGAGACTCGAACTGCTACGCCCTAATTTCCACCAGTGGTCATTAGAATTAAACTTTTACATGAAAATTACTTTACAAATACATCACATAAAATAAAAATTACTGCACATGCTTACATAACTGTTAATTTTCCTTACAGTTGAAGATGTTACCTTATAAGGGGGTGGGGTATCTAGCACACTTCACTTTTATAAAATGTCAATCATTTTCAAGCTGTTGTCTCGAAAACGAAGAATTGTGTCACCTCAAATTTTTGATATGTTGTGCATGATACCATCCTCTTTGAGGTATTTAACCGAGAAATTACAGCAGTGCCGTAGGGGGCGGGGTATTTTAGCAAATATACCACTTTTCCAAATTTCTTTGTCATTTTCACGGTATTACTCGAAAACGAAGAATTGTGTCACCTCAAATTTTTGATATGTTATGCATGACACCTTCCTTTTTGACGTACTGACCCCAGAAATTACGACAGTGCCGTAGAGGGCGGGGTGTTTTGGCAAATATTCCTCTTTTTCAAATATTTATGTCATTTTCATGGTATTACTCGAAAACGAAGAACTGTGTCACCTCAAATTTTTTATGTGTTATGCACGATACCATCCTCTTTGATGTACTGACCCCAGAATTTACAGCAGTGCCGTAGGGGGCAGGGTAGTTTAGCAAATATTCCAATTTTCCAAATTTCTTTGTCATTTTCATGGTATTACTCGAAAACGAAGAATTGTGTCACCTCAAATTTTTGATATGTTATGCATGACACCTTCCTTTTTGACGTACTGGCCCCAGAAATTACGACAGTGCCGTAGAGGGCGGGGTGTTTTGGCAAATATTTCTCTTTTTCAAATATTTATGTCATTTTCATGGTATTACTCGAAAACGAAGAACTGTGTCACCTCAAATTTTTTATGTGTTATGCACGATACCATCCTCTTTGATGTACTGACCCCAGAATTTACAGCAGTGCCGTAGGGGGCAGGGTAGTTTAGCAAATATCACAGTTTTCCAAATTTCTTTGTCATTTTCATGGTATTACTCGAAAACGAAGAACTGTGTCACCTCAAATTTTTTATGTGTTATGCACGATACCATCCTCTTTGATGTACTGACCCCAGAATTTACAGCAGTGCCGTAGGGGGCAGGGTAGTTTAGCAAATATCACAGTTTTCCAAATTTCTTTGTCATTTTCATGGTATTACTCGAAAACGAAGAATTGTGTCACCTCAAATTTTTAATATGTTATGCAGCATACCTTCCTTTTTCACGTGTCGACCGCGAAAGTCTCGACAGTGCCGTAGGGGACGGGGTAAATAGCAAAAACTCCTATTTTCCAAGAATTCTATAACTAATCTGGGTACCATTCGAAAACTAAGAGATGTGTCACCTCAAATTTTTGATATGTTATGCAGGATACCTTCTTTTTACACGTGTCGACCGCGAAAATCTCGACAGTGCCGTAGGGGATGGGGTAAATAACAAAAACTCCTATTTTCCAAGAATTCTACAACTTATCTGGGTGCCATTTGAAAACGAAGATATGTGTCACCTCAAATTTTTGATATGTTATGCAGGATATCTTCCTTTTTAACGTGTCTACCGCGAAAGTCTCGACAGTGCCGTAGGGGAAGGTATAAATAGCAAAAACTCCTATTTTCCAAGAATTCTATAACTCATCTGGGTACCACTCGAAAACGAAGAGATGTGTCACCTCAAATTTTTGATATGTTATGCAGGATACCTTCCTTTTTCACGTGTCCACCGCGAAAATCTCGACAGTGCCGTAGGGGACGGGGTAAATAACAAAAACTCCTATTTTCCAAGAATTCTACAACTTATCTGGGTGCCATTCAAAAACAAAGAGATGTGTCACCTCAAATTTTTGATATGTTATGCAGGATACCTTCCTTTTTAACGTGTCGACCGCGAAAATGTCGACAGTGCCGTAGGGGACAGGGTAAATAGCAAAAACTCCTATTTTCCAAGAATTCTATAACTAATCTGGGTACCATTCGAATACTAAGAGATGTGTCACCTCAAATTTTTGATATGTTATGAAGGATACCTTCCGTTTTCACGTGTCTACCGCGAAAATCTCGACAGTGCCGTAGGGGACGGGGTAAATAACAAAAACTCCTATTTTCCTAGAATTCTGTAACTTATCTGGGTGCCATTCAAAAACGAAGAGATGTGTCACCTCAAATTTTTGATATGTTATGCAGGATACCTTCCTTTTTCACGTGTCGACCGCGAAAGTCTCGACAGTGCCGTAGGGGACAGGGTAAATAGCAAAAACTCCTATTTTCCAAGAATTCCATAACTAATCTGGGTACCATTCGAAAACTAAGAGATGTGTCACCTCAAATTTTTGATATGTTATGCAGGATACCTTCCTTTTTCACGTGTCGACCGCGAAAGTCTCGACAGTGCCGTAGGGAACGGGGTAAATAGCAAAAACTCCTATTTTCCAAGAATTCTATAACTTATTTGGGTACCATTCAAAAACGAAGAGATGTGTCACCTCAAATTTTTGATATGTTATGCAGGATATCTTTCTTTTTCATATGTCTACCGCGAAAGTCTCGACAGTGCCGTAGGGGTCGGGGTAAATAGCAAAAACACCTATCTACCAAGAATTCTATAACTTATCTGGGTACCATTCGTAAAGGAAGAGATGTGTCACCTCAAATTTTTCATATGTTATGCAGGATACCTTCCTTTTTCACGTGTCGACCGCGAAAGTCTCGACAGTGCCGTAGGGAACGGGGTAAATAGCAAAAACTCCTATTTTCCAAGAATTCTATAACTTATTTGGGTACCATTCAAAAACGAAGAGATGTGTCACCTCAAATTTTTGATATGTTATGCAGGATACCTTCCTTTTTCACGTGTCCACCGCGAAAATCTCGACAGTGCCGTAGGGGACGGGGTAAATAACAAAAACTCCTATTTTCCAAGAATTCTACAACTTATCTGGGTGCCATTCAAAAACAAAGAGATGTGTCACCTCAAATTTTTGATATGTTATGCAGGATACCTTCCTTTTTAACGTGTCGACCGCGAAAATGTCGACAGTGCCGTAGGGGACAGGGTAAATAGCAAAAACTCCTATTTTCCAAGAATTCTATAACTAATCTGGGTACCATTCGAATACTAAGAGATGTGTCACCTCAAATTTTTGATATGTTATGAAGGATACCTTCCGTTTTCACGTGTCTACCGCGAAAATCTCGACAGTGCCGTAGGGGACGGGGTAAATAACAAAAACTCCTATTTTCCTAGAATTCTGTAACTTATCTGGGTGCCATTCAAAAACGAAGAGATGTGTCACCTCAAATTTTTGATATGTTATGCAGGATACCTTCCTTTTTCACGTGTCGACCGCGAAAGTCTCGACAGTGCCGTAGGGGACAGGGTAAATAGCAAAAACTCCTATTTTCCAAGAATTCCATAACTAATCTGGGTACCATTCGAAAACTAAGAGATGTGTCACCTCAAATTTTTGATATGTTATGCAGGATACCTTCCTTTTTCACGTGTCCACCGCGAAAATCTCGACAGTGCCGTAGGGGACGGGGTAAATAACAAAAACTCCTATTTTCCAAGAATTCTACAACTTATCTGGGTGCCATTCAAAAACAAAGAGATGTGTCACCTCAAATTTTTGATATGTTATGCAGGATACCTTCCTTTTTAACGTGTCGACCGCGAAAATGTCGACAGTGCCGTAGGGGACAGGGTAAATAGCAAAAACTCCTATTTTCCAAGAATTCTATAACTAATCTGGGTACCATTCGAATACTAAGAGATGTGTCACCTCAAATTTTTGATATGTTATGAAGGATACCTTCCGTTTTCACGTGTCTACCGCGAAAATCTCGACAGTGCCGTAGGGGACGGGGTAAATAACAAAAACTCCTATTTTCCTAGAATTCTGTAACTTATCTGGGTGCCATTCAAAAACGAAGAGATGTGTCACCTCAAATTTTTGATATGTTATGCAGGATACCTTCCTTTTTCACGTGTCGACCGCGAAAGTCTCGGCAGTGCCGTAGGGGACGGGGTAAATAGCAAAAACTCCTATTTTCCAAGAATTCTATAACTTATCTGGGTACCATTCGAAAACGAAGAGATGTGTCACCTCAAATTTTTGATATTTTATGGAAGGATACCTTCCTTTTTCACGTATCGACCACGAAAATTTGGATAGTGCCGTAGGTGGCGGAGTAAATAGCAACAACTCAATTTTTTTGGTTTTTGGTCACCATCAAAAACGAGGATGCATCACCTCAAAATTTTGACTTGTTTTATGTGAATATCGAAGCATAGTCAGTGATTTACTGAATGTTTTCCAATCGCAGTAACAATCAAAATTTGGTTTTTCAAAAAATCATCCTAAACAAAAATTATAGTGTTTCTTAATAGAAAGCGAAAGGCGCAAACCGCACTTGGATAGCTCTTATCGTTTTCGAGTAATCCACGTTTCAATATTGCGAAAAGATTAACATTCATATACCAACCTCGATTTATCAGTTTCAACCATAAACTTCAGCTTAGAAATATTTTTTCTATAGTTTTATCTTGTGTTGTGTGCTTACATATACTTGCGATTTTGTGTCTTTCTTTGTGTTTTGTCTCCTTCTTTGTGTGAATTTCGATTTTAGATGCTGATTTACTGAATATTTTCTAAGTCCATACGTGAGCAAAATCAAAATTTCGTTTTTCGAAAAATCATCCTAAACAAAAATTATAGTGTTTCTTAATAGAAAGCGAAAGGCGCAAACCGCACTTGGATAGCTCTTATCGTTTTCGAGTAATCCACGTTTCAATATTGCGAAAAGATTAACATTCATATACCAACCTCGATTTATCAAAGTTTCAACCATTAACTTCAGTCTAGAAATATTTTTTCTATAGTTTTATCTTGTGTTGTGTGCTGACATATACTTGCGATTTTGTGTCTTTCTTTGTGTTTTGTCTCCTTCTTTGTGTGAATTTCGATTTTAGATGCTGATTTACTGAATATTTTCTAAGTCCATACGTGAGCAAAATCAAAATTTCGTTTTTCGAAAAATCATCCTAAACAAAAATTATAGTGTTTCTTAATAGAAAGCGAAAGGCGCAAACCGCACTTAGATAGCTCTTATCGTTTTCGAGTAATCCACGTTTCAATATTGCGAAAAGATTAACATTCATATACCAACCTCGATTTATCAGTTTCAACCATAAACTTCAGCTTAGAAATATTTTTTCTATAGTTTTATCTTGTGTTGTGTGCTTACATATACTTGCGATTTTGTGTCTTTCTTTGTGTTTTGTCTCCTTCTTTGTGTGAATTTCGATTTTAGATGCTGATTTACTGAATATTTTCTAAGTCCATACGTGAGCAAAATCAAAATTTCGTTTTTCGAAAAATCATCCTAAACAAAAATTATAGTGTTTCTTAATAGAAAGCGAAAGGCGCAAACCGCACTTAGATAGCTCTTATCGTTTTAGAGTAATCCACGTTTCAATATTGCGAAAAGATTAACATTCATATACCAACCTCGATTTATCAGTTTCAACCATAAACTTCAGCTTAGAAATATTTTTTCTATAGTTTTATCTTGTGTTGTGTGCTGACATATACTTGCGATTTTGTGTCTTTCTTTGTGTTTTGTCTCCTTCTTTGTGTGAATTTCGATTTTAGATGCTGATTTACTGAATATTTTCTAAGTCCATACGTGAGCAAAATCAAAATTTCGTTTTTCGAAAAATCATCCTAAACAAAAATTATAGTGTTTCTTAATAGAAAGCGAAAGGCGCAAACCGCACTTGGATAGCTCTTATCGTTTTAGAGTAATCCACGTTTCAATATTGCGAAAAGATTAACATTCATATACCAACCTCGATTTATCAGTTTCAACCATAAACTTCAGCTTAGAAATATTTTTTCTATAGTTTTATCTTGTGTTGTGTGCTGACATATACTTGCGATTTTGTGTCTTTCTTTGTGTTTTGTCTCCTTCTTTGTGTGAATTTCGATTTTAGATGCTGATTTACTGAATATTTTCTAAGTCCATACGTGAGCAAAATCAAAATTTCGTTTTTCGAAAAATCATCCTAAACAAAAATTATAGTGTTTCTTAATAGAAAGCGAAAGGCGCAAACCGCACTTGGATAGCTCTTATCGTTTTAGAGTAATCCACGTTTCAATATTGCGAAAAGATTAACATTCATATACCAACCTCGATTTATCAGTTTCAACCATAAACTTCAGCTTAGAAATATTTTTTCTATAGTTTTATCTTGTGTTGTGTGCTTACATATACTTGCGATTTTGTGTCTTTCTTTGTGTTTTGTCTCCTTCTTTGTGTATTCAAAATAGATTCAAAGTTTCAACCATTAACTTCAGTCTAGAAATATTTTTTCTTTAGTTTTAACTTGAGTTGTGTGCTTACATATAATTGCGATTTTGTGTCTTTCTTTGTGTTTTGTCTCTTTTCTTGCGTGAATTTGCATCTTGTGTGTTTTTTTTTTTAAGTGAAACAGAATTTATAGTTTAAACTTTTACATATATGCCCTTACTGCATGTACATATGTATGTGTGCAAGTACATAGCTAATTAATAGTTATTATTAATTTGTATACGTAGTTGATTTATATCGACAGTTTATATTCTTTTATGTGTATCCTTGAGACACTTAACAGAGATTTGCGATTTTAAGTTACTTGTATTTACACGTATGTATGTACTCTTCGTACCTGTTTTACGAATTCGGTAGTTTTTTTGAGTAGTTTATTGAGATACATCTTAAGAGCGATTTTAAAGCTTGGGTGTATATCCTGTACATATCTTTAAGTGAAAACATTTTGCTTCTTTTATAATTTAGTTCATTGTTGGTTTTACCCGATTTCTTAAACACCTACAGTGAGAAACGCATTTGTTTCAATCGTAGGTGCTCCGTTTAGACCGGTGTGAAAACAGCAACGGTTTTTCCAGCAACGGTTTTTATATTTTCTAATAATCAGTATTTTTGCAAATCGTAAAGTTTTTCAACGACAATCACTTCAAACGATCTTACTTAAAGTAGGTATAAGCGTTTTTATATATTTTTGTATAATAGTAGGGGTAGAAACTACCCCTAAATATCCAGAAATTAGTTGGAGAATACTGGAGTAGATGTCAGTTAAATTTTTCAACGTCAGCAGTTTCATGTGATGCTACTGAAAAGGAAATAAGCGTTGTTATATATTTCCGGGCGTTACTAAGGGCGGAAACCACCCTTAAGTATCGAAAATACTGATTGAACATGTCAGTTGAATTTTTCGATGCCAACCGCTTTGAATACTGTTACTGAAGTAGAAATAAGTGTTGGTATATTTTTCCGGGTATTAATAAGGGAGGAAACTACCCCTAAATATTCGAAATTGCCATGGAAGGCAGTCCAGCAGGTGTCAGTTAAATTTTTCGATGCCAGCAGTTTCATGTGATGCTACTCAATAGGAAATAAGCGTTGTTATATATTTCCGGGCGTTACTAAGGGCTGAAACTACCCTTAAGTATCGAAAAAATTGATTGAACATGTCAGTTGAATTTTTCGATGCCAACCGCTCTGAAGAGTGTTACTGAAGTAGAAATAAGTGTTGGTATATTTTTCCGGGTATTAATAAGGGAGAAAACTACCCCTAAATATTCGAAATTGCCCTAGAATCCAGTCCAGCAGATGTCAGTTAAATTTTTCGATGCCAGCAGTTTCATGTGATGCTACTCAATAGGAAATAAGCGTTGTTATATATTTCCGGGCGTTACTAAGGGCGGAAACCACCCTTAAGTATCGAAAATATTGATTGAACATGTCAGTTGAATTTTTCGATGCAACCGCTTTGAATACTGTTACTGAAGTAGAAATAAGTGTTGGCATATTTTTCCGGGTATTAATAAGGGAGGAAACTACCCCTAAATATTCGAAATTGCCATGGAAGGCAGTCCAGCAGATGTCAGTTAAATTTTTCGATGCCAGCAGTTTCATGTGATGCTACTCAATAGGAAATAAGCATTGTTATATATTTCCGGGCGTTACTAAGGGCGGAAACTACCCTTAAGTATCGAAAAAATTGATTGAACATGTCAGTTGAATTTTTCGATGCCAACCGCTCTGAAGAGTGTTACTGAAGTAGAAATAAGTGTTGGTATATTTTTCCGGGTATTAATAAGGGAGAAAACTACCCCTAAATATTCGAAATTGCCCTAGAATCAAGTCCAGCAGATGTCAGTTAAATTTTTCGATGCCAGCAGTTTCATTTGATGCTACTCAATAGGAAATAAGCGTTGTTATATATTTCCGGGCGTTACTAAGGGCGGAAACCACCCTTAAGTATCGAAAATATTGATTGAACATGTCAGTTGAATTTTTCGATGCCAACCGCTTTGAATACTGTTACTGAAGTAGAAATAAGTGTTGGCATATTTTTCCGGGTATTAATAAGGGAGGAAACTACCCCTAAATATTCGAAATTGCCATGGAAGGCAGTCCAGCAGGTGTCAGTTAAATTTTTCGATGCCAGCAGTTTCATGTGATGCTACTCAATAGGAAATAAGCGTTGTTATATATTTCCGGGCGTTACTAAGGGCGGAAACTACCCTTAAGTATCGAAAAAATTGATTGAACATGTCAGTTGAATTTTTCGATGCCAACCGCTCTGAAGAGTGTTACTGAAGTAGAAATAAGTGTTGGTATATTTTTCCGGGTATTAATAAGGGAGAAAACTACCCCTAAATATTCGAAATTGCCCTAGAATCAAGTCCAGCAGATGTCAGTTAAATTTTTCGATGCCAGCAGTTTCATTTGATGCTACTCAATAGGAAATAAGCGTTGTTATATATTTCCGGGCGTTACTAAGGGCGGAAACCACCCTTAAGTATCGAAAATATTGATTGAACATGTCAGTTGAATTTTTCGATGCCAACCGCTTTGAATACTGTTACTGAAGTAGAAATAAGTGTTGGCATATTTTTCCGGGTATTAATAAGGGAGGAAACTACCCCTAAATATTCGAAATTGCCATGGAAGGCAGTCCAGCAGATGTCAGTTAAATTTTTCGATGCCAGCAGTTTCATGTGATGCTACTCAATAGCAAATAAGCGTTGTTATATATTTCCGGGCGTTACTAAGGGCGGAAACTACCCTTAAGTATCGAAAAAATTGATTGAACATGTCAGTTGAATTTTTCGATGCCAACCGCTCTGAAGAGTGTTACTGAAGTAGAAATAAGTGTTGGTATATTTTTCCGGGTATTAATAAGGGAGAAAACTACCCCTAAATATTCGAAATTGCCCTAGAATCCAGTCCAGCAGATGTCAGTTAAATTTTTCGATGCCAGCAGTTTCATGTGATGCTACTCAATAGGAAATAAGCGTTCTTATATATTTCCGGGCGTTACTAAGGGCGGAAACTACCCTTAAGTATCGAAAAAATTGATTGAACATGTCAGTTGAATTTTTCGATGCCAACCGCTCTGAAGAGTGTTAGTGAAGTAGAAATAAGTGTTGGTATATTTTTCCGGGTATTCATAAGGGAGGAAACTACCCCTAAATATTCGAAATTGCCCTAGAATCCAGTCCAGCAGATGTCAGTTAAATTTTTCGATGCCAGCAGTTTCATGTGATGCTACTCAATAGGAAATAAGCGTTGTTATATATTTCCGGGCGTTACTAAGGACGGAAACCACCCTTAAGTATCGAAAATATTGATTGAACATGTCAATTGAATTTTTCGATGCCAACCGCTTTGAATACTGTTGCTGAAGTAGAAATAAGTGTTGACATATTTTTCCGGGTATTAATAAGGGAGGAAACTACCCCTAAATATTCGAAATTGCCATGGAAGGCAGTCCAGCAGATGTCAGTTAAATTTTTCGATGCCAGCAGTTTCATGTGATGCTACTCAATAGGAAATAAGCGTTGTTATATATTTCCGGGCGTTACTAAGGGCGGAAACCACCCTTAAGTATCGAAAATATTGATTGAACATGTCAGTTGAATTTTTCGATGCCAACCGCTTTGAATACTGTTACTGAAGTAGAAATAAGTGTTGGCATATTTTTCCGGGTATTAATAAGGGAGGAAACTACCCCTAAATATTCGAAATTGCCATGGAAGGCAGTCCAGCAGATGTCAGTTAAATTTTTCGATGCCAGCAGTTTCATGTGATGCTACTCAATAGGAAATAAGCGTTGTTATATATTTCCGGGCGTTACTAAGGGCGGAAACCACCCTTAAGTATCGAAAATATTGATTGAACATGTCAGTTGAATTTTTCGATGCCAACCGCTTTGAATACTGTTACTGAAGTAGAAATAAGTGTTGGCATATTTTTCCGGGTATTAATAAGGGAGGAAACTACCCCTAAATATTCGAAATTGCCATGGAAGGCAGTCCAGCAGATGTCAGTTAAATTTTTCGATGCCAGCAGTTTCATGTGATGCTACTCAATAGCAAATAAGCGTTGTTATATATTTCCGGGCGTTACTAAGGGCGGAAACTACCCTTAAGTATCGAAAAAATTGATTGAACTTGTCAGTTGAATTTTTCGATGCCAACCGCTCTGAAGAGTGTTACTGAAGTAGAAATAAGTGTTGGTATATTTTTCCGGCCAATAATAAGGGAGGAAACTACCCCTAAAAATTCGAAATTGCCCTGGAATCCAGTCCAGCAGATGTCAGTTAAATTTTTCGATGCCAGCAGTTTAATGTGATGCTACTCAATAGGAAATAAGCGTTGTTATATATTTCCGGGCGTTACTAAGGGCTGAAACCACCCTTAAGTATCGGAAATATTTATTGAATATGTCAGTTGAGTTTTTCTATGCCAACCGCTTTGAATAGTGTTATTGAAGTAGAAATAAGTGTTGGTATATTTTTCCGGGCATTAATAAGGGAGGAAACTACCCCTAAATATTCGAAATTGCCCTAGGAGCCAGTCCAGCAGATGTCAGTTAAATTTTTCGATGCCGGCAGTTTCATGTGATGGTATTCAAAAGGAAATAAGCGTTGTTATATATTTCCGGGCGTTACTAAGGGCTGAAACCACCCTTAAGTATCGAAAATGTTGATTGAACATGTCAGTTGAATTTTTCAATGCCAACCGCTTTGAATAGTGTTACTGAAGCAGAAATAAGTGTTGGTATATTTTTCCGGCCAATAATAAGGGAGGAAACTACCCCTAAAAATTCGAAATTGCCCTGGAAGGCAGTCCAGCAGATGTCAGTTAAATTTCTTGATGTCAGTAGTTTCATGTGATGGTATTCAAAAGAAAATAAGCGTTGTTATATATTTCCGGGCGTTACTAAGGGCTGAAACCACCCTGAAGTATCGAAAATGTTGATTGAACATGTCAGTTGAATTTTTCGATGCCAACCGCTTTGAATACTGTTACTGAAGTAGAAATAAGTGTTGGCATATTTTTCCGGGTATTAATAAGGGAGGAAACTACCCCTAGATATTCGAAATTACCTTAGAAGGTGGATGTCAGTGAAATTTTTCGATGTCGGCAGTTTCACGTGATCCTATTCAAAAGGAAATAAGCGTTGTTATTTGTTTGCGGGCGTTACTTATAACCTCCCTTAAATATCGAAAATATTTATTGAGAGTGTTAAATTTTTCTAGATAAAGATATTATTTATATGCCCTTAGTTAAGTAGAAAGGAACATTGTTATTAATTTTAGGGCGTTACTAAACAGCCCATAAGTATCCTAAATATTTTTTGAGGATTATTAAACTTTTCGTTTCCAATCGCTTTCAGTGATGTTACTTAAATAGAAGAAGTGTTACATATTTCTTGGCGGTAATAAGGTAGAATATTAAACTGCCTCAAGTCTGCTCAAAAACACATTTTTAGGTTGTCAGAATAGTATCCGGTTGCTTCTTACTGTTTAAAATTTAGAAAAAGAAATACACAGTGCGCATCTATTTTGAAATCCAACGTGGCAGATTTTATGTAGAAATCGATGACATAAATTGCATTTTTCGCATTTATCGGTGCAAATTAATCCACATTTGAGATATTTTTTTTTCATGTCGTCCGAATGGAATAATATCAACTTTTTCAATTCTTTTCTGTATGTGTTCATGTCTTTAGGAGCATTTAGTGGTTTATTCGTAACATATTGATTTAAAAAATATGCTACGAATACACCACAGTTATATGTGTCATTTTGAAATATATGAGATATTTGACTGGAGCTCCACTCTCTTTTAATGTTCAAGTCAACTTGCTTTTCTTTTGTGTATTGTGTCAAGAACTGGTACATTACATTTTTGAACTGCTCCGTACTTCGTTGATTCTCTCCTCGAGAATCTAAACAGTAAAAAGCAACCGGATACTATTCTGAGAACTAAAAAAAGTGTTTTTGAGCAGACTTGAGGCAGTTTAATATTCTACCTTATTACCGCCAAGAAATATATAACAACACTTCTTCTATTTAAGTAACATCACTGAAAGCGATTGGAAACGAAAAGTTTAATAGACATCCTCAAAAAATATTTAGGATACTTATGGGCTGTTTAGTAACGCCCTAAAATTAATAACAATGTTCCTTTCTACTTAACTAAGGGCATATAAATAATATCTTTATCTAGAAAAATTTAACAGACACTTTCAATAAATATTTTCGATATTTAAGTGAGGTTATAAGTAACGCCCGCAAACAAATAACAACGCTTATTTCCTTTTGAATAGGATCACATGAAACTGACGACATCGAAAAATTTCACTGACATCCACCTTCTGAGGTAATTTCGAATGTTTAGGGGTAGTTTCCTCCCTTATTAATACAAGGAAAAATATGCCAACACTTACTTCTACTTCAGTAACAGTATTCAAAGCGGTTGACATCGAAAAATTCAACTGACATGTTCAATCAACATTTTCGATACTTAAGGGTGGTTTCAGCCCTTAGTAACGCCCGGAAATATATAACAATGCTTATTTCCTTTTGAGTAGCATCACATGAAACTGCTGACATTGAAAAATTTAACTGACATCTGCTGGACTTCCTTCCAGGGCAATTTCGAATATTTAGGGGTAGTTTCCTCCCTTATTAATGCCCGGAAAAATATGCCAACACTTATTTCTACTTCAGTAACAGTATTCAAAGCGGTTGGCATCGAAAAATTCAACTGACATGTTCAATCAATATTTTCGATACTTAAGGGTGGTTTCCGCCCTTAGTAACGCCCGGAAATATATGACAACGCTTATTTCCTATTGAGTAGCATCACATGAAACTGCTGGCATCGAAAAATTTAACTGACATCTGCTGGACTGAATTCTAGGGCAATTTCGAGTATTTAGGGGTAGTTTCCTCCCTTATTAATGCCCGGAAAAATATGCCAACACTTATTTCTACTTCAGTAACAGTATTCAAAGCGGTTGGCATCGAAAAATTCAACTGACATGTTCAATCAATATTTTCGATACTTAAGGGTGGTTTCCGCCCTTAGTAACGCCCGGAAATATATGACAACGCTTATTTCCTATTGAGTAGCATCACATGAAACTGCTGGCATCGAAAAATTTAACTGACATCTGCTGGACTGAATTCTAGGGCAATTTCGAGTATTTAGGGGTAGTTTCCTCCCTTATTAATACCCGGAAAAATATGCCAACACTTATTTCTACTTCAGTAACAGTATTCAAAGCGGTTGGCATCGAAAAATTCAACTGACATGTTCAATCAATATTTTCGATACTTAAGGGTGGTTTCCGCCCTTAGTAACGCCCGGAAATATATAACAACGCTTATTTCCTATTGAGTAGCATCACATGAAACTGCTGGCATCGAAAAATTTAACTGACATCTGCTGGACTGCCTTCCATGGCAATTTCGAATATTTAGGGGTAGTTTCCTCCCTTATTAATACCCGGAAAAATATGTCAACACTTATTTCTACTTCAGCAACAGTATTCAAAGCGGTTGGCATCGAAAAATTCAACTGACATGTTCAATCAATATTTTCGATACTTAAGGGTGGTTTCCGCCCTTAGTAACGCCCGGAAATATATGACAACGCTTATTTCCTATTGAGTAGCATCACATGAAACTGCTGGCATCGAAAAATTTAACTGACATCTGCTGGACTGAATTCTAGGGCAATTTCGAGTATTTAGGGGTAGTTTCCTCCCTTATTAATGCCCGGAAAAATATGCCAACACTTATTTCTACTTCAGTAACAGTATTCAAAGCGGTTGGCATCGAAAAATTCAACTGACATGTTCAATCAATATTTTCGATACTTAAGGGTGGTTTCCGCCCTTAGTAACGCCCGGAAATATATGACAACGCTTATTTCCTATTGAGTAGCATCACATGAAACTGCTGGCATCGAAAAATTTAACTGACATCTGCTGGACTGAATTCTAGGGCAATTTCGAGTATTTAGGGGTAGTTTCCTCCCTTATTAATGCCCGGAAAAATATGCCAACACTTATTTCTACTTCAGTAACAGTATTCAAAGCGGTTGGCATCGAAAAATTCAACTAACATGTTCAATCAATATTTTCGATACTTAAGGGTGGTTTCCGCCCTTAGTAACGCCCGGAAATATATGACAACGCTTATTTCCTATTGAGTAGCATCACATGAAACTGCTGGCATCGAAAAATTTAACTGACATCTGCTGGACTGAATTCTAGGGCAATTTCGAGTATTTAGGGGTAGTTTCCTCCCTTATTAATACCCGGAAAAATATGCCAACACTTATTTCTACTTCAGTAACAGTATTCAAAGCGGTTGGCATCGAAAAATTCAACTGACATGTTCAATCAATATTTTCGATACTTAAGGGTGGTTTCCGCCCTTAGTAACGCCCGGAAATATATAACAACGCTTATTTCCTATTGAGTAGCATCACATGAAACTGCTGGCATCGAAAAATTTAACTGACATCTGCTGGACTGCCTTCCATGGCAATTTCGAATATTTAGGGGTAGTTTCCTCCCTTATTAATACCCGGAAAAATATGTCAACACTTATTTCTACTTCAGCAACAGTATTCAAAGCGGTTGGCATCGAAAAATTCAACTGACATGTTCAATCAATATTTTCGATACTTAAGGGTGGTTTCCGCCCTTAGTAACGCCCGGAAATATATGACAACGCTTATTTCCTATTGAGTAGCATCACATGAAACTGCTGGCATCGAAAAATTTAACTGACATCTGCTGGACTGAATTCTAGGGCAATTTCGAGTATTTAGGGGTAGTTTCCTCCCTTATTAATACCCGGAAAAATATGCCAACACTTATTTCTACTTCAGTAACAGTATTCAAAGCGGTTGGCATCGAAAAATTCAACTGACATGTTCAATCAATATTTTCGATACTTAAGGGTGGTTTCCGCCCTTAGTAACGCCCGGAAATATATAACAACGCTTATTTCCTATTGAGTAGCATCACATGAAACTGCTGGCATCGAAAAATTTAACTGACATCTGCTGGACTGCCTTCCATGGCAATTTCGAATATTTAGGGGTAGTTTCCTCCCTTATTAATACCCGGAAAAATATGTCAACACTTATTTCTACTTCAGCAACAGTATTCAAAGCGGTTGGCATCGAAAAATTCAACTGACATGTTCAATCAATATTTTCGATACTTAAGGGTGGTTTCCGCCCTTAGTAACGCCCGGAAATATATGACAACGCTTATTTCCTATTGAGTAGCATCACATGAAACTGCTGGCATCGAAAAATTTAACTGACATCTGCTGGACTGAATTCTAGGGCAATTTCGAGTATTTAGGGGTAGTTTCCTCCCTTATTAATACCCGGAAAAATATGCCAACACTTATTTCTACTTCAGTAACAGTATTCAAAGCGGTTGGCATCGAAAAATTCAACTGACATGTTCAATCAATATTTTCGATACTTAAGGGTGGTTTCCGGCCTTAGTAACGCCCGGAAATATATAACAACGCTTATTTCCTATTGAGTAGCATCACATGAAACTGCTGGCATCGAAAAATTTAACTGACATCTGCTGGACTGGATTCTAGGGCAATTTCGAATATTTAGGGGTAGTTTCCTCCCTTATTAATACCCGGAAAAATATACCAACACTTATTTCTACTTCACTAACACTCTTCAGAGCGGTTGGCATCGAAAAATTCAACTGACATGTTCAATCAATTTTTTCGATACTTAAGGGTAGTTTCCGCCCTTAGTAACGCCCGGAAATATATAACAACGCTTATTTCCTATTGAGTAGCATCACATGAAACTGCTGGCATCGAAAAATTTAACTGACATCTGCTGGACTGCCTTCCATGGCAATTTCGAATATTTAGGGGTAGTTTCCTCCCTTATTAATACCCGGAAAAATATGCCAACACTTATTTCTACTTCAGTAACAGTATTCAAAGCGGTTGGCATCGAAAAATTCAACTGACATGTTCAATCAATATTTTCGATACTTAAGGGTGGTTTCCGCCCTTAGTAACGCCCGGAAATATATAACAACGCTTATTTCCTATTGAGTAGCATCACATGAAACTGCTGGCATCGAAAAATTTAACTGACATCTGCTGGACTTGATTCTAGGGCAATTTCGAATATTTAGGGGTAGTTTCCTCCCTTATTAATACCCGGAAAAATATGCCAACACTTATTTCTACTTCAGTAACAGTATTCAAAGCGGTTGGCATCGAAAAATTCAACTGACATGTTCAATCAATATTTTCGATACTTAAGGGTGGTTTCCGCCCTTAGTAACTCCCGGAAATATATAACAACGCTTATTTCCTATTGAGTAGCATCACATGAAACTGCTGGCATCGAAAAATTTAACTGACATCTGCTGGACTGCCTTCCATGGCAATTTCGAATATTTAGGGGTAGTTTCCTCCCTTATTAATACCCGGAAAAATATGCCAACACTTATTTCTACTTCAGTAACAGTATTCAAAGCGGTTGGCATCGAAAAATTCAACTGACATGTTCAATCAATATTTTCGATACTTAAGGGTGGTTTCCGGCCTTAGTAACGCCCGGAAATATATAACAACGCTTATTTCCTATTGAGTAGCATCACATGAAACTGCTGGCATCGAAAAATTTAACTGACATCTGCTGGACTTGATTCTAGGGCAATTTCGAATATTTAGGGGTAGTTTTCTCCCTTATTAATACCCGGAAAAATATACCAACACTTATTTCTACTTCAGTAACACTCTTCAGAGCGGTTGGCATCGAAAAATTCAACTGACATGTTCAATCAATTTTTTCGATACTTAAGGGTAGTTTCAGCCCTTAGTAACGCCCGGAAATATATAACAACGCTTATTTCCTATTGAGTAGCATCACATGAAACTGCTGGCATCGAAAAATTTAACTGACACCTGCTGGACTGCCTTCCATGGCAATTTCGAATATTTAGGGGTAGTTTCCTCCCTTATTAATACCCGGAAAAATATACCAACACTTATTTCTACTTCAGTAACAGTATTCAAAGCGGTTGGCATCGAAAAATTCAACTGACATGTTCAATCAGTATTTTCGATACTTAAGGGTGGTTTCCGCCCTTAGTAACGCCCGGAAATATATAACAACGCTTATTTCCTTTTCAGTAGCATCACATGAAACTGCTGACGTTGAAAAATTTAACTGACATCTACTCCAGTATTCTCCAACTAATTTCTGGATATTTAGGGGTAGTTTCTACCCCTACTATTATACAAAAATATATAAAAACGCTTATACCTACTTTAAGTAAGATCGTTTGAAGTGATTGTCGTTGAAAAACTTTACGATTTGCAAAAATACTGATTATTAGAAAATATAAAAACCGTTGCTGGAAAAACCGTTGCTGTTTTCACACCGGTTCCGTTTAGATAGGTGTGGTTAGAGTAAAATTCTTTTTTGTAGATACCTAGTTGATAATATTACAAAATGTCTGAACCGGACTTCAGAAAACTATCCTCAACAGATAAAATAGACAAAATTAAAAGTTTTTTTTTAGAAAAGTGTTATAACATTAAAACAATTTTGGTGTCTGACAGACTAGCGAATTCGGTGATTAGTGAATTATGTGCTTTTTTGGGCATGAAAAATTTAAGAAAGAATCGCCTTTTATTAAAAACTTTTATTAAAAGGAATACGCAGAAATTAAGTAGATTTTCCACTTCCACGCCTGTTGGATCCCATCAATGTAATAGTTTTGATCTCGGTTTTGATTTATCTCCACTTACAGATAAAGAAGCTGTTAATAGCAACAACTCTAATAACATTCCCGCAGGGAACTATTCTAATTCGAAGTATTTAGATTCCAACAATGATCGGTTTGACTTAGAGAGATGTGATGAGCCAATTAGTCAAGACAATGGTTTGTTTGACCTAGAGAGCGGTGATGGTAGTGTTGAAGGTAGCACTCCAAAGGTATCGCCTGCTGAATCTGTTACATTACCAAATTTCGTAAGTAGCTTAGCAGACACACCACAAATAAAATCTGTTTTACCTTTGAAAACTAAGAATTTATTAGAAGACAGTATATGCCATCGAAAAACATATTCCGCGTGTCATATACGTGAGGGGAAATTTTATTTAAATGACCACGAACAACGTGAGTGCGAAAATCCATTAATGTTCAATTTCATTTTAAAACAAAAAATTAAGTTACTCATTAATAATACGTGTAACTTAATACTAAAAGGCAAACGGATAAATGCAAATGGGAATGTAATATACGCAAGATGTATTCATCCAAAATGCAAACTGTTTAAGATATTCGCCTCAAAAAATGGAGTTATAACTGTATTCAGTTCCAATAAGAATTATAACCATCTAGAAAAGATTACTTCACCAGTAAGAGGTATAAAACGCAAAATATTTGGTAACAGATTGCATACTGAGAAAACTTTAAATTTTAAACTAAAATCGATCCGAAATGCAAGCCGAAGGCTAATAGACTGCGGAAATTTACAAGAAGTGAAATCGGATTCTGTGTTACGAAAAATTAAGTCACAGAATTCGTCTTCACTTGACAGACATAGAGATGACATTATTGACATTATGCTTATGAAAAGAGACAATCCGGAATACATCCAGTTTGTCTCTGATCCATTTCAAGTTCATCTATACAGCATAGATCAATTGAAATTAATTGGAAAGTTTACTACTGGAGTACTTTATTTAGATGCTACTGGTTCCATTGTAAGACCACCTAGGCATCTCACGGGATCTTGTTTATATTATTCGGGTGTAGTGACCACTGTAAACGAAAGAATATGCCCGATGTTTGAATTTATATCCATCAAACAAGATACTGCTAGCATTGGAATATTTTTGACATCCTTCAAGGCCTTTGTTTTAAAGAATAATCTTCAATGGCCTATATTTACTAGAGTCGTGGTAGATTTCAGCTTTGCGTTGCTAAATGCCGTATCGCTGTATTGGAATCAAGAGAGCCTCCTTGATTACATCAACAGAATATATGCTCATGTAGTCGATACTAAGCCCCTACAGAGGTGTACGATTAAGATTACAATTTGCTGGTCTCACTTTATGAGAATAATTTCTAATGACGTAAATAAATATGCAAGTCATTCAAGGAACTACCTGAAAGAAATTCTGGCTGCACCTGTGAATATCACCAGTTATCGAGTGCTTCGCACTTGGTTTACATTGTTATGTAAAGTGCTGTTAACGAAGTGCAACTCGAAAGACTTGCAACGTTGCTATGAAAACCTTGCAAATATTTGCGTTAACAGCGATCCTAAATACGCTACTGATATTATAGATGAAATAGATTATCACGAGTTCAAAGACGAAAAACCCAAATACCAGAACAGCATGTTTTACAAGGATTTTGTCAAGATTTACGAGGAAGTGAAACACGATTTATTAATAGATGATGAAAACTTTCAAATAGACAATAAATTTTACTCCGAAGAGTTGATGGTTATCATTTTAAAAAAATACGTACCCTACCTCCCTTTGTGGAGTGGTTTACTAAATGAAGGGCAGCGGTATAGTAATGCTCCGGTAGAGAACTGGAATAGCATATTAAAAAATACTATACTGGATAAAAAAAAATATATAAAGACAAGTAGGGTAGTTCGTGCTAGTAGACAACACATCTTAAGCCTTATAAAAGAATTAAAATGTGGTATACCAAAAAATAACTTGACTAATAAAAAAGTTACTCAGAATAGAAAAGTCCAACCCGTTGATGCGTTATTACATGAGGAAAAATGGGGAAAGAAAACATATGCAAAGAAAAAATTTGCATATCATAAAATGACAAACTTAAGTAAAATGATTGTTGAAGCCGATGACGCTGTTGTTATTAGTGACGATGACGACAAATTATATCCAGATGGATCGTTATGGACTACTATTATAGACGTGGTAAATGCAGATACAAACCAAAGGCATAATGCAGAAAAGCGCTTCCCGAATGGTTTGATTAAAAATCCTGACTATTATATAGATATAGGCTGTAACTATCCTGTATGTTTTTCAAGTACGAAAATTTTGTACCTTACTGACTTTCGTTCTATCGCCGCCGATTCCACAGCTATTGTGACTTCTAGAGCATTACAATATACCCTAGAAACAATTTACAATAAATTTAATACCGGAAATTCTGTACTGTTAAAGTTACAAGGCGCTGGTTCGTTAACAGACGGAACACAATTTAATAAAAAGATGATAAATTATAAGCCATATTATGCATTAAAAAATTATAAATTATTAGTTATAAATTTTTCTAAATTTAGCGCAACCTTTTACAACACTTCCAAAAAACAGGCTGAATATGTTTTAAAAAATATTACAGGAATCAATGGTGATAAATTTTCTATCAAAGTCATTTCTTGCCCAGACGACATGAACAGCGGACTATTCATTATTACGTCCTTTTATAAGGCCTTTACAGATTTTCAACAATCAAATTATATTCACGAAATTCAGTCACTACTATTAAGTGAATCGCTGGATGTAAAGAAAGCATGTATATATTGTGGATTCGTAGAACAAATTCTACCGGAAGTGTCGTGGGTTCAATGTGAAAATTGTTTGAGGTGGATTCATATTGAGTGCCTACCAGACAAATTAAGTTCGGCAGAATTTGAACGTTCCGATGTACATTTTCAATGCGAATTATGCCTAATATACACTGCTGCCAAAACATCTGTTGTTCCAACAACCAACCATTGCAGTATTGCTCCCAATTACAAAATCTGTGACTTTGACAAAACCATTGACGGGCACTGTCAAATAAAAGTTTTATACTGGGAGGATTACAGTACCCTCAATGGAGTAACATGGTTAAATAATTTTGTAATTGATTTCTGTCTAGGCTGCTTAGCCAGTAGTTCTAAAAGAAAAATCACCCTTGTAAATTGCAACATTTCTGGTGTAATATTACGCACTTTATGTCAATCTTTAGAGGAAGCAGAATGTCTTACTCCAGAGGAGTTAGATATAATTCCTCAATTAACAGGTTTGGTTATTATGCCAGTGAACATTCACAACAATCACTGGTGCTTAGCTGTAGCAGACGTAACCGAAAAACTGTTCTATTTTCTAGATCCCGCGTGTAAAGAAGAAGAGAAAATAGAACAGTATAAGTCGTATTTCTTAACGTCGTATTACAAAACCCTACTTCATAAAGGTCTAGGGAAACATGTAAACCTATCTGGATGGCAGTCTACGATATTAAAACATCCGAAACAACAGGATGCTTACAACTGCGGTGCATTCGTATTATATTCTGCCGACAAAGTGATAAACAATAAAACACTAGATTCTGAAATAGATATAACACAATACAGATTACATCTGAAAAAATTATTATTAGATAATGCAAAAACAGTCTATAATTATCCACCATTACAATAATGAACATATCTCACTATTTTATTTCCATCAATATCAGAATTAGGGGACAATTTTGTGACTTAAAACGTTAAATTTAATACGGTTAGGCATTAATTTTAACATTGGAAATGTTTATGCTTTCGGATATTGGGCAAAGTTTACGTGAATTTTAGCAGATTTCCCTACACGAAAATGTCGCGATGACTTATAATCATAATACAACTAGTATGTAGGTAAGTAAGTAAATGAGTGATTAAGTGAGTAAGTGAATAAGTGAGTGGGTAAGTAAGTGAGTGAGTGAGTGAGTAAGTGAATGAGTGAGTAACTGAGTGAGTAAGTGAGTGAATAAGTGAGTGAGTAAGTGAGCGAGTAAGTGAGTAGGTTAGGTTAGATTCAAAAGTGAGTGGGCCGAAAACCAGTCCCTCCACTGCGACCATGTGGTCTATTGTGGCTTACACCTTATTATTTCACCCAACAGGTCCAACCTCTTAACGAGGCTGATTACCTTATTGGGTGAGAGCTCGTTCAGATCCTCTGGCAGAAGTTGTCCTTTGCCAAATAATGAGTATCTGATCCTTTCCCCTGCGGGGCAGGTACATAATATGTGTTCTGCCGTTTCGTCATCTTCTAAGCACAAGCGGCACTCAGCATCTTCTGCTAGGCCGAATTTGTGCAGATGATATTTTAAACGGCAGCGCCCAGTATATAGGCCGATTAAAGTTCGTAGATGCAACCTGCTTAATTCTAAAAGTTGTTTAGTTCTTGTTTTTGAAGGGTTAATTATGAACCGCTTCGAATGAACTAATCTTGGTAGTTCTTGCCAGTACTGGAGGATTTGCTCCTCAGCCCAGGTCAAGAGAGTTGCTTTGGCAGTACTCGAGGATATGCCAAGCACCGGTTCTGGTCCGACGAATTTAGAAGCAGCACCCTCCCTGGCTAGAGAGTCGGCTGCTTCATTCCCTTCATGGGGAGTAAGTGAGTAAGTAAGTTAGTAAGTAAGCGAGTAAGTGAGTAGATAAGTAACTAAGTAAGTAACCGAGAATGTAAGTAAATGAGTTAGTAAGTAAGAGAGTGAGTAAGTAAGAGAGTGAGTAAGTAAGTGAGTAAGTAATTGGGTAATTTGAGGTGACACATCTCTTCGTTTTCAAATGGCACCCAGATAAGCTGTAAAATTCTTGGAAAAGAGGAGTTTTTGCTATTTACCCTGTCCCCTACGGCACTGTTGAGACTTTCGCGATAGACAGGTTAAAAAGGATGATATCCTGCATAACATATCAAAAATTTGAGGTGACACATCTCTTCGTTGTCGAATGGTACCCAGATAAGTTATAGAATTCTTGGAAAATAGGAGTTTTTGCTATTTACCCCGACCCCTACGGCACTGTCGAGACTTTCGCGGTCGACATATGAAAAAGAAAGATATCCTGCATAACATATCAAAAATTTGAGGTGACACATCTCTTCGTTTTTGAATGGTACCCAAATAAGTTATAGAATTCTTGGAAAATAGGAGTTTTTGCTATTTACCCCGTTCCCTACGGCACTGTCGAGATTTTCGCGGTAGACATATGAAAAAGAAAGATATCCTGCATAACATATCAAAAATTTGAGGTGACACATCTCTTCGTTTTTGAATGGTACCCAAATAAGTTATAGAATTCTTGGAAAATAGGAGTTTTTGCTATTTACCCCGTTCCCTACGGCACTGTCGAGACTTTCGCGGTCGACACGTGAAAAAGGAAGGTATCCTGCATAACATATCAAAAATTTGAGGTGACACATCTCTTAGTTTTCGAATGGTACCCAGATTAGTTATGGAATTCTTGGAAAATAGGAGTTTTTGCTATTTACCCTGTCCCCTACGGCACTGTCGAGACTTTCGCGGTCGACACGTGAAAAAGGAAGGTATCCTGCATAACATATCAAAAATTTGAGGTGACACATCTCTTCGTTTTTGAATGGCACCCAGATAAGTTACAGAATTCTAGGAAAATAGGAGTTTTTGTTATTTACCCCGTCCCCTACGGCACTGTCGAGATTTTCGCGGTAGACACGTGAAAACGGAAGGTATCCTTCATAACATATCAAAAATTTGAGGTGACACATCTCTTAGTATTCGAATGGTACCCAGATTAGTTATAGAATTCTTGGAAAATAGGAGTTTTTGCTATTTACCCTGTCCCCTACGGCACTGTCGACATTTTCGCGGTCGACACGTTAAAAAGGAAGGTATCCTGCATAACATATCAAAAATTTGAGGTGACACATCTCTTTGTTTTTGAATGGCACCCAGATAAGTTGTAGAATTCTTGGAAAATAGGAGTTTTTGTTATTTACCCCGTCCCCTACGGCACTGTCGAGATTTTCGCGGTGGACACGTGAAAAAGGAAGGTATCCTGCATAACATATCAAAAATTTGAGGTGACACATCTCTTCGTTTTCGAGTGGTACCCAGATGAGTTATAGAATTCTTGGAAAATAGGAGTTTTTGCTATTTACCCCGACCCCTACGGCACTGTCGAGACTTTCGCGGTCGACATATGAAAAAGAAAGATATCCTGCATAACATATCAAAAATTTGAGGTGACACATCTCTTCGTTTTTGAATGGTACCCAAATAAGTTATAGAATTCTTGGAAAATAGGAGTTTTTGCTATTTACCCCGTTCCCTACGGCACTGTCGAGATTTTCGCGGTAGACATATGAAAAAGAAAGATATCCTGCATAACATATCAAAAATTTGAGGTGACACATCTCTTCGTTTTTGAATGGTACCCAAATAAGTTATAGAATTCTTGGAAAATAGGAGTTTTTGCTATTTACCCCGTTCCCTACGGCACTGTCGAGACTTTCGCGGTCGACACGTGAAAAAGGAAGGTATCCTGCATAACATATGAAAAATTTGAGGTGACACATCTCTTCCTTTACGAATGGTACCCAGATAAGTTATAGAATTCTTGGTAGATAGGTGTTTTTGCTATTTACCCCGACCCCTACGGCACTGTCGAGACTTTCGCGGTAGACATATGAAAAAGAAAGATATCCTGCATAACATATCAAAAATTTGAGGTGACACATCTCTTCGTTTTTGAATGGTACCCAAATAAGTTATAGAATTCTTGGAAAATAGGAGTTTTTGCTATTTACCCCGTTCCCTACGGCACTGTCGAGACTTTCGCGGTCGACACGTGAAAAAGGAAGGTATCCTGCATAACATATGAAAAATTTGAGGTGACACATCTCTTCCTTTACGAATGGTACCCAGATAAGTTATAGAATTCTTGGTAGATAGGTGTTTTTGCTATTTACCCCGACCCCTACGGCACTGTCGAGACTTTCGCGGTAGACATATGAAAAAGAAAGATATCCTGCATAACATATCAAAAATTTGAGGTGACACATCTCTTCGTTTTTGAATGGTACCCAAATAAGTTATAGAATTCTTGGAAAATAGGAGTTTTTGCTATTTACCCCGTTCCCTACGGCACTGTCGAGATTTTCGCGGTAGACATATGAAAAAGAAAGATATCCTGCATAACATATCAAAAATTTGAGGTGACACATCTCTTCGTTTTTGAATGGTACCCAAATAAGTTATAGAATTCTTGGAAAATAGGAGTTTTTGCTATTTACCCCGTTCCCTACGGCACTGTCGAGACTTTCGCGGTCGACACGTGAAAAAGGAAGGTATCCTGCATAACATATGAAAAATTTGAGGTGACACATCTCTTCCTTTACGAATGGTACCCAGATAAGTTATAGAATTCTTGGTAGATAGGTGTTTTTGCTATTTACCCCGACCCCTACGGCACTGTCGAGACTTTCGCGGTAGACATATGAAAAAGAAAGATATCCTGCATAACATATCAAAAATTTGAGGTGACACATCTCTTCGTTTTTGAATGGTACCCAAATAAGTTATAGAATTCTTGGAAAATAGGAGTTTTTGCTATTTACCCCGTTCCCTACGGCACTGTCGAGACTTTCGCGGTCGACACGTGAAAAAGGAAGGTATCCTGCATAACATATGAAAAATTTGAGGTGACACATCTCTTCCTTTACGAATGGTACCCAGATAAGTTATAGAATTCTTGGTAGATAGGTGTTTTTGCTATTTACCCCGACCCCTACGGCACTGTCGAGACTTTCGCGGTAGACATATGAAAAAGAAAGATATCCTGCATAACATATCAAAAATTTGAGGTGACACATCTCTTCGTTTTTGAATGGTACCCAAATAAGTTATAGAATTCTTGGAAAATAGGAGTTTTTGCTATTTACCCCGTTCCCTACGGCACTGTCGAGATTTTCGCGGTAGACATATGAAAAAGAAAGATATCCTGCATAACATATCAAAAATTTGAGGTGACACATCTCTTCGTTTTTGAATGGTACCCAAATAAGTTATAGAATTCTTGGAAAATAGGAGTTTTTGCTATTTACCCCGTTCCCTACGGCACTGTCGAGACTTTCGCGGTCGACACGTGAAAAAGGAAGGTATCCTGCATAACATATGAAAAATTTGAGGTGACACATCTCTTCCTTTACGAATGGTACCCAGATAAGTTATAGAATTCTTGGTAGATAGGTGTTTTTGCTATTTACCCCGACCCCTACGGCACTGTCGAGACTTTCGCGGTAGACATATGAAAAAGAAAGATATCCTGCATAACATATCAAAAATTTGAGGTGACACATCTCTTCGTTTTTGAATGGTACCCAAATAAGTTATAGAATTCTTGGAAAATAGGAGTTTTTGCTATTTACCCCGTTCCCTACGGCACTGTCGAGACTTTCGCGGTCGACACGTGAAAAAGGAAGGTATCCTGCATAACATATGAAAAATTTGAGGTGACACATCTCTTCCTTTACGAATGGTACCCAGATAAGTTATAGAATTCTTGGTAGATAGGTGTTTTTGCTATTTACCCCGACCCCTACGGCACTGTCGAGACTTTCGCGGTAGACATATGAAAAAGAAAGATATCCTGCATAACATATCAAAAATTTGAGGTGACACATCTCTTCGTTTTTGAATGGTACCCAAATAAGTTATAGAATTCTTGGAAAATAGGAGTTTTTGCTATTTACCCCGTTCCCTACGGCACTGTCGAGACTTTCGCGGTCGACACGTGAAAAAGGAAGGTATCCTGCATAACATATGAAAAATTTGAGGTGACACATCTCTTCCTTTACGAATGGTACCCAGATAAGTTATAGAATTCTTGGTAGATAGGTGTTTTTGCTATTTACCCCGACCCCTACGGCACTGTCGAGACTTTCGCGGTAGACATATGAAAAAGAAAGATATCCTGCATAACATATCAAAAATTTGAGGTGACACATCTCTTCGTTTTTGAATGGTACCCAAATAAGTTATAGAATTCTTGGAAAATAGGAGTTTTTGCTATTTACCCCGTTCCCTACGGCACTGTCGAGACTTTCGCGGTCGACACGTGAAAAAGGAAGGTATCCTGCATAACATATCAAAAATTTGAGGTGACACATCTCTTAGTTTTCGAATGGTACCCAGATTAGTTATGGAATTCTTGGAAAATAGGAGTTTTTGCTATTTACCCTGTCCCCTACGGCACTGTCGAGACTTTCGCGGTCGACACGTGAAAAAGGAAGGTATCCTGCATAACATATCAAAAATTTGAGGTGACACATCTCTTCGTTTTTGAATGGCACCCAGATAAGTTACAGAATTCTAGGAAAATAGGAGTTTTTGTTATTTACCCCGTCCCCTACGGCACTGTCGAGATTTTCGCGGTAGACACGTGAAAACGGAAGGTATCCTTCATAACATATCAAAAATTTGAGGTGACACATCTCTTAGTATTCGAATGGTACCCAGATTAGTTATAGAATTCTTGGAAAATAGGAGTTTTTGCTATTTACCCTGTCCCCTACGGCACTGTCGACATTTTCGCGGTCGACACGTTAAAAAGGAAGGTATCCTGCATAACATATCAAAAATTTGAGGTGACACATCTCTTTGTTTTTGAATGGCACCCAGATAAGTTGTAGAATTCTTGGAAAATAGGAGTTTTTGTTATTTACCCCGTCCCCTACGGCACTGTCGAGATTTTCGCGGTGGACACGTGAAAAAGGAAGGTATCCTGCATAACATATCAAAAATTTGAGGTGACACATCTCTTCGTTTTCGAGTGGTACCCAGATGAGTTATAGAATTCTTGGAAAATAGGAGTTTTTGCTATTTATACCTTCCCCTACGGCACTGTCGAGACTTTCGCGGTAGACACGTTAAAAAGGAAGATATCCTGCATAACATATCAAAAATTTGAGGTGACACATATCTTCGTTTTCAAATGGCACCCAGATAAGTTGTAGAATTCTTGGAAAATAGGAGTTTTTGTTATTTACCCCATCCCCTACGGCACTGTCGAGATTTTCGCGGTCGACACGTGTAAAAAGAAGGTATCCTGCATAACATATCAAAAATTTGAGGTGACACATCTCTTAGTTTTCGAATGGTACCCAGATTAGTTATAGAATTCTTGGAAAATAGGAGTTTTTGCTATTTACCCCGTCCCCTACGGCACTGTCGAGACTTTCGCGGTCGACACGTGAAAAAGGAAGGTATGCTGCATAACATATTAAAAATTTGAGGTGACACAATTCTTCGTTTTCGAGTAATACCATGAAAATGACAAAGAAATTTGGAAAACTGTGATATTTGCTAAACTACCCTGCCCCCTACGGCACTGCTGTAAATTCTGGGGTCAGTACATCAAAGAGGATGGTATCGTGCATAACACATAAAAAATTTGAGGTGACACAGTTCTTCGTTTTCGAGTAATACCATGAAAATGACAAAGAAATTTGGAAAACTGTGATATTTGCTAAACTACCCTGCCCCCTACGGCACTGCTGTAAATTCTGGGGTCAGTACATCAAAGAGGATGGTATCGTGCATAACACATAAAAAATTTGAGGTGACACAGTTCTTCGTTTTCGAGTAATACCATGAAAATGACATAAATATTTGAAAAAGAGAAATATTTGCCAAAACACCCCGCCCTCTACGGCACTGTCGTAATTTCTGGGGCCAGTACGTCAAAAAGGAAGGTGTCATGCATAACATATCAAAAATTTGAGGTGACACAATTCTTCGTTTTCGAGTAATACCATGAAAATGACAAAGAAATTTGGAAAATTGGAATATTTGCTAAACTACCCTGCCCCCTACGGCACTGCTGTAAATTCTGGGGTCAGTACATCAAAGAGGATGGTATCGTGCATAACACATAAAAAATTTGAGGTGACACAGTTCTTCGTTTTCGAGTAATACCATGAAAATGACATAAATATTTGAAAAAGAGGAATATTTGCCAAAACACCCCGCCCTCTACGGCACTGTCGTAATTTCTGGGGTCAGTACGTCAAAAAGGAAGGTGTCATGCATAACATATCAAAAATTTGAGGTGACACAATTCTTCGTTTTCGAGTAATACCGTGAAAATGACAAAGAAATTTGGAAAAGTGGTATATTTGCTAAAATACCCCGCCCCCTACGGCACTGCTGTAATTTCTCGGTTAAATACCTCAAAGAGGATGGTATCATGCACAACATATCAAAAATTTGAGGTGACACAATTCTTCGTTTTCGAGACAACAGCTTGAAAATGATTGACATTTTATAAAAGTGAAGTGTGCTAGATACCCCACCCCCTTATAAGGTAACATCTTCAACTGTAAGGAAAATTAACAGTTATGTAAGCATGTGCAGTAATTTTTATTTTATGTGATGTATTTGTAAAGTAATTTTCATGTAAAAGTTTAATTCTAATGACCACTGGTGGAAATTAGGGCGTAGCAGTTCGAGTCTCAGAAACGTTTCTAGCAACGTTGCTAAGTTCACACCGGTTCTTATCAACTAAGTATACCTACTTTAGCAAATTTTAGAGATAAACTTTGTGCCTTGCAGAATTTTTCAGTTTTTCTAAAAATTTAGTTCTAGATACTCACCGATGACGTTACTCATGTTGGAATTTGTAAAAATCCAAGTAGCACACACAACACTTCGAAATTCAAACTGAATACGTCGACATCGACATCGCGATGTATCTATAAACTTTCCACGTTTGCGCGTTTGGTTCGCAGGTCAGGTCTGGCCTTAATTGATTTAGAGGTTGTTCATCGCTCGGTGCCCAATTAAAAAGATGTTATATGTATAAATGAATAATTAAAAAATATATTAAATTTTAAATATTTTCAGTTCAGTAGGTAATAAATTTCTCTTCATCTGGTTCATATTCAAGTAATACAAAGATAAACAATAAGTATAATTCAATTTCATAACATATGTTTGACAATAGCACATGTTATAAAAAATCCATATTATTTTCTAGGTCACTTTAATTCAAATTCTAGATAATTTAATGCAAGTAACCTTACGAAAGAATGATTATGGGAATGCGTAAATGACGTAGCTTTAATTAACAGCTTGTTTGAAAGTATCTACGAGTATTTGCGAAACTTTATCTATTTTTGAGTATTTTCCTAATATTACTTACAAAAATAGGAAAAGAAACCGAACTATTTCCGAAACCAAACGTTTGACGAAAGAACTTAATTGTTCATTTTTCAGGAGAATGAGGTACCTATCTATATACGTAAATAAGCAAGAGTGCATAAATAGGTCTAATAAATAAAAAGTAACCAGAAATAGAAGAGGCTGTATTTTAATTAAACGAGGCGTTATATACAAACTTAACAAAAAACAGTGAGTGGCCATTGAAAAAAAATTAAGTTCCTTATTTTATTTTACATCCCTATATACCTACTCCACTTACTTAATTTTATTGATCCATTAGTCATTCTCATAAGCACATTTTCTTACACTTGGGTGTGTTCCGTACAGTAAATCTTAGGAAATCCCATTAAAGAATAATAAATACATAATATCTATTATAAGTACATGGATAGTTTTCAAACTCGCGCATAAAATTGGTAAATTACTCTTATACGATAATATAACTTCTTACAATCTTCTCATTCCTTACTTCATATAGCTAAAGTGTGATATTAGCTAAAGTCCAACTTTTTACTTGGTCTTGAGCCCTCTCGTGAAATAATTCAGTACGGTCCTCTCCAATAATTCACTATTTGGGTTAAATCGCGCTAGAGGGGCAAGGAGACACAATCCCGTCATTTCTAAAACTATTCAACCAACTTCTTTACGAAGCAATAGTTGCATGAGTCATTTTATTACTAATCATACTAATCAACAATCAAGGCTTCTTTTTATTATGTACAGCCGGTTTAAATTTATTTGGAAATTTTATAACACAAATTTGGCTTAATTAGAGTAAACATCAATGAAATATTAATTAATTAATCTTGCTCCTTATCACATCACATCACACTGAGGTAAACACTGCAACCAGTGTTTTTAAATATACCTTTAAATTCTCTTTTTGTATACACCAGGATTCTAAAATAAACAATGATTACAATGAACCAGTCGATTTCCTCATTAAAATTAAATTGTATATACCAAACATATATTTAAGGTACGTTCAGTACTGAGCTTGGATGATAGATCATAGACTGGATGATAGAGTAACTTTTACCATGCAGCGCTGATAAAATATACAATGTATTTCAATGGAGCTGTTCAGTACGGAGACGTGATACTAGCAGGGAATACATGATACACGAGTGGTTTATACTCGATTATATTTTGCGGAATAGTCAGTTAAATTCTTCTGCGAGCTGAAGTAGGAGTATGGATGCCGAAAAATTAATTAGAGAAGTGTTTATTAGAGAATCGTTATGAAATCAGGCCCACTCTGATCACCACAATAGATTTATTTTGGAGAAACAGTGGAAAGAAATAAGAAAAAATATGAATGCTACAAGTAAAAGTAATATCTTATTTTTACATAAAATTCAATTTATTATATATTGTGAAAGAGATGTGTGTAGGTCTCGAATAACAAACGAATTAATCCAATATTGAGTATATTAACGCAAAATATATTAGAGACTTTAGCAAAAGTAAAATACTTAGTATTAGGAAAACCGGGCGTCCACTTCAATTAGTGATTCCCGTTCATCGGATCTATGATGAGTTGCTATAGTATTCATTTTAATTTATTTTTATCATTTTAACAATATTGTAAGCGATTTCTACAAACATAACTTTTAAATGTATCTAACAAATTTTGCTGTATCTGAAATATGTGTAAAACTCCTGGGAATATTTCCGTAGTTGAGGATATAAAAGGTGAAATTCCCCCATTCGGTGCCTTTCCCTGTTTATGGGATGCACATGATACTTTCTTAATTTTTGTTTCCTTTTGGTGAAAATGTAATATTTCGCTCTTGCCGAACAAAAGTAACCTTCTTTGCTAGACATTTTGAAGTATACTAGCTGTTAAAAGCGTTTATGAACATCTCCGTTGTGAACGCCTATCAGCGCTTATATTTTATTAGACTATTATTCTATCATCATTCATCTATCATCTATATCCTATCATCCAAGCTCCGTACTGAACGTATCTTTAGATTTTAGGGAATATTAAACTGAAAAAATATTATTCCGGAGGCCTAACACAAATTTTTATTTCTTAAGTTACAACTTTCTGCCAGGTCTATCTTAAACGAGCGTTGATTCAATAATAATCTGCCTTTCGTCGAGCAGTCATACATGTTGTAAACCCCTGTATATTGCTTATTATTAAATCACCATATTATTAGAATCACATCGAAAGAAAACACCCTGCATAGGGAATTTCAACAGACACGGTCGTTTGTGTACGTTAACTCAGCTCTCTCACGTCGCCTTTCAAGTACCTCGATAAGAATGTTTATGTTACCCATATTTTGGCCAGCTTTACGTTTATTGAAATTAGGCGAAGCATTCTGTTAGAGGCTGTGAGTTGAACTGTGTTTTGTGGCTACCCTGTGAAATTGTGATTAATAGAAATTTATTAATACAGGTGAGCTTTTCACTGAGTGTCCTTTCTTGAATATTTTGTTATAATAGTTGTTCAGGTGATTGTTTGATAATTATTAATTTAGATAATGAATTAATTGGTAATTCGTGTGAATGAGATATCTGGAGCGAGTATGTCGCGCGTTACATCCCTTCGTACTCATTGCACCACTCAGATAATGGCTGTTCTGCCAAAACGCTGGTAACTGGAGCGAGTATGTTGCGCGTTACAACCCTTCGTACTCATTGCACCCCTCAGTACCAGTGGAAATGTGAGGCGCATTGCGAGTTGAATCCCCTTGCGTCTGGGGTAGTATCCAGGGAGGTTACGTCGCGCGTTACATCCCCTCGTGACCTCACAAACCCCTGGTGGCTACGTCTTGATAACAAAATAAACTAAATAATAATACAGTGCGTGTTACATCCCTTGTATTATGTAATTCTATGAATTATCAATACTAATTAATATTAATGCTTGACAGAATTAGAGAACTGGACACTCATACATATTTTCCTTTATTTTTAGGAGGAACCTGCTTAGGCGACTCACATAGACTGTACCTCGACCAATCCATCTCGGCTATTGATAATATTTCAAAGTACTTAATATTTAAGTTCAATACTAAGGTATAATAGTGTTTGACAATATATAAATTTATATACCTATTAAAATCCTGACTTAATAATAAACAATATAATTTTAAAAATAAACCATCTCTACAATGTAAGTTATGGAAAGATAACTTTTGAAATATTTTAATATTTTACAAGAAAAACTAAGAATTTTATAGAACTCAGTATATTACGTCTTGCTTAGTGTATAAGTTGCTATTCAATAATGAATCAATCGTCACAGTTACCACGTATTAATACCGCCAGCATGCGGTTCTTATAAACAAAACCATAAATTAATAATAATGACTCTACTATTATGACAATATTGAAGTTCGGTGATGTCGGGCTGAAATGCTGAATCTCACACGGCCAATCCTGACATATAATTCGTCCTCGAATTATGTTATGGTCAAGGTTGTCTTACTTCACGCTGCAAATGCCAGGCACACTTTTTCAGTTAATCATCTGTCTAAACATCTGTGAAAAACATCTCTACAGTATCTTTTTACTTTTCACAACGTTTCGTTGCAAGTATTTTGAATGGCAATTGCTAATAATAGCACTTTTAAAATTTACATCCTTGCAACAGAAACAACAAAACATTTTAGAATGCAGGATACACAGGGTGTTTTCAAATGTTATGCCTTTCAGCAGATACCTTAATACATTGTCTTTTGCTGCAAAGCGTTAGTAGCTTTCAACAGTGTACTTCCCTTTACTGTAAAGCGTTTTAAGCTTTCAACAGAATATTTTCCTTTAATATTTTTTTTTTTATTTATTGCAAAGCGTTATTTGGCTTTCAACAATACATTTTTTTTTTCACAACTATTGCAAAGCGTTATTTGGCTTTCAACAATATAATTTCTTTCACAACTATTGCAAAGCGTTATTTGGCTTTCAACAATATAATTTCTTTCACAACTATTGCAAAGCGTTATTTGGCTTTCAACAATATAATTTTTTTTTTTTATTTTCTGCAAAGCGTAACAGCTTTCAACAGGTTTTCTTTAATGTTCTGCAAAGCGTAACAGATTTCAACAGGCTTACTTTAATGTTCTGCAAAGCGTAACAGCTTTCAACAGGTTTTTCTTTAATGTTCTGCAAAGCGTAACAGCTTTCAACAGGTTTTTCTTTTTTAATTTTCTGCAAAGCGTAACAGCTTTCAACAGGTTCTTTTTTTTTTAATTTCTGCAAAGCGTAATCAGCTTTCAACAGATTTCAACTACATTCTGTGAAGCGTTGTGCTTCCAACAGCTTTATCTTACAACCTTGATATTCAGTTTTACAAACGACTCACCGTTAGTCGAAAATTCTCCTGGCCAAGATCGAAGCATGTCCCTGGCAACAACTCGAGTTCGGTTGGTAGTCAACTTCTTCAGTTCAAGTCGATCATTTAGCAACTGTTTCGTGACTTCGAACGGTCCTTCATATCTAGGATCCAGCTTTGACAGATGTGAATTGCCAGAAGGATGAAAAACGATGTCTCCAACATTTACAGCTTTTACAATTCGTCTGGTTTTGTCGAATAGGCGTTTCGCATAGTTTGCCTTTTGTCGCAATCGTTCGTATGCCAGCTTACGGTCTTTTTCTAAACTAGTACTAGGTACTGTCTGGTCTAACAGTTTCTATTAAAGAGTCAGTTAATGCCTGAACTTCGGTAATATTATTATTTATTTTGCCTGCACTATTGTACTTAAAGTATTCTGTAGTTTTGTAATAACGTTCGACCATTCTGACTTATTTAAAATGTCTGTTTTTAATAAATTTGTTACCTCTGAAAGATACTTTTTTTTTACTTACCCATTGCTTCACGGTGCACTATTATCAATTAAATGAAGATCAATATTTAATTTTTTTAATAAAGCTTTGATATTTTTACCTATCAGTAAAATTTGTACCTTCGAATTCTAACTTGTGTAACAATTAAATTATAGCTAATACTTTTCAACATGAGAAACTAGAAACTAAAGCACTAACTAATTTATTTACAAGATTTTCTGAAATTAGGCTGCATTCAGCCCCGGTACCTATTAAACAAATCTTGTATTTTGAATTGAATGAATTTTTATTCAGGTTAATACAAAAAAATATTTATTTTAGCGACAGATTGATTTCCGTCAGTTCTGTGCTTTTGTTTTTGTTTGTTTTTTTTAAGAAACACTTATCGGGAATGTGGCCAAACTTGCCACAAATTGTACAAACAGGTTTTATAAACGGAGTTTTTGAATTATCACGATTTGAAGTGATTTGGTTTTGACTTTGACTGCTGGTCACCTGCGAACAATCACGGCTTATATGTCCAGGTTTATTACATCTGTAGCATAATTTTGGAATTTTCTTTTCTGAGAATGGATAAGATCTTTTTAATGACTCGTGAGAATTTATATTTTCACGTCGATCGCTGTTCAAACGGATTTGATAATTATTTAGCAAAAGTAATAAATCAGGTATTGTCGTTACGTTACTATTAAAAGCAGCAGTTTTAACATGAACATCTTTGATGTCACCTATTATAAGTTCAAGCAACTGTTGATCTGTTAAATTAAATTTTAAGGCATTTAATAAAGTTAATTTCTTTCTGGCATACTCACTATACGACTTCGCATTATCGCTGGTAAATAAAGCTGCCTCAAGAAATTTTTCGTTTAGGTTTCTTTTAGGTGGATAAAGCTTTGTAAGTTCTTGCTTGAAAGTTTCCCAGTTTTTTATTATTGGTTTCCATACATCATACCAGTCCTTTGCTTCCCCAAACAATCCACTTGCTGCTCGGACAACTTGTTCAAAATCACCCCATCGAAATGTAACTCCCAATTCTTCAATTTGTTGACACCACAAAGCAGCTCCATCATCGTCGATAATTGGGTCGAATTTTGGCACTGCAACAGACGTCGATGGTACGGTAAGTTCTACTCGACCTTGTGAACTTCTTAGTTCTTTTAAAGTGTCTACTAGCACTTTAGTTAAACATTCCATTTGAGTGTCTTTTGGTTGCGTCGATTTCTTTTTAGGCATTGTTTAGTTATTTGTGTCCTGTGGTTCACACTTACGTATCACACACGATTTTTAATTATTACCACAGGTAGCACAACTCACGTCTTATTTTAAATTATTATCACAGGTAGCACTACACAGGTTTTGTTTTTGTTTTTTTTTTTATTACCACAGGTGTTTCGGCAGGTGAATCCCACTTCTGATGTAAGTTATGGAAAGATAACTTTTGAAATATTTTAATATTTTACAAGAAAAACTAAGAATTTTATAGAACTCAGTATATTACGTCTTGCTTAGTGTATAAGTTGCTATTCAATAATGAATCAATCGTCACAGTTACCACGTATTAATATCGCCAGCATGCGGTTCTTATAAACAAAACCATAAATTAATAATAATGACTCTACTATTATGACAATATTGAAGTTCGGTGATGTCGGGCTGAAATGCTGAATCTCACATACATGTGGACCTAATATTATCATAATAATTATAAACTTTAAACACTTAGGTAAACCACGTCGAGGGCTGGTTATTGATGAGGAAATGACATCTTCGTCCTGGGACGTCGGTTTATTTGTTTTAACATCGATGAATACTCACATAAGCATGCGAGGTGTTCTGGAATCTGGAGTTTTCCTACTCACCAAGTTACAATAATTATTCAGTAGTATATTCTTTATTCCTTCAGATAATGGATCAAGTGCGAGCGGTAGGGTAAATTAATTAGAATAACTAATAACTAGTGTTAGGACCAGCGACCAGCCGATTTGGAGACCAAAAATCTGCCAGATCGGCAATAACAAGCATTGAATGGGAGTAGGGCGCTGTCAGCACGCGCGGGTCCACAGAAGGATTATTAGCCGTTTAGTTGCTAAGTGAAACAGATCATTTTTATATTAATAATTAATACTGTTAATTACTTTGTAATTATACCCAAATAAAATTGTTCTAACACTAGGTACTTACCTACCTAAATGAATAGAACAACAGAGGTTTAGACTCCTGTTTAGAGTTCTTGTTCAGCAGTGGTATTAAGTACATACAAGTGTCTAAAGTCATAAGTTAAGCAGATTTGTTTAAGATCATTAAGACTTGACTTACCCATTAGAATTAAAAGTTGTCTGTAATTTTAGTATTCTCGCCTATACCTACAACTACATCCTAATACCTATGCTAACTAATACCAAAATTTCTCAAAAACTTAAACATCCAGAATGAAATTAGAAGTGGGATGAATTTATGTCGCAAATCGTGAGTTCTAGCTGTCTAGAAAAAGTACTTACATAATATCACTTCAGGGACTGCAGGAGTATCCGGAGCAATAGCAAAGCATTAGTTACTAAAATGTTGCGTCAGATCAGGGGAGGGGCGGATTAACCGCATAAGGCGGGTTTGGGCGATCGCCAGGAGCGAAAAGTCAAAAGGAACGAGGCGAAAAAGAGGTAAAAAAAATTGAAAAAATAAGAAAAAATCAGACCACCTGATTCCATTCACCTCAGTAACAAAAAAAATCTGATTTCGAGTTTATTTTTTATTTTTGTGTCAGCAACTGAAAGAAATGTTAAAGTTAGTTTAAAGTTTTAAGCAATTAATTTTTACCCTTTTTAAACATTCAAAAATTGTTCCAGATTCCAAATGTTATTCTTAAAGGAACATTTTTTGATTAATTATTCTCGAGATTACTCAACATTGCAAGGTCACAGAATTTATAATCGGAATACCTATATAAGGGATTAGCCAAAAATCTCAAGAATTTATAAATTTTCATAAAATTAGTTTCTACATCATTTTTCCTGATACATAACAAATTAAACATGAATTAATAAATAATAAATTAAGGATTGTAAGTAGGTATTTTGTAATAATTGATTACAATAATAATTGTAATTTTTATACTGTACGAAATCTTCCTCTTCCTTGACAGGGTACTAAAGTAATTCTTTTAACAGTTCCAACAAACCGCAAAGTGGATTCATGTTGGTCAATGTAGGTGATTAATTGTCATTAATTGAAAAATATTTCATTTTCTGCATAGGTAAGTACTTTTTTTGAAAAGTGGAAATAAATGCTCGTTCCCGATACAAAATACATTATGATAATAAAATTTTAAATCTTATAAATGAAGGCCATTACACAAAATTAAACAAAGACCCAACGAAATCAATTGAAACTAAAATATATAAAACGCTTTTTAAACATAAACACAATTTTACTGATAGAGAAAGGAAACTACTCACATAATAGTAAACCTCCACATTTTGATGGATTACCTAAAATACACAAGCATAACAATCCACTTAGGCCTATCTTTAGCTCTATTGGTTTTCCATGCCAAAACCTTGCAAAATGTGGGCATGGTGTTAGATACTTGTATTTAACTAGGAAATAAAATAACTCTCTTGTCTCTAGCAACTTGTCTAGATTCTGAATGCCTTAAGAATAATCATATTAGTCCAATATTAAAAAACGTGTCAGTATTTATAAACAAAATTTGGGTCCATGTGCTGACTCAGATCCAGAGGAACTCATGGGGCTGGCGTGACTGCCAAGGTTGCCGAACTACAGGGTGTCTCAATTATGATGTGCTATCAGTTCGGCCACGCTGCAATATTCTGCGTCCTCGCAGAATGTGTTCCCCTAGTAAATGTTCTGTAACAAGAAATTAATTGATGATTTTGCCATTACGTCAATGGCATCGAACCTGTACTTGATTACCAACTTCTGGTAACTTTATCATTACGTCAATGATAAGAAAGCAAAACGATTATGCTTTAGATTTATCAGTTATGTTAGCTACTTTTAATTATCACTAACATCACTCTCATCGTCAAGAGCCTCTGTGTTATACGGTTTCATTCGATCAACCGCATACACGCCCTTATAGAACCTAGGAGCACGTTGTGCACCAGGTAAATCTTCGATATAATATCGATCGTGTTGCAACACTTTCTTTACAATAAAGGGTCCTTCATATTTTGGAAGCAACTTTCTGCTCCGTCCGTCATTTGACCCTACATTCTTGAGGACTAATACTTGTTGTCCTTCCTTATATTTAGGAGCTTCTTTACGTTTTGCGTCAAAACGAACTTTGGATTTCATTTGCTCCTCTCTAATCTTTGTACTTGTCTCATCTCGAACTTCATTTTCCGACTTTCCCTCCGATTGTGTCTCGATCTCTAAGTCATTACGTAAAAATGCATCGTACTTATTACGTGGAACATAACCCATTAACAACTCATAGGGACTTTTCCCTGTAGTTTTATTTACTGTCGTATTATAACCAAATTGAACTTTATTTACACATTGGTCCCACTTGTCCCCGCATTCTCCTAAACTAGTTGCAAGAGAAGACAAAATTGTTCGATTCATTCTTTCTACTTGACCGTTTGCCCTAGGGGTCGCAGTCGCATTTGAAATAGCCTTAATGCCGTACTTATGACAAAAATCAACAAACTTTTTACTTGTATAACATGATCCTCTGTCAGTTATTATCCGTCTAGGTACACCGTATGTGTCAATGATAGTCATCAAAAAATTAATACCAGGCCCAACTTTGGTGCTCTGAACTGCTTTCATAAAAATAAATTTAGTGAATGCATCAGTTATTACTATTAGATAACTATTTTTCTTTATGCTAGGAACAAATGGTCCTACATGATCAATATGGATAGTATCTAGTGGCGTCGAAATTTTAGGGATCGGGTGTAGTAATCCTGGTTTTTTACCAGAAGGTTGTTTATTATATGAACATTCTAAACAATTTTTGATGTATTTTTGCGTATAACGACGCATTCCTGGAAACCAATAAGTTTTAGTGATAGCACTTAAAGTTTTATCTAGAGCAAAGTGACCTAATTCGACGTGATAGTAGTGTAAAATTTGTCTACACGCAAAACGTGGTACAACCCAAGGACTGCTAACTGTTTACAGGATTGCTCGATCCCTATACTACAATGTAATCCATAATTGTGACGTCATCAAAGATCCAAAGATCTCGAACTTGTAGAAATAGGTACACTTTATACTGTTATTACAAACTTTAATAAATAATAATATTAATAATCATTCAAATACGAAAATTCTTTTGCAAATGTGAAATATAACAAACACAAAATAGGTATATTTCGACAATTCGATTACATAGATCTTCGATGACGTCAGAAAGGCGGATGACAAAATTGAGCGATCGAGCAATCCTGCAAACAGCCAACAATCTTTGGTACAACCCACCTCGGACCATTTTCTGTTCGGCGATAAATGCGATGACAGCGTAACTCATATTGTTTATGTATATTACGTTCTTCAGTGTCAACGGGTGTTCGACCTAGTACTTCGTATAAATATTTACATCTATCATCATTCAATTGGGCAGATAAGATCCAGTCATCCTCAATGATATTTGCAGTAAAAACCGGAATTTCTTCTAAATTTTGAATATTATCTGCAAATACAGGGTTACGACTTAGAGCATCTGCGTGTGCCATACACGTACCCGGCCGATATTCAACCGTAAAATCAAACTCGCTAATTTGTAGCCACCAGCGACCGATTCGAGGAACCAAGGTTGTGTTCCGATATTATCCGCGACCAACCAGGATTTCGGTTAACCGAAATATTGGTAAACCTGAAAAATGTGTAATTAAGGAACTGGCTGGTTAATCAACATGGATGATGAATTGTTTTTATTGGGATTCATTCAACCTTAAATACCTTCATATTCCGTGCTTAACTATTACTCTAGTATTCAGTCAAAAAATAAATGAAACAGCAGATAATTTGGTATATTGTAGTAAGATATAAGTAGTTTATAAGTAGATATAAGTGTAGCTTTCAGTCGACTTGGTCAAGTGGACTACAGAATACAATACAGAAAAGTAGAATTTATAAATATTTATTAGGTATAACTCTTAACGCAAGAACACCACCCCATCTGCCTTCACCATCTAAACAAAATATAATTAAAATCGTTGAGAGAATTGATATTTCTTCTCTCAACGCTAAAACCTAATCTGCTAACTCTTCGGTTGACCAATGAACCGCTCCCAGAGCACGGTCAATATTTTGACGTTTGGTTAACCTTTTTCAGGTGACCACAGTTCCAAAATTAAACAATTTTCAGGAATTTTTATTTAATGGAACGCTTAACCGGGATTTTGGTTAACCAAGTTTAATATCGGAACACAACCCAAATCTCGCTTAGTCAGTGCCGTGCGTAGAGCATTGCAGTCTGTCACGACTTTAAATGTAATGCCGATTAAATAAATTTTAAAGTGGATTAATGAGCTGGCCACAGCTAGGGTATCTTGTTCAAAACTATGATATCGCTGTTCCTCTTTACTGGTTTGCCGACTGAAGTACATTACAGGTTTCAAGAGATTGTTATGTTTCTGCAATAATATTCCCCCACTCCTACTTTTGACGCATCTGTATGGACTTCAGTTTCCGCAGTAGGATCATAAAGAGCCAAAATAGGTTTATTTGTTAACTTATTTTTAAGTGTATTGAAAGCAATTTCTTGTTCTTCTTGCCACGTAAAAGGAACATCTTTTTTTGTTAAACGTGTTAAAGGTAAAGCTATTGTTGCAAAACCTTCTACGTACTTTCTAAAATAACTTGCCAAGCCGATAAATTGACGGACTTCATGTACATTTTTGGGTTGTGGAAAGTTTTCAATAATTCCATGGCCATAATTCAACTAATTTCATGGCCTAAATACTCTATTTCGGTCTGAAGAAATGAACATTTTGCCAACTTTAAGCTAAGATTTGATTGCCTCAACATCTCTAAAATTTGTTTAAGAAATATTAGATTATCTTCTACGGTCGCCGATGGAATCAAAATGTCATCCATATAGGCCATTGCAATAGAAAAACGCAATGGACCTAAAACTCGATTTATCGTTCTTTGAAAAACGGATGGGGAATTAACAAGGCCAAAAGGCATACGCAAGTACTCGTAATGCCCGTCTGGAGTAATAAACGCCGTTTTACTAATTGAATCTTTTGCCATAGGTATCTGGTGATAACCCGAGGCTAAATCGAGGCAAGTAAAATATTCGCAACCCTTTAACCTATCTAAATGTTCGTCAATACGAGGTAACGGAAATTTTTCTTTAATAGTTTTGACATTAAATGCCTTGTAATCTATGCATAAGCGCGAGTCGCCAGTTTTCTTTTTTACAAGTAAAATAGGACTAGCATAAGAAGAAGTTGATTCTTGTATAATATTGTTAGTCATTAAATCGTCGACTATGTGACGTACTTTCTGACGTTCTGAATAAGACAACCGGTATGGTTGGTACGTCACTGGTTTATCGTCACTCAAATTAATTGTCATCTCTGTGCTCGTACATTTACCTAATTCGCTTGTTGTTATAGCGAAACAATCTCTATATTCATTTAGCAATTTTAAAAGTTGTAATTTGATATTTTCGTCTAGTGAATGAGAAACAAGTGGTGTTATATCGTTTAGCGTGAACGGTTTATTATTTTTAGAAACCGCTTACAAAACTTGAATAATTTCAGATTCGGTTCTATGAATACTGTCTTTGTCTTGTTCGCAGACATCGTGCTACGATTTGATTTTTACTATACACAACGGGAAAATCGGAAATATTACAAATACTAACACAACCTTGACAGGCTTTGGTTACACATCTAACGATAAGATGCTCTTTCATAGGTAAACTTCTTACCTGACCTTCGATATAGACGTCACCCCTTTGGTTTTGCTTATTGGTTACTGGAATGTAACCCATGTGGCCTGGTAAAACTTCGACGTCTTCCTCGGCAACTAGGGCTATTCTCTTCACCGGAATAACACTTAATTCTGGTGGTGCATCCTTCTTGTCTTCCATAATTCTCATCTCATCCTGCCGAACAATTAGAATTTTGTTCTTCTTAAGAAATTCTTGTCCAATTAAAACTGGGACAGTCTGAGCGGAATTTTCAACCACCAGCACTTTAACATTTGCTTCTGCAAAATCAACCCTTAACAGAACGGTTACAGTTCCCAAAATTTTTGTAACACTGTTATTATATCCTTCAATAATTGTATCTGTTGAGCTGTACTTTAGTTTTAAAGTGTCAATAACGTCCTTACGAACAATTACACCACCACACCCCGTATCTACGTATCCCAAAAACTTTTGTCCGTTTATGATACATGTAGTGTAATAACATTTATCATGTACACCGACGGTTTTACACGTCACGTTTTCAGTTTTCATACAGTTGACGCTTGTGTGCCCAAGCCTTTTACATTTCGTACATTCTTTCTTCGGTTTTGGACATGCGTTTGCCAGATGTCCCTCTTCATGACAATTATAGCACTTGGGTTTGTAACGCTGATACGGATGGGCACTTCTCTCTTCTCTTCCATGCATTTTATTACGATAATTACTTGGGTGTTCTCTTCCATGCATTTTATTACGATAATTACTTGGTTCTCGACGTCCCACATTAAGACGATTTGTAAGGGTAGATAAAAATGAGGAAAATAGGGATTCTGGGTTTTCATAACGCCCTGCCCTTGCTCCAGTTTGAATTATTTCATTGGGAATACCATCTATTATGCATGAAACTGCATGCTTTTCCGGTAACTCGCACGCTTGTATTAGTTCCATTTTGTCAAAATAGTATTGACTCCAGTTTTCATTATCTTCCTTCTTTCGTGCTAGCATCGTTCTAAGAGCGACAGCAAAATCTCGAGTGTCGGGGAAAGCTTTAAGGATTTTCTGCTTCCATTCTCCCCAACTATAATCATAGTTAGGTAAATTGTCATACCATTTCTTTGCTAAACCGCTTAATCGACTTTGCATGTGTGCAATCGTCGTTGCTTGATTCCACCCGTTTGTTTGAGCCATCTGGTCTATTTTGTGAATCCACTGAACTGCGGATAAATTTGGAATTCCAGGTTCAAAACGTGGTATGCAATTAAAGCTTTCTGAATACCATGGCATAGTGCCCCTTTGCTCCAGTAGGGTATTGCGTGTTTGAAGTTCAACCACCAAACGCTCCAAATTGGTAATTCTATCGTCAGATGTGCCTGGGAATGTTGTCTCGGAATGAGGTGCACTTGTAGGACACTCTCGTGGTGGCGGCGTCCAAGATTCGCCTATTCGTCGGTCAAACTGTCGTTCACTTTGCGCTTCACTCATAATTTTTGTTTTTATTGTTCACACTAGTTTAAACCACCAGTAACACAAAGACGTTGAGATCACTATCCCACCGCTGCTCTGTTAGATACTTGTATTTAACTAGGAAATAAAATAACTCTCGGTATAGCATAAATTATTTAATGGCTGAACTGTACAGCAACTTGTCTAGATTCTGAATGCCTTAAGAATAATCATATTAGTCCAATATTAAAAAACGTGTCAGTATTTATAAACAAAATTTGGGTCCATGTGCTGACTCAGATCCAGAGGAACTCATGGGGCTGGCGTGACTGCCAAGGTTGCCGAACTACAGGGTGTCTCAATTATGATGTGCTATCACAGGTAATACAGACGCATTTATAAAAAAATAAGTACACCTCATTTTCTAGATAAATTAAAACCATCCAAGTTAATTCTATAATGATTTATTAGTGAGTTTCGATATAGTGAGTTTATTTACAAATGTTCCCGTTGATAAAACACTATCTATTGTTAAAGAAAGATTATAAAATGATAATAACTTAAACAATAGGACCCAAAACATAAATACTATTATGGAATTACTAGGTAACACTTAAACACTTAAACACATAAAAACTACCTATTTTCTTTCAATTACAAAATGATTTTTTCAACAAGATTTTGGAATGGCTATGGAATTATTATTATGGCTATAATTATCATTATCTCCAATAATGAGCAATATTTTTATGGAATATTTAGAATTTTGAAGAAACTTATGTTAAAAATTATGTTAATAAATTAAAAATATGGTGGAGATATGTAGATGACATATTTTCAATATGGCTCCATAACTATGATAGCTAATTTAAATGATTTTTTAAATTTAATTAACAGCAAAGAAACAATTATAAATTTTACAGTAGAAATTTAAAATGATAATAAACTACCATTTTTAAACGTGTTAATCATTAAATCACAATCAAATTTTGAAACCAATTTATATAGAAAAAAGTACCAATACAAATAGATATCTAAATTTTTAATTCTAATTACGCAGTGCTTTTACCAAACAAAAAATAAGAACTAAAAAAGTAACTCAAAAAACAGAAAAAAATATTTAATAAAGTACGATTTCAAGTTTTTATCTGACAGCAATAAAAACATTGTCGGTCGCTAAGGCTACTGTCAGGCAACCATGATTTTTCACGATACGTATGTAGAATGATACGCTCTTTCAAACGGCGTGGTCAAAATTGGGGGTTGCTATTTAAAAAAATTGTCGATGACGTCATATCTCGAACAACGATGACGTCACAAACATGGGTCGTATGTCAAAAAGTGCCTTTTTTAAAAACAAAATCGACGTGTCAGGGGATTTTTTCGAAAACTTCTCAATTTCTAAAATATTGAATTTATTCGTTACTTTTCGAAAGCACTGTATATATATATATATATTTATTTATTTATATTGTCAAACAATTTTACTTACTTATACTTTAGTATTCAAATTAAATATTAATTACTTTAAAATATTATTAAGAGCCGAGATGGATTGGTCGAGGTACAGTCCATGTGAGTCGCCTAAGCAGGTTCCTCCTAAAAATAAAGGAAAATATGTATGAGTGTCCATTCCTCTAATTCTGTCAAGCATTAACATTAATTAGTTTTGATAATTCGGAGAACTGCATAATACAAGACAAGGGATACAACACGCACTGTATTATTATTATTTAGTCTTATTTGTCATCAAGGTCTAGCCACAAGTGGTTTGCGAGGTAACGAGGGGATACAACGCGCGACGTAACCTCCCTGGACACTACCCTTAGACGCAAGGGGATTCAACTCGCGAGTCGCGATGCGTCTCACGTCTTACTCACACATCACATCAAAGTTCTACTCTGAAGTGTGCAGTGAGTACGAAGGGATAAGGGATACAGTTACCAGCTTTTTGCAGAACAGCTATTATCTGAGTTCTGACTTGGTGCAATGAACAGACCGGGATACTACACGCAGTTGTCCGCTCCAGATATTTCATATTCACACGAATTACCAATTAATTCACTATCTAAATTAATAATTATCAAACAATCATCTGAACAACTATTATAACAAAATATTCAAGAAAGGACACTCAGTGAAAAGCTCACCTGTATTGATAAATTTCTATTCACAATTTCACAAGGTTCACAAAACACAGTTCAAACTCACAGCCTCTAACAGAATGCTTCGCCTAATATCAATAATCTTAATGCTGGCCAAAATATGGGTAACATAAACTCTTATCGAGGTAGGTACCTACTTAGAAGGCGATGTGAGAGAGCTGAGTTAACGTAGACAAACGACCGTCCGTTTAAATTCCCTATGTAGGCTGCTTTCTTTCAATGTGATTCTAATAATATGGTAATATAATAATAAGCAATATACAGGGATTTACACATAAGAGCGACATTTAAAACGAAATACACTTTAAAATCAATACTTAAAAAACAAAACCAATTAATAATGATCAAAATTCAAAAAATTGTATTTAACCAGATTCCTTGTGAATGTGGTAAATATTAGATATATTGGTGAAACAAGAGTCCGCGAATATAAATGTTATGTTAAGGATTACCAAGTTGATAGGTCTACATTAATAAAACATGTAGGTATGGGATAACGGTCACCGAGTTGATTGGACACAGGCTAAAGCTTTACAAAAAGAAGAAAACCTCCAGTTTACCGATTCATCGGAGTCACTATCTGTTTCTATTTTTCTATTTAATTAAACTTCAATATATTATTATGTGACGTACAATGTTAATATGTCAAATTACTTTTCGGTACTCTATGTACAACTGTACAATAATCTCTTTTTTGTACAATTGCTATGGCGATCTCAAACAGTCCCGAAATGGCCCTCTTTTTATACAAAATAATTTAATGTTATAGTGTCTTATTCGTGTGGTTGGAAAAAAAGTGCTTTTATTAAACTTAATGGTGATAATTGCAATTCGTCAGAAACAATATTCATGGATCAAACGTGGCTTCCTCTAGATCCTCTACTCCAGAAGGATGTTACTAGTGGAAAATTAATAATATCATAGTGATTAGTGCATGTAATGATAATTAATGTCAATGTGACAAAAAATACTTCTTATCGTGGTTCTTATCATGCAAACGTTCTACTGACGAAGAGTTGAAGATCAACTCGAAACGTACTTGAGTGAAGTTAGCCCCCAATATCTGATTTAAAAAAAATTTTTTAAACACGTGTAAAGGTACCCACTGTTACTCCATAATTGATTTTCACCACCAATATAATTTGTCCGACCGTAGGGTGGAGGGGGCTGCGTATTAAAACTAGCTGCCAATTTACCTTGAAACGGTCATTTCACCTGCCCAAGAGAAACTAATTATAGGAATTGATTAGGGAGGCGTTGTTTAACATATTTCCACCATCAAACTGATTTGTCCAATCCTAGTGTGGAAGCGGCGTCGTATTAATACTTCGCCCCCAATTTACCTTAAAACGGCCATTTGACCCGGACAAGAGAAACTAATTATAGGAATCGGTTAAGGAGGCGTTGTTTAACATATTTCCACCATCAAACTGATTTGTCCGATCCAAGAGTGGAAGCGGCGGCGTATTAATACTTAGCTCTCAATTTACCGTGAAACGGCCATTTGACCCGGAGAAGAGAAACTAATTATAGGAATCGGTTAAGGAGACGTTGTTTAACATATTTCCACCATAAAACTGATTTGTCCGATCCTAGGACGGAAGCGGCGGCGTATTAATACTTAGCCCCCAATTTACTTTGAAACGGCCATTTGACCCGGACAAGAGAAACTAATTATAGGAATCGGTTAAGGAGGCGTTGTTTAACAAATTTCCATCATCAAAGTGATTTGTCCTACTCTAGGGTGGCAGCGGTAGCGTATTAATACTTAGCCCCCAATTCACCGTGAAAGGGGCATTTGATCCCGACAAGAGAAACTAATTATAGGAATCGGTTAAGGAGGCATTGCTTAACATATTTCCACCATCAAACTGATTTGTCCGACCCTAGAGTGGAAGCGGCGGCGTATTAACACTTTTAGCCACCAATTTACCATGGAATGGCCATTTCACCCGAACAAGAGAAACCAATTATAGGAATCGGTTAAGGAGGCGTTGTTTAATATATTTACACCATCAAACTGATTTGTCCGACCCCAGGGTGGCAGCGGCAGCGTATTAATACTTAGCCCCCAATTCACCGTGAAACGACCATTTGACCGGGACAAGAGAAACTAATTATAGGAATCGGTTAAGGAGGCGTTGTTTAATATATTTCCACCATCAAACTGAGTTGTCCTACCCTAGGGTGGCAGCGGCAACGTATTAATACTTAGCCCCCAATTCACCTTGAAACGGTCATTTCACCCGAACAAGAGAAACCAATTATAGGAATCGGTTAAGGAGGCGTTGTTTAACATATTTACACCATCAAACTGATTTGTCCGACCGCAGGGTGGAAGCGGCAGCGTATTAATACTTAGCCCCCAATTCACCGTGAAACGGCCATATGACCCGGACAAGAGAAACTAATTATAGAAATCGGTTAAGGAAGCGTTGTTTAACATATTTCCACCATCAAACTGATTTGTCCGACCCTAGGGTGGAAGCGGCGGCGTATTAACACTTCGCCACCAATTCACCATGAAACGGCCATTTCACCCGAACAAGAGAAACCAATTATAGGAATCGATTAAGGGGGCGTTGTTTAACATATTTACACCATCAAACTGATTTGTCCGACCCCAGGTGGGAAGCGCCAGCGTATTAATACTTAGCTCCCAATTCACCGTGAAAGGGCCATTTGACCCCGACAAGAGAAACTAATTATAGGAATGGATTAAGGAGGCGTTGTTTAACATATTTCCACCATCAAACTGATTTGTCTGACCCTAGGGTGGAAGCGGCGGCGTATTAACACTTAGCCACCAATTTACCATGAAACGGCCATTTCACCCGGACAAGAGAAACTAATTATAGGAATCAGTTAAGGAGACGTTGTTTAACATATTTACACCTTCAAACTGATTTATCCTGCCCTAGGGTGGCAGCGGCAGCGTATTAATACTTAGCCCCCAATTCACCGTGAAAGGGCCATTTGACCCCGACAAGAGAAACTAATTATAGGAATCGGTTAAGGAGGCGTTGTTTAACATATTTCCACCATCAAACTGATTTGTCCGACCCCGATGTTTTCTTTATTCTGTTTAACTTAATCCATGGTCTAATTTATTCTCTGTATTCTGTATCCCTGTTCTGTACTCAGTGAAACTACTGCATTCTACATTCTACTACTTTCTTTATATAGTGTGTTAAGAATTATAGTCGTTAATGTTAATGGTCGTTTTGTTTGCTTAATACAAATTAAATCTGTGCTTTACATTATTATTCTTTTATGCCTTAAATATAACCCCCTTTAAAAGGTTAAGGGCCCAGGTCAACGCTGAGGCAGTTTGTCGAGAAGAGAATTAAAAAAAAGTTTGTTTTTTTTTGTGTAAAGCTAAACGATTTGGAAGTAAAACAAAATGGCTGAAAAAAGTCTAGATGTGTCTAGCATAAATAAATTCGACGGACAGAATTACCACCAGTGGAAATTTCAAATCAAACGTGCTCTGAAGGCAAAAGGAATATTTATTTCTTACCGTTTTCGATGTTTTGTCCCCTTAAAATCTTCAAATAACGTCAAAATAGCACTTTTCTGTAAATTTGCCTTGTTAATCGTGCTTTGTTTGGATAATGAACCATGACCTACCAAAACAAAATGGCTGTTGCCTAAATGCTTGTGTTCCCGTACTATTATTTCAAATTATTTCCAATCATGTTATTTATTTAATAAAAATAAAAAGTATTAGCTCAAAACCACAGAAAAAGTTTATTCCAGCACTGAATACAAAATTAATAAATCAAGAATTATTAATACTCGTCGGTTCGTGAGTCGGCATCCGAGGGGAAGGCCACAGACACGAACTTCTCCGTTCAGACTCGTCCTTCTTCGGTTTGACAGTCCACACCATGTTCAAATATTAGAGAGTTTTTGAACCCCTTAAAATTTACGTTATCGTTATGGTTATGGTTATTCTGAGCATGCGCAGTGCCGAAAATGATACTATTTTTGGCACAGCGCATGCGCAGAATAACGATAACGATAACGACCTGCTAAAATTTAAGGGGTTCAAAAACTCTCTATTGCCGCGTTTTCCGCCATTTAATTGTTCACTGGTAGATTAATTTCTAACACGGCCAGACTGACATTCACTTCGTCCTCGAAGTGTTTCACAGGCTGTAATCTTGCTAGACTTGCTGTCTAATTGAGTGGATGTTTCGGGCAGCAAATCGTTTTCTGTAACAGACTGGATAGGCGTGGAGCAAGAATCGTCGTTTTTCGATTCAAGCTCTACACTCACACAAAATATTAGTGTTATTGTTTATGATTAGGAACAGGAACATAACTCATGCGACCTTCCAAATCGTCACAACCTTGTCAACACTGCAAATTCTCGAGACGAGAACTTATGTCAGTTCAGCGTTGTTGTTTAACCTACCTACGTAGATTATAGGCACACAGCTGTTCATACTTTTTCTCAAATTACCTATCACCTAGGTATCATTAAAATCATGATAGTTTTATTTGTAATCATGTAATCTATAATAAGTATGCCTAGTACCTATAATCAACTGAATTTATTATTTATTTTATTTAGTTACCTATTTATTTAGATACGTGCTTCAGGTCAAATCTCATGACAGGCAACGTAAAAGAATTTATACATTAATAATTACCTATGAAATAATTCAAACGTTATTTTCTGTATTGCTTAAAGTCAATTCACATGACAGGCAAAATATATAAGCCAAAACATTGTTGTTTACATGCTTCAGGTCGACAATGCAACAGGCATCGTAAACTTTTATATTTGCTTAAGGTCAGTTCACATGACAGGCAAAATATAAACGCAAAACATTGTTGTTTACATGCTTCAGGTCGACAATGCAACAGACATCGTAAACTTTTATATTTGCTTAAGGTCAGTTCACATGACAGGCAAAATATAAACGCAACACCAAATATTCCAGGTACTTGTTTACGTGCTTCAGGTCGGTAATGCGACAGGCATCGTAAACACCAATAAAATATTCTAGACTCATTTCATGTGTCTTAGGTCATATATGCTGACAAACACAGAGCATTTGCTTACCTGACTCAGATCCAGAGTCAATCATATCAGCACAGTCATCAGGGGTCCATTCACGAGGCCGAATTCTGACTTGATCTGCCGCACATTTAGTTGTAAATTTACCGACTAATTCTTGAATTTTGAGCCTGTCGTTAGGCAAAACATTTATTATTTTAAAAGGGCCCCGTACTCCGCTTTGCAACTTTCTAACAAAAGCTGATCTGCTTAAAATAACCAGGTCGCCAACAGAAAAGCTACTTACAGGTTTTCTATTCTTATTGAAATACTTCTTCTGAGTTTCGTAATTAACTCTAATACCTTCCTCTGCAATTCCTTTTATCTTCTTTCTCAGCAATGGCCTCTGAGACGTTGGAAGATTATCAATTGCCATAGCATTTAATAGAGTACGAACAACTGGAACAGTACCATCACAATCAAGAAGTAACTTGAAGTAACAAGTAGCTGTAATGGCGATGTTTTCGTGGTCCGTTGTACAGTGGAATTTAACACCAATTGGATTTTCCACAATCGCTTCGTCCATTCTGACTCGATTTTTGTTTCTACACGCAACATGTTGGCTATTGTGCGCATGTAACGTTCCACCTGTCCGTTTCCTCTATGTACATGTGGCGTTATAGTATGTAGTTCAATCTGCCATGTCCTTAACATTTGCTTGGTTACAGTGTCTACAAAAGTAGGCCCCGAATCGACAATGAGACGCGTCGGGGTACCGAATAATGATACAAAATTCTTAAAGCATTCACGAAATTCAGCACCTGATGTGCTCACTAATGGGTAGAGCAGAGTAAATTTTGAATAAGCGTCAACAATTGCTAGAATATACTGCCTGTTATCTTTTGTAACTGGTAGTGGATCCAAATAATCCGCGTGGATCGTGTGGAATGGTATTAGTACTTTTGGAATGGGATGTAACATTCCTCTAGGTGCAACATGGGATCTTTTTAGTGTTAAGCGCCCAATACAATGTTGCAAATATTTACGCACAAATTTTCTTAAACTTGGAAACCAAAAATATTTTGTGATACTTGCAACTGTTTTATCGTAGCCGATGTGACATTGTTCGTCGTGAAAAATACGAAAAAGACCTAATCGGCTTCCCTTAGGGACATACCATTGTTTTATGGGTATGGCATCAAAATAATCTAAATGGTAAAGCATATCTTTTTCTACCGCATACCTATTTTGATCGACAAAAGTTAACACGTTTGTCAGTATTATTTTTTTTTATAGCACGCTTTTTTGCCCAACAATTTTCTTCAACATGTCCCTCGTTTTTGCAATATTTACAAGTAAGAATAATTCTTGGCTTTTTATCAACATGCTCTGCAATATTTACATTAGGATCACGTATATTAAACACTCACGCTGTACCTATATGACCAGATTTGCCGCATCCATCCAAAACAGAGCTTTGGTCAATGTTGGCTTGAATGTGATGCTGATAAATCCGCATATTATGACGTTCTCGTTGTGTACGCTGCGCTGATTCAATATTATTTGATATGCGCCGCTTCTCATAAGACGCCAATATTGAAATTAAACATGATACACGTCTAAACAGTTTTGATTGTAAACACTAGTTCGAACATTTAAATCTGTAATACCATGTATAATTACTTCAATCAATACATTTTCCGGCCATTCCACACAAACCTTGCTCAACTTTCATAATTTTTGTCTAGCATATTCATCATAACTCTCACACCCAGCGGAATTAAAGTTTACAGCCTTGTATAACAAGACGCCATTGTTTCGTTTACGAGGAAACGCCTGACTTAAGACTTAAGGCAACTTTCCCACGCACGCTCATTAGCTTTAGGCCGCCACAAATCATACCAGATTTTCGCATTACCTTGCAAATGATGGGCAGATCTTACCACAGTTTCCCATTTATTCCAACCAAAGCGCCTTTGCGCCTCGTCAATTTCGACAAACCAGTCGTCAGCGTTATCATCCACTTCGGGATTAAAACTCTGGAGACAAACTTGCACATCTCTGGAATTTCCTGGACCAGCATGGGTAGAACGAAGACTTTCAACATTTTGAATCATATTGGAACTGGTCGCCTCAACCATTTTTTGAAACATTGCCAGGAAATTCTCAGGTGTCATGGCGGTTTGAGCAAAGTTTGGTATGTCTCCTTGTTCTTCACTATTAGTGGACATTGTGGATATATCCGCACTTCTGATGTTATTTATTTAATAAAAATAAAAAGTATTAGCTCAAAACCACAGAAAACGTTTATTCCAGCACTGAATACAAAATTAATAAATCAAGAATTATTAATACGTAAAAAATAGATCAAATCACGAGGCTCGTCGGTTCGTGAGTCCGCATCCGAGGGGAAGGCCACAGACACGAACTTCCCCGTTCAGACTCGTCCTTCTTCGGTTTGACAGTCCACACCATGTTCAAATATTGCCGCGTTTTCCGCCATTTCATTGCTCACTGGTAGATTAATTTCTAACAAATCACAAGCGACTTAACGCCATCTATGGTCATTCTTGGGCGCCTCACTAAAAATTACCACGGTCTGCTAACTATTTGGTTTGTAGCGCGGGTGGCGCTGGTAAGCCGACGGGTCACAACAGCCGTCTTTCGTCTTTAAGACGGCTGCGGCCCAAGGATTTTTAACTTATATAGGATTGCTCGATCCCTATTTCTCAATATAATCCGTTTTAGTGACGTCACTACGGGACCCGGATACTCTTTCTCTCTCTGTATTGTGCGATTCCTTATCTATTACGCGTTGACAAGTCACTGTCACTATCTAACTCATATTTTGTATATCAATCCGATGACGTAGCTGCAAGACCCAATCACGTGATACGGCTAATATATTCTAGGGATCGAACAATCCTATATAAGTTTAAAATCCTTGGATGCGGCCGAGTGTGGCCGACCGGAGGCATAAGTATGAGATGCCTCTTTTAACCGATGTTTTCGGATAAATGAATTATTTGCGCATGCGTGAGATCTGAACACGTGCTTTTTGAATAAAGCTAGAGGCAAATGTAGGCAAGACCGCCCACTACTCCCATCCTTTCCCTCTTAGAAATTTGCGGGAAAAAAAGCATGTACGGATGAAAATTGAAGACGTTTGCATACTATGTATAATTTTTTGATAATCAAATAGGTTTTAAATATTACTTATTATTTACTATTAATTATTTAAATAATTTTTGTCGAGATTATGTTTGTTCGAGAGGCAATCGCATCAAAAAAGGAATATTTGTTTAACGAAACCTATTTCTTTAAGCAAATATTTTTCCTCTGGGAATTTCTAATTTTAGGGCGTTTGACCTTGAAAAATGAAAAATTTTCGCCTACGGCGCTTTTTTTTTTCGTGCGTCCCTTGTACCCACCCAAATCTCACCAGCCACCACTGATTTATCTATGCCTCCCCCAAAGAAAAATTCACGAGCCGCCACTGAATTTTAAAGTAAAATGTCGCTTAATTTCGGCCTTCGCCTTCAACATTCCTTATTTTCCTTTGATTATTATTAGTGAGTTTTGGTTTAAACAAATTGTATATCAAATGTATGATGAATCCTTCGAATGTACGCCACCTGAAATCACGGAAAAAGCCGCCGGAATGACAGAATATTTTGCCAAATGAGTCTAGAAGCAAAACTTAAACAAGAAAAAGATATTCATCCCTTTGTGATTTGAGTGCAACAGTAGGAAAAGTATACGTGATTCTTGCTAAGGAATACGCTACCTACTGGCGGCACGCATAACTAACGCATGTGGATTTGGTCATTGTTCCTCTTGGACAAAGAAAACACCCGAGATCAGTTTCATACTTTTCCAAAAGCGGAAAAATCTGGAGCTATCGCGGAAACTATAAGTTGAGCATAACAGAGTTACAGGAGCCAACTATGGATAAATAAGAAGCTAAAGAACGCAGAGTAGAGAGTGTTCTTTAATTTTCTCTAAGAATGACTATTTCCATAGAGGTATGTATGCCGAATGCCCAATAAAGAATTTGACATATTTTGAGGTTAAGTTTCATTTTCAGATTGAACGCTCGAAAAATATTGAAATCTATTTTAATTTTATATCACTACTTACCCCTTTCAAAATAGTTTTACAAGCTTTTTACCTGGTTTAAAGTTCTCGACAACAAATATTTGATGAATAAAATTTCAAACGTCAGTGTCAGTGAACATAGGTTAGTATAGGTTACTGCCATTTTGGCGCTACGACCTTAAAATGAATAGAGTCCTATAAAAATGAATAGGACTCTAAAAATGAATTGCGTAGTGTAAACACGTGCGAAAAGCATTCTTCACATTCGTGAGACTTGTTTTGGGCTCGTGCACAAAGCGTCGCACCATAGATTACATAGATTCGTCGCACTGCGTGCGAAAAATGTCTTTTTTCGACACTACTAATTTCGTCCGCCGGCTGTAAAAATGAAATGACATCTGTCCAGTGTCCACTGTTTATTAATTAATTTGACGTTTCATTAAAATCCAAACAAATTCATATTAAATGTTTATTTTTTTATTAACAATACATTTGTTAATAAAAAAATCCCTACTGTAAAATTTGGGATAAAGTATGAACTAAATAGGTAAAATTTATTACCGAAATATAGAATTTCAACTACAACCAGTGGCGTAGATGCAAGGCCTGCCTGCGATCTTAGTCAAAAAAATGTGATGCCAGATTAAATTTAAAAAAACACTGAATTGTTAAATTTTACATTTCATTTTTTATAGATATGGTATTTTTTGTATCCCTCACTCATAGTTTAGTTAAAAATTGGATGTTCATAGAAGTCACATTATTCGTACCTACTCGGTGCATAGGAAATCATTATGCGAATATTACATTTCTTGGTTTATTTTGACGTTTAACAATGATTTCTTACTCTCTGATGCTCTTTAAGCATGATGTAATCTTGAATTTATACTAGTAGTTTGTTTTAGATTTTATTAAGAAGGCAGGTAGGTAATTCTTGTCGCCACTGCTGCACTAATCATATTTCTCCATTTTCTGCGCTATAACAATCATCTTACACAATTCGTGAAATAACTGAATGAAATTTGTGTAAATAATACCAAATATCCCTTGAAAGTTACTTTTTCGAAGTTATTTTTGAACGAAATACCTACATCAACAGTAGAACAAATATCAACTAACATTAAATCTGGAGGCTAAATGTATTGGTCAAGCGTATAATAATAATAATAACAATAATAATAATATTTCTTTGCAATAAATTCATATACATAATAAAAAAAAATCAAAGTCAATATTTATATACTTGCAAAATCGAGCTAAAAATCAATATAAAAAGTTAAGTTTGCCCCAGTAAAATTATATATAAAAGTAATGTCTGCGCAACAAATGCAATTCATTATAAAAGAAATCAAATATCATGATAGAACCTGGAGCATAATTGACGAGCTGCTACACTTGACTGACTGGAAATATATTTCTTGTATTTAGTTTTGAAAGCTGTAGGATTCGATAACTTCATATATTTGGGAACATCTTTATACAATTTATAAACATTATATGAAAAACATCTTTGAAAGAAAGAGGTCTGAGAGTATGTGGATATATCAAATATATCCAAATCCCACCAATTTATTTACTTTAAATCAGTGAGAGTTAACAGTGGCAACACTGTCGGAGGCAAGTACAAGCGTATCCTTTATAAACTTACATAAACTGGAAGCAAGGAAGACATTGATTGTTCGGAGACGTGTTCCATTGAAGTGTTTACCGAAAAGTTGTATATATATTTTTAATGAATTTGCTACCCCTCATGTGATGCCGAGATAGCTCATAAATTATCGTTTCTAAATATGGAAAATACACACAACAAAACCCACTGGTTATAGTGGAAGTTTGGGTGCCGCTGTCACATACGGAGGTCGAAAGGATAGCTATGCACATATACCTATATAAAATACACACTCTGTCCCAAATTCGATGATTTTGTTTGATTTTTTTGACATGATAGAAGAGAAAAGATTAATCAAACTTTGCACCTTTAAGTAACAATGCACTTCTTTTGTTCTTTACATTCTAACAAAACTTTTTCACAGGGAGTTGTAAAAAAATTAAAACACCAAAATAAACTTATATAATTTATTATACAAACAAGGACTATGGTTTAAACCATTCTCCTAAGAAGTTCATTAATCTTGTCTTCTCTGTTTCCAAAGTCACCACCTTCAACATAATGATTGGTTTTCTTACGCCATCCTCCTGTCGGAGTGTTCAGCTTGAAAAACAAAAAAGTTTAGTTTGGAAAAAACAGAAAAATAAAAAAGATTTTCTTAAAAAGGCAATTAAAATAAAATGTATAAGCGATTAAGTTTACATATAGTACGAAATTGGCTTAAAAAATCAGATAAATGTACTTTATTACTACAAATAGTGCTAAGTACTTTTGCACATACATACTGTTGTGAAAGAACAGGAAATAAATTCTTTCATGGTATATTAGCATCATTGAAACCTGGAGAATAAACATAATCTAATCTGTTTTATATTGTGGAAATATGTCTTTAATTATTGGCATGTATTCATTTTATTTTGTATTCCTATAATGTAAAGGGTTACATTATTTATAAAGTCATGTCGAGATTTTCGGCAGTTATTGTGTGCGCTGTAAAGATTTTAAAAATTGAGTCTACTAAATTTTGAATTCTTCTAATTTCTTGTTTTTATCATTGTGCATGTGGTATAATACCAAAAGGGCAAGTACTGTGTATTAAAAGTAAAGAAAGAAATCACTCATTTTAAGTCGAAAGAATACATTTTTTATTCTGAAGATGATATCGAAGTAGGTATGTAACTAAATATTTGATTACACTTTTTTCATCATGCGGCAAGCTTTACGTTCATTTGACGAAACATTTTTGTATAAAAATACAAGGGCTATTCTATTTCCGCAGAGCCTAAAAAAGTAATACACAATTTATTGATAATATTTGACTTTTGGTTAGTTTACACATTTTTCTAGCCTCTCAAATGATAAGGCACCAAATTTTCTAATATAATTAATGCTATAAGGAAAATATACACATGGATACACTGAATCCAATAACTTCAAGCTTCACAATTGCACCAAATGTCAGCATGACCAGTAATGATTATTTTTAACCCCATGCACGATGAAATTATAAATTAAATTTACGGAATATGAAAAATTGTTAAAGTGTAGATTTACAATACAAAACAGAGTAGGTTTTCTTTCCAAATAATTGTTAATAATTGTTATGACATTATATTACACAACCTCTGCATAGCGTAACTGAAATTTTAGTTCTCAGTAATTTGAAAAAACTGACGTCTTATAGGTAATTACCATCGATCTTATATATACTAGATACGGCATTGACTCAATTTGTTTTGTTCAAGGGGGGTATCTAGGTCCTTTACTTTTGATTGGCTCTGTATTAGGATCTCAGTTGAAATAAAATTGGTGCAGCTTCCAGCTTAACCGGAAGTAATAAGGACATGAACATATTTTGATTTAAATGTAGATCACAACTTCATATATTACCAGCCAGAATAGCAAATCATGCACTAATTACTTCCAGAGATACATCTAATTTGCAGTCACTGTGAATCAGCCTATATATAATAATTGGATACTAAATAAATTTAATTCTTACCTTGAATGGCCATAAAAAGTTTGAAGCATATTTGAATTTTGAACCCACTGTAAATATTTCATGGATTAAATCCTCAACACAAATAATTCCAGACTTTCCCAGCCTATCTTCAATAATCTGGTTGCTGGTAATGGGGATACGCTGTCCATTTATTTTTGCAAAGCCTCTCTTGTAAATAAGCTCCCTAACAGATTTCAAGTTAGGATAACCCCATGTAATATAAGGTTCACATATTCTCAACATATTAATAGTAGCCTTGTTTAATTTAACAAAAACTCCATTATTTATTTGAAGAAGACGGAATAACTGTAAAACCTTACGCACCTTTGGTGCAACTTTGTTGATACTAAAAAAGAAAATAATAATGTTAATAATAATAACACAGACTTGTGCGAGAGAGGGGGTGGCATTTATTATTCAGTAGGTAGTTTACGAGTAGACAATTTAATTAACAATTTTCTGGTGGAATAGGGTACTGAATTCACGACCCCTGGGTTGAATGATTGAGACACTAAACCCTGGGCCATCGACTAGATAATATGACCATTGAGGTCTTTCCAGGGTAGTATCACAGCGTTTACGTCGCGTCGCATTCGACATAATGGCAATAATTAAGAAGAAAACATCGTTCTGCATAGGGTTTCCTTTACACCTGTGCATTTTAAGCGAATTTTAGTGGTGAAAATGCCTCTTACTCGAATAACTTGCTTATATGACTTGACAGAAACACCATATACCATACCATACCAAGTTGTCAGTTTGTAGAATTTTTAAAACTATACATAGTCTAAAAAGCTATCTATCTTAAGTGAATGAATACCAACCCAATTTACACAAACTGAAGCATGTGCCCTCGCATGATAGACATTTGTACTTAAAATTAAATTAATGTCTCAAAACAACCATAATATTTCCAATTTTCATTATAAATTGTTAAATTTGTGTATTTTGTTGTAATACGATACGAGAGAGCCTACTTCCACCAATAATAACACATACAGTAATTTTATTTAGGAATACATTTGTGATAGAGTAGAAGGAAAAGTAGGTAATATTTAAATTTTTAATTTGTTTTGATGCAATTCTAAAAAAATAAAAGAATACAAAGGTGCAAATTGTACTTTTCCGAAATCTTTCCCTATGATCGAAAACGTTTTAACATGTGTGTTTATTCAGCCTATTTAAGAAAAAATTTTGGGATCCCGTGTTGAAACTTAATTTCTAAACAATTTAATGTTTTCTATACGAACTTTTCTCAGATTATGTAAAACTGTAAGATGAGTCATTAAAATTAACTGAAATATGTTCACATTAACTTTAAATATCCGTTGCCATGGGTATTTTAAATAAATGTACCTAATTTTTTAAAACAATCCATGTCGCAAACAATATTATTTCCATTTTTGACAAAATATAAAAATTCAATCAAACAAAAAAAGATGTGTGTATGCAGCCAATATATTGTACAATATGTTAAGTGTATAATATATTATATAACCAACATACACTACAATAATTTAAGACAGCATGGAAAGCACCTAGTTTTCATTTCACTAGCTGCTATGAAACAGTCTTACATATTAAATAATAAATATACATTATTAATTATTGTTATTAGATTTCTAATTTATTGGTTATCAAAGATCCATTCACACTAGATTGAGAAACACTATATAATCATTTATATATTATAAAGCTCAACTTGGAGCTTTTAAAATGGCTTATATTAAGAAAACCTACTTTTTATTATCGACTACTGAGAATACTGATATGATAGCCTCATACAGATATGATAGTCTCAAGCCTCAATACTTCTTTTATAGAAACCATAAGTTCATTATTTACAATATCAAAGCATTATACCGTATTTTTTAGTGTATATGATAGATTTATTGATTTATATCTTTTGATACTGCAATATACATAGTGAGTCATTAGTTTGTAGATGGGGCAAAACTATGTTATTTAAAATGTTATAAGTATTATTTAATTAATTATTGATTTTTGACCCTTTACATGACTAAAGTTCGATAATTTTATGATTATGTGATATGTTGAAACCGGAACAAATATCCTATCGATTCATGAAAGTACATATGTAGGATAGGATAAGTTAAATCTCGCCACGTCTTCATTGTAGATTTTAACAAAAAAAAATAGGTTTTTCTTGTAATTATTTTAAAAACAAAGTTAAATCAACTCTGTAATAAGTCAAAATTCACATACAATTATCCCAGCCTTTATGCAAAAAATCTTTTTCCTTTATATCTTTAATAATAACTAAAATATCAGTAAATGCAACATACCCACCATTTAGGATACCTACTAGCAAAAATAAAAAAACAAATTGTTTTTAATAACCTATCTATCCTCGCAAGAACAAAAAACACTTTAAAAATAACTTTAGAAAACATTATATGCAGGCAATGAGCTGTATATATAGTTCACTGTATGCAGATCACCTGAAATAATATTAATCAAAATTTATACTACGAGTTTCACTGTAAATAATTTAACTCGACATAGTTCTGGTCGTGGTTCCTAGAGAAAGAGGACAGAATATTAAGTACACCAAAGTCAATATACAAGGTGTGGAATTCTTAGAATTGCAACCAGTATTTTTTAAAATGCTTAAATACTGAGGTCTTGGTTAAATTCTCAGGCCAAGTAACAAGCTTTACAGCTACATATTACTACACACTATGAAAGATCAAAAGCTAATAGAAAACAAATTAACAAAAATTTACCAATTACCAGAATGTGTTGATTGTTGACATAGATATATTTATAGATATATTTATTATAACAATAAGTAGTTTTAAGAATCATAGAAAGTCATTTTGACCATATGTAAATTGTTTAGCTTTTTTACTTTTTGTTTTTATAAAAAATAATAAGTATATATGTACTTATTAGTAACTCACTTCTGGTACACAAGTATTTACTTTTTTTTCATTTATTTCATTTTTTTGGGATACCCGCATTTTCATGTTCTAAATAAATAAAATACATCTGCGCAGAAATATAAAATCACAAACAGAATTAATCTAAAAATGCCAACATTATGAATGTTGTTAATTTCATTACACCCCCGAGTATGTGCATCACTCCAAACATACTCAAAATATTAACTATGCTGTCAAAGCACACGCAATCACCACAAAAATGATTAATTTTCCGTTTAAATACGGAACTGACTACAACTGGCTAATTATATACTGCAGCTGGCACCTCACAAGTTTTCTGATGTTTTGTCTACCCCTATTTTAGGGTGTGTTGAATAGAGTCTGACATTATTTTCTTGCAGTCAAGCTTAGTTTTGAGAAAAAAAAAAAAATAAAACAAGTAGGTTTAAATCTACCCAAACAGTTAATTTAATTTTTGCACATTTTGAACGCAATACACTCTATATAACCTTTGAACAGATATCTCAGGTGGTCCGCAAAAATAACAAATATTGATTTTAAGAATATGCAAAATTATAATGGTTTGCAAAATGTAAATGTAATGTGTTAACTAAAATAACTGACAACTATACTGAAAATAGATCATTTATTACAGGATTAATTTAGTAAATTCAACTTTCTTTACTTTTTTGTAGAAATAATCAGCGTTATTAATAATAAAACTTAGAATGTTCTAAGACATGACTAGAATGTAATTAGTGAAAACTGCATTAATAATACCATTTAAATGCATGTTAACGCTAGAATGATGCTAAATCACTAGTTATCAGTTTGGGTATGTTTTACAATAAGTTAAAGTTAACCTAAAAGTTTGACAAAAATGGCAGCAATTTTTTTTTTCCTCCTAATTAACAAATCAAGAACGTTTTTCTGAAATCTTAAATAATTTAATGCGAATTTTTTCGTATTTATATCTCGGTAACTTCAATAATTCTATAAAATTTTATTATGGCATAGTTACTTATCGAATTCATTAGGGAGTTTTTGAACCCCTTAAATTTTAGCACGTCGTTATCGTTATTCTGAGCATGTGCAGTTCCAAAAAAGAGTATCATTTTTGGCACTGCGCGTGCTGAGTATAACGATTGCGATAGCGATAAGGTAAAAATTTAAGGTGTTCAAAATCTCCCTATTATAAAAGGCAAAGTTAATGCTTATCAAGGGCGGATTTACCATGAATTAAAATTTTACATTAGCAAAAACGTAATTAGTTAAAAAAAATATAAATGTACTTCACTTAAGGATATTTTATTAAACACTTCTATTTGCTATTTCATGTTTGTCCAAAGAAAAACGTACCTATCTAAATGCACAGATAATTTCTAATATCACATTTTTTAAAAATGTGGTTCTTTGAGATACTCCCCCATGTTGAAAAGTTAAATCCGCCCTTGATTGCTTATTAACATAAAACAGTCTTGCCACAAGACATTTGTCAGTCTTCTCACTTTGCGTAAATGTTTGTAAATGTAGGTTAGATTTATTGCAGTGAAATTAGCTCTATGTATAGAATGAGATGTTGTCACATTACCTTCTTATTTAGCATTCTATTAGTTATTTGTCTATAAATATTTAATTATTAATATGAACAACTTAGATTGATTTAAGAATGCGGTTAATGGCCATTAGTAAACTTGATGTTATTGTGATTATTATTAATATGGGTGTTAATCTTTATCTGTTTCCAAATAGGAACTATAATTTTTAGAATATTTTGTTACTTTTGATGGTATGGTATGTAAATAATGTTTACACATTTTTATTGAGATACATTAATGAGATAACACATTTACTAAGTGAACGTCTTAATAATTTTTCCTGGTTGTGGAAACTAGCATACTTGTCCGATATATTTTCTCATTTAAACAATCTCAACTTAAGCCTTCAAGGAGGAACTATATAATTATTTTTCAAATCGAGGATAAAATGAAGCTATGTTAAAAAAAAATAGAGTTGTGGAGCCATCGTTTATTAAATCCAAATTATGATTCATTTCTAAATATCAAATTTTTTGTTCCAACTACTGAGAAAAAACTGTAATGAAAATTTACAAATTTTCACACAACATATGGAAGATCTCCTACGCAGCTTTTGTGATTATTTTCCTGTACCAGATGCACACTTAAATTTGATTAGAGATGCTTTTACAATAAATATTTACGAACATGAAATACTTCATTAGAAGAAAATATTTTGATAGAAATATCGACATATAGGGCAATGATCCTGCAGTTTAAACAAGTATCTTTGTGAAAAAGCCTTTTCATCTTTGTATACATTAAAAATAAATATAGAAACCGTCTGGAGAATGTGGAATCAGAATTGAGAATTCAATTAATATTGCACCGAACATAAGTATGCTTGTCAGCGACATAAAATATCAGCCTTCGCATTAATAAGTGTGAAATGTTTTCTTTTTATAATACTGTCTTAATTTTTTTTTTACAAAATGTACCTAATTTCTAAATTATAATTGGAGACTATATTAATTTACACAAATTTTTTCATACGAGTGGGGGTCTGTGATTTGAAGATATTTAAAAAGAGGTCCTTGATTCGCAAAAGGTTAGGAACCGCTGATGTAGGTAAACGAAAACAAATTAATCCAGCAGATTTATTTTCACGAAAAATCATTTATTTGAACAATAATTCTCCATTCTTGACACTTTATTATTATTCAATCCACCATTTACATTTCCACCGGACAATACTGATGTCACGCCATTGCTGCCAAGTTTTTATTTATTTTCATCTCTTGGAGCATGTACCTATTTATTATTTATTATATTAATTATTTTTTCACTGATGCACATCTGTAAATTTTCGTCTTTTAAAACATTTCAAATATCCTACAGTTCTCACTTCTATTTGGAAAATGTCTGAATTTTTGTTATATTGTACCACACCCAATAATTTAAATTCCTTTTACCATTCCCTTCCAAAATTATATTATATACCTACCTTTTTCACCTTAACCATCGATATTGATGATATTACATAGGTATAGATAGGTAATTTGTTACTTTTCCCATTTATTTACCCTTGATCATAAAAGAAACCAATATAACTAGCTTTGATTTAGATATTACTCAGGGTACACATATTACTTATTTGTGCAACTTATGCATTTACATAATGTACTTTGGTGGCAAATGTATTAGACCAAGGTTTTTAGACAGATTTTTTGTTGACATTTTAGTCAATATGCCTTTCGGAGGGTATTATATTGCGTATATTCTTATGACGAAAATGAATGAATCAAGAGTCATCCTGGGTTCTTCATATAGAAAAGAAGTTTTCATTTGTTTGTATGCCCTTGGACATACACAAAGGGTATGTCATCTTGTTCAACAATTATATAACAAAAAATTGTATATTTATGATTGGTAGTAGCTCGCAGGTTCAGAAATGTGTGAAGAGCTAGCTAATATTTATGTTTTTACGCATTCACCTAATTTTTATATATCAGGTCGATTCTTCTGCCCTTTAGAGCCGCAAATTTATCGATAGTCTTCGTGAAATGGGTGTTTATTTATTAACTTAAACAGAAGTTCCTTTTTGATGGAAATACTGGCCAAAAAAGGCAGTCTTTCCTGAAATATGGAGTTCTTGAAAATGTCTTTATTTTCGTTTATTTTTTTTTTAGTAGAGTTTGCAGCGATATATTTCTGTAATCTTCATAGAGTTCATTTTTGAGTTGTTGACTTTTTGTAAATAAGTTCCCGTAAAATTGTTGTAAATTTTCAAAACCATGCAAAGAGAAACATGTATTATATTGTTCAAATTTTATAGTGTCAGCAAGGCAAATAAGTTGCAGTTTTCCACAATCTTGAAATCTTACGTCCATGTCCATCAAAATGTGGTTCAATATTTCATACAAAAGTATTTTACATTTAATCTTAATTGATTACTCAGTAAGGTCAGCATATTGGCCTTTAGAAATGCCTGATTTGGTAATTTTACTTGTTCTGTCAAACATTGTATTAAAAAATTCATCATTCCTTTTTCCTCACTAATTCAAATGTTTGTCTTATTTGAAATACAAAAATTAATGTCCTTGATTTTTTTTTTTTGGAGAATATCAAATAAAATTTTCGCAGAATTGAAAATGTCATTAAATATTACTGAAAAAAAAATTCTTAAATCGTTCAGATTTTTCTTAAAATGTCTTGAATTTAATTCACATTTTAAATGCTCACCAGAATGCTCATGTTTATGTAACGCCCGCGTGATATTTAATAAATTCATTAATCCATCCCTATTCCAAACTTTTTATTAGAAAAGATGCAAGCAGGGCCAGCAAACAAATTTTTTACAAAAGAAAATTTAAACTTAATATTATAAGACTTGCCACTTTTTTTAAAATTCTTTTTTGGCAAAAATCGACAGAACAACTGTAGGTCATCCTTTAGATAAAACATCTCGCTTGTTTTCGTCCTTGCAACGACTGAATGGTGTTTCCAACAAATTGCAAACAATATCGTTAATTGGATTCATTATTGCCATCACACAACACACACAATGTTTAATGTTTTAACACACAATATACACAACAAGTTAACTTAAAAATATGTAAACTGATTCAATAATAAAAATGTATGATAATTAACATGCACAATGCAGTAATCCACATAAATTTACTTAAACAATAATTTTTTGTTCTTATTATCGATGTATGTCAGCCATTCAAGCTACCTTTTGCATTTCCTCAGCTCCTGAGGACAACCATATGACAACCATATCATGAAGGTCATATAAGATACATTTGATATCAAGTACCTACATAAATACAGTAAGCTGCATAAATAAGTAATATGAAAATCAAAGCTAGTTATATATTATTTTCTTTTGTGATCAAGGTTAAATATATTAGTAAAAGTGACAAATAAAATGTATTTAAACGGAAAATAAAAAACGAGCATATAAAACATAAATTGGGAATGAGAATGAGAGAATGTTAACTGGGTGCAAGAAAGAAATATAATGTTAGAATAACCGAATTTTGAGAGCAGCGTTAAAGAATAAAGTCAATGTAATAAATGTTGTTTTTAATATCAAAAAACATGGGTGAAAGTTGGAATTGAATAATTTGATAGATTTCGCTCATAGGTAAATCAAAATATGCAAGATTATTTTGTTCTAAATTTTTTTTATACTTTGCCAAACAATATTAAATGTTTAGGTACCTATTATTGATAAACTTAAAACTGCCCTGAAAAACTTTTTAATTAAAGGTGTAGAGCTGGGTCGAATCCGTATGATTCGTATAAATTATACAAATCAATACAATGATTCGTATGATACGAATCACCGATTTTGAAATGATTAGTACCAATCGACCCGCATGCGCACAGCATAACGGATGCTAGTATATATTAATACTAATTCAATTCGTACTTCATACCATTATTAGTATAGTCGAAGACAATAGGCTTGTTTTGGTTCTTACAAGAACCAGTTCTGAATTGTACTGGACCTGCGCAATTTGAAAAAGCCTTTGAATTTTTAAACTGCACGTGCTCACGATTCAGAACCAGTTTTTGTGAGAACCAAAACAAGCCTAGTGTGTTTAATACATAAAGTATGATTATACAGCTTCCGCTGATGATTCGTAATCATGTGTATTCCGTACTTTTCGTATTAGCATCTATCACGTACTTTGTGTACCTGTACATACATAGTACAATGTATCTGATACCAATCTTCGGTATGAATCTTTTTGTAAATCGATTGGAACAGTACGAATCACTGAAGAGGCGAATCGCCCTTCCTTACATCCTTACATCCTTTGTTTTGTATGGTATGCTATAATAATGGATATAATTCATCTAACTATATTTTCAAGCAAAGAAAGGTTGATGAATGTGAATGACACCAACTACCCCACAGTAGATATGTATAAAAATCCCTATACGGGAATTTAATTTCTGATGGGATTTTAATCCCATCACTATTCTTTTGAAGAATTTTTATATTGAACCCATATATTTATGTAATCAAGTTATATATTTACATTATGTATGTTTCAGATTATTTTTGTCTTTTCTACTTCTTACAACTGTATTGAATTTTGAGTAATCCTATGAATGAAATATTATTTGGCTATCTATCGTTTTATCTATAGATAGCTTAGGTTTATCATATAAGTTTTCTTAAAAACTAGGCTAACCTAAAGAAAAAAATATCAGATTTGTGTTCAGCACAGCCAAAAATATGGGTGGTAGATAAAACTACAGAAAAATTAGCGAGATGTTCGTTAAAATAAATTACCTAAAATATTGGTACATACCCCTTAATACGGACAACAAAAGCCAACTTAGCTTCTCCAGGAACATAAAAGTTACCTCTTGTCTTAGCCTGACGAATAAGCCGGATTTCGTCACGTTCCTTTAATCTATATTCCTTTACATACTGCTCAGCACGCTTAAAAATGTCTTTACGTTTCTTAATTTGCTCCGATTTTCTTTTTATGACTGTTTGTAAACGTTTTGCCCTAGAAGTCTCTCGCCTTTTCCGGTGTTTTAAAACTGATTCGGGTACTGCTGGCAGCCCCTTCACCGTTTTTGTTTTTTTATCGGAGCTAAAAAAATATGTAACGTAGATTATCAACTGAATCAGTCATCCTATCATAATAAACACAAGAAATATGTGAAGAACATGCAGAAACAGTGGTCAAATAGATTCACATAACATTATCTTTAAAATGTCCCAAAATAATATATGAAAATATAAATATACAACAATTTTTAACAACATTATTAATCATTTGGTTTAAAAAATACAATAAACAAGTAGATGATTCAAGAATTTCACAAAAATGAAATTACTTACGTCGGCGCCATTCCAAACTCACTGCAAAAAAGAAAACACAACACAAATCACAGAATATCTATAGGCAATAGGCATAATCCTCGTACCACAGAATAACTTTGTCTTTGCACCATAGATTAATAATGCGTTGCACCACAAACCACAAAACAGAAAGAATCCTTGCAGTTGTGTAAAGCAGTCAAAACCAAGAATTGTTAACTGTTTACAGGATTGCTCGATCCCTATACTACAATGTAATCCATAATTGTGACGTCATCAAAGATCCAAAGATCTCGAACTTGTAGAAATAGGTACTCTTTATACTGTTATTACAAACTTTAATAAATAATAATATTAATAATCATTCAAATACGAAAATTCTTTTGCAAATGTGAAATATAACAAACACAAAATAGGTATATTTCGACAATTAGATTACATAGATCTTCGATGACGTCAGAAAGGCGGATGACAAAATTGAGCGATCGAGCAATCCTGTAAACAGTTAACAATCCTTGGTCCAAACAACCAAAAACAACCACAGTGGTCAATGGTTCACTACATTTTTTTTTTGCCATCGAACAGACCTATTACTACATAAACTGATTTGGTATGTTGTCAACACTGGATCACACTTCAGGGGGCCGTTCGGATATAACGCCCGGGCGACGTCCAGATGAAACTTTTCGCCCAAAAGTCGTTCGGTTTTAACAGGCGTTTTGTACGAGCGTGCCGTTCGGTTATTTGAGGTGAATCGTTAGGACAACAACTTTTCGCCCTTGTTAAAACTGGGACGATAATCACACGACATGCGCAGATGTGAGTAAATTGAATTTTGACATTTTATCAGTTATTAACATTGTCAGAGATTTTGTATAATTAGATATTTTGTGTATTTGTGTGTATAATAAACATCACTACAAGGACAGAGAAGTTGCTCTTTTCATACGAAAATTGCTTTGAAATTCATTTGCACTGCAATTTGCAATTGTAACTTCAACAAAAATTGTTTTATTCTTGAAGACACTTCATACTCCACTAACAAACAGTTCCGTAATCTATCCAAATGAGGCCGTGATCGAAATAAAATTGTACCTGTTCATCATCATCTTCACTTGAACTACTGTCTTCCATCATAAAGTTATTCATATAAATAGTGCATGTTGAAACAACAGCCTGGTAAATATGAATACGATTTTGATCCATTGACGATAAAACAGATAAAATCTTATTGTACCTACTCAAAAATCACTCGAAGTAAACTACACATAACCTGGATTGCATTTGCTTGAATTTAAAGTTTGCCGCCATATTATACTTACCAGGGGGCCGTTCGGATATAACGCCTGGGCGACGTCCAGATGAAACTTTTCGCCCGAAAGTCGTTCGGTTTTAACAGGCGTTTTGTACGAGCGTGCCGTTCGGTTATTTGAGGAGAATCGTTAGGACAACAACTTTTCGCCCTTGTTAAAACTGGGACGATAATCACACGACATGCGCAGATGTGAGTAAATTGAATTTTGACATTTTATCAGTTATTAACATTGTCAGAGATTTTGTATAATTAGATATTTTGTGTATTTGTGTGTATAATAAACATCACTACAAGGACAGAGAAGTTGCTCTTTTCATACGAAAATTGCTTTGAAATTCATTTGCACTGCAATTTGCAATTGTAACTTCAACAAAAATTGTTTTATTCTTGAAGACACTTCATACTCCACTAACAAATAGTTCCGTAATCTGTCCAAATGAGGCCGTGATCGAAATAAAATTGTACCTGTTCATCATCATCTTCACTTGAACTACTGTCTTCCATCATAAAGTTATTCATATAAATAGTGCATGTTGAAACAACAGCCTGGTAAATATGAATACGATTTTGATCCATTGACGATAAAACAGATAAAATCTTATTGTACCTACTCAAAAATCACTCGAAGTAAACTACACATAACCTGCATAACCTGCATTGCATTTGCTTGAATTTAAAGTTTACCGCCATATTATACTTACCACAATCGTTCGTATTTTATGAGTAACATTTCTGTGACGTCATTCACCCGGGTGAACGATTCAGCTGGGTAAAACAACTTCATCCGAACGCACTCCAGGGGGCCGTTCGGATATAACGCCCGGGCGACGTCCAGATGAAACTTTTCGCCCAAAAGTCGTTCGGTTTTAATAGGCGTTTTATACGAGCGTGCCGTTCGATTATTTGAGGAGAATCGTTAGGACAACAACTTTTCGCCCTTGTTAAAACTGGGACGATAATCACACGACATGCGCAGATGTGAGTAAATTGAATTTTGACATTTTATCAGTTATTAACATTGTCAGAGATTTTGTATAATTAGATATTTTGTGCATTTGTGTGTATAATAAACATCACTACAAGGACAGAGAAGTTGCTCTTTTCATACGAAAATGGCTTTGAAATTCATTTGCACTGCAATTTGCAATTGTAACTTCAACAAAAATTGTTTTATTCTTGAAGGCACTTCATACTGTACTAACAAACAGTTCCGTAATCTATCCAAATGAGGCCGTGATCGAAATAAAATTGTACCTGTTCATCATCATCTTCACTTGAACTACTGTCTTCCATCATAAAGTTATTCATATAAATAGTGCATGTTGAAACAACAGCCTGGTAAATATGAATACGATTTTGATCCATTGACGATAAAACAGATAAAATCTTATTGTACCTACTCAAAAATCACTCGAAGTAAACTACACATAACCTGGATTGCATTTGCTTGAATTTAAAGTTTGCCGCCATATTATACTTACCACCATCGTTCGTATTTTATGAGTAACATTTCTGTGACGTCATTCACCCGAATGAACGATTCAGCTGGGTAAAACAACTTCATCCGAACGCACTCCAGTTACCACAATCGTTCGTATTTTATGAGTAACATTTCTGTGACGTCATTCACCCGGGTGAACGATTCAGCTGGGTAAAACAACTTCATCCGAACGCACTCCTGTGTATCATGACTTCTGTCTTCTGTGCATGAATAATTGAGGTTAGGTTGTTTAACTCACTGGGACTGGGACTGCAAAATTCAGTTTTAATATATATAGATGTTTTGTGCTGCAAACGTTCACAGAGATAGAAACAATCAATAAATTTTTTTCGTAGTGACATAAAAAAATAGGACCTATTTAAAATAATGCAGACAAATGGTGAGCTTGATTTTTTGTTTGCTCTCTATTTATTTTATAAGATATTAGTAACGTAACATCTTTTTCAGAATTGCAGATACTTTCATATGTTGAAGAGCCTTTTTCCAAAAAATTCAAAATGGCAAAGAATGCCTGCGAAAGTTCGGAATTCATATTACAACATAAGGAAATACTTTTGCTTCAATGGATTATTAAACATGCCAACCAAAATTACAAAGAGGGCTGGAACCATTTAAATTATTGGCTTAAATCTGCTCATTTTAAGAGACTAAATAGGAACGATATTAATAGAGAAGATTTTTTGAATATTATAAAGGTCTGAAGAATGTTTTATGGTTAATTTAAAGAATTTCTTTTAGTAAACAATTACTGTACCTAATTTAAATTTCCTTCAATCATGAGTCAGTATACCTACTTTTATATACATATTTTAAATCAATTTATTTTCCACAACCGTGAAATGCATAATTTTTACACAAAAGTTTTCAAATTTTTAGCGAATTTAAATCCATTTATAACCAAGATTGATTTACTCTGCATTGTAAACATCTGCTCAAATTGTTTGAGGATATATTGAAAAAGAAATGACACATCTTTGTATCCACTTTTTGCCTCAGAATAATAGCCCAATAACATTTTTAAAACTCCACCAAATGAAACATGATATTAATGAAAATATTAAAACAATTAAATACAATTTTGAGGCATGTAGGTATTTAAAAAAATCTTTTTAGGGGGAATCTAGTTTGTACATTTTTCTTGCAAATTCAAATGCTTTCTGCCGCAAAACTAAATCTACAAAATCCGTATCATACAAAAATTTGTAAATGTTTGCATTAAAAGTTCAGTCTCATGGGAATGGTTATTATATACCTACTCCCTCAGAGTTAGTAATAAACACAAACGTCCAGCTGGAACTAGGGCAAGCTGAGAACTTACTTGTTAAGAAAGTAGCTAGTAGCTCGTTCCTCCCACTATACCTGCATTGCCGTCATATCACTGAAAATTTTCAGCATTAGTTCACTCTAATGGCATTAGTGTACAATTGATACGTGGGAGTTTAACTATGCTGTTGTTTTTTCTCTCAGCTACTGTATTGTCATGATGAGCTGTTAGCTTTATCTAAAAATAGGAATTTGAAAATTTGCCTACAGGACTTAGTATTTAATGTCAATAAATAAATAGAATATAAAATAGAAGTACTATTAATTTTCTGGTTATAACCACAGAAACTAACTACTAACTTTATTATTTGAAATACAGCACCCTGTATATAAATTTGATATTTTTTTATTTTACATACATTAAACTTTAAGATGACTGTAATATTATCTGTATTAGAAGACTAAAGTTCCTTCATGTACAATTGGCAGCAAACCGAAGAAAAGTACTAACAGTACCTAATCTCTTATTCATTAATTTTGCATATTAATTTATTCATTTTCATGTGAGCATGTCTTTGGAAAGTGGAAATGATAATTAAAACTCCAATACCTACTGCATTGTAAAAAAAAATATGGGCAAATTCATTTTTTACAGGGCAACTTTATCGAAGTCCTAATTTTAATAATTTTTTAATAGTTTAATAATTTTATTTATTATGTCGAAATTATTGTTTTGCATGCATATTTCAGTAAAACTTCATACAAAACTAGCCATGAATCTTTATATATTTTTTTTCAACTTTTAAAATTTGAAATGCAAATTTATAATTTTTTGGCAACAATGTTGCCAAAGTTCACTGTTCCATTTAAATGATACACCTCATATTATATAACATTTAGTTATTATTACATTGTTTAGGTAAAAATCAGATTTCAGTATTATAAACATATATAATTTGTTTGAAGGTGATACGTGTAAAACGTCAAATATTGACAAACTGGTTAGAAGTTTGAAGCATTTCAGCCAATTACTTAAGTTAAATATCTTTCTGAAAATCTTTTAATCTTGAACTAAACTCTCCAACATCATTTACTTTTTCAATTTTCTTTTTTAGAAAACTGTTTTCAAATACGATCTAAGAAAAAAATCATATGAAAATATACTATGGTAATATAAGTATTCAAAATCATCATATGCATTTTTTTATTATTTACAAGATGGTGCCAAATTAATTGCAGGTCTCATTACGAGACCATTTTACCGAAATCAGTAAAAATATACTGGGAGATCTATTTGAAAATAGAATCAAATTGAAAATTGAACTAAATCCAGCTAAATCAGAAGCGACTTACAATTGAAATATCGATACCTTTTTGCCAAACTATCGTAAGTGACATTTTCCATGAAAATCACTTTATGGATCTATCGTAGGTATAATTATGCAAATACACATCCTGGCAGAGTATTGTAAGCGTATTTAAATGTTTGACGGTTAAATAACTGCATACATTTTATCGTAAGTAACAGAACTGTAATAGGCAGAGTGGCAGAATTATCGTAAGTAGCCTAAGGTAAAATTTAGTGAAAGTGACTTATGATATTTTGGCAAAAAGGTATCGATATAATATGTATAGAGCATAAACGGAGATATACCCCTGCTTAAAAATGATATTATCTTGATTATTTACAGAAATATAAGGTCGTACTATTTAAATGGGACAGTATATTATAAGTGATACTATATTTGTGAATAATTTGGTGTATTTGTTTTCAGTTAATTGACAATGAACTATCACTAATGGAAATAACTGATAATTCTATTATGAAAAATGTTTTGGATTCCATATTATTACTGATAGGCAGTGATATATTTCAGCATTATTTTAAGTATAATGTGGATATTTATTGTAAAATAATTTCTTCTGTGTTGCATAAAATTGAATGCCTTGAATATCTGCAAGAATGTTTGAAAATGGATCTGTTTCATAAAAATATATTGGCCCATAAGAAATTTCCCAAAAATTTTCTTATTACTGTTTTAGCTAGACTAACTGAATGCTTGAACAAATTTGATTGTATTGAAGTATTTGAGTTAGTTTCAAAACTTATTAAAAAGGTGGTATACATTATTATTTTCTAATTTATAATATTTACATTTGTATTTCCTTTTTTTTAGTGTTTATTCTATAAAAATCACAAGAGTTTTAAAACGTTTATTGATAACTACTTTGAAAATGTGAAGACAGAAAAACAGAGGATTCCAAAAGCTTTATTTAAATATATCTTATATGCTTATAATCAAGAACAAGATCCAGCAATAACTTTTAAAATAATATTTCATGCATTTTGTGCTGCTTATAACACAGACTTTGAACTTATATATAAATTTTTTATTTTATTAGTGCATATAATTGGATTTGATTTAAAAGACAAGTTAATTTTAAACCAAGCCACTAAACTTGATTTGCCTGAATCAAAATTGTCTCTAATTAAATCGCAAAAAATTCTTTTATCATTATTAGATATTTTGTGTGAAAATAAAAATGATTTAAACCTTAAAGTAAATAATATTACATTCACTGATTTCATTAGAAATATTATGAAAGAGTTTTTGTATCTTAATACACCATCAGTGACTTGTTACAAAATTTTTATAAAAGCTATTGCTATAGATCCGTTATTAATAGAACCCATAACTGACAGTATTATTATTTATACAATGATTTTGGATAGTCATAGACATCATCAGGAGCAATATGAAATTTTTATTATACATGTTTTTGATATTTATTCAAAATTGAGAAGAGTTGAAAATTTTATATCCAGAATAGTTCATTCATTAAATTACTATTTTAATGGACACGAAATTGCTCTGGAAGAAACATACAAGTTTAAAGGTGAAATAGATACCAAAGAACTTATAGAAAAAGAAAACGTTTCAACTGAACATATTTTTACAAATAATATTTTACAACATTTTAGCAAATGTATTTGTGGTTTAGCAAGTTGGCAGATTATTAATATTTTTAAAACTTTGTTGTACCAACTGCATCAAATACTGAATGATATTGATAAAAATGGTAAGTTTATTTAATAATATTCATTGAATAGTAGGTATATAGGAACTAGCTTAAGTGTAAATATAATAATATATACGTATTATGTTAACACCCTAACTATAGCACCGCCAAAAAAACTATAACACAATTTGTCGACATTTGTTTAAGCTGTGTAAAATTTTTTTTAAAGCAAATTATCAACAGTTACATACTATGTAACATTATCAATCAACTAGTAATGAGTAAAGTATCAAAAAATTTCGTAAAAAGCAGTATGTGTTTTTGCTTCCTTCTCTTATGAATTTAAATATTATTTTAAACAATTATTAACTTATTGTATTAAATATATAACAATTGTATTAAAAAGGGGGATATTTGTGTAACGAAAGTTATTTTTCAAGCAAATATTTTTGCTCTGCGAATTTCTAATTTATAATTTTAAGGGGTTTGACCTTGAAATATGCAAAATTTTCGCCTGCGGCGCATTTTTTTATTTCTCCCTCACCCTCCAAGAGATACTAGATATAGTACTGAGTTGGTGCAAGAGGGAGCAGATGTCTGTAAACCCCCACAAAACGGTAATTGTACCATTTACCAAGAAAAGGAAGCTGGACATTCTGACCTCCCTCCTTACTTAGTGAAATAATTCCATTTGCGGAGGAAACGAAGTATCTAGGTGTAGTACTGGATAATTCGCTTAATTGGAACTCCTATCTGGTTCGTGGACATGTTGACGAATCTGTGGGAAATCTTGGCGCATTGGTCCCAAACAAATATATTAGCTGTACGTGATGGTCATACGACCTATGATAGCGTACGGCTCCATAGTTTAGTGGTCCAAAGGACTGTAACAAAGGACCAAAATCAAACTTTCTGGTTTACAGAGACAAACCTGCCTGGCCATAACTGGAGCAATTAGCTCTACACCTTCAGCAGCTCTGGAAATGCAACTGAACCTACCTTCTCTTCACATATATTTGGAGAGAGAGGCCAGATGGGCAACATACAGACTAAAGCAGGCAGCTATTAACATGTCGCACTCTGAAGATGATTTCAGACGTCATACCTGCAACGACCAACCATGAACTGCCCTTTAACACTCTCTTCCCAGGAAGAGATGAATGGGATCGGAATAAAGCTGACCTATCGAGGGCAGATAGTTGTTGGTTTACAGATGGCTCCAAAAGACCCATGGATGTTTGAGCTGGAGTGTGTAGTTGCAACCCAAAGGTAAAAATATCCTCATCCCTTGGTTGTTATGCAACTATATTTGAGGCAGAAATCCATGCCATCGAATTGTGTACAGAGGCTGGAACACAAACGGAACTTGCATGCAAATCGATCCAAATCTTCTCGGACAGTGCTTGGCATGTCCTCGAGTAGAGTACTGCCAAAACAACTCTCTTGATCTGGGCTGAGGAGGAAATCCTCAAATACTGGCAAGAACTACCAAGATTAGTTCATTCAAAGGCATTTATAATAAACCCTTCAAAAACATGAATTGAAAAACTTAGAATTAAACAGGTTGCACCTACGAACTTTAATTGGCCTATATACTGGTCACTGGCATTTAAAATATCATCTGTACAAATTCGGCCTAGCAGAAGATGCTGAGTGCCGCTTGTGCTTAGAAGATGATGAACGGCAGAACACATATTATGCACCTGCCCCGCTGGGGGAAGGATCAGATACTCATTATTTGGCTAAGCATAATTTCTGCCAGAAGATCTAAATAAGTTCTCACCCAATAACGTAATCAGCTTCATTAAGAGGCTGGACCTGTTGGGTGAAATATAAGTAGGTGTGAGCCACAATAGACCACATGGTTGTGGTGGAGGGTCTGGTTTTTGGCCTACTCACTTTTGAACCTAACCTGGTGGTTCCTCTCCATGAAAGATGTGATGACTTCCGTGGAGATAACGTAGTAATGCAATGCAATGCTGTCAGGGCACATAGTCTGTGGAATAGCTGTTTTCGGCATCTCCTTCAAATAAATAGAATCGTCTTTCTTAAAGACGATAAGAGGTCAAAACTATAATGGTACCTGCAGCGAAGCAGGTCGCTATCTGTCTGTCAATAAGACAATAATAATTATCAGACGGATAGAAGCACAAACCAAAAGAGGGCACTACAGTGTTTTTCACCACTACTAGCATAGCAGATGCCCTTTAGACAATCATGTTGCAACATTGTTCATTGAGTGCACTACTTATGACACTCTGATAAGCACAGAATAAGTGCAAAACTGATCAGTGTCTGGTGGCTGGTTTCAATGAAAAATGTAATGACTTTCGTGGAGATGCCGGAGTAATAGAATGCCAGTTGTGGCACATAGTCCAGGAGCAGTTGATTTAGGCATCTTCAGATAAATAAATAGGGTCGTCTTCCTTATAGAGGTTAAAGCTATAGTGGTATCTGCAGAAAAGCAGGTCGTTATCTGTCAATTAGACAATCAGACAGATTGTAGTACAGACGAGAAGAGGGTACTATGGCGTTTCTCATTATTACTAATTAATATGCTTTTTTCGAATTTTTTATAATTCTGGGAGAAAGGACACGTCATATCTTATATTTCCTTATGCTAAAACTCAAATAATAATTTCTTATGCGTAAAAATTTATAAAGACGCAATCTCTTGTATCCGTCAATTTTTTTAGAAAATGCCAAATATCTCCAAAGGGGCTAGGTTTAAGTTCATGGTATGCTTTATCGTATGACTTTTTAGTTTTACACTATTTAATTAAAGTAAAAATATACAGCACGTTCCATTAAAAAAAATCTTTTTGCCTTTAACTTTTTTTGCATTTTTAATAACAGATTTCTTTAACTTCCTCGCACTATTACCCTACCCTGCATAGTAGAAATAAGGTTCGATCCTATTTTATACTCGGAATTTGCGGAACTCACACTTCCGGAACTCACACTTCTGGAACTCGCAAATAGCTTGCCGCTATTGGTATTGAGGGAAACTACCTTTCTTGGATTAAGTCTTACTTAAATAATAGACATCATAGAGTAAATATTGGTAGTTGTATATCACATGAAATCTGTGTGTTGTCTAGTGTTCAATCTGGCCTCAAGGCTCATGTCTTGGGCCAGTCTTGTTTTTACTTTTTATTATTGATGTAGTGAAAGTTTTTCTTTACACTAGTTGTCTTTTCCTACAGACGATCTATAATTCTTTACCCAGATCCAATCCGTGTGGATGATACCCATAAATTACAATGCAATCTCTTTAATCTTGTTATTTGGTGCATTAAAAAACATTTAAAACTAAATATTTCTAAGTGCTTTATGATAAGCTTTTGTCGATGTCATAATCCTATTGTTTACAATTATCACATTAACGACTGGATTCTTAATTGTGTCACTACGGCTAATGATCTAGGTTTTTGACAAACATGTTATTTTGGTCAACCATATCGATATCATTACCTTAAAAGCTTTCAGAATGTAAAGTTTTATAAGGCGGCATACTTTTCATATTAATGACACACACTTTAAAATCTATACTTTTTCTTAGTTCGGAGTATTCTTGAGTATAGTAGTTTCATTTGGTCCCCTATATATCCATGTCATATTGAACGGCTTGAAAGAGTTCAGGGTAAAGTTACAAAATATCTAATGAAAACTTTATTTTTCCTATGTAAATGTATTTTCACCTGTTAGAATTCAGTTATGCTGGCTTCAAAGTTTAAAAGTTAGGCGAGAAAATGATCAACTTTTTCTATTATTTAAAACTTTAAATACCATAATAAACTGCAGTGATTTGCTTTAATTAATTTCTTTGAGAGTGCCCCTAGAAACACAAGACAAGGGCACCTCTCTTATGTTTGAAACCACGGAACCCAGTATGGATTCACGTGGATTCAATATTTTTAATTTGCTCGAGATTTTTGATACTAGTTAAAATACTTTGCAGACAAATATTCTTTCTCTTCCTAGAGTTTAGGGCACACGTAATAACGTATAACTTTGTGTCTCTTTATTTATTGTCTTTTCATGTTGTATTAAATTAAGTAGTTTTAAGTTTTGTAGATACCATTTGGTCCGCTGTAGTGTACGGAGAAATGAATAAATCTATTTAGAATTTAGCGTATAATCTAAAAATGCAATAATATATAGGGTGTTCTTATTTAAAATAAGCAAGTTGACATCCACTGTCGGCATAACCGGAAGTGCCACCGTTTTCAAAATATTTTGGCCGAATAGCCCCCCTCAACATCGGTCTTTCCTCAAATTTTCAGATTTCTCCTAATTATAGTTTTCCCACAATTAATCGATGGAGTCCCCTGTGGTTAATCGATGGTGTGACACCCTGTATATGCCCCAAATCATGTTCCGCTACTCGAAGTGAAGACTAGTGAATACACATGAAAATAGGTTAAAACTTCTACTACATTTACTACATTCACCTAAATTTAATGTCTTTGGTAAATGTTTTTCTGCATTAGCCTCGCCATATTCTAATAAATTTTTTAGAGTTTTTCTGAACTTTTGTCTAGTCATTGGTGGTAAATTTGGATTCCTTTCATTAAAAACTCTACAAGTTCTATTTATTATTTTGTGACACTCTCTATGAATAAAATATAAATTTAAAATATCAGCTTTTGAGAAAGTATTATTATCCATTTTTGTTCAACATGTTTAAATAAAGTGACAGCACTATTAATGGGCGCATTCAGGGAAACATAGCACTCCAGCGCTTTACTGCTTCACGTTCGCTGAATCGACATTTTAAACGCAAGCTTAAAGTGACATAATTTTCAGTAATTCATATTTTGTAATTAATATAAATAATAATTAATATTATCCATAGATATTTTGTGTGTAAACCCATATATTTAAACCTAACCTAAATTAATTTTATCCCTTGATGGAACTATTCAGCGATCCAGCGGGAAAAATATATGCTTTACCGCTTTAATAAAGCGCTGCAGCTATTTTAATAAAGCGCTGAAGCGCTGCGGTTTCCTGAATGCTCCCAATAACAACAAACAATTAATTGATGACAGATAAATTATTTATTTTGCTATTCTACTTACAATTTCATAGCCATCTTTACAAGAAGTTTATAAATTATGTTTTTGTAACTAAGAGTTTTAATTAGAGTAATTAAGACGAAATAACATAAAAACGAAAAGAGGTAGGTGTAGGGAAGTATAGTAGAAGTATAGGGAAGACTGGTAGAGAATAAAATTCTACATCACAATATACAGGGTATTTAAAAATCTACTTTTCTTGGCTTGAAGTTAATGAAACTTGATACTAAATTTTCAGCACCATGTAAACATTTACACAACTACTGTTAAAGGTACAGCTAGAATCCTAAGATATTACAAATATTTTTAAAAAATTATTTTTTAAACAATGGGTGAGAATTCATATAGGGAAGTTTTATGAAAGTCCTCCTAAAATAACGCATATAATCAAAAAATGGAATAATAAACGGGGTGTTCCATCTATTTAAAATAAGAAAGTTAACAACAACTTCCGGTATACCCAGAAGTCTCTCGAGGACGCCATTATTTTATTTGAGGGTACACTCAAAAACCCCCCAGTGTCCAAATTTTCACTCTGTAAATATAAGTAGTCTGACATATTCTAATGGGTGGTAACTGTGAAACATGTAATTATTGGTGTGAGTGGAATATCACCTATTACTAGCTGTTTAAATGGAAAATCATGTATAATTTTTTATCCTTAAATAAAGTGTTCTCTCACGAATAGATTATTCAGGGGTTAATAGTTATCTCTACTATCAAGGAAGACATGTTCCACTCAAATAATATATTATAAGAAGCCTTATATGTATTCATCAGAAAACATTTTGAACATGTAAATATATGCATCTTGGAGGATATGTCAATCAATTGTCTTATGTTAGATAAAATATATCACCATAAAATTTCAAACCAACATATTTTTTTATGATTACATCGACCTGAAAAGTAATATCAATGACACCCTATACATTTTAAGCTTTTATGTTTTCAGATTGTGCTGTGGATTCTATGGAAATCATGAGTGTCTTACTTTGTACTTTTTTGGCTAGCATTCGAATAGGTGAACACACTGTAGTTAGTAATGTAGTTGAAAAATCATTAAAAGAGTTAGAAGAATTGAGAAATATCTTGGAACGCTTTGGAATAGCTTTGCTAAATCGGGAACATGTAAGTATTAAAATGGTTTAGGTGAACACAATGTTATAATAAATAATTTAAATTTGATGGTGATGAGATAGACTATATCTTCTTCACTTTTAAATATAATAAATAGTTCATTTTGTGGAAGGAGTCTCTAGAAATATGGTATGTTTTTTTAATTCAGAATTTCGATGTTAATCCAAGAAACTGGTTCTGATTAGTTGATTTGAATAATTCTGTATTCTGATGGATCCTACAAAATCCACCACAATAAAATTTTGAATTAAAGAACATGCGCGCATTGCAGCCTCCTTAGCAAGGTTTATTTTATTTTCCATTTTCTTTATAACACTCACTCCAATTACTGGGTCATTTGCATTAGCCTCTACGATTTTTTGTAGAAGGATTTAGTAAGACCCATAACTTCTGAGTGGAAATCAATTTGTTTTGATATAGAGGTAAGCTAAGTGATCAAGAAATACCAAATTTTGTTCAGAAATTTAAAGTATTTTGTTGGAGAATTCAGCTGATTAAAATCTCGATTCCAATCAGTTGAGTCTCTTATTAAATCCTTCATTCAATGGAAGTACATATATAAGTATGATTTTGTCTAAGATGGAAGTTCACCACCTTTGTTGCCTGATATATCCTCCTTATTTTCTCCTTATTATTATTTTTTTTTTCAATTGCCTTATGATACTCTATTTGGATGCCCATAAAAGAACATTGAAAATATTCTTGTGTACAGTCTGGCTTTTTCAGGAGTACCTATAACAGTAATAAAATAAATACAAGACAAGATCCTGAAAAAATTGTTCTAGTTTGATCTGCAAAACTAACCTAACTCACTAACAAAACTAAAGGTGGGTTCATGCAACGTCCATCCATTACGGAAATCTATAATTAAAGCAATTGTGCTTGTGCTATAGGTTTGGGGAGACGGCCAGTGCCGTTTTACAAAAAGAATAATATGTTTTACATTAGGTCATGTTTAGTTTTTAGTTATGTTATTCTTATTGTTATGATCTATAGTTATTAGAAAAACATTATTATTTATTTTTTATGATTTAAAATTAGTCTGGAAAAGTGAGAATAGAAAGCTAACGCATGCACACTTTTTCTTCAGCTCATGCATATTTATGACTTCATTAAGACCTTAATGAAAATAAAATGCAAAGTTAAAAGTTGCCAACTTGGGAGTGGCCTAGTGTAATTAAAATGTAGTGAAATCCTCTTTAGATGTTAAACCTCCTGCCACACATGTGCCTGAAGATGCCGGAAGCAGAAATACGTATCGTACATTAAGCTAAGGAGGATTGCTACAATTCCAGTTTTGTCAGTAAAAAATAAATGTTTTCATTAAAATTCAATACAAAAGATATGTGGCCAAAAATAATTATTTTTAATGTAAAGTACATGTTTGTATTATTATTTCATTATTTAAAATGATGTAGATAACACTATTAAAAAGAAAAAAGTATTAAGACAATAAGTTGAGGTTATATCAAGATATGCTATTGTAATTCAATATTGGGGGGTGCATATAGCACGCAAAGTAGTTGTTTTCGACATATCTATAAAAATAATAACGTTATTCCTTTGTGTATCTAGGTTATAGGGTAAAACTTTAATGAAGCATAATATTTGATAATTTTATTAATAATTTATCTCTTAGTTAATTTTTTGGCTTAATTCCTATACAAAAAAAGATGTGAACAATTTGTGTGTATAGCAGAATATAAGTTTGCATGTCTACTTATGTTGCAAAATTAGTTAGAGAATTATCTCTATATTATAGTTATGGGAATGGTTTATGTGTTTAATTCTAATAATTAAGGATTTATGCTTGAAAGAGGTGCTACTGATATATTTATAGGTATTCATATAATCAATAAAATGGGCACGTTATAATAATTACTCAGTATGGCAACATTTGCACTTGTGACTGGTTGTCAGCATATTCAGGTAAAAAAGAAGAGGTGAAAAAATTAGCTTCCATGCCAACCCATTATGGTTCTTCATTGGTACAGACAAACTTAATTCTGAATATATAAGAATGGATATTAGTACTTAAATATCTACTAAATTCTTTCGAAGATAGAAATACCTAAATTTCATTTTCTATTATTTTTTTAGAGAAATAGCCATCTCATACGAGTATGTATGGTTATTAGAGGTGAGAGTAAAGCAGAATTATGGGACTATATATAGGCATAAAAAACTTTTTGTATGGCCTGTATATATTATACTGTACATTTGAAAAGTGTGTGGAAATTTTTTTTTCCTAAAATTGCTTGGGCATTATAAGAGATTCTATATAAATCCCACTTTATGACATAGTTTTAGATGGTTTAGGTACTATAAGAGAACCATTGACTGAAATATTTAATAAGACATGTAACTAAATGAAATTTTAGGTACCTATTTGAATTTCTCCGAGAATACTCGAGATTTTTTGAACAAGATTTGGTAATATGTAACTACTTGATATTCACTTCCAAATAGGACAGCAATAATCAAGGTTTGTCTTTTTTTATTAAAAATAGTTTCAATTCCACTCAGATAATAGTGTATTAAATCCCTCTGTCAATAAACAGAACTCAGTACAATACTTCTTGGTGGAGTTTCATGCTGCATTGTTGCATTTTCATTTCGGTACCGTATTAGACCCATATGCTGGACCGTCGTGAGCGATCAGTATATAGAACTCTTATATACTGCTCTTTCCCAAGGTCAAGGATTATACATAAGGATGAAATTGAAATTCCATTTAGAAAAATTGCTAGAAATGGTTGTCCATGGTTGTGCACCATGGAGTGCACTTATTTAGTGAAATTATACTACTTATTTGTAGCATAATATATGTCTTTATTTAATAGCTACACATAATTAGATAGTATAGAGTGAAAAGAACAATTATACATGATTTAATATTGTTTTTAGAATCAGAAGTTAATGAGATCATTTTTAAATATTGCTTATAATTGGGCCGAGGTGCGTATAATTTTGGAATATTATTCAATCAAAACTGAAGTTCAGCTCACTAAATTGGTTGATAATAATTCGACAGCATGTAACATAATATATTTACATTCTTATTTGACTGTAAAACAATGGTGCTTAATATCAGAAAGAATCACAAATTTTGGCGAAGTTGCTTGTAAGCAGTTACTGGTAAGTGGAATGTGATTTGAAACGTTCTTTTGTGTAAATATCTTTGTCTGCAGGAAAAGTTGTATATCCAGAAATTACGAGCAATGCTGGTATTCGAAAAATCCATTAATGAAGACATCATACAAAATGTTATAAAGAATATAAATACCAATCTGGAACTTATATGGAGAGATATTTTAGAAAACAAATATGTAATACATAACTTACTACCTAAAATGGGCCTATCATCAACTATATTTTTAGCAGAAAAACTAGTTGCTAATAAAGACGTCTTGAAAATTATCCATAATAACCCACATATTACAAATTCTTCCTTTTTTATAACAGGCATAAACTACTTCATTATTACAAAAATAAATAAATTATTGACAAAAAAGGACAAAATAAATAATAATAACTGCAGCAAAGCTACAAGTACCAAAATATCTGAGATGTTTACCAAAGACACTTTTTTAAATAAAGAACCCAAAGAAATTGTTGAAGATATTATGCCTCTATATTACTCGTGTAAAAAAGTCTTCAAAGTTGAATGGAAAATTAATGAAGAAAAAATACATCTACTTTTTCAAATATCGGAGAAGTTTCCTGTAATATATTGTTCTGAAGTTGTACAAAAATTATGTTTAATATATCTTTGTTCCTTACATAGGGACTTATCCTTTGAATTTAAAAAAGGACAATATAAAAATGTGCAAGTGGACTGCGAAAGAGTTATCATAGGTAAATAGCTGAATTTGAAATAATTGTAGTAATAATATGGGTACAAAAATATTTAAACATTTAATCTTAAAATCAAATGAGATTTAATATTATCTTGTACATTTTATAGGTATCCTTCAACACTGCAAGTTTAAGTTAGCCAATCTATTCAGGACTGAAGAATTATGCAAGGAAGTTGTAGAAAATTATGATGAATGGGAACATATTTTTTCCCTTATTACCGAGAATGTATTTAAAGATGAATTCTCAGTTGAAGTATATGAACCCGTAATATCTTATTTTACAAAAAATCTATTAATGCCAATATGTATGCGTTGTTGTGTTGTTATCATAAACATAGCAAATAAGGTAAGATTTCTATCCTCCATTTATAAATTGATTGATACCACTAGTACTATATAGAAACATACAAAAGTTGTAGTTGACAAATAAAATTTATTGTTTGCTTGTTTTTTAATAAACAGGTAAAAAATAATGACAAAAAGTTTCTATAATATGTATCTGGTTCTGTGTAGAAATTGCTAGGCAAAAAATTTGTGCTGTTCAGCTGTTTGACACATTTTTTGTCTTGTTAGTTGATATATTCTATCTATTTAATAATGAAAAATATGTCGTTCATAAAAGACAAAAAGCAATAGAATATTTAATAAGTAGTAACATTTTTATAACTTGTTTGATTCGCAGTAAATATGTTTTACAATTTTTTTTTCATAAAAAATTCTTTACAATGAATGCATGGACTAAATTAAATACATATTTTTGAGGTCATAATAATATTTTTCAAAATTATCAGTGCGTATAGTACCTGCAGACTGTAAATGTGGTGGTTATCTTGGTTTAAAAGCGCACATATTGAACTTGTGTCTATGCTGGCCAATACAGTCGTGAGTTTTCCCAAAAAAGAACATATATGGATTCCAAAAAATATAAATTAAATAAACTGACTTAAAATTAGACAACTGGAATGAAATTGGCGAAGTTATGGGCACAACAGAAGAAATTTACTTGAAAAAAATGATGAGTGTTTTATCGTCATACAGTTGTGACAAAGCCAAAGAAACAAATAGTCAAGGTAGATACTGGAAAAGGTAAATATGTTAATAAAATTGACAAAAGGAAACCGTTCAAATACCTTTGGAAAAAACAAATGAAAAGAAAAAAGTGGAATTTAAATGTTGTACAATATAGGATAAAATACTAATCATTTCAGATAGTGACATTTCAAGTAAACAGGATCAACACAACATACTGTTTAACAAATGTATTTGAACACATTAATCAAATTTTTTTGTAATTCAATTTTAATTAAAAAGAATCAATTTTTCAATAGTTGTATCGAATTAAAATTACATTTTTAAATAGTCTACAGTTTCAAAATTACTTGTTTTTAGATTCAATAGAAGTAGACAAAAGCAGATGGTTTGCGTATGAGTCTCTAGCTTTCCTTAATGACAAAAATGAACCACGAAAACAATCCAGTACAGTAACTATTATTTTATGCATACAAATGCTGCCAAGAAAATTTCCTCTCTTTAATAAAATAATAACCCACTTCATTTCAAATTTCACTGAGTGCCCGTGATGATCTAGGCACATTTTTAACTGAGTTCATTGATATGCCATTATTATCATTCATCTATACTCCTGGGATTATAGTACCGTTATCTTCTTTATTCAGGGATCCAGGAGGAGTGTAACATTACGCGAGGTTCTTAAATAATGGTGGAAGTAAGCACTAGTCATCACAACGAGTTCAACTTTTTCGTGTTGCAAAATAATTGGTTTTCTTAAAATTCGGAATACTGATGATATAATATCGAATACATTCTCAACCACCTTTCTAGCCCTACTTAAACAGTAATTGAATATCCTTTTCAAAGACTAGCCGGGTGTTTTCCAGAAAAACGCTTTAACACATTTTCTGATAAAGCAAAAGCAGAACCACCCAAAAAGAAATATGGTAGGACCTTATTTCTCCCTTTTAATGGTTTGGATTCTGGTAAAAATAAATCTATCTTCATTTTTGTACCCAATGCACTCTTTGAACAATCCTCCATCTAAAATTCTTCCTTTCCAGCCATGTCGATAAATAAAAATTGTAATCTGCATCTACTAATGCGAACAAAACAATGCTAAATGTTTGCTTACAGTTATAAAATTCGATGGCAGAGTGAAATGGCGTTTGAATGACCACATGTTTACCATCAATGCTACACAAATAATGTAGAAAATTCCACTTTGATTCATATTCTTCACTTATTTCCATCCATCCATTCCTGGATGCCTGCTTCTGTAGGTGAAGCAGGCAACTAAAACAAAAAAATATTTTATTGTAGGTAATTGATGAAAATGATCAAGTCAAACCTGCACAAGAAGAAACGCTTGCAGCTCCGCCGAAGAAGAAAAAGAGAAGAAGCAGCATGTCACAGACCAAAGATGAGAATAATTATTAAAATAGTTTTTCGGTATTTTCAAAACAGCGTCAGACCATATTAACAAGGAGATGAATAGTTAAAATGAAGAGATTAAATATTATTGTGGATTTATTGGTAACAAAATGTCCAAATACTCAGATATTACCAGAAGTTTGGTTCAACATACAATAAACAGTATTATATTTCAAGCAGATCTATGAGCCAAACAGAAACATGCAGTACATGGGACTGGGACCGTCCACTGCTCATGGATACTCCCAGTACCCAACCGTTCCATATTCACAACCAAACGCCATATTTGAATGCTACTAATTCATTCCAATATCAAAGAAATAACTACAATGTAGCCACAACAAAGTCAGTTATTTACATCAACCGAGCTCATCAGTACTTCTAATCAATTCTTGAAACAATCACAACTAACAGAGTCACCGTCATCAATCTTGTGCAATAACACACCCATTTAACCCTTCAACACCATCTCCCTGTTCTTTTGGGCTAACACTACACAGCCAAAATTCTAGTGTATCTACTGATTTGGAAGAAACAAATACCCAGGTTTCTACTAGTGTGAGTTTGAAGATTTATTATAAATATACAGACATAATAATATCAACCCTACTCTGTTGTAATTATGTAATACAACTTAGGAAATATATTTTTTAGTTAACATGTATGAAAATTTGTTAAATTTTTATTTAAAAGTTTTTATTTTTGTTAAACATTTGTCATATTTTAAGTTCCAAATAAACAGTTACAGTTACATACCTGTATCTCACGTTTTAAATCATTTAATAAAGCCACACACTTCTGGCACAATTTGACTTATGACTTGTTTTGATATTCTGAATAAATATTGCAGGCTGGAATAAGAGTCTCCACTTGCTAAAAATCGAAGTGTTACAGCTAACCTGTGTTCTACTGGTATAACTTTTCTCAAATATGTATCTGTTTTTGCAATTCTAGGACCAATTAATTGTATTAAATTTTCCAAAGTCTGTACTAGACATCCGGATAAAACTTTTATATTAGTCATTCAACTCAGATTAGTTCTCCACCATCTTTCTGACTTTTTGTCCATTGCTAATTCTTCTATTAGCATGAAAGGTCCACGTGCTATAGCCAGATTATATGATGACTCCACTTGGGCATCCATGTTCGACGTATGTTTCAAAACGACTACAGAAACGACTTAAATATAAATGCGCGTCGATTTGTTGCACTAAAAATAAAACACCGTCCATGTTGCATTACATGTTGCGCCTGTAGTCTGTACGAGACTTAAGACATGCACCTTAGACAAAACCATGATTTGGTTGGTCATCATTTCTGGTGCATTACCATGGATGTTGTGATTTTTAGGGGACGCTGCACAATCAGCTACCAAAATGGCTGCTGTGCATTGGGCACCGTTCTGAGAGTGTGTGGATGCTTTACTGGGTGTAATAGCCATCGACCCTACATTAATTAAAAAACATGGTGACCGTCTATGTTTTTGTTTTATTTTAATAATACCTCTAAAACAATTGCGATAAATAAAAAAAATCTTATATTGTGAGAATCAGAATAATATTATAAAGTATATGAAACCTTTTTAAAATACTATATTATGTATCAAGTTTTATAAATGCCATTTTAGTCATGATTTTTATTAATCACGAGCGAAGCGTAGCAGAGCGAGTGTTTAATAAAATGAGTGGATAAAATGGCGTTATAAAACAAGTTGCATCTATGCTTTTTCTACGATAGCAAATATCTAAATAAAAATTTTTGAAATACTTATCACGCCGAGTCACATTTTTTTCACAGATCTACTTTTTATATACATTGATGATCACATTAGAAACATTTTGGCAATTGCTAAACAAAATCATTGATTTTCCAAGTTTGTTTCCATCAAACTGTTCATTTACTTGATTTGAATTGAAGCTAATCCTTGATCCACTTTCATTTTCAGCAAAGCTTGAACTTTCAGCAATTATAATATCGATATTTTCAATATTCTCAGCATTATTTTGCATAGCATTATCTTCAATAACAGTATTCATGATTTTAGTAGCTGTCTCGATTTTATTGTTTAATGAGTGGTCAATATAATTCTCTGCAACAGCCGTTGATCGCCATCCTCCATGACGTTTTAAAGCTGTGATGTCCGCACCTGAGTCCACCAAAATCGTCGCTGAGGACCTTCTCAGGCAATGGCCAGTGTAAGCAGCAGAGTCTGGCAATTTTAAAAATTTTGCTACTACGCTAGAAAGGCTACCAAATTTATTAATTCCAATGGGCTGCTTTGTACATTTTCCTCGCTGGTAGTTTAAGAAAAACCGGGTATTACTTGTCAGGTTTGGCGGTCGAAGTTCCATATATTTTTTGCAGGTATTGTAGAAATTACCTCCAATAACAAACTGACGTTCCGTTTTTGTTTTCATATCAGGAATGAGAACTAAAAGGGCAGTGTTGAGGTCCTCAATATGACTTGTTTGAATTTTCATCAATTCTTGCCGTCGACAAGCTCCCATTAAGCCAAAAATTAATCTTACCTAAAATATTTATAATTTTTTGATTTTATGCTTTACCTTTGTAAATAGATATTCTTTGTCTGGAGCAGATGATAAGAATTCTCTAATTTGCTGGGGTGTTAATATTTTCGACTTTTTAGGTCTGTAACCGTCTGATTTACGCTTCAGAAACGCACGCAATTTGAAAGAACGAGGACGGTTTCATCTTTTTCGAAAGATTTTGGAAATAAGCAAGTAACACATTTTTAGATAATGAATTTGTTTGGCTTTCTTTATGCCAATCTTGGAAAAGTTTATATGCACGTTCATACTGACTTTTTGATTTCTCCGGCAGCAAACTAGCAGTTGCTGATGCCGCTGCTTCAGTAATTTCGGGTGAAGTCCCACTGAGAACATCTTCTTCACTTCCACTGTAGTTTTGGTTCATTTTTCCACAATTACTTTCCACAAAATTACTTCTCTTGTCACGCTGCGTCAAATTAGTTTGACAGATTGATTAAAAATGACACAGACAACTATCTTGATTTTTTCAATAATTTCAATCCGTGACTAAAGCGCACGAAGCCACGGCTTGTATGCACGAAGCCACGGCTTGTCAAGGTGTATTTAAAAGATCACTTAGCGTCATGGAAAGGCAGCCGACTCTCTAGCTAGGGAGGGTGCTGCTTCTGAATTTGTCGGACCAGAACCGGTGCTTGGCATATCCTCGAGTACTGCCAAAGCAACGCTCTTGACCCGGGCTGAGGAGCAAATCCTCCAGTACTGGCAGGAACTACCACGATTAGTTCATTCGAAGGCGTTTATAATAAACCCTTCAAAAACAAGAACTAAAAAACTTCTAGAGTTAAGCAGGTTTCACCTACGAACTCTAATTGGCCTATATACGGGCCACTGCCGTTTAAAATATCACCTGTGCAAATTCGGCCTAGCAGAAGATGCTGAGTGCCGCCTATGCTTAGAAGATGATGAAACGGCAGAACACATATTGTGCACCTGCCCCGCTGGGGAAAGGATCAGATACTCATTATTTGGCAAAGGACAACTTCTGCCAGAGGATCTGAACAAATTCTCACCCAATAAGGTGGTCAGCTACATTAAGAAGCTGGACCTGTTGGGTGAAATATAAGTAGGTGTGAGCCACAATAGACCACATGGTCGTGGTGGAGGGTCTGGTTTTCGGCCCACTCACTTTTGAACCTAACCTAACCTAACCTAGCGCCATGGAAACACATACGAAAAATGGCATTTTAAAGATGGGGAGTAGAAAAACAAATTTACATTGCCATCACAATGTCCATGTACCACTTTAACCTTATGGTTTCATTCAAGACTGGGGTTCTAAAAATTTTCAAATATAATTTGCCATCAGGAAGTTTGCCAAATTTTACCCGTATGCCACTGAAAACAATGAGTTAGTAGGTAGTAAGATGCATATTGATAATACTGATATTGAAATAATTTTAATAACTATAGCTTAAAATATAAAATTGCATTTTGCACACGAACTTATAACATAATGATAATTTTCAATATAAATTTATTACTGCATAAATGAACTGTCATCTATCAAGACAGCCAAAGTCTGTATGTATTCAGGAATAGTGAAACTGATGATATTAGATTTTTATCAATTTTACATGGAGTATTTAAACCTATTTGAATTGTTTTTATATATAAATATAAAACTTAATACTAAAACTTAAAACTTAATAAGTTATAAAACTTATGTAAGGTAATATTATTATTACAGGGGAAATGTTTATATAGTAGACTTTCATTAATCTGACTAAACCAGACATCAAATAATCTGCATTAATAATTAGATGTCGAATGAAAATCATTATGACATCTTGCTTATCAATGAAGAATGTAAATTATATTCTGTGATATTAAAGTGCATCCTTTTAAGAACTTTATTGAAATTAATGTGAGAAATCATGTTTAACATTTCATATTAACATTAAAAATTTGAAAATAATATAATATTGTACAACAAATATTTACACCTTTTTATAGATTTTTTCAGTGATATCTATTTAATAAAGATAATACCTCAATTTTCGATCTTATATTCATATATCTCTAAACTTGTCAATTTAGTCTTTTCAAAAACAAATTATTTATTTTTAACTATATTATTTACCTATACTGCATTATAATAATAAGTAAGCTACATCAGTGTTTTTTCAGTTTGACAATTATGTAATATTACAAATAATATTAGAATTATTTTTTAATAGAAATTATAATAAAAAAAATGTTATCCAAATTAAACCAAACATTTAACTAGCATTTTTCTAAAGGTTTGAAGTCGATCCTCAACCCTTCATCAGTAGATATATTTGTTATAATAATTGTCTATCTGAAATTGTCAGATTGACATGTTTCAATTCAAAAAGCATTACATATACTAATGCCACTAACCTAGGAAAAGCAAGCCATATTAGATCCAAAGACATAATTTCTGATCAGATGCAATCATATACCAAGTTCAATTAATGCGCTTTTTTTTCTTTTAGTTATCAGTGGAAAATTAAAAATAAAAAGTTGATTATCATATGACAATTATTTACTTGCGAAAGGTGGAAGAGTGATTTACAACATTTAGAAGGTATAGAAGGTATTTAGAAGAAAGCTAGTTAAATGTTCAATTTATTTAGAATTTTTATTCAAACATAATTATTTAATTTTATTGTGTATTATAGAGTGGTGGTCAAACTTTAAGTTTGCTTTGATACTACACTTAGAGTCTTTATTTTGAATAATTCTGAGGTTTTCTGTTTTTATTATTTTACATGTGGTATAATCCCAAAAGAAATTACGATGAATATTACAGCTGCATCACAAATATATTACAAAAATTTTCCTCAATCACAGTTAATATTGGTTTAATGGTTGAACAGTTGTCCAACATTGAACTTGTATTATTAACATACAAAAATTTTGAGTGAAATTTTTATGATGGTCAACTCAAAATGGGTGGTGGTACCTTCCTACTAAACATTTGCATACAATTCGCTTTTTATTAAATTTTATATTTTAGATAAAAAAAATTAAAACAACCAAGAATATCAAGAACACTGTGGAGAGATATAAAATCATGATATGTGATAAGATTTTAGATGTAGTAATGGAAAATGAGCCCTCAGATATTTTAATTGATGGTTATTGTTGGGCTCTTAGACATTTCATGTTGACTAAAGAAGATGAAAAAGTAGCTAAATTATTAATTCGATTGGATTCATATGTAAAGCTTGCTTTAAAGGATACCGAACGCCCAGACAGTGTTTTAATGTTGTTTATTACAATTTTAGAAAACAAAGTAAAAATGAATTCAATAGTTGGTGACGATTTTTCACTGAGAATATGGGATATGTGTAAAGAAAGAGACTGGATCTATTCTGCAACAGATAAACATGCCCAACTGGTAAAGCTTATTTTTGGACAAGCTACTAATGAAGAATTTGCTGCCATTATTGCAGATTTATTAAAGATTACGGTAAGTATTTCTTATTTTACTCTATTTCTAATAATAATTCTAATAACATGATTAATAATAATTCTGGTAACTTGAATGCATAAAAATGCAGAGTTGGTTAATATGAAACCAAATCACTGTTTTTGGAAATATTAAGGAAAAGTGAAAATCACTAAACATTAAATATTTTTATTTAAAAGTGTACCTATACATTATAAAATTTAAAAATATTCCTACAGAAATTTATTGCTGTGTGTCTATACAAATTTTCAGATTTCACTCTGGATTGGGTACTAGTCTTAGTTAACAGTTCGTCATTGACACCATCAACAAAAAGTTTTGTATAAAAATAAATAAATAAAACTGGAATTAATATGTCAATGCTAGGAGTCACGACCTTTGGTTTTACAAAATCTTTCAACCATTTGGTGAAACTTTTTTCCATGTTCTTTGACAGTAATTAATCCTGAATTTAAAGCTAAAATCAAATATTGATTCCAAAACTATTACATGTAGAAAGTGTCCCACCTAAGATTCTTATTTCATAGCTACCTTATTAATTTCATCGTTTCGCAACGTGCTATACAACTTTGGTTTAAAATGGAACACCCTGTATATTTTTACATTTTCAGAAAGAGCATACAATTCTGAATTAAAACTATGTGGCTACCCTATACCTAAATAGAGCGTTTTCGAATATCTTTCACATTTTTGTAGTTATGCAACTATATTTCAGACAGAAATCTATGCCATCGAATTGTGTGTACAGAGGCTGGGACAAACGCAACTTACAAGCAAATCGATAAAAATCTTCTCAGACAGCCAAGCAGCTCTTAAAGCTCTTGGTTCCTACCGTTGTATTTCAAAAACGGTATGAAGTTGTAAGCAGACGCTCGCTCATTTGAGCAGAAAAAATAGAGTAACTCTGGTCTGGTCCCAGGCCATTCTGGCCATGAAAGGAATGAAGCAGCCGACTCTAGCCAGGGAGGGTGCTGCTTCTGAATTTATAGGACCAAAACCGGTGCTTGGCATATCCTCGAGTACTGGCAAGAACTACCAAGATTAGTTAATTCGAAGGTGTTCATTATTAAACCCTTCAAAAACAAGAACTAAAAAACTTAGAGTTAAGCAGGTTGCACCTACAAACTTTAATTGGCCTATATACTGGTCAATGCCATGTAAAATATCATCTGTACAAATTCGGCCTAGCAGAAGATGCTGAATGCCACTCGTGCTTAGAAGATGATGAAACTGCAGAACAAATATTAATTATCCACCTGCCCCGCTGGGGAAGGATCAGATACTCATTATTTGGCAAAGGACAACTTCTGCCAGAGGATCTCACCCAATAAGGTGATCAGCTTCATTTAGAGGCTGAACCTGTTGGGTGAAATATAAGTAGGTGCGAGCCACAACAGACCACATGGTCACGGTGGAGGGTCGGGTTTTTGGTCCACTCACTTTTGAACCTAACCTAACATTTTTGTCATTGACATTTGTAAAAATCTTTATAACTTTTTTTATATATAAGATCCTTATTTGCTTTTAACAATGTAGAAAAAATGTAAAGTGTGCTACCTCCTGCATTTAAAATAAATTCAAAGATGTTATACCAAGTGTTCCATTTTTCACGTTACATTCTGACAATTTAAATCCGTGAAAACTTTTTTAGTTGAAATATTTTTTTTATATTTTTTTTACACCAAGTTGTGTAAAATTCTCTTTTGTCTGATGTAGGCTTTGTAGGAGCTTCTACTACAACTTTATGAGATTTTCGAAATGTTCTCTGATTTTTTTAGAAATCTAGCAGGAAATTTATTAAGCATTGATTTAAAAATTAAACAGGTTATAAGAATATTGTTTTGCCGCTGTTTGTCATACAAACAATCTAAATGACAGTTCGCGTTTTAAAGTTGGTGTTATAAATATTCATATATTCATAATATTTATAATATAATGTAGTATCATAAAATAAATACAAAAGTGTCACTTACATGAGAGGAATTAGTAGATATGGTTTTGTTCTAAGAGAATATAACAGGAATCCATTATAAGCATTGAGTTACCACAATTTTTGGTATTGGGGTGCATCCTCTAGGAAAATTTTAAAATTAGTGTGTGCCACATTAGTAGAATTGAAGAGATTGCTTTATTGTCAATGGACACCTAAAAAGTTAATCAGGTAGAGGATTTCTTCAACAAAGTAATATTTTCAGATGAATCCTTGAAATACCTTTGTAAATGATCATATTTGTCATTACGATACCGGAAATATTATCAATTTAGGACAAGTAATAGCCAGTTTAGATGTGGGCAGGGGTTTTAAGCATACATATCATCATACCCTTCTTTTTGAATCAATATTTAACAAGAATTTATTTAAATTTTCCTCAAAATAATATATATCAATTGTTGGGGCATATACATTTAGCTACCTTATGGGACATGTGGCTCCAAGATGATGGTGCCACACCACACAATACAGCTGAAGTTCATCAATTTTTTTACAAAAATTTACCATACAGATGGATAAGATGTGGGAGACCCATTAGTTGTCTTCCTAAATTACCAGAGTTCACAAATTGCGATTTTTTCTCATGAATATACTGGGTGTTCCAGTTTCTTGTAGCAGGGCTTTGACAGTCGATAGACATTAAAAATTATTAAAAAAAGTTCATATAAACATAGGTTGAGAAATGCTTAGTTTTCGAGATACAGGGTGTTAAAAGTTTGAAAATAATGTTTTTTTATTTATATCTCTTACAGTAATAAACCAATTGTTTTCAAATTTTATTTGGTAAATGCTACTATGAATCTTTACTTCCACAAACAGTTTCAGCTCAATGGGAATAGCCAGTGGCGTGTAACCCCTGCACTCTCGGCCCCCTTTTCTAAAAAATAAATGTTACGCCACTGACCAACGTTTAAAATAATACGATATTTCGATGTTCCACCCATTTCTCTACAAAAAAGTATTCTTTCATTTTTTTGGTAAAACGCACCGTTACGGAGTAAATGGGTATTTTATGAAACCTTGTCATGTCCTTTCTTAACAAAATAATACCTTAAAATAAAATTACTCCTGAAATTTTATTTTATGATATTTTGTTAAGAAAGGACATGACATGGTTTCATATTCAGCAAAACGTAACGCTGAGTGCAAATAACAAATTAGGTCTCCTAATAAAGCACTATTCACCACTATGAAAATATAAAGCTTTATTCAAATTTATTATGCTCCAGAAACCCATATAGTGTTTAAAGAAACCCATAGTTAAAATATTTTATTTTAGTAATTTTCACTTTTTCCTGTAACAACTCTGTATGTAAATGTCTTAATTAAGCATCAAAATACAATGTACCGTTTCCTTCTAATTTGAGCAACCCATATCTATTATCATTGATACAGGGTTTAATTAAGTATTGACTAAATGATTTAATAAGAAATTAAGTGGATTAGAAAATTTAGCCATCTGAATTTCTCTGAAAATATTCCATAATTCAAAACAGAATTTGGTATTATGTGACCACCATATGATAACACCTTATGGGACAAAAATTATCAAGATTCAGGTATATTCTTATAAATAGCATATCAAAAAAATCTAGACTACACTCAGTGTGTTTTATTAAATCATTCAGTCAATGAATGTTCCAATAGTGCCGAAAATAAAATCAAGTCTTCATGCGTGTGGAACATAACAACATATAAAGTTTATTTGCGGTAATGATGAGTTATTACTACAGTGTGCAGCACGATAGGAAACTGGTGTATAGAATGTAAATAGTAAACTATCCTACTTAACACTAGCCTTCTACCTTTCCTAAGTAGTCTTATTCCGTACAGCACACTGTAAGTTCCTTTCATTAACATTGCAAAACGTGTATTATTTTACTAAGAACTACTTAAGTCTTCAACATGTAATTGAGAGAATAAAATTTTCTTCTGCACTGTGGTTTGAAAATGTTTCCTTATTTGTGAATTTTCTAGAAATTTTAAAATTTTCAGGAAGAATCTGCCATAAAAAGAAATAACATGTTTTCAAGGAAGTTAAAAACTTGGGAATGGGTTATGTCATGCAATATAAATCCCTTAAAAATAAAAGTTTTTCAAAGTGCCTTAGAAAAATTATTGCAGACATTAACTGTTTTTCTACTACAAGGTTTAGTCACTTGCGAAAATTTTTATGAAAATGTTTTCAGTTTAGAGAAAAGTATTATTCACAGCACTCATGTAAGTTTATTAAATTATATTTTTGATTTTAGTGTCTATCAATTAACTGTATATTATTTTAGATACCAATTACTTCACCAATGCTAGACACACTTACTTTAAGCATAACATTGTGTAATGATTATCGTAAAGACAAACCAATTTTTAATTTGTCGATAACTCTATTGGAATCTTTACTTAAGTATAGAAAACCATTGGTAATGGATAGAGTCCCAACTTTTTTACAAATATATAGAATATTATTAAAAAGTATATGTGAAAGAAGTAATACCAACTTAAATTTGGATGTATCAACGATAAAAGAAGTTTCCGATTGTTCTCACCAACTTGAAAAAATAACAAAAAATCTAGCTTTATCTCAAAGAGATATGGGTAGAATAGCTATGTATTTAATTGCAGACATTTTACAACAGTATGAACAAATTACTTTACATCCAACTATTAAGGTAAGTAAACTTACTGTAAGATTATTTATAAAAAAGAAGTATGTAGATACCTAATTACTTATAGAGAATATTAGCTGAATGTAATTTTATTGAAGTAGCTTACTGTTTCAACAAAAAATTTGCAATAATGCTGCCAGGTTAGGTTAATGCAACAAGGTTGTGTTTTCTGCTTCAAGATGCAAAGGGACGAACTATTGGAACTGGATATGTTTGTTAAAGTAAAAGTATAGAGAAGTACAGAAAATATAATCTATGAATATAAAAATACATTATAAATTAGAATGATAAGACATTTTGTTACTGTGACACACTTAATTTATTTTTGGTTTTGTGACGGGCACCACCATTCAGATTTAATGTAGTGAATGGTCCACATGGAGTCTATTCACTGATGAGTAGAGTTTGGGTAGCTTCAGTGAAGAAGGTGCAATAAATGCACATTCCAGGGGTCACTTTCCCTCAACCAAAATAATAAAACTCAAATATTTCCAATTACTAAAATATTTATTTATACTTTAAATAAATCGGTTGGTTAATAAAGTCACAATAATAAACCAGCATAAATATATTTATACATGCAGCAACAATAAACAAGCAGAAAATAATAGCACTGAATGGTATCAAGTAGCAGTAAATAGGCAAGCAATAAATATTATATTTAAGTCAACATAAAACAACATCATTATGATTAGTGATAATTAATACAGTATGGGTGAAACTTATTATTCGTCAACATTTTATTAGCTAAGCTTTAAATTTATCACTGATTTTATTGACACTCACATCCGGATTGCCAATTCCAAAGTGGTTATTTGAATGCATTTATTAGTTGTTTTCCTTTTACGAGTAAGATGTACCAGGTAAATTGACACAGAACGGTTTTGGAACACTTCTGCCATAAAATAAATTAATCTGGCAAACATTTTTAAAAGGAACACATGCAATACGTATTTGGACTGTTCAGAACGGTTCTAATACGTAAAAGGAAAGCAACTAGTTCTTGCATAATTACCTCTTCGGGTCTTTTGCGACCTCTCAACTTTTTTTTTCATATTTTCAAATCAGTTAGTTTTTGGAAAAGTGTACCAGTTTGGTTGAGTTTTCTTATAAATGCAAATTGCAGTAAGCAATAATAATTATTTTATAATCTCTCTTGTGTTTGCCGTTGTTATTAAATAGTGAATAGAAGTTACTTGCCGTTGTTATTAAATAGTGAATAGAAGTTACTTCCTCTGATGCAGCCCTAATAATTTTATATTGTAAATGAATAAAATTTGATACTTCAGCTTGTGCACAGTTTATTATTTTTTTTTTTAAATGTTAAAGAAATTAATATTGATAATTGCAAAGATATTGCATCCAATTAGAAACACACTGTTTATGATTTATGGAATGTGTGAGTCATATAAAACCTGCAATGATGTATGATATATAGATATGTTATTCTTATACAGTCAGATCCAGAATGATTGACGGAATTCTGAACACACCTGATCCCAATTGCTATCAAAACTGGTTTCCGTTTGCTAAAATTACTTTCTTTTCTATTGTTAATTGATCGATTTAAATTGAGCAGTTGACAATATAAAATAAAGGAATATTAACAAATGGAAACCAGTTACAACAGTAATTGGGAGAGGCTGCGTTCAGAATCCAATCAATAATTCTGGATCTCTCTATGCCTGGGTGCCCCGATAAATACATACAGCTATATAAATTGTATTTAATTAATGGACATTTCTTTTTTTTTATTATTTTGTTGGTTACTGTTTCTTTATAAACAGGGTTGTTTTTCCTTTTACTTTTTGAATTGAAGACGATATAAAAGACTAACGTGTTGGTAGTACATACTGTTTGTCATACCTCCCTTATCTGGCTAATGAAGACCTATCAACCCCTACCACGACAGGCAGGTTTATTCAAATATTTTCAAAAGTGCTGAATCAGTCTTTTAGTTAAACAGAAACTACGTCATAGTCTTCTATATCTTTAAATGCAATTTTGTTCCTATTGACGCTATACTATTCCTTTTCAAATTTTGATTAATATATTTGAAAAATAGATGTGAAAGTTATGGTGGAATTGCTTTAATAATGTGCATATATAGTAAAGGTTGTTCACCGAGTGGTTATACAGAGAGTTCCAGAATGATTGTCCGGTACGGGAACGCAGCCTGTCCTGAATATAATCAAAATTTAGTTCCATTTGCTAAAATTACTTTCTTTTTAACTGTCAATTTGAAAATTGTCATATTTGACAGCATTTGACGTTTGTCTCAGTGGCGTTTAGCATTTTTCGTGTTTAAATTCTTTTACTTAAGTATCATTTGCGTTTAAAAGAGTATTTTTCAATACTATACAGTTTCAGAGAGTCCTAAATCAGGTTGGTAATTTTGTATTTCTTAATATTGAAATTAATATAAGAACCATAAATTAATGTTCTTTAACGCTCCACAATTCACAGTTTGAATAGGTTATACTGGTGATACATAGGAATAGAATAATACAAAATAATAACTATATTATTTTTAATAAATTGTCTTTATTTTATTTTTAACATAACCCATATTTACTGACGTACCATGGCATAGAACAAATCAAATCAAACCAGTAAATTCCCTTTCCTGCGCTCATGATTCTAGTGCAGATACTAGAAATAGAAAGGCGGCACATAAAAATTTTTATGAAGAGGCAGGGACAATCATTCTGGAACTCTCTGTATTATAACAACTTAGCACACATTCGCATTTGATTCAGATAAGCGGTCTTTATAGTTTTTTCCTTGCCAAAAAAACTGTAGTAAAGCAAGCACCAGAGTAATGTTTTTCAGAAAAAATATAATATTATTAATTTTTGAGCCCTATGAAAGTCAATATCAATTTTGTTTGGAAATCTATAGTATTATCGCAGAAATTCAGACGACTAACATCTCAATTCCACTTAATTAAGCATCTTATTAAATCCTTCAGTCAACGACGTGTTACATATCTGAATAAGTTTGAAAATGTTACATGCATAAAATATTACAGTGAAAACAGTATTTTGATAGCTACTGGTTATTAAATACTTGCAAAAGTATGAAAATGCTTTAATAAATATAAATTTTTTTTACAGATTCATCTAAACAATTGTATTTATATTCTGCTGACTGTCTGCGACCAACATGCAGTAGCGTTTTTGATGAGAAGTTTATCTAGCGCTTCAACTGAAATATTCAAAAATATGTATGAAAATTACAAAAAATTTTATAGATTTACTGGAAAAGTTTAATTATACAAAGAATATTTTAATGTTACTCCTTTCTGTTTTTTTTTATATTATAAACACAAAAAATATTTACAAATTATTTTGCAATTCTTATTATATAGGTACCCCCATATTGTAGAGAAATCATATATCCCTTAAACCAGGAAAAAGAGGGGATTCATAATTGGTGACTTGCGTCGCATAGTATCTCGTGCTGAATTTGCTATTTAATTGGTGGCAAACAATTGATTTTATTCGTTGATTCTTTTGTGATTTTAGTGTGTATAGGAATAAAACTGTTCTTGTGAGATTGATGTAGGTAATGGTAAATTGTTGTTCTTTTAAGTGTACAAATAGGAGCAAGAAGAAATTAGAGGGAATTACATTTAAGATTGGTGGCAACTTGCTTTACGATTATAGCAGTGATTACGAGTCCCCCCCTGTCTCTCTCTCTCTCTCTCTCTCTCTCTCTCTCTCTCTCTCTCTCTCTCTCTCTGAGAACTGGGAGGAATAAGAGCTCATCTCGGATGTCAAAACGCTAAAGTTATGGAGTTTTAGTGTTTCATAAACAATCTCAGGTTAACCAAAACAAAGATACGATGATATTGAGATTCTTAGCACATACATTGTATCCTCTAAGCACATACTTGAAGAATAAATGCCATTTAACATCTTCTGCGAGGGGCGAATTTATGCAGGTATATTTTAAATGGCAGTGCCCAATATATAGGTGAACTAAACTTCGCAGGTTTAATCTGTTTCTTGATTGTTTTTGACGTGCTATTGAATATTGTGATAATTTCTACCAGTACTGCAGTATTTTGCCTCCAACCCAGGTCAGGACAATCATTTTAGGGGTACGATATACTAATTTTAAAGGTAAGATGTATGATATTGCGCATGGCAGACGGATCTCCGTTGACGCGATCGCGCGAATGCTCAATTGATGACGTCATTGCGTAGCGCACGGGATTCGTATGTAGGAATATCAGGTCCTGATTTAGCGGTACCACAAAACACCTCCATATTAATTTCATTGTTTAAATGAGTTAGCATTTTCTGCGGAATTTCGGGCGACATACCATGAATGGTTTATATGTAACTTGTTTAGGCGTTTTGCCGTGAGATGTAATATACCGTCTTGATACTGTTTACCTGAGAATGGTACTATAAATCTCATTCCTGTTTCATACCACCACCATACCATTTTCTGCACGGAAATGCAGTGGTAGGTATATTGTATATTTTTCACTTTGTTTTTGTTTTTCTTTCTTCTAGTCAGTGTTCTTATTTTAGGGTTATATAAAACTTGTTAACATTCACTTTATATTATCTTGTGTTAACATTTTTGACGAAAATAGAATAACCAGTCCAGTAGCATATTATGGATTTTGTTAAATTCTATGACATTGGGCGCATTTAGGGAAACATAGCACTCCAGCGCTTTACCGCTTCACGTTCGCTGAATCGACATTTTAAACGCAAGCTTAAAGTGACATAATTTTCAGTAATTCATATTTGGTTTATATGTAACTTGTTTAGGCGTTTTGCCGTGAGATGTGATATACCGTCTTGATACCGTTTACCTGAGAATGGTACTAGAAATCTCATTCCCGTTTCATACCACCACCATACCATTTTCTGCACGGAAATGCAGTGGTAGGTATATTGTATATTTTTTACTTTGTTTTTGTTTTTCTTTCTTCTAGACAGTGTTCTTATTTTAAGGTTATATAAAACTTGTTAACATTCACTTTATATGATCTCGTGTTAACATTTTTGACGAAAATAGAATAACTAGTCCAGTAGCATATTATGGATTTTGTTAAATTCTATGACATAGGGCGCATTCAGGGAAACAGCACTCCAGCGCTTTACCGCTTCACGTTCGCTGAATCGACATTTTAAACGCAAGCTTAAAGTGAAATAATTTTCAGTAATTCATATTTTGTAATTAATATTAATATTACACCTAATAATGTAAACCTATAGACGTAAAACTAACCTAAATTAATTTTATCGCTTGATGGAACTATTCATCGATCCAGCGGGAAAAATAAATGCTTTACTGCTTTAATAAAGCGCTGCAGCGCTTTAATACAGCGCTGCAGCTATTTGAATAAAGCGCTGAAGCGCTGCGGTTCAATAATAATTATATATAAACAATTGTTAAGTATTACTGTGCAGCTGAAAGTTGACCTTAAAACATTTCAATAACAATAAGTACATATTATAGATAGATACATAATTTAATTGGCCACAAAGAATACAATGGCACATTCGGCAAGTCAGAAGGTGGTAACACAAATTTACGATTATAAAATAAGTATAAAGCATTACACATCCCATAAACAAACATACATACATACATACATACATACATACAAAAGACTTAAACATTCTCATATGAAAACACTTTTATACATGTAAAATTTTGTAAGACAAAACCACCAATCACCAGCTCCAGGAAATGAGCAACCCATGATCTTTGAAATTTTGGCAAAGCCCCACTTTATCATGGGGTAGGTATTTTTAATTGCCTATCGTCGTATTCACAAGGGGTTCTATTTTACATCGTCGATAGTACATCTTCTGCAAAAAAATCACTTAATTTCATATAAATTTTGATAATTCACTGGCATATAAGCCATTAAGTGGTGGGCAGGCATCGTTGGTATTCTCTACATGGTGATCCATCCAATTATGTATATGCCGGCCAACGTCTAACTTTCATGTAGTTCATATAACAACTTTATGAAGTAGCTTATATTCTTATATGGAGGATCCTTGCTAGAACAGAGTAATAATCGTGCTCTTGAACAATTGGTAAATTACATTAGAGCTACCTAAACATGTCATTGCTCAGTGGAAACCAATTCCCAACATTGTACAAAATCTTGTAAAATCCTTTCCAACATTTTAAGGAAAGTTCCATATACTTGTGTTATTTGATCATTTAAGCAGACAAATGGGTTTTGTATACAATATCGGTATCACTTCCGCAGTTTTAAGGTTACACTATACTAGACAATATCAAGTCGGTAATAGAGTACAAGTCAATGGACCAATGGTGGAATATATGATGAGGTAACTATTGGGATAATGACACGAAAAAATGAAATGCTTAATATATGAGAAATAAAATAAATAATTTTTCAAAAATAACTAGTTAAAACAAAAATTGTATGTACCTACCTATTGCTGATATGATGATTTTACATCCTCGATGGTACATCTTCTAAAAACAAATCGCTATAGTTCAGCTCTTGATAACTCACTGACATACAAGCCGTAACTATGTGGTGGTAGGCAGGCATCGTAAATATTCTGTACATGATCATCCATACAAGCATGTATGCCAATCAACGGCTACGTTTTCATGTGGTTCATATATCTACCAACTTTACGAAGTAGCTTATCTTTCTTGCTAGAACAGAGTAATAATGGTGCCCTTGAACAATTGGCAAAGTGCATTAAAATTACCTAAATATGTCACAGCTTAGTGGACGCCAATATACTGTCAGCACAACGTTAAGATCATGCCGAGCTGCAGATATTACTTTCCTACATTTTACAAAATCTTGTAAAATCCTTTCCAACAATTTAAGGAAACTTCAGCACACTTGTGGTATAAATTCAATAACATATTATTTATTGGGCATTTTGTGTTTTTCAAGAATTGAATATTTACTATAAACGGTGAGTGACCAAGTGTAAAGCTTGAAGTATTTTGTAAGAATTATTTTGTTAAGAACTTTATCGATGGCTTAAGCGAGTTATTTTCTTTAGGCCGAGTTTTTACCAAAACATGAGACACTTTAATATTTTCTTTCAGTGGTGCCAAAATACTTAATCAAAAACCAGGTGGGGTGGGTGGGTAATGGATACTACAATTAAATTTTACATTTAGGTCTGATCTTTTTATTTTTCATAAATGTTTTTCATAGTTTTATGTTTTACCTGTAAATTCACATTTTTTTATCCATAATAAATGTCAATAAATAAAAATCGGAGATCTTTTTGGTCTTTACGGTTCCTGGCACCACACTTCTTTATTAGTTTAGTACCCTAGACAAATTAAATCGAGCTAAAAAGGTTACATGTTGCATTACTAGATCAATGTGATAAAGATGAAGATATCAATTTCTTAAGTTGCTTCTTCCCCACGTTAAACAGCTGCCATCTGTATTTATTTTATTTATTTATTTTATTTATTTTATTTTACAGCTACCCAGACAGATAACAATCCAATAATAGGGTAGGGAACATTACAATAATTATTAACATATAACATAATAAGATACATAATATATAAAATGTAAGATTAAGCATCTAATCACTAACTAGTTACAAGTAATATGCAAATAAATAATACACAACAATTGACAATTCAATAAATCAATAATATGTACTGATAACAATTAATTATCATTTAGTAAAACGTGTTTAATTTTACTAATATTGCAGCAGAAGATATCAAATTTGTCATTTACAGATTCATACTTTGAACACATTGAATGTAGGGGGGACGAAGCATATAAATTAGTACGTGGAGTATGTAAGTAAAATGTGCTATTAGAACGGGAAAGGAAGGATGGCTCGTGCAGATTTAGTAACTGAGCAAAAAAGGACAATCAATTTGGTTGTTCAATAATTTGTACAAGAAAACAACTGATAAATAATTGCGTCGGGATTCTAGGTCAGAAATATTGAACCTCTTCAGTAAGTCAACTTGAGGAGTGCCTCTAGTTGGATAAAAGCCATCATTTTTGTGCCAAAGATATTTACAAAAACGTCTTTGTATTCCCTCTAATTTATATTTATGTAGCTGATAACCTGGACTCCAAATAATAGATGCATATTCTAATTTTGCTCTAACAAAACTATTAAAAAGCAATTTCAAGGTGGCAGTATCTGCAAATTCTCTGGAATTCCTAATTATAAAACCTAAGTTCCTGTAAGCACTGGCCCTAGATCTTTAAATTGATTGAGTTTTTTCAGATCAACACCATTTAACCTGTATTTGAAGTGGATAGGATTAATTTTCCTGGTAAAAGATACATAATTGCATTTGTCCACATTAAGAAATAAATGATTAGCAGCACACCAACTATTTAATCTCTCAATATCTATTTGTAGATTTAGGCAGTCCTCTAGGCTATTGATGACTGCAAATAACTTACAGTCATCTGCATATAGTAGGGAAGAGCAATGCAGATTACAGCTTATGTCATTTATAAACATTACAAACAATAAAGGCCCAAGCACAGATCCTTGGGGCACGCCGGAAGTTGCTGTTATTTCGACAGACTTGAAACCACGATACTGTACGTAAAGCTTTCTATTGGAGAGGTAGGATGAAAAGAAATTAAGGAAAGAATCGGTGAGTCCAAAACTGCACAACTTATTAAGCAAGATACTGTGGTCAAGACTGTCGAATGCTTTGGAAAAATCCGTATATATAACGTCTACTTGTCCTCCACAATCAAGGGATTCAGCAACAACTTGGGTTATGCTTGCAAGATTCGTTACAGTGGATCTGTCAGATAAGAAACCGTGTTGACTAAAAGACAATTGCGATTTAACATGGAAAAATATAATATCATAAAGAACGCTCTCAAACACTTTACTAAAATTGCATAGGATAGCAATAGGCCTATAATTCTCAATGGCGGATTTATCTCCTTTCTTGTAAACGGGACATATTTTAGATTGCTTCCAAAATGATGGGAAAATGCCGGATCGAAGTGATAAGTTAAAAATAATAGATAAAGGTGCAGCAAACAAAACGGCGCAATCTTTTAAGAGAAAGGCAGGTATTCCATCAAGACCAGCGGTTAATTTTGGCTTGATTCTTTTAAGCGCCTTCAACACGTCTTCTTCTTTTATATTAGGAATGGAAAGCCCTGAAGTACAATTATTTACATTAACATTTTGAACATTCCCAAAATTGGTGATAAAAGATGATTGAAAAAACGTTGCAAAACTATTTAGAATTTCTTGTGGATCAGTCATGACATTATTGTTATGGGACATTATACTGGGGATCGAAGTATTATTTTTTAATGTATTGATGTGCGACCAGAACCTGTTTGGATTGGATTTAATTTGAAACTCTATGTGTTGTAGGTAATTTTTGTGGGCAAGAGCAGTATCTGTTTTGATTTTTTTCCTTAATGTTTTGAATTGTTCGTAAGCATCGTTACTCCCTGTTACTTTATATGAACGCCAGAAGGTGGTTTTCTGTTTAATATCTTTTATTATTCTGCGACTATACCAAGGAGGATAAGATTTACTTATAGGGGTAGTCTTTGGAACGTTTATGGAAAAAACTGAATCTTAAACTATTGTATAAATAAGTACATGCTTCATTCACATTTTCAAAAGAGGAGAGAAAAGTCCAATCTAAATTATACAAATCATTATATAAATTTTCAAAATTCGCTCTTTTGAAGTTGTAGCGAGTGTCAAAGTTGTCAGGAAATTTACATTTGGAAGAACTTATATCAATCGTGAAATCAAGAGCAGGATGACACTCATCTTCGGGCAGTAAATAGTTATCAGATTTGTAAACATTGATGTTAAGATTACTCAGGATTAAGTCAAGCAAGCGATCATTGCAGTTTAAAATTTTGTTATGTTGACTTAAATTCATAAATTCACAGAAATTTATCAATGAGGTTAAGCGCCTGTTTATGTATTGGCCATTATAAAGATGGTTTATATAATCTGGTAAATTAAAGTCCCCTAGAAAAACTAATTTATCCTCTTCATTCAAAAAAAGAATGTTTGTTAAACAATTAAAAATTACTTCGTATATTTCAATACTGGTTGAAGGGGGAATGTACAGTATGATGACATATATGACATTTGACGGAAAAACAACCTTAATACCAGATGCATCAACTGAAGGTGCTACTGTATTGACTATATTTAAGTCCAAAGCATAAGCACTAAAAGATTTTTCTACTGCCAGCAGTACTCCACCACCTCGACATTTGCCTGTTTGTTCCAGATTACGATCTTTGCGGAAAACTGTATAGTTATTACTGAATAACTCAGCATCAAATACAGAGAAGTCCAGCCATGTTTCAGACAGACAGATTAAGGAAAAACAAGAAATTAATGAGGCATTGAATAAATCCCGTGTCTTTGATTTTAAACCACGAACATTTTGATAATATACAACCAGATGATTGTCAGAAATAGCTGTATTATGAGTATTAACTCGAAACTTAACAGGATTACTAGTAGGTTTAGATAGTTGCTATTTGTCAGAAAACAAGGAACGTTTAAAATGTTCCAATTTCTTTTGATACACAGTACATTTACTCACGTCCCAAATAGCGTGACTATGATCATCAATTTTAGCATTCACGCAATTAATACATTTGAGGTTAGCATCATTGGTACAATCTTTGACGCTGTGGTTAAGAGAGCATTTGGGACAGACAAAATTAGGATTTTTACAAGAACTCTGAAAATGATTGAAACCACTACACTTATAACAAATTTTTAGGTCTAAGGCTTCATATACAACACTACGTCATAATTGACAAATACATGACCTTGCTTTATGATTCTGCAAAATGTTGCACTATCAACCTCGAGAAAAGCCTGGAAAACATGTTTATTCTTCTTAGTTTGCCAGATTTTTAGAACTCTGCATGTACTAACCTCTTCCATAATACTGTTTTGAGCTTTAATGAAATTTACTAGTTGATCTTCAGTATACTGTTCAATCATTCCTACCACTTTAATCCTAGGATTACTACTTTTAACATCTGAAATTTTATACTCTTGGGATAGCTTTTCTTCAGCCAAACGTTTAAATTTAATAGCATCATCTGGTTTATTACAGCCAATGAGTATGCCTCCGCTTTTAATATTTTTTATTTTGGAAACCTGAATGTTCAGGTCAGCAGGATTTAAATTTTTCATCAAGTCAGATTTAGTTTGCCCACTTGCTTGATCTGAGTTTTTAGGTTTTACGATAACCACAGACTTGTTTCCAACTACATCAGAATAGAGCGATGGTTTATGAGTATCAACAACATTGGTAAACTTTTCTTCAGCTATTTTTAAAATTTCGTTCTTTGCATTTACAAACAAAGTCTCAACATCTCTTAAAATTGAATTAATTTTAGTTTCCAAATTATTCTTAATCACAGTATCATATTCATTCTTTATTTTATTACAAGCCTCACAGAACCAGTGGAGGCCAGGGGTTTTTATAAATTTAGCGATTTCAGAAGAAATTCCAACACAATTATTGTGATAAGATTTGCCGCAAAACCCAGCACAAAAAATACAGGTTGATTTCCTGCGGTCTATCGCTAGGTCACATTTACAACAAATATTCGACATATTTTAGTAGAAAATATAGAATTATCACCCAGTTATTCATACGAAAATTGTAATAACTTACACTATACTTAGGAAACAGTTAGAAGTACTCTATCACAAAACACACGATAATTAATAATGGATAAACTGTGAGTAACAAGAAAGCACACGAAAGCGACCAAACCAGACCGTTTTACTGTATCTAAACTCTACTTTAGAAGTCAGGTTCAAAATCTTTTGGCAGGTGAATTCCGTCAATTGCAAAATAATCAGCATCCCTACAATCCATATTATCAACAAAATTTCGACGTTTCGTTCCCGCACCCTGCACCAGTTTCACCAATCGAAAATTTACAGGCGTCAATGCCTGGATACCAACAGTTATAATTTTTGGAGTATACCATAAATATGTAATACTTATAGATAATAATAAAGTAGGTATATGTATTTTGCTTACCTTAAAGTTAACATCAATCTCTCTGGAACTAAAATTGGGAGCTGAAAATTTGTTTCTGAATATTTCATTTCTGGGGCAATTTTTTTTACAATTTAATCGAATGTTTCGGGCAACATTCTGCTATAATCTCGAAATAAAGCTGGACTTCTTGGACAAGATCTCAGTTTTTCATACAACTGGTGAAATTCTCCGTATTTCGATCTTTCTAAAAACACACAACTCTTTTGTGACTCTTTGTTAGTTTTTTTTTACGCATTCGCCGAATTTTTATGTACCTACCTACTTATGTGCTCTCAGTTAGAAGAATTGTGCGTATACTGGTCCACGACATTTTAGTATTTTAGCAAATGAAATCTTTGAAATTGAAATGCATCATGAAACAATTAAGGCATCATAAAATATATAAGTAAGTATACAAGTAATATTTCTAAGGCAGCTAACTGCCTAACTACTTTGATCCTAAGAGTTTTTTTTAACAAATATATGTCCACACAATTTCACCATTATGTAATTAAAGCAGTTAAATTTTTCATCACAATTCAAAATGTGCATCTTTTTGAGTTCTGTAAGTATTTTAACGTAACGGTAATGTTCGTTAATATAAAAAATATGAGCGCAAGTAGTCTTGCGAGAAAAATTGTAAGGCATGAAATTACAGAAGGGTGCTTTTATAAGCCAAAATTTGCTAAAACTTTTCTTTAGGAGCAGTTACACCATCCTAGAAATATTACCTATACCACTGAAACACCATACATAAAGTTGGTTTGATAAGTGCTCAAAGAACGTGTAGAATGGATACCTAAGTACCTACTTACTTCATATTTACAAAAAAATAGCGGTATCTATCAAACCAACAATATTTATAAGTAAAATGCATACATTAGAGTAAAATGTTAGAGCATTACAAAAAAAACCTTGTAAATTAAACTGATTTATTGAAAAATCATTTTTAGTTAAAACATAAATCCTATATTTGCCACAATTTACTGACGTTAGCTAATTATAAACTTAACGGAAAATCACAAAATACTTGTTAATGCACTTAATGCATTTGTTAATGCATACTAGTAGAAAAAGTTACTTTTTATTGCATGAGCCATAGGAAGTGTTTAATGCGGTAAAATTGTACAACACAATGAGCGCAATAATCATTTTGCACTCGTTGCATATATTTTTTCTTTTCGACTGTTGCCTATTTAACAAAGCCAAATAAAAATTCCATCAATATTTAAATCGGTATTCCATCATTTAGTGTAGGTACCTACTTCCAAAATAAATATAGCAGACATACATTAAATACAATAAAGTAGGTATGTTAAAAACATATTTTTTCGTAACACTGCTATGGGCAATGTGTAAAATAGTTTTTATACAGGGTCCCCAATATGTATGGAATAATATATATAACTTTTAAAACACCCAGTATAAAATATTGTTCAGATAAAAGTTTTTTACGTCTTTTGATAACTTTCGTTGCCATAACAACCAATTTTGTTTTTTCAAGGATTGTTAATTGTTTACAGGATTGCTCGATCGCTCAATTTTGTGATCCGCCTTTGTGACGTCATCGAAGATATATGTAATCGAATTGTTAAAATATACCTATTTTGTGTTTGTTATATTTCACATTTGCAAGAGAATTTTCATATTTGAATGATTATTAATATTATTATTTATTAAAGTTTGTAATAACAGTATAAAGTGTACCTATTTCTACAAGTTCGAGATCTTTGGATCTTTGATGACGTCACAATTATGGATTACATTGTAGTATAGGGATCGAGCAATCCTGTAAACAGTTAACAATCCTTGACCACATCCGACCAAATATTATATATACAAATAATAGCAACACAGTTTTGTGACCAACAATATTTAAAACAATGGCTGTTTGTTTACATTAGTGCCCAAGCATACGGTCCAATCAAAAAATGCCATTTTAATTTACCGCCTAAATTGTTAGGGATTTTGTGACTGTCACCAATGGGCATGGTTTACACAGGTAAGTAGCCCTGCATAAACGTAGAATCGGCGATCGCGAGAGGGATCGTCAATGATCTTACAATTGTTTTTTAATAGTAAATATTAAATACTATTATAAATAGTGTAGTAAATATTATACACATATGTGTATAAATTGTTGTACTTGAATATGTAAATCTTAAACTCTGTGTTTACTAAAATAAAATAGTCTAATTTGTACTTTTAGTTTTATAATTATTATTTTCACCCCTTAAAACATAGCCGTCCATGCCGTTGGGCACTGTGACAGGTAATTTCATGAAATTGAGGTTATGTTTTTTGTTATTCTTGGTCACATTATTTTATATACTGACAAATAGGCAATTACTTATCTATACATATTTGATCGGAGGTCACCACGCTATTTTCTGTTCTTATTTGGAATCATAACGCTTTTTTTGCGTGATCTGTAGAATATTGTAACAAGTTGCATTACAAAATTTTTGAAAAAATACATAATTTCAGTAAAAATGCAAAAATCCTAATTCGAGAGCGTTGCCGAAGAGAGGGTGGTGCCAAAGAATATAGACTAATAAGAATTTTCACATTCATTCATGCCGTCAACGAACTTCTATCTTTGTCACTATGCGCCAGATGTTTCAAATCTGAGTGAAAAATAACGCACGGCGCAGGTTACAGTAAATTTATGAGACTGGTTTATAATATGACAGATATTCTGTGGTTAAAGATAATCTTTTGGTCTATTCGTTTGCTCGAAAAGTGTAGCACTAGACTACACTAATTTCAGAATTCCATTCGGTTTGTCACTATTTAGGGCAATAAGCAATGAGCACTACAACCAACTCTGCAAATATTACAACTCTTTTCAAATATTGTAAGGTTATGTATGAAAATTATCATCGGTTCATAGGTTGAGTTGTCAAGTGTTAATATTAGAGAGTTTTTGAACCCCTTAAATTTTGTTTAATATTAGAGAGTTTTTTGGCACGTCGTTATCGTTATCGTGATTCTGCGCATGCGCAGTGCCAAAATGATACTCTTTTAGGTACTGCGCAAGCGCAGAATAACGATAACGACGTGCTAAAATTTAAGGGGTTCAAAAACTCTCTAATTAAACTTAAATTATTGTATTTATTGCTTTACCGTATTTTTCATTATGTACATATATATTGTGGAAATAAAATATTGATCATAGTAGATTAGTGGTATTTAGAAGTCATATATGAAACATCGCTTTGGCTACATGCAATGAAATGGAAAAGTTCTTACTTATTTGTTTATAAGTTTTCTACCAACTATTGTAAGTACAATAAAAAATATGCTTTGTTTGTTAAGACTTTATAAGTTTAGTGAAATATGTTTTTCTAGTTTATAAGTATTATTTATGTATTATTTATTTAATAAATGTCCTTTAACTTTGTTCAATAAGAATTATGAATTTTCGACCCTAACCAACCTAACATCACCAATCCCTTGTCTATAGACCTATTCAAGCGGTCCAAAAGTATTTACCACAGTTATCCCTTAGGTTATAGAAAAGTTATACCCTTTTGTCCCTTTTGACAGATGTCGGTAATTACTTCATAACCGTAACCTCACTTTTAACGTTGGGGTTGCGTTATAGAGTTTCTTATCTATGCGAAGAAGTCAGAAGAAGTATGGTTATGTATGTGAAAAGAGAGGGGATAACCGCCGTATAACTACCTCCTTCACCCAGGTTATTACTCGGGTTATACAAATATTACAAATGTTATATATGATGACGTAGTTGCCCTTCTTGATGACGTCACTCTCTTGTAACTTCTGTGTAACCACAGCGCTTGAACGAGTTTGGTAATTACCATTCTGTTTTGGTAAATACTTTTGGACCGCTTGAATAGGTCTTATGTTTTCGACTAATGGTTTTAAACAAAGTTGTGGTCACGTCAGAAAGGCCAATTTGATTGATAAGCAAAATTGGTCCTAAAACTTTGACTATGTAGGTCGAATAAACGATAAACGAATTTGAAATTTGAGTGACAAGATACTAAATACATAACCTCAAAATTAAAAAAGTCATTTCAGTTTTGAACCGTTCCTTTTCAGTACTGTCGATGTTTGAAACTCATAAAGCTCATGTAAAGATCCAAACACCCATAGGAGCAGAGGTGGAAAGCGGTTCAGCGCCTTATATCAATCTACATAAGGTGGCTGGTGGATATTGCATTGACATAAATCAGCTGATGAAAATGTAGTGTAGTTAGTTCACACCAAGAACCCTAAACAAAGAAGGACTGATCAATCAGTAACAGCCAATCACATTTCTTTATCACTTATGTGACGTCAGTGGATTCCCTTCAGCGGGAGATTTGAAATTTAAATATCCTCTTTGTTTTAATTTGACAGCTTTAACCTTTTAACATAACCTATATATGTCACATTGTCATGTACAATGTCTCGGTTGTCTTTGGAATGTCATCAGTCATGTCATCATATCAAAGTATTTTTGTATCATATCATAGTAATCTGTGTACTGATTAACAAAACACAAGTTATCACAGTTGTCAAATCGACAACGATTTTTGCACAACGCACTTCAAATCGTAAGATATATATCGTAAAACACGTATATAAGTACTTTAAAATCACATTTGATTGCATTAATACAGCCTCTGAAATAATATTGGGTTGGATATTTTGACTGAAAATTTTTGAAATTGCAATTAGAGGCAAATTTGGCAATAGGGGATCCACTGACGTGTTACGAGAAATCTGTTGAAAATGACCTTCAAATTTTTATGAATGAATTGATCAGTCCTTCTTTGTTTAGGGTTCTTGAGTTCACACTGATGACTGGTGCTTGGCAAGGATTGTTAACTGTTTACAGGATTGCTCGATCGCTCAATTTTGTCATCCGCCTTTCTGACGTCATCGAAGATCTATGTAATCGAATTATCGAAATATACCTATTTTGTGTTTGTTATATTTCACATTTGCAAAAGAATTTTCGTATTTGAATGATTATTAATATTATTATTTATTAAAGTTTGTAATAACAGTATAAAGTGTACCTATTTCTACAAGTTCGAGATCTTTGGATCTTTGATGACGTCACAATTATGGATTACATTGTAGTATAGGGATCGAGCAATCCTGTAAACAGTTAACAATCCTTGGGTGCTTGGTACTACGCTATATATTTTCTATGATCTAAAATTAAAAGGTTGTGATGATTATGATCACAGATTATAGATAGCTAATTATGATAAATGTTTGGTTATATTCTGTGGTTTGGTTCTAATTCTTCATGATATAATTGCTAATTCTTATTCTTAATCATATTTCTTAATTTGTATATTTTGGTATATTTTTATTTTTTATTTTTACCAATTTTATTTTGAGGAGCTTAAAACATGTATATTTTTTTCATAAAACATAAAAATGTTTTAAAAGCTACAGAGGATGAGGATGTAGAAAGGTGCATGTGAAAATGGAAGAGAGAAGTAAAAGTCAGAGATAATTATTAAATAAGAAATTATAGATTGACATGAGAAGTTACAGGTAGGTGTTTAAACATTGAAATCTACTTTGGCCAAATAAAATTATATTTTTTTTTTATAAATTTTAGACGTTTATTTAAATCTACTAATTATACGTATTTTTGGATAATATTTATTTCAATATTTATACTGTACAATGAAGTGCTTTCATACTATTTTAATACTGGAAACTGGTATAAATTAAAATGTAGAAATTCGAAAGATTGTTTAAAAGTACTACTGGTGGCAGATCCTCAAATAATTGGAAATACTAAAGAAGTAATTAATTTTCTTACACCTATTAATATATTTGATAGTGATCGGTAAGGAAAGATTACTGTAAATATTATTTTAAACAGTTTAACTGTTTCAGATATTTGGAAAAGACATATTTCTATGCATTCGATTTTGTTAAACCGGATGTAGTTATTTTTTTGGGAGATTTGATGGATGAAGGTCATATAGCTACCAACCAAGAATTTTATGAGTATGTCCGTAGGGTTTTCAAAATATTTCTAAAGAATCAAAAAACTTCAGATTATGTTAGAGTAAGTCGAGATATGAAGTTTTTCTGACTTATAAGTATAATTTTTTATAATCTTTCAGCACATTTGGTTACCTGGTGACAATGATATTGGTGGAGAAGATACTTTGGTAACGCCTAATAAACTAAGAAGATTTGAAACAGCATTTTCTCAACCAAACATATTATCTTTGAAAAATATTACCTTCTTTAAAGTTAACAGATTAACGTCAACCATTCCAGTTTACAAGAATGAAAGAGATTTTTATGATACCAAGCAAATATTTGTTGGATTGAGTCATGTGCCCTTGATGTTTAAACCCTCAGTTTTTGTAGATAAAGTAAGTGAAAAATTGAATTTCATGTACAGTATATTACCCAGTCAAAATTGTTTTTAACTCTTATTACATACCTGATAATGACATGGTTGTGAAGCGATTTTGTATGTAAATAATTTTTGTTTTGGCTTTAGGCGTTATGATGGTTAGGAAATAATAAGTGTGTTAATAATAATAATAATAATACGTCTCTATTGTAAATAAAAAAGAGATACAAGGGCGAAGTTATAGCCTTGGGCTACTCGCCCACTTAAACACTACACATATATATGAATATATATATAAAAGTAATAAACATACAAGAAAAAAGAAAAAGTAGTACAAACAAGTAATATATATGTAAATAAGATAAATACATTAATAAAGCAAAAACAAAAATGCAAGCACCGACGACAACAAAATAAATTCAAACGCACATAGAGGTGTTGAAGGTATACAGATATTAGATATCCTATTGTGCAGCGATTACGAGCCACTAATTTAGGTTGCAAGTGCCCTTTTAAAATTTCTGCGGAAGGCAGCAGCTGAGCATAGTTTAAACCATTCCTCCAGAGAATTATACTGTCGAATAGCATTAAAGGTAAATGTTTTCTGAAACTTAGCTGTATAATGCCTAGGCATAGAAAGACTGCTGGTATTGCATATATTCACGTCATGAACTTCACCACGAGATATTAAATTGTTTTTTAAATAAGATGGAGAGGAGGTTATGAGCAACTTATGTGTGAAGGATAATAGTTCCAGCTTCCAGATCTCCTCAAACTTTATCCATTTCAGTTCTTTAAGTTTGTCAGTAACATGATCATATTTTTTCATATTGAATATAAATCGACATGTGTTCTGCACCTTCTGAATCCGCAACTTATTGCAGTAGTCTAAGAAGGGAAAATATATTGATAAACAATAGAAAAATACCGGCAAAATAACAGTCTCGCATAATTTTTTCCTAGTCTTAAAATTAAGAATGTGTTTGTTAGCAAAGAGAAGTTTTAAGCGAACGTACGATTTTTGTAATAATGAGTTAAAGTGAGCTGAAAAATTAAGTCTCTTATCAAAAGTCACTCTCAAATTTCTTGCTGTTTCAACAAAAACGAGACGAGTACCATTCAGTGTTAGTTTTAAATTGGATGCAATATATTCATATTGATTAGTGAGACAGAACAGTAGTGCAGTAGACTTATCTGCATTTAATTTAAGATGGCGATTCCTACTGTAAACACTAAGTGAATGAAGATCTTCATTTATATTGTTACTGGCTTGTGATATATCTGATGGATTAAAAGAATAAGTGATTTGAGTATCATCAGCGTAACACTGTATGTTTGAATGAATGATTTGGTTTTTCAAATCCATTGTGTAAAGGATAAATAACAGTGGCCCAAGAATAGACCCCTGAGGGACACCTGAACTGACAGTTTCTGCATTAGAGAGACCATTTTTTGTTTTGATTTTTTGCGTGCGGTCTGCTAAGTACAATTTAAAAAAATTCTAACTGTTTGCATCTAAGCCATAATATCCCAATTTTGACAATAGCGATGTGTGATTGACCAGATCGAAGGTTTTCGAATAATCAAGGATTATCAGCACAGCAGCACAATTTCCATCCATCGCACGAACAATGTCATCCGATATATTCAATAAAGCGGCAGTAGTACTGTGACCGGAACGAAACCCAAATTGATGGTCAGATAAAAGATCATTGGTAGCCAAGTACTTTTGAAGTTGCAAGCACACTATTTTCTCTAAGATCTTGCTAAGGACAGGTAATAGAGAAATTGGGCGTAAATCTTTAAAATCAGATGGATTATTAGTTTTTGAGATAGGACACACCAAAGACTCCTTCCAGGATGATGGGAAAGACCCAACCTCTATACAACAATTCACTAAATGGGTAATATGAGCATATATCACAGAAAGACACAATTTTATCATATTTAATGAAATTTCCATCACAACCGGAAGAATTTGACTTCATATTATTTATTATATTCAATATGTCCTCTGGTGCGGCAAGACTAAATGAAAAAGATAAACCATTCTTGTATTTATTGGTACTATAAAAATTCAGAATCAAATTATTTGCGGGACTACCGTCAAACACAGAAAGATAATAATTATTAATTTCCGAGGCATTATTTAGACCTTCAGAAATATTATGAGTATTGTGAGCACAGACATAAGTTTTTTCATTGCATTCCAGTGATCAGAGGAGCCACGTTGTTGCATAAAATTTAAATAAGCAATCTTCTCTTTACGTAAAGAGGCAAGGGCAAAGTTATGCAATATCTTATACTGAATCCAGTTATACTCATTTTTATTGCGCTTGAATTTAGAGAAAGCTTTGTCTCTCTCAGACATTATTCGTTTGACAATTTCCTTTATCTATGGGGCAAAAGGTTTATTCATACGTGCAGTTTTAAACGGAGCATGTATATCAAACAGCCCCTTAATATTAGTTGTCAAAAATTCAACTTTTTCATTCAATTCAGTCAGATACAAAATATCGTCCCAAGGAACAAGCAATAAGTCGTTATGAAACAGATCTAAATCGAAATTTTTAAAGTCTCAAAGCGACATTGTACAATGCGAGTTGATGATTAGAGATGTGATCTACATTGATAACGTTCGTTGATACGATTATGTCAGCCACATTAACAAAAACAGGATCAATTAATGTAGCAGAATTAGATGTAACATGAGTTGGATCATTAATAACCTGAGAGAAACCAAATGCATTACAGCACTGACTGAGTTTATTATGAAGATTGAACATATCAATGTTAACGTCGCCTGTGAACAAAACAGTGTTATACATAGGTGTCAAATAAGAAAGCACATTGTCAATATAATCTAAAAATGGCTGCATTTTATGGTGGTGTGGTGGTCTATAAACCGTACCTAGTGCAACGATATCATTGCCGATTCTTAATTTTAACCATAAATGTTCAACACAATCTATGTCGTACTGATCCAAAGGTAAAACTTCACAAGAAATAGAGTGTAGAATCTCTTAATAAGTGTATGTAATACACAATGAACAATATTTTATATCTATTACACAACCAACGGTATTTGCGTAATTTCAAAAACACATCAGTTAATAAATCTGATAGGAACCTGATAAACATTGAACAATATATTTTTTAAATAAATTAAGAAACCAAATACTAACAAAAAATAATAAGGGATGCAACAACACAATTTTAAACGTTCACAAACCGAATACATCAATTTCTAATATAATATTATAAATACTGCTGGAAATGCCCGCCACCTTGAGCAAGCATCGTGTAGCATGTGTTACAAAGGAGTCTCCAACGTTTGTGAGCATTTGTCTGTTTACCTGTGCAAACGAGTTTCTTATCTTTCTTTCATATCTTGAGGTGTTGTGGGTGGAGTCTGATAGACCATATCTTTTATAAAACCCCAAAGAAAAAGTGATCAAAACCCTCATGTGATCAGCACAGAAACCCTCAGTTTCAGCACAACTGGACTGTGACCGTTTAGTCGGCCCATACTTTTTCGATGGACACGTAAATGGGCAAAATTATTTAAATTTTGTAGAAAATGATTTCCAAGATCTGTTAAACAATATGCCACTGACAACAGTTCGCAGATTATGGTTTCAGTAAGATGAAGCACCTACTCACTATGCTGCTGCAGTGAGACTTGATCTTGATCAGGTATATACATGCATTGGATGCGATGGTCTAGTCATGTGGCCAGCTAGATTGTCAGATCTTAATAAATTGGATTTTTTTCTTTGGGGTTTTATAAAATATATGGTCTATCAGACGCCACTCACAACATCTACATCTCACGATATGAGAGAAAGAATAATAAACTCGTTTATACAGATAAACAGACAAGTGCTCACAAACGCTGGAGACTCCTTTGTAACACGTGTTATACGATGCACTGCTCAAGGTGGTGGGACATTTTCAGCAGTATTTTCAGCAGCAATATTATATTAGAAATTGATATATTAAATTTTTGGACCTTTAAAATTGTGTTGTTTCATCCCTTATTATTTTTTGTTAGTATTAGATTTCTTTAATTTATTTAAAAAATATATTGTTCAATGTTTATCAGTTTATTAGGTTCCTATCAGATTTTTTAACTCAAGTGTTTTTGAAATTACGGAAATACCGTTGGCTGTTTGATAGATATAAAATATTGTTCATGGTAGTAAGAAAAGTTAAAAAAACGACAGTTTTGAACAAAACAAGATTGAAAAATTTTAGAAAATATGTTTTTTCTTGAAATACTTAATTACTGAATAAATAAACGACAAAGAAGTCACTGCCATATTTGTATAAATTTGAATATCTTGAAAACTATTAGAGTTAGATATAGCAAACCATATATCATTTGAGAGCTTATTTAATACTCGTTTGTCTGGTGTTATAATATACAGGGGGTTCCAAAAAAGAAAACCGAGTTTTTTCACATTATATTCAGACCATTTCAGTTGCTTACAAAAAACACCCTGTACAAGCAAATAATTTTACGATGTTATCGGTTTATAGTATAAGGGTTTGATTATCTAAATACCGAATCTCAACCTTTAATTATCGAAAACAAGGTTAGTATGATCTTTTTACAAGGTTATGTTTTTCCCCAAATTTTTAGAAAAACCGAAATAACTTGGCAACCCCGCATACAAGATCAGCAAGCGGGCCATCAATGTATGAGGAATTTTAAGCTTAATCAAAATCTCGTATAAACTACAGGGTGTTCCATATAAAAAACAAATGTTGGATGCTGTAACCCCTCAACGGTGCACCCTGTATATCTAAAAATAATTTTAGATTGTAGAAAAAAAGATATGAAACAACACCCCTTTTCAATATTTTACACAATCTCCATTATTTAAGGAGATACTAAAGAATTCGTTCTTATTGACTCACCCTGTATATATATATATATATATATATATATATATATCCCTCGGCATTAATAATAATCTTGGAACATTTTGTGCTACCATTTGAGAATTTACAGAAATGGTGGCAGGAATTGATACAAGAATATCTGACTGATAATATCAAATATAAAAAGGATTTCGATATAGAATATAAAGATAGAGAGAGTATAAAGAATGTAAAGATACTTTATAACAGGTGTATAAAGTGTGGATGAAAAATTGCACAATAAATAAATCATATTTTTAAATAAAAATTGAGGTAAGATAGATAGACATGTAAATAACTACAATATTTTTTTTACCATTCGTGGCATACATGGGACATAATATTGCAGGAATTTAGAAAAGAAAGCAGCTCTTCATCTTAGAAATATCATCTTGAAAGAATTATATCATTAAATAAGGGGCACAACTGTATAGGTCTTTCTAAATAAATAGTACACAAATGCTATTTTGTTTAATGACCTCGATTTTGTTTAATGATATTAATTTTTGATTTTTGGTACATTATTGCGAATTATTATAAAGAGAAAATTTTGGTTTTGGTTAATAAGGAATAACTATTGTAGGTATATAGTAGCCAATGGACATAGTTAAATGTTGCAACTCCTAAAAATTATAGTGTGCATTATTAAGAACATTTTTTCAATTTGTTTAAATGGAACACCTAATATAATTTTCTATAAATTTTGTTAACAATATCTTATATCTAAAATCAAGGTTTTCAAAAATATTCAGCTTTTCTAATTCCAAACTTTTAATCATGAAGTATAAAGAGGAGGAGTTCCAATTTAATAGGATTTGCCTCTTTTATATGGTTAACTGTTTCTGTTTTACAATTGACATCTGTTTTCTAGGCATATGGCATTTATTGTACTGCAACGTCTATGAATTAAAGTGTAATAATATTTTGTGGCAATAATAGTGTAATTTTAATACAAAAAAATCTGTTAAAAACTGTTTGTAGATTTGAATTCAAATAATTTTAAAAATGTATATTCAGAAATGTATATAAAAATTTGCACCTGTTTTACACGAGCTAAAAGTTCTTAAAAGAAAATTAATTAACTATTCATACTTGATACCGCACAATGTGCTCCTTCTGCTCGATGGTTTTCTTTCCTTGTCTAGCTCGAGTCTTTTTTTGTTTTTCTAACCATCTAATCCCCTACATTTATTTGACACATAACCCTGCTTTTTTAAATTGTTTTTATTGTTTTACAACTAACAAAACTTGATTGAAATATACAGAGAATGATTTCTCTGTATATTTCTTTTGCTACCTTGTCAGTTATGACAGTTTTAATAACAAGTTTGAAACTCCATAGAAAAAATGGTCACATCTTAAAACTTCGTGTTTTACAAAATTGAAGTTTATTATTAATATTAGTACTATTTTAAGTACCTAGTGCCACTAATATTTTTCCTGTTATCATTGTAGTTTCGGATATTGTTTCCAATATTTTGGGCGGTTGTGTGTTGACTCAGCACCGCAAACTAAAGGCAGGCCTCTGAAAATCTAGTGCTGTAATTTCTAGATCTAGCGCTACAAAAACTAGAGCTAGCACCACCTTCCCCTAGATTGTATGGGGGTGCATGGATTTTTCAGTGATATCGCAAATACCTGCCTCACTGGTTTGACGACCATTAAAAATAAATTTTCTGTTTTCTTTTAAACTTAACACACTGTATCTTTCTGATATTCCTGCATATATACTCTCCTACCTACATTACCAACAGTGAAACAACAAATGACCTACAACTTGAGGGATGTTCAGTATTATGAAATTAACAGCGTTTAAAAAAATTACCATTTTCGTATTTTCGTAAAAGTTGAAAATGCATTTAGAAAGTGCACATTTGGAAAATATTCAACAAAGAATATATATTTTCAAAAACTAAATCACCCCATACCTCAAAAAGTAAGCATTTCAAGAATAGAGTTTATATAGTAAACTACCATTATATATTTGATCGAAAAAAAATTTTATTCAAATTATTCTTTAGATCACTATTATTAGCTAGTAGGTAATAGGTATAGAGAAAAATCTGAATATATGAAAATAATTATTTTCCTTTATTTTTAGGTTGTTAGTAAGATGTTGCCGCACCTATTATTTACTGCTCATGAACATAAATCAATGATAATCAGTACCGACGCTTTATTAAGACAAGAATTTCAAATTGTACCTGTTACACAAGACAATAATCAAGTATTTGAATATACATTAGGCACAACCAATATGTATGAAATCTTGATCCCAACTTGCTCTTATCGAATGGGCACAACAAAAATTGGATTTGGTTATGCTGTAATAGGTAAATATAAACTTATTTAACCACATAATATTAATAGTCAATGATTATTAAACTCTTTGATATACCCAATAAATGTAGCACACTAAAATAAATAACAAAAACCTGGAAGATCAAACAAAAGTTTATTTTTAAAAGAAAATTTAAGGTAGGCAAACTGTATTGTGATGTGCTAACTTACCTTAGAATTTCATGCAATAGTGAGTGCTATCCCACCATAGTGCCATCTTTCACTGAAGGATCACTCCACCAAAAATTTTGACGACACATTGCCATATTTTTTTCAGGATATACTAATAAAACTGCTGTATACATTTATTGTGAACTTTTTTACCCTGACAAAAATGTATGGTAGCATGCATACAGGGTGATTCAGGTTTATTGTTGATAACTTCAGGAATCGATAGAACAGGTTAAAATAATGTTAATTCATAATTTCCCGCTTTTCCCTCATAACTTTGAAATAATACTATGGAAATAATACCTTTGACAATGGTTTTCACAAACATCAGTTTACATAAATAACTGTATGTTTTTGTTTTCATGGCTTACTATAATGTTAAATGAAATTTACGCGACTGGGGCGCTACACTGTCACGAATTTCATTGAATATCTCAGAAACAAGGCTGTGACGAAAAAGTTTAAAATTATCAGGCAAAAATGGTGTGCAGCTGTTTTATTGAATTAATTTTTTTTGTTGAAGTTTTTAAATAAAGTAAGAGGGGGGGGGGGGGGGGTAGCACACAAAATACACTTCTAAAAGAGGTGAATGGTTCAAACTTATGAAGCTTGTGTAGGATCATAAGGAATGCTTGTGTTCTGAATTTCATTTTAATTGGATGAGTGGTTCAAAAGTTATGAAGGAAAAGCGGGAAAAAAATTCCTACTTCAACACCCTCTCAACATCTCCAAAACGATGTGATTTAGGAAATAAGTTTTTTATCATGAATGACCATTATTTTAACCTCTTCTATCAATTCCTGAAGTTTTCATGATTAAACCTGAATCACCCTATATACAGACTGTCCAAAATTCGAGTCTCTACATAGGGATCTCAGTTATTATAAAAGATAGGAAAACGCGCAAATGGGGAAAGTTTTAGAGAATTTTATGCTAATTTCAAATCTGCATTGAAAGTTATCGTGAGTCAATTGTTTTTGGAGATATTTGAAAAAAACGAAAAACCGATGAATTTGTTTTTGGCCAATAACTCGCTAATGGTTAATCTGACGCTTCTAAAAATTTTACATTTGTAGAGAACATTTTAGCTAATTTAAATTTGGCGCTTTTAGTAGATGTTAGGAACTTTTTAGTGTTAGGTTGGCAGAAGCTACAGGGAAAAAATTGGTGGTAACAGGTTAGGAAAAGGAGTGGGGATGTAGACGAAGGACGAAGGAGATGTATGTGAAAAATGGTGGAATAAAGTGGCTGTTTGAGTTAGAAGAGAAAATTGTTCTTTTATTAGAAACCCTTTAATATTATCCCCTACAACTATCAGGTGTGGGGTTACACCTAGAGGCTACCTGAGCAACCGGAGTGTACGTGGAACTTTATGATGTCTTTTCCTGAACGAGAATTCGACGATTTTTGTAACCGACAAATGGCGGCGTCTTCATCTTTTAACTTACGAAGAGAGAACACGGGCCGTAGTGAGGAAGAAGTGGTTTCTGTGTCAACCCCTGAACAAAATAGAGGCCAAAGTGAGAATGACAATAACATGCTTAGTGCAAATCCCAATTTGAGTAGTATTAATGTACTTATGAACACTGTAACTGCGCTTTTACAACAAAACTCCGAGATGTTAAAAGTATTACAGACGAGTAATCAACAGAAAAGTAATGCTAGTGGTCCAAGTACAGACATTAACAACTTTAATGTTATGCCAGATTTAAGCAAGGCAATTGATAATTTCAGTGGAGAAGCAAGTCCAGCGGTGGCAGAGACTTGGTTAAACCAGGTGAAAAATACAGCTCTATTACACAGCTGGCCAGACGCTTTCATCCTACAGACTGCATGCACTCATTTAATCGGAGCTGCTAAATATTGGTTACAAGGCAGAACTTTTGAAATCAAAACCTGGAACGACTTTGAAGTAGCTTTTCGTAAGACATTTATTTTCGAAGAAAGTAAAACCGATTTGTGGCATCGTATGCAACGACGTACTCAACGTATCAATGAGAGTATTAGTGCTTATTTCCATGACAAGGTATCCCTATGCAAAACTTGTGGTCTTCAGTTTAAAGAAATCAAGGAGCAAGTAGCGATTGGTTTATCATCAGAAAAGCTTGCCGATTTCATCCTGGCTAAACCACATACTGACGAGGATGAATTATTTAAAGACATTATCAGTTATGAGAGAGTTCACGGTGCAAGGAGAGGGAAAGAAATCAGGTTAGATGTGAACAAACACGGAGAGAAGAAGACAACTTTTGTCAGAAGTCAAAAATCAGAATTTAGACGGGAAGCAAACCAAGGAGGAGTAGTGCAGCCCAAATGCTATAATTGTAACGAGATGGGTCACTTTAAGAGTAGCTGTCCGAAACCTGCACGTATGAAAGGGTCTTGTTTTTCATGCGGATCCATGGAGCACCAGAAGAAGGCGTGTCCATCGGTGAAAACTGAACCAGGACCAGTTGCAGTATCCAAGGTAACAACGATGTTAGTGGAGGACGAACAGGTTCTATCATTATCTGGAGCTTACAGGGTATTTGTTCACTTTATTGACTTAAATATTAGTGATAATGCAATTTTGGACACAGGCAGTCCCATTTCTATGATTAGTGAAAAATTTGTACCGCTAAACTTAATTAATGCATGTAGTTCGAACGATCATATCTTAAAGGGGATAAATAATTCTAAGTTAGTAGTTAAAGGTTACTTTATTTCACAAATTGAAGTAAACAATAATGTTTATAAAATCAAATTTCATGTTGTTCAACAAGGCACCATGGCAGAGAACTGTCTATTAGGTAGAGATTTTATTAACCATCCCAACATTGATAGAGTGATCTTTGACAGAAAGGACGTAGAGATTGTACCTAAAAACGATTATTTAGATTTCTTGAATAACGAAATTTTATTAATTGAAAACATATTTGACTCACCTGATGTGGAAATAAATATTAATCCTTATTTGCCACCTTCAGTGGTATCTGAAACTAAAAAAATGTTTATTAACAATTATGTCAAGATGAATAGACCCCAAGAGCCACAGACTAACTTCAAAATGCATTTGACTTTAAAGGAGCATGACTTTTTCTATACACGTCCAAGACGTTTGTCATTTTCTGAGAAAAATATTTTAAATGACTTAATTAATGATTTACTTGATAAAAAGGTTATCCGGGAGAGCGATTCACCTTATTGTTCCGCCATAGTTTTGATTAAGAAAAAAACGGGAGACTATCGTATGTGCGTTGACTATCGCATTCTTAATAAATATTTAGTACGTGATCAATTCCCAATGCCTTTAATTGAAGATTTATTAGATAATCTAAAGGACAAAAAATATTTCACGAAACTCGATTTAAAAAATGCTTTCTTTCATGTAAACTTAGATGACGAATCTAGAAAATACACATCTTTTATCACACCCTCTGGACAGTTTGAGTTTTGTAAAATGCCATTCGGTTTAAGTACTAGCCCAGCTACATTTACTAGGTTTATCAATGAAATTTTTAGAGATCTTATAAAGTCTGGAAAAACTCTAATATACTTAGATGACATTTTGATTGCAACTACAACTATTGAAGAAAATTTGCAAACATTAAAAATAGTTTTTGATTTACTGGTAAAAAATTTATTAGACCTGAGAATAGATAAATGTTATTTTCTTATGCAAAAGGTTAATTATCTAGGTTATAGTATTGATGAGAAAGGTATAACTCCGAACGATGAAAATATTTGTGCTATAAAAAACTATCAAATACCTACAAATGTGAAACAGTTACACCGATTTTTAGGGTTAACTAGTTACTTCAGACGTTTCGTTAAAAATTACTCCATTATTGCAAAGCCTTTGTACGATTTAATCAGGAAGAACTCGAAATTTATATTTGGGGCTAAAGAAATGGAAGCGTTTGAAACATTGAGAAATAAATTAATATCTCAGCCAGTTCTTTCAATTTACTCTCCAAAACATGAGACTGAACTACATTGCGATGCTAGTTCGTTAGGCTATGGAGCAATTATGATGCAAAAACAAAGTGATGGTAAATTTCATCCTGTGTTTTATTTTAGCAAAAGAACTACGGATTGTCAATCAATGTACCACAGTTATGAATTGGAAACGCTTGCGATTGTAGAAGCTTTGAAACGTTTTCATGTATATGTACAGGGCATTCCTTTTAAAATTGTGACCGATTGTGACAGTTTTCGTTTAACGTTAGCAAAGCGAGATGTAGTACCTAGAATAATGAGATGGTGTCTTTTATTACAAAATTACAACTACTCGATTGAACACAGATCAAATTCGCGTATGAGACATGTCGACGCGTTAAGCAGAACTCATCATATATTAATACTAGAAGGGAACACCCTAGAACAGACTTTAGCTGTTAAGCAAACGACTGATCCAGAAATAGTGCGCATAAAGGCATCTTTAGAAAACTCTGAGCACCCTTTTTACGAGCTTAGGAATGGATTAGTTTACCGGAAGTTAAAAGGTCAGATTTTATTTTATATTCCAAGAGAAATGGAATGTAGCATTCTACATACTTACCATAATGAAATAGGTCACGTAGGAGTAGACAAAACCTTAGAAATAATCTCTCGAACATACTGGTTTCCGGAAATGAAAAAGAAAATTAGAACCTATATAAACAATTGTTTGAAATGTATAGAATTCAATCCAAAATCGGGAAAAGGGGAAGGTTTCTTGCATAACATACCGAAAGGAAAGCTACCATTCGAATGTATTCATATCGATCATTATGGGCCATTAGGACCTACAAGTAGAAAAAATAAGTATGTTTTTGAAGTGATAGATGGTTTTTCGAAATTTATACGTTTTTATGCATGTAAGAGTACAAATAGTCAGGAAGTAATCCAACATCTAACAAATTATTTCAGTACCTATAGTCATCCTTTGATCATTATCTCAGACAGGGGAACTAGTTTCACTTCCCAAACCTTCAGTGATTTTATACGAGCAAGGGACATAAAACATATTTTGATAGCTACGGGTGCCCCTAAGGCAAATGGACAGATAGAGCGTATGAATCGATTATTAACTCCGATTCTTGCGAAAATCTCAGACGAAAAACAGATTGATTGGGATAAAGCTTTGAACGATGTTGCTTTTGCTATCAATAATACGATAAATCGTTCTACCGGACAAACTCCTTCAAAATTATTATTTGGTCGGAATCAGATAGGGCCAATAAGAGATAATTTGCGTTTGATATTAGAATCAATTAATGAAATAGAACAAGAAAATTTAGATGAAATAAGAGAGATAGCCAGCAATAATATAGAAAAGAATCAGTTGCAAAATAAACAGTATTATGATAAAAGGCATAAACAACCGCATGATTATAAGGAAGGGGATTACGTAATGATAAGTAATGTCGATACTACGGTAGGAGTCAATAAAAAGTTAATTCCCAAGTATCGGGGTCCCTACGTTATAAAATCAGTATTACCTAATGACAGGTATGCTGTGACAGATATAATAGGTTTCCAGAACTCACAAATACCATATGATGGTATATTGGACGTTTCTCGTCTCAAGCCTTACAGTACCTAAAAAAAAAAAATAAAGAAAAATGTTATTGTTACTCCAATTTTTACTTACTGATACTTAATTGTCAACTTATGAATGAACTGTTTCTAGTTTATGTTTATGTAACTTACCTTAAGATTTGAAATGTATTATGGTTATGCAGTTATTATTCTTATGTTATCCTTCATTTATGATTCTGAAGCGATGTATCCAGATTCTTATATTTAAGTACTTACTATTATTTATGTATTAACTATGATCGGTTTTCTGTGAAATGTGATCGAGGGCGATCAATTGTCAGGAAGGCCGAGTTGTAGAGAACATTTTAGCTAATTTAAATTTGGCGCTTTTAGTAGATGTTAGGAACTTTTTAGTGTTAGGTTGGCAGAAGCTACAGGGAAAAAATTGGTGGTAACAGGTTAGGAAAAGGAGTGGGGATGTAGACGAAGGACGAAGGAGATGTATGTGAAAAATGGTGGAATAAAGTGGCTGTTTGAGTTAGAAGAGAAAATTGTTCTTTTATTAGAAACCCTTTAATATTATCCCCTACACATTATTAGTACACTTTTTAAAGACGAACATTTTGGCATAATCAAAAATTACAAGGCACTCTTTGTTTTCTGTTATGAACCACAACTTTGCTATTTCTTATGGTTGCCATATTGGATTTTTATATCATATTTTAAAGCCAAAAATTCTCTTTCCAACGATGTATCATAAGCCTATAAAAGAATTTTTAAAATTTGTGAAATATTGAAAAAATCATTTTTTTACAAGTTTACTTTAGAAGTTGGCTGTGCCATGAAATGTTGTCTGTCACAAGTGTCAAATAAAACTGCTTAGAAAGAGTTAACGTGTCAGTGTTTTTATAAAGTGAAAATATGGAAAGAGTTCACAAATTGTCAAATGAAAAAAAGTTTGATATGCTTATGCTTTATTTACAAGCTCACCGTAATGCGGAAATTGCATCTACCAGATATTTGGAATTATATCCAGAAAGACAGCAGCCGCATAAAACATATTACAGGAGAATTGTTACCAATTTATTATGGTGCATTTCAGAATAAGAGGAACCACTATGAAAAAGATAACCATGATCGTGACGTAAACGTTCTTAATATAATAACTGAAAGTCCGTCAACATCTGTAAGATCTGTTCAGCATCTACGTAACATCCCGAAGTCTACCGTTCATCAAATTTTGAAAAAACATGGATATCATCCTTACAAGCCTACTATTGTCCAAGGTCTTCGCGAAGGTGATTATGATATGAGGTGCCAGTGGTACATAGAAAAATGCAGAGAAGTTCCTGAGTTCCCTAATTTGGTAATATGGTCCGACGAGACCCGTTTTACTAATTGTGGGGTATTTAACAAACATAACAGACATCATTGGAGTATCCAAAATCCCCATGTGATGGAACAGCGACGGTTGGAGTCTAGATTTGGGTTTAACGTTTGGTGTGGTCTTTTAGGTATTTTTATCTTCATTAATGATATTGTGAATAAATAATCTAGTCATTAATGTATCATGTTAATGTATAATTATTTTAGGAAATCGTTTGGTTGGTCCGTTTCTTTTCGATTAAAACCTTAATGGGGAACGATATCTAAACCTATTAAGAGAAGAAATAATTCCTGCAATTAGAAGGCTTGCACCCAATGCAGCTGAATTTCAAAGATTATGGTTTCAGCAGGATGGTTGTCCGGTACATAATACTGTAGAAGTTAGAACATATTTAACCCATTGTTTTGGGCAAAATGTTATTGCGAACAATGGACCAGTTATGTGGCCGGCAAGATCCCCAGATCTTACGCCACTCGATTTTTATTTGTGGGGGCAAATTTAAAATGAAATTTACGAATTTGAACCACCCGTTAATAGAAATGAATTAGAAGCTAGAATTAGAGAAGCGTTTAACTTGTTAAACGGAAACACATTAGGAAGAGTTATGAGAAAGATTTTAAAGAACTGTGAAATGTGTCGTAATGCAAATGGACGTCACTTTGAGCATTTGCCTAAGAATGCTTAATTATGGATGCTTCATTTTTTAGTTCTGGTTGTTTTTAATACTTACTACTATTAGACTAAAGATATTCATATCAATATCATGGTTATCTTTTTCATAGTTGTTCCTCTTATTCTCAACTGCACCATAATTCAATAAAGTAGTAATAATTCTCCTGTAATTATGTTTTGTAAGGTTGCTGCCTCTAGATACAATTCCAAATATCTAGTAGATGCAACTTTCGCAATACTGTCAGTTTGTAAATAAAGTGTAAGCATATCAAACTTTTCTTCATTTGACAAATTGTGAGCCCCATATTTTCATTTAACGCAATTCATAAGTCATTTTGTATGACACTTGTGACAGAACGGGAAATATTTACATTTCATGGCACAGTCAACTTCTAAAGTAAACTTGTAAAAAAATTATTTTTTCAATATTTCACAAATTTTAAAAATTCTTTTATAGGCTTATGATACATCGTTGGAAAGAGAATTTTTGGCTTTAAAATATGATATAAAAATCCAATATGGTGACCATAAGAAATAGCAAAGTTGTGGTTCATAACAGAAAAACAAAGAGTGCCTTGTAATTTTTGTTTATGCCAAAATGTTCGTCTTTAAAAAGTGTACTAATAATGTAAAATTTTTAGAAGTGTCAGATTAACCATTAGCGAGTTATTGGCCTAAAACAAATTCTTCGGTTTTTCGTTTTTTTCAAATATCTCCAAAAACAATTGACTCACGATAACTTTCAATGCAGATTTGAAATCAGCATAAAATTCTCTAAAACTTTCCCCATTTGAGCATTTTTCTATCTTTTATAATAACTGAGATCCCTATGTAGAGACTCGAATTTTGGACAGTCTGTACATGTATACATGCCCATTTTTTTGAGCTTCTTATATGCGATTTGATTCTCACTAATTTCAACTAAGTACCCATAAGTAATTTTTTTTAAATGAAACCCTGTATTTCACTGCTCTATGTGATGGAGAGAAAAGTGATCTTTCAATCTGGATTAGGATTCCATATACCTATACCTATCCGTTGCCATTTCCTTGCTATCAACGTATTTATTTACTTTCTCTAGAATAATTTTCTATTTCCTTGAATTGCTTGTTATTAGAGGGCTATGAAAATTAAACGAAAGTCACGTTTACGAAATTGATAAATAAGATACATTGTTTTAATTTTCATGGTCACAAGCAATTCAAGGAAACAGAAAATGATTGTATAGAAAGTACATACGTCGATAGCAAGGAAATGGCAACAGATAGGTATAGGAATCCTAATCCAGATTGAAACATCACTTTACTCGCCATCACATAGAGCAGTAAAATACAGGGTGTTTCATTTAAAAAAAATTCTTTTGGGTACTTAGTTGAAATTAGTGAAAATCAAATCAAATATAAGAAGTTCAAATAATGGGCATGTATACAGGGTGATTCAGATTTAATCATGAAAACTTCAGGAATCGATAAAAGAGGTTAAAATAATGGTCATTCATGAAAAAAACTTATTTCCTAAATCACATTGTTTTGGAGCTAGAGAGTGTTGAAGTAGGAATTTTTTTCCCGCTTCCCTCATAACTTTTGAACCACTCATCCGATTAAAGTGAAATTCAGAACACAGCATTCCTTATGATCCTACATAAGTTTCTTAAGTTTAAAGCACCCACCTCTTTTAGAAGTTTATTTTGTGTGCTACCCCCCCCTCTTACTTTATTTCAAAAGTTCAACAAAAAAAAATGTATTCAATAAAACAGCTGCACACCATTTTTGCCTGATAATTTTAAAACTTTTTCGTCATTTGGCCTTGTTTCTGAGATATTCAATGAAATTTAGTTTAAGTAGTAAAAAATATTAAATTTAATGAGAGTTGGGGACTTTAATATTCCATTGAGATATCTTTCACGATATGAATTGTGTACTGTAAATCATACAAAATATTTGTTTTTGAGTAAGGGGATATCCTCGATATAAAAAATATTTTTTAAATGCATTTGCTAAAAAATATAGTACTAAATAATTTTACCATACTTTATTCAACTAATGCCTGCCAACATATTTAAATTAGTAATAAGTAAATAAGTCAGGTTTTTTTTGTTTTTTTTTCGTTTCAGAAAATAATGAGTTACAGTTTACTGTGTTATGGTCTCCGTCCCGCTTCCATCAACTAGGAAGTTACTCAATAGTACTGTGCGTATTTATTCTGTCTCATATATTTAAGAAATGCTGTCGTTGTAATTAAGTGCCTTTATACTGTTTAAATTTATTTAAGGACAGGCATAAAATGTCATCAATAATTATTCTTTCCATGTAGTTGACTATGAGTACTTTAACAAGTTCAAATTGATATAGACTTAAATATGACATACAGAAATAATTAATAGTGATATTATGTTATATATTCATGTGTTAGGATTTACAGTTCTAAAGGGGATTGTTTACTCAAAAATAAAAATGTCATAAACATATCCCAACATGCTAATAGTTTATTTTTAAAATATAGAGATATGGTTTATAGTAGCGGTTGAAGGTTCTGATGAGGAAGTAAGGGATATTAAAACAGCAGTTACTTCATTTGATCAGATTTGGAAATAAAATAGCTTTATTAGCAGTGTCTAACACAAAATGAACATTTATTTGTAATTCAGCACGTTTTTGTTATTTGTTTCAAATAAAATTACTGGTTTTAGAGATGTTGGTGACATTTTATGCTTATGTAGTTTTCAAAAATAACAGTACCTTTGGGTACATTTTATTTTGTAATTAACATATTTTAATATAATTAAAAAGAGACAAATTTAACATACTTGATCAGGATATCATAGTGAATAGTGAATAAATAGTGAATATTTAATAGGCCATTTTATAATTTTATATAAAATTACACTACCTAACTAAACAAGTGCAAATCTCAACCTGTCATCTATTGTGTAAAAAGCTGGTTCAAATTCAAAATAGTTATATTACAAAAAAAATCGAGATTAGAATTACTTACATTATGTTAGGTATGCTTCAAGTTCTTGAACTGTTATCCATTTTATATGGTATATTCAGTAATTAAACATAATACTTTATGATTACTTGTAAATTAGCAAAAAAGGTCAATTATACCACACTTACATTACCAATTTTTATATAATATTTTCTGCCATAAAGCTCACTGCTAAAGGTTTTAATATTTTTAATTAGTAATAATATACTTAGATGTAATTCATCTTTGCAAATTGTTTTGATTTAATATTTTATTTGTATCGATATATCTAAATTACTTGGTTAATTTATTAATAAGTAGATATCGAGATGTGTCCTTGTAATGAAGATGTTTAATATTATAACAGACTGCCCGATGTACTATACAGGCTTCACGAAACTTACTTAGTTATTCATTTATCTTGAAAAGGAGTCTAAATTTTATTACTGAATAAATTTCTCTGTCGCTGGATTCGAGATATGCTGTGATTGACGTATAAAAAGGTTTGACTTACCATGGGTTATCTTATCCTGAATAGAATTTAAAACGTAAACAAAAGAGAAATGCAAAATGCTGAATTACTATTTGATCTATGGAAACAAATGAATACAACACTAATGAACCCTAAACTGAATGACTATATAAAACAACTAACAGCGTCTATTTCGAACTCGAAAAACGTACTTTACCCTATCTTGGTGGCTTGCCCTCATACTATGGGGAGAAGCCCCGAATAAATACAAACAACCCGTTCTGAAGTAATACCATCGGAGACTAACTTTTCTTCAGTCGAAACTTCTCAATTAAACTTTCTTTGCTATTAAATTCAAATATACGAATCCCATTGGTTGTTAAAGTACATTTCTCCTCTCTGTACCGCGCTAGTACCGCGAACCATGACCTGTTTTTGTCTAATTGTTTTAATTAGCTAGTCTTTGTTCCAAGAATTTACTCTTTTTCTCTTTTAGCAATTTATTATAGTTGTTGAGCATTTGTAAAAACAGATTTAAATTCTGAAGATTTCAGTGATAATCGTTGGTAATGTATCATTTTATTTTTAGCATTTATTAGTTCTTGTGTTCTCGGGATTGTGGCACAAGTGCTATAGTTTGATTGCTCTCTATATAGTTATAATAAGCTAAAGCTGTAAACTCATAATTCTATCCTGATGTGATCCGCCAGGAAGGTGACATTACATATTGACAGCTTGGTTTGTTTTAATTAGGAGAACAAATCAGCTGGACTTGAAAGTGTGTTTTTCGATATTCATTATAAAAGAGATAATAGTGAGTTGTAAACTATTTTTGCTGTAAATTGTGAGTTGTAAATTTTGTAAAATTATTTTTGCTCGAACATCCTTCCTAACTGCTTGATTTTGCTTTGCTATTTGACCACCTTTATTAGTACCGGGATATCAAAAATTATCTTGGTCAAGGGTGGTTGTGGAATGTAAAACGTGTGTCTTACTTTAAATTTGAAATAATTATGTCACTGTCACACTGACATCATTAATAACTTACAAATTTCATACCTATTTATTTCAGTTGTAAAACAATAATGAACTACAAATTATGAAATAATGGTTTTAGTAACAAGAAAAACTAAATTACAGTAATTGTTGGAAATGTTCCCCGTTTTGTTTGATGCACAAGTTGACGCGCCTCCTCATGCTGTGAAAAGCGTTTTGCAGCATTTCTGGCGTTATGGTTGCACATTGCTGAACAATTCTTTGTTGCAGTTCTTGCAAATTATTTATCGGAGTTGCGAAAATCTTGTTTTTTAAGTAAGGAAATATAAAATAGTCCATAATTGTCAAACAAGGTGATCTCGGAGGAAACTCAACTTCTGCATGAAAACTTATCAGCTGGTCATGCCGGTCATGAAAAAACTCGCGGAGGAAAGCAATATTTTCTCGTGTAGTATGTGCTGTTGCACCGTCATGCTGGAAATAACCGTACCGAAGTTCATCATCGTTTAACTGTTGCACAAATTCAGCCAAAAAGTTGTGTCTGTACCTTTCTGCGTTGACGGTGAAATCGAAAAAAATTGGCCCAATTATTCTTCTGCGAGAAACTGCCATCCAAACACCAATTTTTTGAGCATGTAGTGGCGATTCAGTAAAAACATGAGGGTTATCATTGCTCCACATTCGCATATTTTGAGAATTGATGTATCCCGAAAGGTGGAACCACGCTTCGTCAGAAAAAAAAGTTAAGTCCAGAAGATCGTCATTCATTAAATTATTGACAAACCAATGGCAGTAAGCAAGGCGTCTGGGGTGGTCTGCAGACAGAAGAGCTTGATGTGCTTGCATCTTATATGGATGCATGTTCAAGCCTTTCTTTAAAATCTTATGACATATTCCATAAGAAAGTCCAATTTCCTGAGAAAGACGTTTCAAAGGTTTTGCAGGCTCCTCTTCCATATGTTGACGAACGTCATTGACAACTTCTTCTGTAGGAACTCTTGGTCTACCAGCACCTTTTTTATGAGTCACACAACCAGTTTCGCGAAACACTTCAACACAATTTGTAAGGCACACATAAAAATTGTCCGGTAATATTGCCACGTTTGGGAAGTGCTCTCGAAAATTGTCCAAACACAAACGTTGACTGTATTGCCAATTTCCATTAACTAGCGCACCCGTTCGAAAATAGGCTTCAATCATGAAAATTTTGTGCTGTGTGGTAAGAGGCATGATTCAAAAACTGGATTAGAAAATTTCAGCACAATGACTTGACAGATTCTGACACAACAAAACATATTTAAAAATTTAAAGTAAGACACACGTTTTACATTCCACAACCACCCTTGACCAATATAATTTTTGATATCCCAGTATATTGGTACTGTTTGTACTGGTTGTTCGTTTAATTACCAACCGTTTTATTATTAACTGCTTAATAATAATTGTTACCAAATTTATTTACTTGCATATATCATAATGTTGCTTACTTATTTACTGATTGTTTTATTATTAACTGTTTAATAATAATTGTTACTGAATATATTTACTTGTATATATAATACTGATGCTTGCTTATTTACCGACCATTTTATTATCGACTGCCTAATAATAATTGCTACTGAATATCTTTAATTACTTGTATAATTCTGTTGCTTGTTTATTTTCGAACGTTGCAAATTGTCATTGTTTATAGTTTCCTTTTGATTTTATGCTTTTACTCTATTGGTGTCTGTCTTAAAGAGTAAATAAATCTTTTCGTAACTAAAGTTTGACTTTTAGCACTTAGGTTAAGGAAAACTGACCCTTGGCATGAGCATTTATTGCACCTTCTTCACTGTAATTATCTAGAATCTATTCATCAGCGAGTAGAGTCCGTGTGAACCATTCTCCACGTTTATAACCTCTGACTGGTGACACGAGATACAAAAACTAACTGACCCCTGGTGTTAAGGGTACAAAAACCAAAAACAAATTAAGAGCATCATATTAGATTTGGTTACATGGTAAAAAAAGGAGGACTGAAAAAGTGAAGTTTTATATACAGGTACCGTTAATAAATGTTTGTGTCTAATGTTAACAGTATATTATGCGTTTTCCCTGAATTTGATTTTACTGAGCAAATACAGAGGATCTTATCCAGATATATTCAGGTACTAATTTTGTCACAACCATCTCTCTGAGCCCACACATGTAATACATCAATAAATTTAAATCCAGTGGCATTATTAGCATTAGCACCATGATGTCTCCTGTAAATAAATTATTCGCTTTATAATGCAGTTCCCATTTTCTTGTGTGCAACTTTCAAATACCTCATTACCTAAATAGTATTTTATTTAAGTTTTAAATGAATAGTAATGTTACAAGGGTATATCTTACAAAATACAGCAACAGGATTACAACAAAAATTGCAGGTATGTGTGTTTTGGAACTGTATAGGCCACCTGATAAAAATTTACAAATATGTCTAGAAGAAATGGAAAATATTGTGAGTAATTTATTGCTAGAATTTGATCATATTCTTATAGGGGGTGATTTTAACATTAATATGATGAAAATTGATATTTATAGACCTATGAATAGATTTTTTAGTAAATACAGTTTCGGAGGTCAAATAATAATCGAACCTACTCGTGTAACGGCAAATTCTGGAACCTTACTTAATTTAATTATTTTTTTAAACTATATAATGAATTGCCAGCACACGTCAAAATAAATGAAACTTTTCAAAAAGCCATTAATACATTTTTTATCCAATCTAGAGCCATATACTGTTACTGATTTTTTCAATAGTACCTGGAATTGATAAGCATTGTCTTTGTTCGCATTATTTACTTTAACTTAGTACTGTTTCTTTTTTTCATGTAATTTTTACCTATGTTTTGTAGTTGCTTTTGACTCGCTTGTACATTTTTTCTCTGTAATATGTATTTTAGTTCAATAAATTTTATTATTATTATTATTCTGGTGGATCGCCTCAGTTCTAAATTACAGTGCATAAGGCCCTGAAGGTATACATACGAAAGAAGAGGGTACTAAGTCTAATGTTTAAGTTAAGGTCACTAAGGTCAGGTAAAAATTACAAACTCCAATGACCACCAATGACCTACCACTGACGCAGGTAACAGTTCAACTCAATTCTGCCGTCATTCCTGGCGGATCGCATCAGTTCACGACACTAAGTATCGAGGTGGTATTATTCGGAGACATGGCCCCCACACTGATGCAGTAATACAATTACACCTTGGGAGATCGCATTTCTATAACTGGTAACGGATCAACTCAATACTGTTGTCGTCCCTGGCAGATTGCATCAGTTGATTTGATTGGCGGTGTTCGAAGAAAGGCCTCTAATGCTAGTGAAACCCTGGTTTCTATAGCCCAAACGAGCCTCACTGAACCAATAAGAGCGACACATTCAATTCAATTCAAAGACCATATATGGTCTCGAAATTACTCTTTTATAAGTGTTCTAAGTTGAAATATATTAATATATAAATCAATAAATTAATATCGGACAATTGAAATGTATTTTAACTTCCAATCGTTATTTTCTGGAAACTGGAAGTCATATAGCATCTCTGCATTAAACCTGCATTTGCATACCTACATAATATATAATATAAAATAAATTGGACTACAAACGCATAAAAGTGGGTTGAAAACAAAGTTGGGCAATGCAGTTCACAATGTAAAACTTAGGACGAAAGTAGGACCAATGTGTCACTTTCTAAAATGTGATTCAGCAAATTGGCGAATATCCACAAAATCATGTTTTACTAGGATATTAGACAGTTCTTTTTGTTTATTTTAAAGGAAATACCGTCAATAACCGAAATTACACCCTAAATATCAAAAACTCATCTGGGTATGTTATCAAAATGAACTACTACAGTTTTTCCATACTTTCCACCATTCACATCCTAGAAAGACATAACCTTTCTCTGGTAAATTCTTTAGCAATAGTAAATAGTACCATTTCTTATTTAGGACAAATTGAAGGTTAATTTGAAAAACAATCAAAAAGTTACAGATATATTTAAAAACAATTCAGTTATCTTGGTTCTACAAAAAATTGCAACCAATCTGTCAGAGACTAACAGCACTTCTATTTGGCAGTTCTGTATTGACATGCTCCTATTACAAGCTGTGACATTGAAATAACTATTCCAACCAATCTATCACAGCATAACACCACTTCTAAGTATTCAGCAGTTCTGTATTGACATGCCCCTATTGCAAGCTGCAACATTGAAACAGCTTTTTCATTGTATAAAGACATACTTTGCAGTATTAAACGTCAACGTTTCACTGAAGAATATTTAAAGATAATACTGCTAGAGAAGTCAATTTTTGTTTAACACACACTGATACTTAACTACGTACTATTGTTTTCAAATAGTCACAAATTTTATTTCATTCATAATAAACAGAATGCAAAAATAATGAACTTCTGAACATAAATCATTTTGCGAGCTACCTTACGGTGTGAGACGCCACTGACATCTAGAAACAGTATTCATTCACATTCATCTGCCGCTGTGCGACATTTCCTTCACACAAGCCTGCCCGCCTAAGTCTAGAGACGCACATGGTATCATTTAATTTTCAGATATTTTGAAACTGTTTGAATCTTAACAATGATGTAGTATAATATTTAACATTTAGGGATGATACTACCGGATTTTTTTACATGTAAATAATATTTACTTTAAACACATTTCTAGACTAGATTTTGAAAAATTGCATTCTTGGTTTATTCACTAAGGCTTTACATTCAAGGTCAAAACAACTACACCACATAACCCTTAGCACTTCAAAGTCTATAATAGAAGTAGACTATTGTTACATATTTTCGAGTGCCCACGTGTGATTGTGCCAAATTACTTTACTTCAACTTGGGATGCCGACGGGTACCTGATAACAACTCGCTACCTGGTTCCCATTTTAGTACCCGATAACCAGTTAAATACCCGATAACGATAAAGGTTATTTTTTAATATATTTTTTATTAATCCGATTCAGTTGTTATTAATAGTTAATACTAATTATTACCCCAAAATCTTATTTGCTATGGGTTGATATCGCATAATAGGTAAATAACAGATAACAGGTAATTAACGGGTATACTGGGTTATTAACAGGTAGCAGGTAAATACCGGGTTTTGAAAACGGGTAGGTACCTGGGTAGTAAAATTAACGGGTATTGGTATCTCTAACCCCAGCATTAGGGAAATTCTGACAACACCGCCTCTCGGAATGCCACGGACAACCCCCGAGCGAAGTTTCAATCCTCTTATTTATTAACTAACCAAATGTTTATGCCAGCAATATCACATTGCCACTCGTAGTCCAAACTAATATTAACAAAATATAATTCAAATGGGGGTAATACAGAAAGTTTATTTAGAAACATTTTGCACAATACATTTCAAAGGTTAATAATAAACAAAAACATATTACACTAATCAATCATATATTATTATAATCACAATTTTTTTTTAAATAATTATCATTGTCAGTTGATTCAGTCAATTTACATATTTAGTAATTAAAAATCTATTTCGTTAATAATCTATAAGATATATTATTTTGAAAATACACAAGTTGAAGCTTTAAACGGTTAAAAATAAGTTTCGTTTATACAGAAATATTGAAACACATACCCACAAAAATGTACCCCACAGATTCATAAATAAATATATTCCATGTGTTTCGTGAGTAGGCTTCCAAGCAAAAGGAAAAGTGTTCTTCATAAATTCATGACCAACATACAATATAATGGCATTCATTCCGGGATAGAAGAAAGGTCTACCACCCCACTTCTTTAATATGTCGACCACCACAAACAAAAATGCTTGTATAATAAAAGCCATTCCTGATGTTACAAGGGCAAATGAAAGAGACCACAATTGTTTATTTATTGGAATAGGTCCATTATCTCTTGAAAATGAACATAATGATCCACCAAGAATCCCCTGAAATGTAGGTAGATATTATATATCCAATACAATATTTTTTGGGCAATATAAAACAAGGATGTTAGTTTTCCCGTAATATTGTTGCGAAATGGAAAATTTTCGGTAATTTAAATTTATGGCCCTTTTATGCAATTGCCGCCATTTAACTAGTACCTATTTTTCTATTTGACACAAACAACATAACCATATAAAAATAAAAATAAAAAAATAAAAATCATTACCTATAAGTAAATCTTGAAAACTGTATTATTGTGGCCTTAATATAAAACATGAGTTACGTATTTGAAGCTGGTGTATATATTTTTTATGGAAAATTATATGTGAATAATTCCACTAGGATAAAGTGCCTCCTAAAATAAAGGCAAAAAACAGAAATTATTTAAGAAAGCATTCAATAACGCAAACAAAAAAGGGTCTTGAAAGATGTGGGAAAATTTTCTCATTTTTTTTCAGAAAATTAATAATAAAACATGTAAATTAAAGTGTAATAAAATAATAGTAATAATAAAAAGTATATAGGTGAGTGGACACAACTGAAATACTTTTAATATTATAAAGAAATATAAGTAAATAAATAATTATCTATATTAGGAAATTTCTTCAAACAAAAAATATTAACAAAATACAATTTAAAAACAATCGAAACACTCAAATAGTTGCTTATTGTTATTTCTTCAATAATTCTTCGTCGTCACGTTTTCATAAACAAAAAACATTTACTGATATACCATAGGAGGAATTAATATATTTATTTGTAGTGCAGGTCTTTTTTCACAAATCTAGATATAACAAATTTTTCCCAAAAGTACGTCAAATTTTGCAAACCATTATTATGTAATTTTGTTTTAGGAGAAAGCTTCGAACCTGTACTTTTAGTATAATAACATCTACCGGGTTTCCCATTTCATTCGACTAATGACAATTAACATGGGCTATTACATTTCACTGAATTTTATATTCCCTGGACACACTATGAGAAATATTGCTAACGGAATCGATAGTACTGACTGTCAAACACTTCTGATTACATGAATACTAAAGCGAAATGCTTTTTTAATTAAAATATCAATAAAAATCCGTTTTAAGTTAACAAAAGTTAGTATGTAGTTTACATACCTATGTTAGGGCTGTCAGTTTAAATTGTCTGGTGGATTAGTTGGTTAAGCGCCAGTCTTTCTAACTGAACCGCAAAATTCTGCAGGTTCAAATCCCACAAGAGGCAGCTTTTTTTATTTTACTTTTTAATTAAATTTACTTTTTAATTTATCAAAAAAAAAAAATAAAAAATAAAACATGTTTTTAATTAATTCGTTTCCTTTACTTTTAGTTAAAGCTACTATCTTATAGAATAAGCAATCAACAAGCAACATATTTTTTTATTTATTACATGCACTGTGCTTTTACTAATCAGTTACAGAGGAACTGTCGTGAATTAGTAATTGGTTTTGTTTTTTAATAAAAAACTATCATTCTAAAATTATGAGTTTTTTTAAAATATGTTCACATTTATTCAAATAAGCAAACACTTGTAATTGTAATTAATCAAAAAGTAAAATTAAAAAAAAAATGTTCCCACGATTGTGATTCGAACCTGCGAATATTTGAAGTTTCAGATTGGTATGCCGAGTCTCGTACCACTAGGCCACCATGCCAACTAAGTTTCGTGTTCTAAGACAGTTATGTAAACTAAATCTATTAACTTAAAACGGATTTTTATTGATATTTTAATTAAAAATGCATTTCGCTTTAGTATTTTGGTAATCAGAAGTGTTTGACAGTCAGCACTATCGATTCCGTTAGCAATATTTCTCATAGTGTACCCTGGGAATATAAAATTCAAAGAAATGTAATAGCCCATGTTAATTGCCATTAGTCAAATGAAATGGGAAACCCGGTATATTATTTTTAAATGGAACATCGATGTCATCATTACTAAGTTAAATATACCTATGTGACAAAAAATAAAAATCTACAAATTTTGGTTTCAATATTTCCGTGGGCCCTGGCTGACCCGCGGAGATTTATCGATTAAATCTGAAAACCCATAACTCCCAGCGATAGAATATGTTATATAAAGTGACCCCAAAATGTTACATAGAACGTATAAACGTACAGGGTGTTCATTTGTGAAAACACTATAAATAAAGTGCAGCATGTGATTTATATAATTTAAGATAGCTCTTTCTATACTTTCATACACTTTCTATAAGATCATATTCAACAATAATTTTTAAAATTGTTGTTTCTTGAACTATATACAAGCTGATCCAAATTAAGTGTTGACCATTGGTAACTTTGTTATTATTAGAGATACAAAATCATTTAAATTGGCAAACTAATAACAACAAATAAGTAAGACTTTAAAAAACAATTAAAACATTCAAACCCAAAGCTCTCAAAAATGAGGGATTTCTGCCAACATGACTTGTTACGAAAGCGCCGAAGTCTCCTCCTACAGCGACGGTTAAGATTACAATAATTATTTTACTATCACAACAGCACCATTGTTTGTATTTTCTGATGTTTCGCTGACATATAGAGCATCAAACTAAGGGGATAGGATGGACGTTACGTAATGGTGTACCAGGTGCTGTACGTTAATCTGCGCAGTCAATGCTCCAGCAGCCAGAGGTACAGGCGTATATGCCATGCATACAGCATAAGGGTTGGTGGCGCAAACCACCCACAAGGTGTGGGGCAAGGATTGAACAACTTTTTAAGTATAGGCAGCACCTACCTTGCTTACCCCGAGGAGACACCACTGATTGACAATCAAAAGAATTGAAATAAAATTTTCCATGTGAAAGTAATCTTAAAACGACGGATAATGTGACTGTGATCTAAGTCATTAGGAATTTACTAAAATAATAACCGTTTTCAGTTAGAATAGAAAGAAAATGATCAGGGACACTTACTTGCCTATTTTGCAAAAGTCCGTCTCAATAGGCGAGTATTTTAAAATATTTGAGCAAGGCGTCCCTTCCCAGAACGCAAGCATGAGGCCGCCATCTGTGTTCAAGACTGTGATTGGCTTTGAATTTCTCACTTCTTATTTGATTTGTCAGTTCGAACAACCGTCATTTATCGGTGAAAATAAAAAAGGACGCTAGACTCATTGAAGGTCATCGGTGGTGAAAGGAAGGAATTTAAGAAATAATATTTTGTTTTCTTATATTCTATTTTGTTTTTGTTGTATTTTTTGGGGTTGCACAAATCTGCAAACTTAAGGTACGGCCATCAATATATATATATATATATATATATATATTTCTATAAAACATAATTCTACAGTTTGCAAGCTAAGACTGGCACCATCTATGTCTTAAAATTTACAATTCAAATTTACAATTTTCTTTGGTAAAGGTCATTCACGCTAAGTTTAAAGTGACATCATTTTCAGTAATTAATTGTTGTCAATATTCGATAAACAAATGACCAATAAATTAGCATAGCATGTGCCATTTACAAAGAGTTTTATATTTGGCAACCCTTCTCTACGTTGTCAAGTTGTTATTTATTTATATTGCCTCTCTCTTGTTTGCTGTTATTTTGGTGTTTGGTTCTGCTTAAATTTTGCTCGTGTATTTTCTATTTACGTTTTCTAGTTATTCAGTTTATTTACACTAAAAGCAGTTCTTCTCAGAACTAAAACTGATGTAATTCTGTGACATTTTTCAAACTAGTGCCCGCAAAAAAGTTCATCTGTCAACGGCGTATTTTTTGACAAAGTGACGTCACTTTAAACTTAACATGAATGGCCTTTATAATTCTTATGTCCATTCTACACCTTCGCTAATACGTAAAAATCTCGACTATAATGGATGCCAAAATAATAAGTTTTCGGTTCGTTGTTGTCCAATTTTTTGGAAATTGTTTACAGAAATTTATATGAAACAAATGATAAATGATGTGATAAATATCTGTGATACAAAATTTTCATTTTTATTGTTTCTTTAGTTATTATGTTTATTCATATACTATATTTTAGTAAAAATCTCTATTTTTTCTATAGATATCACTAATAACAGATTCTTAATAATATTTTAAAAGATCTGTAGATACATAAATAGACAGAAGAATAAAAAGACTTAGTTATTTAGATCTATTATCAAAATTATTTCCCATTATCAAATGAAAACACAAAAATAAAAATACTTACAGTAAAAATACCCCAGATAGTCCATCGAAGTACTTTGTCCTTAACATCTTGATATGTATTTAATGTTCTCCCAGCTTGTACGCCTAAATAAACTGTAAAGATAGAGGTAAGAGTTCCTAGAATTCCTGTAAATTTAAGATTCAATTAGTAAAATATTCATAATCAATTCATATTTTTTAATTAAGGCTACTAGCATGCAAGTACAGTATCTGATTAATGGTGCCGTAATTGATCTATACTGTTGTAAATCTAACATGAAAGCTTACATCACAATATAAATTTGAAGTTATAGTGGGATCTAAAATTCGTAATTTACAAGGCTTGCTGTAAATTAAGTAGATACATTGTCTAGCTTATAGTGCGAATTTCATATCAGAAAATATAGCCCTAAATGTTTACTTCTGTACTACTTCTACACTTTTATTTGCAATCCAAATAAAAACATTGGAGGTAACTTCAAATATAACTGGAAGTGTCTCAAACATGTCAATATTTTATTTCAAGAGAGCATACTTGAAAACTCGAGTGTCCCAATTTTCATTTTTTAAATGAAAGTAAGCTCCGAGATATTTTGTTGGATTATCACCAGAGACACACTGTATACTAGCTTGTTTGAGATATTCATTATCAATATAAACTAAAGCCTCACAATTTCATTCCTAAATAATCTTGTTAATAAATAAATTAAGGCAATCAATAAATTAATATAAAGGCCTCCATGTTAATTTATGTTTCAAATATTGACAAATTAAAATTAAAAATTACCTTCTGGATCATAATACACTGTAGTTTCATATAAGTTATGGCAAGGTGGATTTTTGTACATATGATTTCCAAAAACTTTTCTATCTATATAACCAGCAACACCTCCTGTACAGTTATAGTAACTTCCTTCATCATCCAAACCACCAGGCCCTAAATATCCCTTACCACAACCAGGTACATTTCCCAAAAACGTCACACAAGTGTGAATAATAATAATACATATAACAAAAATCCATTGTGGCCAGGCTATTGCGATGTCATGAATTATTGAAGCATTCTAAAAATAATTACTGAATTAAATTATTTACCATAAGAAATAATTAATTTACATCAATTTCTGCCCTTTTTGTAAAAATTACTTCCAAGATTCCAACAACTAAATAAGTTACTCCAATACGCTGCAAAACTCCAGGAAATCTTAAATCAGCAATAGTCGAGTTTTCGAGTAATCGATTTTTGTTTGAATTAATTATCACTCCCAAAAATATTAATATAAATGAGCGACGAATTAATTGAATTATCATTTGACGTCTTGGAACTGCTCGTCTTAATTTACTTTGAAATGAAATTGTTAATGACAATCCCATCAACCATAAAAACCTAAAAGGAAGTGTATTTTATACTTCATATATATTTAATCGATCGGTCCTTACCAAGGAAAAACAAGATCTGCAATAGTGATTCCATTCCACACAGAGTGTTGAAAAAACCAATATTGGCCTCCACCATAATTGACAAAAATCATTAGTATAATAGCAAGGCCTCTGAATACATCAACGGACTTTATACGATGAGGATGTTTACGTAGCGATGGTGTTCTTTCGATTACTAATGGTGTACCAGGTGATGAACCTCCCAAATCCTGTGAACAATATTTGACTTTACTATTTGTAGCACATTATTTGACACTCTAAATTTTTGTTAAATAAATTAACCTTAATGCTTAACTGTATAGAAGAAATTGCTACAGCCGAATACTCAGCACATAAGAAATCCCACACGCAATAATACATTTTAAAAATATTTAGTAAACTCGAGTTCAGTGAATATTATTATAATTGAATTATTTTGAAATATTAGTTACAAAAATATGTATTTTTGTATAGAGGTACTCGAGGCAACTTACATAACTAGTAGCTTTGTGTGCATTTCGTTTAATGTTATGGTTCAACTTTCGAAGGAAAATGGTGCAAGATAATGCAAGTACAATTGATCCAGTAGTAGTAAACCATTTTTCATAGATAAGGCATCTCCAATAGTACAAAAGACTAAATATCAGGAAAGAAATGATATGGTAGATATTGTTTCCCGAAAGAAGACAACCAAATCTGACTACTTTCAGACGTTTGTGATATCAGTATGGCACATACAAAATCGGAGAGCCCACAATGTAATTGAAAGCATTAGAGATGTACCAAAGATAGGTGTGGAATGCAACCTATCTAAATCTGGTGCTCGGGAAATACTTAAAAAAAAACAAACTACACGATTTCAAGTTTAAACCAGCACAAACATTACACATAGGAGGTAGACAAGAGGATTAGACTTCTGTCGTTGATTTCGCAATAAACTAGGTGTGCTCCCCGATTTTTGCAACAAAATACTGTGGTTTGATGAAACATTATTTACCAATATGTTCAACTGGAGAAATAGGGATTACTATGCCACTGAAAATCCATTATTTGTTAAACTGATATTTCCAGTGAAGTAAAAAAAGTGTGGTAAATTGTTTTATTGGGAGGCAACTTGAGGTACATTGGTATGCATAGAGGAATTCTTTAGCTGACGAATACGTTTTTGAATGTACGGCTGCAGAATTTAAAATTAACAATATCTTCTATGTTATTTGTGATGTGTATAGGTCGCCCACTATCTGATTTTAATATTTTTATAAGTAAGAAAAGACATGTGAATAATGCACATCTATAAATGAACGAACACGACTTTACATGACTACACGACTTTACACGAACTATTACATGTGTATTAAATGAGTCCTTAAGGTGTGGAAAAAAGGTGGCAGTTGTCGTCAAACCTCTATATAAAAAAGGTTCCTCATTGATTGAAAACCATAGACCTATTAGTTTGTTGTTAGAGATGACGACGGGCAACCGGGTACCCGATAACGACTCGCTACCTGATTCCCATTTTAGTACCCGATAATCTGTTAAGTACCCGATAACCCTCTAAGCAACTGCACTCGGTCAGCCTCCGTGTAACATCTTTTTTTTCCCATGATTCTACATGACCGCATAATACTACATGATTCATCTATAATACTAATTGTGAAGATGATATAAATATTCTGATTACTGAACAGAACTATAAAGCCTTAAGCTCAAAAACTGCAAATTTAATATAAAAAATAACATACTGGTTTCAAAGCAATTCTTTGCTTATGAATATCAGTAAAACAAATAGCATTTTATTTAGGCACAGCAGAAATAACAGTGATTTTTCTGAGAATATCAATATTGGCAACAAAGATATTACATACTCAAATTGCATTAAGGTCCTGGGGTCACAATTGACCAACATATGAATTGGGCTTTGCTTTGTGGTAAATTCCTAAAGAATTGAGAAAAGTTATTTCATTAAACACTTCCTGCATACTATGGACATTTCTACTTTATAATGACTTATGGAATTTTATTCTGGGGTGGGCCACAGTCAGAATTCGTTTATAGTACAAATGAGGGCCATAAGAATTTTATCAGGATTGAGAAGAACACTCCAATTAAAAAAGGACTTTTTAAGTGTTTACAAATGAATAATTTACTTCCAAGACACATAAAAGGTACTGAAGCTTTCAATAGCTTAAAAAATATTATAAAAACGAAACTAATAGCTTCAGAACCTTATTGAGTGGCGAATATAAATGAGGGTATTTTTAGATAGAAATTGAAATATCAATTTCAATTTATTATTTGTCTCCTGTGTATTACTATTATTATAACTATAACTATTATTATAACCAATGTGTTATTGAAACCATTAACAAATAACCATAGTGATCATCATATCATTGCATCTTTTATTAATTTTAATTTACCCAACGTTATCCTAAAATCTACAAATCTTGTTTCGTACAAATCATATAAAAAAGATGATTGCTTTAAATTGTTATTGGTAAATTGATCAAATAATTGTCACAATAAAATAATATCAGTAGCAAATTTCGTTACTTGTTTGTGAGATACACTACTGACAAATGAGCTCTCTATCTTATGGTAGCTGGAGTCTATAACTAGATCAACAAAAGATGAACAGCAACACATTTGAGTACTGAATTAGCTTGATAAAGCAATGTGAGCTGCACACTACTGAAATAGTATTGTGACACAAACTCCTTTTGAAATATGCCGCATAATTTTAATTTAAAATACTAGTTATGCCAATAAAATATAAAGATATTCACTAAAATGCTATCATACAAAATGCTGTCAATGCAATTAGAGTTAGGGCCAGAGTTAGGGTCAAACAAGAGGTGAGCCGTTTTTCTTACTTTTAGAGAACATCTATAGTCAAGCTAAGGTGCCGGCACATAAATACTAAAATATACATTAACATTTTACTGTCTAAAAAATATCTACTTACTTCTTCTACTTCAGTATTCCATATTAGTAATTGTTTAAATCTGCCACTATTCTTGTAAATACATTTGACCATATACCATATTGTTCCAAAACAAAAAAGAACCACGAAAGCCATTAAAATTGCTATAAAATATTAAGTTATAAATATAGAGAAAGTTGAAGATATATATAAATATATAATAATAATAATAATTTAATTATACCGTGTGCTATATCTCGGCAGGTTTGAACAAAGCTTTTTAAACGACAACCTGTTTTTTTCTATTTATTTTCTGAATTTATATAAAAAATAGAATATACTATTACCAAATATTCACAATGTTAGATATTATGCGACCTGTGTGTTTATTTATTTTTTTAAATAATTTAGTCTTTTTGGAACAGAGTTTAATAAATAGAAGTAATTTTCTCACAAAAAAAGTAGGTAATATTAATCATTAAAAGTATGAACAAGCAAAAATAAGACAGAATAGAATAGAACATTTTTATTCAAAAAACTTTTACAGGTTAGGAAACATCACAAGCCAGAGACAAAGAAAATGTAAACCAAATATCACTAGACATAAAGTAATTACACATGTAACTAAATACCTAGGGTAAAGTCGGGTAAATTGTACCGGGTTTATAAATTCGCTTTTAGAAGCTTTGGTTTTCGTGTATTTAATCGAAAGTATATTTCATTTTATTGTTCAATTAGTTTTACATCATTATATTAACATAAGGTAATGCAAATTAAATTAATTTCTTCATAATACTGAAAATAAAAAAAACTGTTAAAGGTACGAATTACCCGACCTATTGGCAAATTCGTACCGCTAGTTAGGTAAATCGTACCTATCATAATGCTACCAATATCTACTGGTTTGACCCTAATAAAAACTGGGAAAATATACTTAAAACAAATTGTGCAAAAGAAAATATATATTTAATTGTAACTATAGAGAAACATCAAATATTTAGGACTCAGAACAAAAAACGCAAGAAAATTTTTTGTTTGATTTTAGAGTTACACATTTTTCGTGAAACGATTTTTTGCAGTTTTTATTCGAACACTGAATCATGTCCTCCAATGAAAACTCTTCACAAATTTCGCAGTACCACTCCTGCTCATCAATTTCTATTTGTATAGGCGCTATTTTAGTAGAAGCGGTAGAAGTACTTGGAAGTGAAATAGGATTGGTCATGCTTTTTTTAGTTTTCACGGGTTTATTTTTTAGTTTGGGTTCCGCAATTAGTTTTCGTTTAGCAACTTTCAATTTTGGTGCCTTTGCCGTTTGTTTTTCTCTTAGACTTTCTAAGTAATCTTTATGGGGACTACTTGTTAAAACTATTGCAGGTTGGGAGCCTTTCTTCCTACGTTTGGTCATTTGTGGGGTCATTTTTGGTAGTGGGTAAATATCTTCAATAGAAACCTCCATCGGTATTTCATTTCGCTCGCTAGCATTCAAACTACCTACAGCCAATGCTTGTTGTTCATGTTGGCATGGATCCGTATTTTCCAAATTGATTTCTACTGCATCAAAATTTTCCGTTTGTGGTTCATGTTCTTCGAAACCACTTCTATTTAATATTTCAGAAGCGGCAAGCTGATGTTCTTTGAAAACATGACGATCCACTGGCCACACTCCACTTCCACGAAATTCACCTGCAGCATTTTCAATAGTAGCCGCCTTCCCATATGCTTCAGCTATTAGGCGAGACATTTGAAACTGTGTTACACAAAGCCCTGGATTGGTACGTAGCCATTTTTCTACCGCTTGATCATAGTAAGATTGTAAAGGTTTAAAAAATGCCACGTCAAGAGGCTGAAGTCTGTGGGTGGTATGTCCTGGCAATTTCCAAGGCTTCTAAATTTCGGGAGTGGGTGGTATGACCATCCAATAAAAGCAAAACTTGTTTCTCGATAGTGGGTTTAACAAAGGCAATAAAGTGCTTTAGCCATGTTACAAAGAGTTCGGAATTAATATAGCCCGTATCTGAAATTTCCACGAGGTTGCCAGGTGGAGCTCCAACTTTTAATTCGTTGCAATGCCTTTTCCTTTTAAAGATTATCATAGGCGGTACAAATACTCCTGCCGTACTAACACAACATACGACTGTGGTGTTGGTGCCTCGTTCTCCGCTAGCCAGAACACCTATTTGATTCTTGCCTTTCTGACCCAATATTTTTCTATTTTTCTTTTGAACGGTGGAGTAACCGGATTCGTCGACATTATAAATATTGGTAGCCTCCAACTTACACTCATCGCATATTTTTTCCAAAATATCGAAAAATTCATAAACTCGTTGTTTATTAAAACCTTTAGCTCGAGCTATCGAGGTAGATTCTGGCTGACGTAAACTGATGTTAGGATGTCTCTTTAGAAAGGCGTAATACCAATCCTTCCCTGCCATCTGTTTTTGTTGATTAAATTTATGTTTAATCCTGTTTTTCTCAGTAATTTGGAATGTCAATTTCCGAACTTCAGATATGTTTAATCCGAAAAGACATTCTTCCAGTTTCAATATATGGGAAACCAATTGCTCCTCAACTAACTCTGGCAGAACGGTAAGGCGACCGACCGATTTTATGCAATCATTTGCTTTAACATTTAAAGCATTTAAGTGTCGCTTTAATGTAGGTTTAGGGATGTTGAAATTTCTACAAGCTTCATTAAATCCACATTGTCCATTTCTGTAAGCTGCAATAGCTTTTCTCATGTCTTCCGATGTCCACAATCCGTAAATTCTTTTAGGGTTCATTTTTCTTAAAAAAAAAAGTCAGTAAGATTCAAGTTTCATCTTAATAAACAGCATTTTGATATTATTATTATTATTATTATTAATATTATTCCAATTATATATCGATTTAAACTATTAATTTAGATTAATTAATGTTACACCCTATCGCACAACATACCTAGATGACTAAATCGTACCGGTACGATTTACCAAACTTGTATATGGTACGATATACCCACCTAGCAAGGATTTCAAATTTTATAACCTAAAAGGCGCCAATTTAATGTTAAGGAAATCTAAAGTATTTCAAGAGGATTCAATTAGTCTATATTTTACAACTATTAGTAAAGAAGTATCGACACTTACCCCAAATGAAAGAAATTCGTTTATAAAGGCAGTGATAAAACTACAGTCTCTTAGGTGCAATTACAAACAACAACACTCTTCCGCTTTTGCTAATCACAGACTTAAAACGAATAGATAGGCATACGTTATACATGGAGCAGAACGCTATCTGGATGTTAGATAACTAACTAACATCACCAGTTTTTAAATAATTCGATGGTACGATTTAACCGACGGTACGATATACCCTACTTTACCCTATTTGATGCAGGTCAATAATTATTATGAGAAGTAAAAAAAAAAAGAAAAAATACTTATACATATTAAGTTAAGTCATAAAATTCACGTAAAGAGTGAAATACTTATTTACCTACTTTTTTCAAATTGTTGATAAAATCAACAAGTCTGGTGACTTGTTATGAATATTGACACAGGGGTAAAATGGACCGTTTTGAAAGGCATTTAAAGTAAATTGTGGGGCATGAATATTATTTGCATACAATATACTATGGGAATGTAATAGATCATACTCATGGATTACAGTAGTATTTACATTTTTCTCCTAAATGTATTTTTTCACATTCTAGCATAAAAAGAAAAAGCAATTTACAAATGTAATGACGGAAAAGCTCAGAGTGTAAAACATGATTGTAGAAAACGAACATAATCTGAACTGAAAATACCTCAATTAAGTACCTAATCAAGTAATCAGATTCTTTTACTCGAAATATAAACAAGTTTAATTTTGTAGGTAGAGATGTGAGTACATAACTTTTTCATTTCTTTATAAAACTATAGAAAGCAAAGAGCTTGCTAAAGGTAAGAAAAGAATTATACTAAAGAGTTGACAGGAAGACAGTTAGTAAAAAGAAAGGTTTTCAAACCCTTCTTCTTTTCAAGGGAAAGTACAATATTGTAAAGAAACAAACTTCAGAAGTATTATTATTATTATTATTGAGAAATAATTTTCTAGCTGGTTGAGTGGCTGTGTGTTGAATTGAACAAGGTTTAATGTTAAAAATTGTGTAGAAAACGTGTTTAAATATAGTTGAAAAGTATATCATTGTGTGGAGAAAATTTTTCTCTTTCTAAATGGTATGAAGTTTGTTAAGAAAAGTGCATTTCTGATTGTAAATTTTGAATAAGTAGAAGTAACAAACAGTAAAACTTTGTCAAATTATAAAAAAAGGGAAGAAAAAAGGTGTACAAGAAAGGTGTAAACATAGAAAACAGGTCTGGATTTAGAATATATTTTGTAGTATGGGTGAAACAAAAAAGTGTATAAAATGCAAATTGGACGTTACGGAAGATAAATTGAGTTTTAAGTGTGATGGTTGTAATAGGTTCTTACATCTGCAGTGTGCAAATGTAACTGCCACTGAGATAAAATGTTTGCAGTTGCAATCAAGAAAATTGAAATTATTCTGCGAAGATTGTGAGCAAGGACTTCTGCAAATTCCAGTGCTCAAAGATATGATTGAAAATTTACAACGTGAAGTTGAAAAATTAAAAAATAAAGAGACTGATACATCCTTAGAAAATGAAGTATTTGAATGTCAAAAAAGAAGTAAGAATTTAATTCTTTATAATCTGCCAGAGCCTCAACAATCAGAAGCAGCCCAAAGAAAAGAAAAAGACACCGAAGAAGCTGTTGTTATACTAAAACAAATAATTGATATTCCATTGCAAATAAAAAAGATTAGGGAAAAAGAAGGATAAGATTAGACCAGTAAAAGTGTCACTCGATAGTGCTGATGATGTTTTAACAATTTTAAAAAACAAAAGGCATCTTCAAACTGCGTCAATATTTATATCTAACGATCAAACCCCACGTCAGAGAGAAATATTCCTAACTTTGAAGCGAGAATTGGAGGAAAGGAAGGAGAAAGGTGAAAGGGACATTTACATTAAATATATACGAGGAGTGCCAAGAATAGAGAAAAATAACATTAACCAGTGAATTTCGTGTGAAGGGTTTTGTATTTAAGGCAAAGGGTTTAGTTTTAAGGCATGTAAGCAATTATGGATTCGTATGTGAGAGATTGTGTATACTCTGAAATCAAAACTAATGTTACTGCTGATTTTGAAGAATGTAGAAAGCTAATAAGCAATCAACAAAATGTACAGGGTTTTAAAATTTTTCATAGCAATATTCGAAGCATTGCTAAAAATTTTGATGAATTTAGTATTAATTTAGTTGGTTTAAATGTGGATTTTGATTGTATTGTCCTAACAGAAACTTGGCAGATAGCAGATATTGATCCTTATAAAATAAAAGAGTACACACTATTGTATAATGAGGGAGATTTTAACCAAAACGATGGAGTAATAGTTTACATAAAAAATAAATTTCATTTTTCTAGTTGTATAAAGATCATAGGTACGGTAAAGATTATAGAAATTACAGTAAATGTGTCCAACAAAAAAATTATAATAACAGCTATTTATAGATCACCAGAAGTTAATGAGGATTGCTTTAATATGGATTTGAGGAATTATTTGTTTTAAAAAAAAAGCACACGGTTTAACCACCACATCATTATTGGAGATATTAATATAAATATTCTGCAGCCTAGCAAATTCTCGGATGAGTACCTGAACATTTTATCTGAATATCGTTTTGAATCTGCAATAAATAAGTATACGAGAGAACAAAATAATTCAAAGTCATGTATCGATCACGTATTTATCTCAAATATAAGTAATACAGTTTTAACACCTATAATCTTGCAGACCAATATAACAGATCATTTCAGTATTCTCTGTCAAATAAGTTTTGGTGACGCAACTGAAACAAAAGATGGGGTATTTCAATACAAAGAATATATAAACTATGCACATCTGAGAAGTAGTCTTTTGAATGTGGATTGGAGTGAAATTTATAAGGAGACAGATATTGAAACAATTACAAATAATTTTATAAAAGGGTTTCATTAGAGATTCAAAAGAATACTACTAAGGTTAAGCAAAGAAACATTAATAGAAGGAAATGTTGGATTACCCAAGGGCTTCTAAATTCAGTAAATAGAAAAAATCGAATGTATAAAAATTTACGTAAAAATCCTGATAATGTAATTTTAGCTAACGAGTATAAAAAATATAAAAACCACTTAAGTGAATTAATAAAAAACACCAAGATCAATTATTATACTAAAAAAATAGATAAAACGAAATCTGATGCAAAAAGTATGTGGAAAACTTTAAATAATATATATAATACTAAAAGGGAAAGCACAAATATAAGTCAAATTAAAAACGGTGCAGGTGAAGTACAAAATAAAAATATAGACATAGCTAATACTTTTGTTGAATATTTCACAGACATAGGTAGCAAGCTAGCTAGTAAAATTAATCTATCGACTAAACTTAAAAATCCACATAAACAAGGCGTACAGCAGTCTTTTTATTTGTCACCTACGGATGAAGGGGAAATAAAACAACTAATTTTAGAATTGAAAGTAAATAAAGCGCCTGGTTTGGATAAAATTAAAAGCGAAACATTAAGAAATATTGCAGATATAATAGCAGCCCCTTTGTCGTTTATTATAAGCAATATAATGCAAAGTGGATACTGTCCATCGGCATTCAAAAAATCAGTAATTAAGCCTTTACATAAGGGATCTGATAAAATGGAATTAAATAATTATAGACCTATTTCCTTAATCACCAATTTTGCAAAGATTTTTGAAAAAGTTATTAAAAAACGTCTTGAAAATTATCTAGCAAAATATAAGTTATTATCTGAATTACAATTTGGTTTTAGGCCTGGAAGGTCTACTCAGGATGCAATAGCAGCACTAACAAGTTATATATACAGATCTTTGAATAAAAGTAAACCTTCGATAGCTATTTTTGTTGATCTGTCAAAGGCGTTTGATACTGTTAACCATACAAAATTACTTAAGGTACTTGACAGAATAGGTATTAGAGGAAGCTGTTATACTCTCATGCAAAGTTATTTGACAGAAAGATATCAATGTGTTGAATTAGAAGGAATACAAAGTCGTCATAGATTAGTAACAATAGGGGTTCCACAAGGTAGTGTTCTAGGGCCTTTACTGTTTAACATATATCTAAATGAACTTCTTACTTTGAATATAGATGGAAATATAATTAGTTACGCAGATGACACAGTAATTTTCTATGAAAGTGATACCTGGACTGATTTTAAAACAAAAATAGAATTAGATTTTGTAAATATAAAAGAATGGTTTGATCAGAATCTACTTACTGTAAATTTTAATAAAACCATGCATTTACAATTCACCAGTTATAGTTCCAACTTACAAGATTTTGAGCCTCTAAATATAGCAACAGAGAGAGATAATTTTACAATAGTGCCTGCTCAACATGTAAAATATTTGGGTTTAAAAATAGACAGACACTTACGGTGGGATGAGCATATAAAAAGTGTCACAAAGAAATTAAGATCATTGATTCCTAAATTTAAATTTCTGAAACATATACTATCACAGCATTATCTGAAGATAGTATATTATGCTTTAGTAGAATCACAAATAAATTACGGAATCATCGCGTGGGGAGCGACAAATAAAGCACATAGTCAATCATTAGAGATTTTGCAAAAATGGGTGTTAAAAATAATGTATAATAAACCATTCTTGTATCCATCTGATTCATTGTTTAAGGATGCGAATATTTTTGATATAAAACAGTTATACGCAGTTAATATACTATGTTATTACTACAGAAATAAGGATAAAATATCTTATATAGAACATGCATACTCTACAAGGTTAAATGCAGATAAATCTTTGCAGTTACTCCAATCTAGGAAAACAATTGGACAGCGTTATTTTTTGTATATCATTCCTAAAATATATAACATTTTACCAACTGAGATTAAATACTGTAACAATCTCAACCTGTATAAGTCCAAAATTAAGAAATGGTTGCGAAATATGCCGAGAAATAGGATTTATAACTTAATATATAATAAGGCTTAGTACAAAATTACAAACTAACATACAGTTACATATTTGTTATATGAAAAAAAAAAAAAAATAGTGAAAGTAGGAGTTTCAATTTCTCACTGTGTATGCATTGATTGTTTTTGTTACTGTACTTTTTGAATGCGTTGTTTGTTTTGTTTTACTCTTTTATTCTTGTATTGTTTTGTTTTTCTTTTTGTGTTAAATTGTAGTATTGTATAATATTTGGCCGGATCAACCAGCTACTACTAGAAAGAAATTTGTGAAGATGAAAATTAACTAATAAGCTCACAAACAAGTTTTTCTTCTGTGAGCTTTCTATTTTTTGTTTATTTTACTGGTTCATTTTCTTAAATCAAACACTATGTGTTGTACATTGTTAAGGGGCCAATATTCTCTCATGAGTGCATCTATCTGAATTTTGCTATAAAATTGTAATGTGTGTGTATATGATGTTGCCCACTATTGCTTTGTGACAATGGCAATAATATTGTTAAATTTTTGTTCTTTTTTTTGGTAAATAAACTATTATTATTATTATTATTTATTATTATTATTAGTAAAACCTAAGAAATCACAACAAATTTCTAGAACATGGACTATAATATATTTATTTCATATTTGTGTATATTTATGTGAAGTTTAGATAGCAAGTACTTTTTTTTTTTCATACATTTTTGTTGAGTAAAAAAAGACTGAGTATGCATGTATAAGTAGTGGTATTTGTCATTATTTAATATTCGGTTGATTCCTGTATGTCCTATGCCGAATATAATTATTAGTAAAAGAGATTAGTTATTTACTTTGCCTTCCACTCAATCAAGCATTACACAGATAATAGAAGAAATAATCAATCTAATGTCCTTAGGAGTTTGTATATCTAGGGTAAAAATACATTTAAGATGGTGGAGTAACAATAAGTTGCAAGAAACAAAAAGCATGATTGATAATATTTAAAAAATAATTAGGAGAGGAGTATGAAATAATGGAATATCACTTTATATTCCTCTCCTAATTATTTATGACAAAAGAAGACTTGTAAAAATTGGCTAGTTGCAAATATTTCTAATGACTTTTAAAGGTTGGGTTGATTTTTGCTGACCAGAAAAGTAGAAGTAACGGTGTACTAATGAAACTCACAATAATTTTATTGCTAAAGCTAAATTATAATTGATTGTAACATTGTTGAGCAAATTTTGATGTGTGAAAGTGGTACTTGCAAATATACAGACAAAATGTTTGCAAAGTAAAAGAAAGTTCTGAAAGTGACGCTCCCTCAAATGATTTCATATATTAAAGCATTTTTTCATAAAAATATTAAAGTGACCATCCATATGGAAGCTTTTGACAGTGCTGAAAGAATTGGTAATAGCCTGTACCAGGCTGTGTAGATGATTGAAATTTCAAAAAGAAAATTTTAGTAATGATTTTCCAAAAAAATAAAAAACAATTTAAACTTTAATGCCCTGTATCTCAGAAACTAAGCCACTTACAAAATAACTTTATTTGACTTTTTTTCATAAAATCACTTGAGGAACCTTCTCCTTCAGTATTTCAAATTACTTGGGAAACACCCTATATAACCTATGGGGTTTACATTTTTTATTAAATTTGATATTAGCAAATACCATGAGCCCTTATGGGTCGAAAGACCTGAGTGCTGCGGGTAACCGCGCCACCTTCCAACAACAACAACAACAACAACAACCGTGAGCCCTTTGAAAGCACTTTTGAAATATAAACACTTATTTAACTTTGAACTAATAATTTTTGGTGACAACATGCACATACAATTTGGGTACTAATATAATCACAAGTTGTCACAAAGAAAATACATATACGATTATTTCAGTGCTTTGGGTCTAAGTTAACAGTTAATCATGACTGTTGCTAATTTGGTTTAACTTATTGTTACATATTTTAAAGTCAATCATCTTTGTAATGGTGGCAACATCGCATCCGACTGGCCTATGTTGTGGTCGAGCGAGAATCCAATCAGTAGCATGTTATCCTTAGTAGGGTTAGAACGTTCCTATTGTAAATTTACATGGCACAATAATCGTGCTGAAATATAGCTACTTAACATTTCTTGTAATGTACACCTTATATTTAAAACTGATTAGCATCTCTGTTTCACCCATAAATGTAAACAAAAATTCGCCTCTGAAGACCTACTATGCAGCACACTCAATAAAAATGTCTGATGTAAAAAAAAAATATCTGTACACCCGTAGCAGGTATCTGTAGTATACTCACAAGATGATTAAGGGCCATGATTAAGAGTATTTGTTTGATACTGCCAAAAGTTCTGGAGCAACAGAAATTGTAGTTAATAAAATAAAATACTAAACAATGTGCTGAATATCAAAAGGAATTTACCACCTTCTGATACCAAGCAATACTAATATTTGTCAATTAATCAAAATTTTATGTACCTACTATTTCAGTATCTACCGCAACAGCAGGTCATATCACTGATTGTAAAATCAAATATAAAATGAAAATAAAAAGGATTCTGTCTATCCGATAATTCGACCTTAAATCTTCCAATTTAAGATCATTTCTTGCTCAACTAATACACCTCCGTTACGTCTGCCTGCCACACCACTTATCACATACTTTCATCCTCTAATCCTCTAAAGCTTACTCCTAAGTTAGCCACTATATATGTAAGTTTTAAAGTCCTAGGTAGTAAATATACCAAACTTCAGATTTATATAAAACCAGCAAGGTATAACAACTTACTTTTACATTTATATTTGTAGCACCTACTTTTCAGTTCGTAAAATCAAAGTAGATTTATAAAATAGATCATATACTTTTCGCGATTTGAAATATTATTAGAGGATTTTTGTGCACTGGCAACTGCAAATATTTTTCACTTGGGAAATGTTAATGATAAAGTGGCCTTTCTAAATAATTTAATTACTGATTTAGTTGATAAGCACGCCCCAGTAAAAACTGTTTTAATTAGTTCCCCTTGGCTTACTGACACGATAAGTCAGATGATTAAGTTAAGAAACAGAGCTCTAAACAGATATAGGAAGTCTAAATTACGCTCATCAGGATTATAATAAACAACTGCGCAATGTAACTAACACTGCTATTGTGAGGGGAAAAAAAGCTGATCTCGAATTGTCTACGATCTACGAACTAAAACCAGCAAAAATATTTGGCAAGATTTAAAGAATATGAATACAGGGTGTGTCATTAGTGGGTAATTGTTCGATTACTCACAAACGGTACATTATATCAAAAAACTTTTTATATGAACGTTTTTTGGCACTAAAAGTGCATATTGTAAAAATATTTTCAATTACACAGGGTGCTCCAAAAGGTCGGGACAAGGTGCAAGTTGGTCATTTCAAATACGACACCCTATATATTATTATATTTTTGAAATCTAGGGATCACTAGGAACATATTTGTATTAAAGTTCCCTATAGCTATCTCTTTTCGTTTTCGAGATATTTAACAGTTAATCGAAAAAAACCTCGTAACACTGCATTGGAAAATAAATAAAATTTCCTCTATGACACAATGTGAAAAGGAAAAAAGTGTATTGTCAGTTAGCACAAGGGATACCTTAAATATTGCACTTGAAATTATTTGGCCATTTTATACAGGGTGATTTTTATCGTGATTTATATTTCACAATGTTAAATTGCCTAAATCTCATTTTTTTTAAATGGAACACCCTGAATTTTTTTATGACATTAGATGTAGAATTTAATTACCTTTCAAATGGTATTAGGATGTCCTATACGAAAAGTTGACCGGTTTCGAGATATTCACGATTTTTTGAAAATTTAGTTCCATAACTGACAATTACAAATTATAGTCAAGTAAGTTATGAAAACAATTTATTTTGTTGTGGAAATTATTTAACTGTCAAATAAATATTCGATTTGGTGTAATCTGTACATTTTATATGCAAGATGCACTATTCCAAAATGCTCTCAAAAGCACCACGAATTCTGTTCATGTTTTCTCGTATGGTTGATGGTGTGCGGTAAACTAAATCTTTTGTGTATCCCTATAAAAAAAATCTAATTTTGTAAGGTCCGGGTACCGAGGAGACCATGAGATAGGTCCACCCTTCCTATCCACCTATTAGTGTAGGTACTCCTTATTTAAAAATCTCCTTACTGAACGGCTGTAATGTGTAGGGCAACCGTCATGCTACAATCGCATCCCTACAAAAATATTCAGAGGAATATCTTCAAGATAATTTAAAAGTTGATTTTCCAAAAAATGCAAATAAATTTCTCCATTGACAGTCGCTTAAAAAAAATATGGTCCAATCACCTTGTCGCCTAGAATCCCCCCCATACATTTAATCTCCACCGATGTTGCATGTCTACCGTCCTAATTACTGTCAATGGAGAAATTTATTTGCATTTTTTGGAAAATCAACTTTTACATTATCTTGAAGATATTCCTCTGAACATTTGAGCAGGGATGCGCTTGCAGCATGACGGTTGCCCTGCACATTACAGCGGTTCAGTAAGGAGATTTTTAAATAGGGAGTACCTACAGTAATAGGTGGATAGGAAGGGTGGACCTATCTCATGGTCTCCTCAGTACCCGGACCTTACAAAATTAGATTTTTTTTATGACGATACACAAAAGATTTAGTTTACCGCACACCATCAACCATACGAGAAAAGCATTTGAGAACATTTTGGAATAGTGCATCTTGCATATAAAATGTACAGATTACATAAAATTGAATATTTATTCGACAGTTGAATAATTTCCACAGCAAAATAAATTGTTTTCATAACTTACTTGACTATAATTTACATTATCAGTTATGAAGCAAAATTTTCAAAAAATCATGAATATCTCGAAACCGGTCAACTTTTCGTATAGGACATCCTAATACCATTTGAGAGGTAATTAAATTCTACATCTAATGCCATAAAAAAATTCAGGGTGTTCCATTTAAAAAAAATGAGATTTATGCAATTTAGCATTGTGAAATATAAATCACGATAAAAATCACCCTGTATAAAATGGCCAAATAATTTCAAGTTGCAATATTTAAGGTATCCCTTGTGCTAACTGACACTACATTTTTTCCTTTTCACATTGTGTCAAAGAGGAAATTTTATTTATTTTCCAATGCAGTGTTACGAGGTTTTTTTCCATTAACTGTTAAATATATCGAAAACGAAAAGCGATAGCTATAGAGAACTTTAATACAAATATGTTCCTAGTGATCCCTAGATTTCAAAAATATAATAATATATAGGGTGTCGCATTTGAAATAACCAAATTGCACCTTGTCCCGACTTTTTAGAACACCCTGTGTAATTGAAATTATTTTTACAATATGCACTTTTAGTGCCAAAAAACATTCATATAAAAAGTTTTTTGATATAATGTATCGTTTGTGAGTAACCGAACAATTACCCACTAATGACACACCCTGTATAATTAACAAAAGAAAAAATCAACAAGTATTTAACTCAATTGGAGATGTGAATGCAACTAATGATTTTTTTAAGTCGAGTAAAAGTGATTTTGCTGTTAAAAGTGAAACTGTTGAATATTATAAGGAACATGTAAAACCTGATATCGCTGAATTTTCTTTTAGTATGGTAACAGAGAATGAAATGTTTCTGGCTCTTAAATCTATTAAATCTAGGGTGATGGGCATGAACGGGATTGGTACTGGTTTACTTATGTATTTATGTCCTTTTATTCTGCCATTACTAACTCATATCATTAACTACTGCATTGAGTTTAGCGTATACCCTGGAAACTTTCTACAGTGATTCCCTTTTGCCCAAGACAAATAATATAACAGATATGACAAATCTCAGGTCAATAAGCATTTTACCAACTATGTCAAAAAATTTTGAATCAATCTTGAACCAACAGACTAGGAAACATATTGATACTAACAATATACTACCATTTAATCAGTCTGGTTTTAGAAAGGGCTATAGTACAAGTGTCTTACTAAATGTTGTGGATAATGTTGTACGGTCATTTGATAACAATGAGCTAACCATTTTAGTTCTTTTAGATTACAGCAAGGGATTTGACCGCATTAACCATACATTATTGTTGGCAGTCTTGCCTTATGTTGGCTTTTGCTCGAAATCTACCGACTACCGACTAGATGGAACAATATATTACTGGTACGAATCAACTAGTTTGTGTAAAGGATAATACTTCAAACATGCTTCCAGTTGAACATGGTGTTCTACAAGGTTCAATTCTTGCCCCGCTTTTCTATATATTATATACTAGTAAGTTCCAAAAAGTTCTTAAAACTTGTGAATCTCATTTCTGCGCTGATGACACCCAGCTGTATCACCCTCCTTTAAAGAGGCCGACACTGAACATGCTTGTAGGTTAATTAGCCAAGATTTAGCACATGTCACTGAAATATCTAACTCATTTTGTGTGTCTATAAATGCTGCTAAATCCAAAATTATGTTGCTCGGTACGAAAAAAGCAAAGTATAGATGTATGGGTAGGGTTAACATAACCGCTAATAATGTTATTCTAGAAGTAACCCAAGTGATAAAAAACTTGGGTCTTTATATTGATTCGGACTTAAGATTCACAGATCATGTAAATCATATTAATCAAAAATCTTTTGGTAATTTAAAATTAATTTATTCCAATAGAGATATGTTAACTAGGAAATCAAAAACTTTACTCTGCGAATCACTTGTACTTTCTCATATAAATTATGCATCGGTGGTGTATTATCCCTTCTTACGTCATGTTGACGCCATACGATTACAGAGATTGCAAAACAGTCATATAATATTAATATGTGGAATAAGAAAGTATGACTGTATCACCAGGTCTGAAAGAGGTTGGATGGCTGAATGTCAAGAAAAGAACTCATTACTTTGCCGCCTGGTCTTTTTACCATAATGTTTTATTAAATAGGTCACCTCCTTACTTGTATAATAAAATTACTTATAGAACTGATGTTCATAACATAAACATTAGACACAGAACTACCATCACTATTCCGAGAGATACCACTTCTAAATTTCGCTCTGGATTTTCTTATAGCCTCCATTTACAATGCAATTCCCAGTACTCTCAAAGAGTTGCCCAGTACTAAATTTAAAAAGCACATTAAAGCACTGCTTCTAAATGATAATATATAGATCTCCTTTCTCATACTGTTTGACTTATTTGATGTTATAATGTTGCATCTTAGTTTATTGGTTACTGCCAAACCATTTTCATTATTAATTCTTCACAATCTTAGGTTGAGCGGAAGAACAGAGGTTTCCACGCGTGAGAAATCACTGAACAAATCAACATCATTATAATAAAAACATTATTATTATTATTATTTCACATTACCTACACATTAAAAAAGTACCTATTACCTTCTATAGGTAGTCACCATATATGAAAATAAAGAATTGCAATATATAACAAAAAAATATGCACATTCTTTGCAGCCAACTAAAATTGAGGTCTCAATGATTTCCCAAAAAAAAATTCTGACATTTTCAGATTTTCCACGACATATATATTATTTACAAAATTCTCTGGCAAGTGGTATAAAAGCAAATACAGACAGTTTATATCAACAACGTCCTATTTCTTATCAAAGTTAAATTACAATAAGAAATGGTTGGATGAGATGAAAACTAAGATCATTCAATATTATCCCGCAATATCATAACAAAAATAGGTACCTTTATTTTTTTCCAGGATATAGTCTCATATTTCATTCTATTTTAACACTACTTTAATAACCATTGGAAAAGTTAAATTTTTGTAAATGTCTCTTGTAAGCAAACATTCTATATAACTCTTTATTGTCGGTAGGCAATTCTTTGTCATCCATTCTATTATATAATTCTAATTCAAAGATGTCGAAAATATTTAATATTTGTTTTGATTTCATTTCGGTGAACTTCAAAATCTTTGTGAAACACTGGATGGATAAATGGATGTCCAAATTTTTGCAATTAAAACAGCAAAATCTCCTTTTTCTAAAGATTCCCCATAGGTTCCCTGCTGCCACTCAATTAGTAGCTCATCCCTTTTCACCTTCAGAATATTAAATACAGTACTATCGAGAGACTGCAATAAATGTATGGTGTAACGTATTAAGATTACGTGTTTCAAATGCAGGTGCGTGATAATTCAGCATACTTAGGATATTAGGAGTATCAACAGTATTATGTATTATTTCGTATAAAAACAATAGAGAACATAGTTTTCGCCGATCTTGTAAGCGGATAAAAGAAAACCGATTTAGCAATTCCTCTTGTGGGATTCCAACAGTTGAATATACTCCATCTAATTTAAATGACAGAAAGTTCAAGTAACGTCGCTGAATATTTTCAATGGCATTAGAATATTTAATATACCCGGGACTCCAAATGAGTGAGCCATACTCAAGTTTGGATTTAACCAAAGCATTATACAGTAAATTCAATAGCTGAATGTCATCAACACCAGCAGAATTTCTAATTACAAAAGGTAAATTTCTAAATGCAAACAAATAGTATATTATATACCTAGGTTGAGAAGTGAGCTATTATTGACCGAGAAATTTTATATATATAATTTTCGAGGTAAATAATGGCCTTCTCAACCAAAGTATATATAGTATTTTTTTACTACTAATAGCCGAATTAACACCAGAAGATCTTATTTTCATTTTAAAATCAGACATTTCCCCTATTACTCAAACATAATGAAATATCAAGTAGGTGAAATGTCAAATTGATGCGTGAAATGTCAAACAAATGAGTTTCAATATAATTTATTATTAACCTAGGTAAATAATGAAATCATTATTTACCTAGGTTAATAATGAACTACTTCTCATTACACAAATGAGGTAAATAATTAGGGGGATAATGATTCGATTGTCAACATCGAGAAGGCGAAAGTTAAATTTATCTATAGTATTAATGGGAATCATATAGGAGTCAAATTCAATATTTTTAAAGTCAGAATATTCATAAGTTTTCTCATGTTAGTAGTAAAAAAACAGTATTATCGACATCTTTGTTGAAGATCAGTTTAGAATCAAATAGAACACCTAAATCTTTAAACTCATCTGTTCTATTTAAAGCAATTCCATTTAGTTTATAGTCAAAGATCACGGATATGTTCAACCTGCTGAAGGATAAGACATTGCACTTTGAGACATTCATTAACGGTATTCAGATTGCCTTGAAGCAATTCATAATCATAGTCATCATTAATGATGCAGAACAGTTTCATATCGTCAGCATAAAGCAAACAGTTAACGATTACATCAGTAGGATGATTTATGAATAACGACCCCAATTTCGACCCTTGGGGTACAATGGATGTGTGTGACAAGGAATTTATCAAACCTAAAACTATGGTACCCTACATATTGTTTTCTGGTAGATCAGAAAAAAAATAATGTGTCTGAAATGCTAAGGTTTTTAATTTTTGCAGAAGGATACCATGATTAAGTCTGTCAAAGGCCTTAGAAAAATCAGTGTACATCACGTCAACTTGTTTCCCTATATCAATAGTCTTACAGATGAATTGCGTAACAGAAAATAAATTTATGATTGTTGCTCATTCTTTAACAAAGCCATGTTGAAAAGAACTTTAATGTCCTTGTATACAGCTTATGTCATCGTATAAAGAAATTTCAAATACCTTGGCAAAATTACAGATTATTGTAATAGGATAATAATTTTCAGCACAACTCTTATCTCGCTTTTTAAAAACTGGGCACTCTAGATAATTTCCAATGGTCGGGGAAAATACCATATTTCAAACATAAATTAAAAACAATTGTCACAGGGCATTACGAATGGACATGCACAATCCTTAACGATAAACACAGGTATGTCATCAGGTCCCTAGTGAATTTAGGCTTCAGTTTCCGTAAGGACTTTAATACACCTTCTTCAGTAAAAGTACATATATTAGAAAACAACTGATTTATTGAGGGTGGATCCTCAAAATTGACAAAGATGTCGTTTGATGTATAAGCAGATTAAAAAATGGAGCAAAAACATTCACTATGTCTAAGGGACTGTTATATTCATTATCATCATTTAAGGAGCTCGGTGTCCGAGCGGTTAAGACGTCTGGTTTTCAATAGTTCTCTCGCGGTTGACGACGGTTCGATACTCACCGTGGTCAACTTTTTCTAATTGCTCCAATATTAAATCTGTGTGTGTAAGGCTGGTAGCGTTCTTAATATGCAACTAGTACTACAATATCACTGTATAAATGGCTAACAACCTACTGTACACTTTAATTAATAAGGTTTTCCAGGTTTCCCTTATTCTCGTACTAAATGGTAATTAAATTTATAACATCGTAAGTCGTTCCTGGGCGCACTCGCGGCCCGCAAAATAATAATATGCCGCTCCCTCTCCCACACAAGTCTCTGACTTCCGGGCTCATCACTAAGATGAGAATGAGGGATAGAGATATTATTATTATATTATTATTATTATTATTATCATATTTAATCAGGTATCGTAGAGTATTTCCTCTTAAGAGTTCACATGGGACCAAAACTGTTTAGTGTTTGATTTAATATTATTCTGAAGTTCTCTAAAGTAATTGTTATAAGAATTACGAACATCCATTTTTAACTTTGATCTTAGTTGTTTGAACCGATTATAAGAAATTATGTTTTTCCTCTTTTTGTAATTTATCCAAAATTGATTTTTTCTTTAATATAAAAACTTTCACATGCTAAGTTAGGATTATCAATCTCGGTTAGGAAAGCACAGTCAAGTGAATTTAGATGTTGATACAAACTTAAATAATCTGCTCTGCGAGAACTAAAATTTTCCGCGCTACTTATTGGAAACATGCTTTTCTTATTATTTTTCAAGAGCATAGGTACTTATATTTAAAGCAGGGTGATGAATATCCTCTGGAAGTAAGATATCTTCAGATTTGCTAACATCGCATTAACTGGTAAATAAGACTAAATCAAGCAGTGTGTTGTTCGTATTAATTACACAATTGTATTGTTTGAAATCATAATAATTACAAAAGGAAAAAAAAGACATTGTATTTTCGGTAGATATATCATTTAAAAAACAGTTATAATACTCTGGAATGTTAAAATCTCCCACAAGAATAGTTTCACCCTTTAAAATAAATTCAAGAGCTTCTAAGCATTCGAAAAACTGATTATAATATTCCATATTCAGTCTGGGTGGTATATAGATTACAAATATAAAAAGTGTGTAAAACTTTGTTTTCATTTTCGCTCCCACTATGTCTACAAAAGGTACTGCATCACGTATAAAATCTAAATCAAGTTCATTCAGTTGAAAGTTACTATTTGCAGCTAATAAAACACCTACACCTCTTACAGATGAAGTACGTAAAACATTTCTGTCATCCCTAAAAACTGAGAAGTTGGAGTTATTAAATTCAAAATGTCTACTCAACAAGCCTTACTCTCGATTTGAAATTCGCAACGTCTTTGATGTCATATTTTTCACCTAATTTTTCATTCGCCAGCTATTTGAACTTAGAGAACTTTTGTCATGAGACCAAATAAGGATACCACCGTTTTTGATATTTTTCAAGTACATCAGCCTTGGTTAAATTATTTTTCTGTTGAGGATTCCTTGGTTTAACTAGAACAGCAGGCTTAGCTTCCACAACAGCAGAATATAATTTGTTATTAGATTTAGTATTTAAATTTAGTTCACCGAATTTTTTTATGCGCCCATTTCATAAAATCATTTTTTATAAAGTTAAACATTGTATTAACATCTGATAGAATAGCTTTAAATTTTTCAACGTTAGACTTAGATTCATTATCGCATGTTGGACATTTCCAGGATAAACCAGAGATTTTATTTACACTTTTTAAGATATCAGCAGTTAAATTAAAACAAGCCACATGAAAAAGTTTCCCACAACAACCATCATAAGTAACTGTCTTTGCAAGATTGTTAATGGACTTTGTACAAAAATTGCAAATTGGGTCTTCCATTTAACACAGTGAAGTACTTTACAATTATTATTATTGTTCTAGCCAAATTATATAGGCTTGATATTACTAAATATTCTCAGATTTAATCAAGCCGGCTTCTCGTAAAATGTTAAAACTGGCCGGAGCACATTTGCCTTTTCCCACTTTAGCACATTTGTACACCACATGTCTCATAACACTGACCCTTGGGGGTCTCTATTGTTTATTGTAGGCACTTTCAAAAGAGCCACGAACCGATATATCTTACTTGCTGTGAGACCAATGATAAATGTAAACGAGCCTCACCGTACCTCATTTCCAGACCACTCATCAAAGCCGAATAATCTTATTTACCCTCTGGTATTGTCGTCAAAACCTCCATTCCCTAACCTTGAAGAGCTACCACCACTGATCTTGCTTTTTCTTCTTCCAACCAATTATTTGAAGTAGCTGCTGGTTAGAATTGTCTTAAATACATGTTCCATGATACTTTGCCATCAAATGTTGGAGGCCTTTGACCCTTGCGGCGGAAATACAGTACCTTCAGCTTTAACAGTTTCTGTTGTAAATAACTGCACCACTTACAAGTTTTGAAGTCCTTAATCCCCTTTTGCATTTCTTCTTGAACTAGCTTTATTTCATCTCTAACTTCGGTTTTTCGGTCAACTACTTTGTCCTTCAATTTGCTCTTTAACTGAACAATTTCTTCTTCTACTGTTTCTTCAAACTCTTTAAATTTTTTCTTGATTGCTTCTTCCAATTTTATGTTGGTTTCCTGAAATTTCTGCATGATTTGTTGTTGATCCTCCTGCATTATTTTCACTCAGTTCTTAATACTTCTCGACTACTTTTCATTTCTTCTAAGCTGTTTTTCATTTCACTTTTCAAATCTGCTACCAGTTTGTCTTGGTTAGTCTTCATTTCATTCATTAGGTCTTATTTTATCATATCCATTAATTGTTTCATTGTCTTCCATCTCGCTTGATTGTGCTCAGTATATAGGCCAATTAAAATTCGTAGGTGGCATTCACTTACTCTTCACTTCTCTTTTCAGATTCTGAATAATTTCCTCTTCGCGGAACATACTCCTTTTTCGTGGGTAAACGTCCAACTTCTGACAACAAATATAATGTACCTATTTGTCACTTCTAACCTCTAATTTTCAATTTTTCACAATTAAAAATTCCTTAGAAACTACAGGTTTTATATATCTTTTTAATGTTCACGAACTTTCTCGAAACAAGAATAGAACTAAGTACAATCAAATGGAATATTATCGATCTTCTTATGATCATCGTTGGTCCAAATAGGGTTTTATAAGGTAATAAACTTACAAATATTATGAATAATGAATTAATATTATGAATAAATGGGAATAAATTCATTCCCATTTATTCATAATATTAATTAACTCGGATAGTTTCATTATATGATAATTCCATTAATAAAAATAAACACAAAATAGTTAAAACTTCAAATCTTCAAAATTAAGCGGTATCACAATTGAATCGGTGAGAATAAGAACAGTACAAGTCCAAAATTCGACATTTTGACATGACATAGCCATTTTGTTTTTATTACAAGGCTGCATCAAATGAGTGTAAGAACAGCACCAATATCACTATATTAAGGCGTATAGCAGCTCTCATCATGGAGCATTGAGTGTAAGAACTACAAGTCCGGACTTGTACGGTTCTTATTCCCAACGGAGAGACTTGTTGACACGCAAGTTTTACCGGTGCAGGGGATATTCTATTAAAGGCAGCTTTGGGTTTATTCCTTTGAATTCATAACTTGAAAACAGGTGCAGGACATTTTTATATGTATCATGAGGGTCAAGCCCTAAAGGGCCCCAATGAGGTGTGCACCTTTTTGAACGATTATTACAAATCATATACCCCAAGAAGTTGAAGAATTGCACATTTTTTCTGACGCATGTCCAGGCCAAAACAAAAACAACACCCTGGTTAGATTTTTAATGACTACAAATTAGTCGGCGTTTTAAAAAAAATTATCACCATATCCCATTTCGCGGCCATTCGTTCTTGCCTTGTGACAGGGATTTCGGAAGTGCAAAAAGATTGATCAGAAAATGTGATCGTATTTACGTTCCTGAGGAATATGAGGAAATTATTAAAAATTCCAGAAAAAATATGCCTTTTACCATACGTATTATTTCTTATAACGACATACTAGATTTTAAAAACTGATGGCCAACCTTCTTTAAAAAAACTTCCTAAAATATAATATCAAGTAGGGAAAAGGAGAACTTTACGATTTCCAAATACATGCAGTTTGTGTATGAAGCATCTCATCCAGGTTATGTTAAGTGCCTTGATTTTATTGACGGAGTTACATCTTACACTTTTAAGCTAGTCAAACCAAATCAGAATCCAGAGGTTCCTTCTTCTAAAGCCTATTCTGGTGCGTTGCCAATAAACGTTAAGAAGATGAACGATATAAGGCAGATCATGAAATATGTAGAGGGAGAGCAGCTAGTTTTATTACCATATTATATCATGGCCAACCACCAATAGAGATGATGATGGTCATGCTCATGATTAAGATTCATTTCTCTGTGTTTGATAATGTAATAAAAGTGTGTTTTTACATGTTGCTTATTTAAAAAAAGAAAAATTTGGTTAAATATTTTAATAATGTGCAGATTGAGATTAAGAACAGTACAAGTCCAAGTTAGTTTTTTGTGTATAAATGAAAAAATCATGAACCAACAAATTTTATTTTTAGTTTAAACGACGTATGAAATGCTACACTAAAACTTTTGTGTAGACACGAAACTCGTAACATTAATATTTAACTTAACAGAGAGTTTTTCGTTTTCCCAAAATTGTAACAATTGGACTTGTACTGTTCTTATTCTCACCGATTCAATTATTATAATGTGTAAAAATCATAATTTGGTTGTAATAATTTATTTGCATGGTCACTGCAACACAGTGAAACACTGTTGTGAAAAATTGACAATCTTAAAAGTTATGCCAAACATACCATCAAGCATCATGAATATTCGCACTTTCGTAAATCCTTCATTTCTCAAAAAGATGGAATCATTTCTATCACAAAACAGTAAAAGAAATTAGTAAATTCAGCGATTCCTTTGTGATGGGCTATCAATCTTGTTCGTAAATTTAGCACAAAATTATATGATGTCCCATCAGAAAACCATCACTTCCATCATTAAATAGTTATGATGGATTTCAAATTTTGTGATGGAAAAAAGAGGGGGAATTGTCATGTCATTATTTTAAGGTTCGTATGTTGTTTTTTTATTGGTTCAAGGGGTGTAATTTTGTTAAAAACATTCAAAAGTAAGCACAAAGTACCTAATAGATTTGTTAGTCACAATGGAGGGTGAACAATTTCCAGTGGATATTTTGGTTGCAGAGACAAAATATACAGTAGTTCTTACTCAACAAGAGATTCATAAAATTGACATTTATGCAGATGTCTGCATCTATCATTAAACCTAACATGTTCGTAAATTAATTCTAACTGTCAATTGTTCTGATGGAATCCATGTCCAGCATTAATTCATCACATCCATCAATTACGTCATCCATCACAAAACTGAGCTGAATTTACGAAAAGGCGCTATTATATAATGCGACTACCTCTCCATTTTATTTAATTAATGTTGAAGTGAGGCTACTGTGCAATTTCTAATCTTGATGTATCCAATTTGGTATTGTTACTTTTACAGCACCCTTGATTTAATACAAAAATTATTTGAAACTCGTGTCAGCCATATTTACTAAGCAACTGGAAAATCTTAAGGTAGGTGGCAGAATATGGAGCTCCTTGAATAATTTAGTCAATATTAAATAAATTGAGAGTGTCACAATTAGGCAAATGCGTTATAAGTATAAATCTGGTCCTTATAAGAAGTTAAACAACCACAAACTTAAACCAGAAGTGACGGTTTTATTGGAAAACCAGCCTACAGAATTTCAACAGATGGGGTAGGTATCTTGGAGTAAATAATATATTTCATATAGATATTAATGTTTCTTAAGCCCGATGGGTAAACATTTATACAGTGACACTCCATGTAAAATTGTTTTGTCCTCGGTTAATTGTTATGAACAAATATTAACTACCCAATTATAAATTTATGTGTAAGGAAATGCTATTATGTCATACACGTTTTCAATGATAGAGTTTAGGAATCAACAATTTACAAGTAGATATATTTGAATTACTGGAGATTTTAAATTCTTTATAATTCCGAAAATTTCGTCTTGTACCTACCCCAAATGTTAAACATTTAAAAAAAAGTTGTTGCCTGCTTGTAAAAATAGAACATCCCGTTGAATTTGAATTTATTTGGTAGAGCCTGAAAAAGTGGGCAACACAGTAAAAAAAAAAAAAGAAATCATATATCTTGTTTATTAACTAAGAAATTATTAAGTATTTGACTTCTATTGTTGACCGAGCGAATTTAATAAGATGGGCAACTTAATCGAATTGAGATTTTTATTACTTAACTATAAATGACAACTAAAATCTCAAATCCTCATCTTACTGAGCAACACTTCCTTATATTAGACCATACTTACGCAGATAAGCATTGTCTGCAGGTTCTTTAATGTAAATTGGAGAACAGTCATTGGTAATATTCCATCCATAACGATAATGTTCATATAACAATTTTTTTAAGCTAAAATAAAATTTCAAAGTAATCGGTTTATAATAATTTTTAAAGATACATACGTGCAATTGCCATAATATAGTGTTATAGGAGACCTTGTTTTAACGAGAATAGAGTTGTTCTCAGAAGGTCCTAACGTTGTTAAATTTTGAAAATTGCATTTATGACACTCATAGTATTGACCAAATATACTAACTGCAGTCTGCAAAGTATTAATGATATCGATACAGGCTTCGTCATAAATAAGAGGATTACTTCCCCCTAAACACTTATTCACTTTTTCAAAAAACATTTTATTGTTCCTATTCGAGAATATCCAAAAAAAATTAAGTGCCTACAAGTTTCAAAATAGAAATCACAAAATATTTACAAACTACAAAAATACGTTCAACACATGATGGTTCAACATAAATAAAGAAAAGAATCACGGAATAGATATAACACAGAATACGCGTTCTTGCTAAGCAATACGCTACCTACTGGCGGCACGCACAACTAACCCATGGGGTATTGGTTCTGTTTTGCGTATGTATGTCTATTGTGAATTTTGAAATATCCGTTGTTATATTATACTACACGCCAGAAATAATCAAAGTGCAATGACCGAAAAAGAGTAGATCGGTGTTGTCACATTTATTTCTAAAGTATTCTTATTTAAAACAGGAAACGTATTAATTACCTTATATACCCATTTTTTTACTTGTCTTTAACGTCCCTTATCCCTATTGTACTTTATTAGAGCAAACACAATGTTTAATTTGTCTTTTACTTAATAATATCACCGAACATAAACAAAGACTTTGTTTATGTTCGTTGATAATATCAAGGAATTTCCGAGTATTTGGCAACTGCGAACGCCGTAAAGTTGACGACAAGCTGTTCATCCTTATTTAACATACATATTCTTGCATTTTCCCTTTCTTTTTTTCTGAGCTTCAACGACGTTGATTGGTCGAATCAGGAACCAATGGGAACCAACAAGCGACTACGCTTGAGTACAGAGTAAGCAGTGGCGTGATATTGGGTTATTTCGCGCGCGTTTCTTAACGGTAAAAATTTGTGGTAAAATTATCAGTGTATTTATTCTTTGTGTCAGTGTTTATACTTATTTGTGTTAGTTAAAAAAGTGGAATTGCATAGACTAGAAGTATTCTATAGAATAGTATACGAGTATATATTAACTGAAATGTTTTACCGCATGTTACCAGATCGGCGAGGTCATTCCACTTTGATTAATTCTGAAACGCACTATAGTTAATTGATTTGATTAGATATAAATCATTATTGTTGTGAGCGTCATTGTTTTTCTTGTACAAAGAAAAACCCCGAGATCAGTTTCATACTTTTCCAAAAGCGAGAAAATCTGGAGCTATCGCGGAAACTATAAGTTGAGCATTACACAGTTACAGGAGGCAAGTATGGATAAAGAAGCTAAAGAACGCAGAGTAGAGAGTGTGCTCTTTACCATTCTCTAAGGATGACTATTTCCATAAAGGTATGTATGCTGTATGCCCAATAAAGAATTTGACATATTTTGAGGTTAAGTTTCATTTTCAGATTGAACGCTCGAAAAATATTGAAATCTATTTTAATTTTATATCTCTACTTACCCCTTTCAAAATAGTTTTACAAGCTTTTTACCTGGTTTAAAGTTCTAGACAACAAATCTTTGATGAATAAAATTTCAAACGTCAGTGTCAGTGAACGTAGGTTAGTATAGATTACTGCCATTTAGGCGCTTCGATCTTAAAATCAATCGCGTATATATAGAACAGACAACAGAGTGCCCCCTACTATCCTAACTCACGGATATCTTAAATTTTAAGAAATCCGTGAAAAAAAGTTATGTATGGGTCACAGATTTCTTAAAATAAACCGAATAGCTAATACATTATGGTGGGGGTAGCTAAAAATAACAACTGATAGGCGGCCGCCATACTGTGCTAACTTCTAGGTATTTTATGAACGAAATGATAGTAACACTGTTGAGTTACCAGCACTGCTTTTATATTCTCTTTCTGTTTTGTGGTTTATAAATGAAGTTTTGTGTGCAAGGTGCAAGTTATTTATTTCTTAATCTGAAGAAAAAACATGCAATTTCATCATTTCATCCATTTGGTCTTGGTCGAAGTATTCAATGTTGAAGGTTTGCGATAAAAGTCTAAAAACGTAGATATCTGTTATCTGAAGAGTCAATCGAAAGGATACAAGGTGAAAAAGGCTGCAGTTTTGGAAAGAGTGCAAATTGAAGAATTTTTGACTAAATCTTGTGATAAAGAATATTTTATGATTAAGGTAATAACTCTTAACTTTTTATGGCCGATTGCACCGTTGTCCTCTTAAGTATAGAATAACTAAGGACTTCTTAAAGTTTAAGTATAGCTTAGTGTTATTCCTATTGCATACTCCAAATTAAGCAGTTCATAGTTAAGTGGAGATTCCATTTGGCAACATTGCAAATTCAGCCCATAAATGACATTTGACAAGCAAAAACAGTGGCCATGGTGCAAGGATTTTTAACTTTAAAAATCCTTGGCCATGGTGGCCATGTCTGTATTGTTTGTATTCTGTCAGTCACAAAACAGAAAAAGACTGCCAGTTGTAATCCCTATATATTTTTTTTTTTGTTGTAATCGTAGAGAAATTATTTTTTTTATCGTTGTCTCCGGTTGCAGCATTTCTAGGCATTTTTATAATTTGCACTTAATCTGCATAAGGCTTCTGATACCCGACAAATTATACGTTGAAGTTGTATAAACATGAATACCCATAAAATCGGCTACACTGTCACTGTTCAAGGTTCAAGTGTCCTGCGCACTTGCATAATATATCTTAAGCAGGTCAGTAATTGATTAATGGGAGATACACTGTTGTTCCTAGGAATCATAAATAATATTACAATATGGAATATGCTGCTAGAAGGAATGGCTTTTTGAAACATGTAACTGCACCCATGTTTTTTTGCAAAGCAATCCATCAAACAGTAGCTAATGGCTAGGTATACCGATATTCTTACAAATCATTGGGAAACTCCAAGTCCCCAATTTCCACTAATAAATTCAAAACTGTGAGTTTTGTTAGTCGAAATCTTCTAAAAAATTATAAGTTATCCATTTCCAGAAAATGCTCCGACCTGTCATACATTCGTCTTGAATAGCCAAATTATATTAAATCTAGAATGTCCAAATCGTCGTTTAGCATGATTCGTGATCCATTTTCGATATTAAACAAATCGTAAATAAACAAACATAGATTAAACTTTGCCTTAAATTTAAGGCTAATTTAAGCTCCCAACTATGAGGGCTTAACTTTAAGTAGTCATAAACTCCACTTAACCAATGGTGCAAACAAATAAACAATTTTAAGCCTGGCTTAGCTTAAGCCTGCCTTAAAACCCTTCAAAGCCTATAGTTGCCATATGGCAACAGAAACAGTACTTTTCTTATATACATGCAAAATGTAAACGCTTATGTATTCTGGGTTGCCAAACCGATAAAACCCAGCGCCTCCGCGATTAAACGGAGTAAATCTAGAAGGCGGTGATAAAACCATGCTAGAGACTTCTACCAATGAATAGATGGCACTGCCGTAATTAGTGAAATAATTTTGCTAGGCGTCCAAGGTGTCTGTGTTTAGATAATTATTTTCTTGATGAAAAAATGGACATCAGATGGGAGTAAGTAATTTATTCTCTATTCTAATTGTAGTTGCATGATAATATTAGAAGTTTACATTACCTAATACATTATTTTAACAATACAGTTTACTTACTTTGATACATTTTATGTAGGTTAGATTCCATGATTGTTTTTGTAGCGCGTTGCCATATGGCAACGCTAGGCTTTTAGGTACTAATCTCAAACCATTTTATTTTCAGGCCTGGATTTGATCTACAACAAGCTTTAGCTATGCTAGAGGATTCAGATGAGGAAATGGGAGATGTTGGAGTAAGAGAAATATATATTTCTCCCCCTGAAGTTACCGAATTTACTGATGAAGACTCCGGTGAAGAAGACGAGGGAGGTTTTGTAGACAATTTGAATAGAAACCAATTACTAGCCCCAGCAGAAGTTGTCTTAGAAAATAATAACCGAATATCTGAAGCTCCTGTACATCCGATAGAAAATGACAAACAGCCCTTATCTATAAAAGGAAACCTCAAATTTGATTGGATTAATGGCGATATCATTGATAACAAGCCAGAGCCATCAGCTCCCAATTACATACAGTTTTCTAATAAGTCAGTGTTAGATATCTTTGAGATGTTTCTAGATGAGGACATTATCAAGCTTCTGGCAGAAGAATCCAACCAATACGCAGGATTCATCAATTGTCCGTCACCAAATATCACCGAAGAGGAAATTAGATGCTTTGTAGCAATATTATACCTTACAGGATATGTTGTTTTACCCGGAAAAAGATTTTATTGGGATTCAGGTGCAGATATGCACAATAAATTAGTTTCTGATGCCATGCGACGAGATAGATTTATACAGATAATGAGATTTATTCATTGCGCAGACAATACACAATTAGATAAAAAAGATAAAATGGCTAAGCTGCGACCATTTATTGATAAATTGAAGAAAAACTTTCTCCATTATTTTGTGCCAACACAAAATCTGGATTACGATGAAGCGATGGTGAAATACTATGGCCGTCATCCTTGTAAACAATACATAAAAGGGAAGCCTATTAGATTTGGGTATAAGATTTGGTCCCTGAACACCGATTTTGGGTACTTGGTAAACTTTGATATTTATCAAGGAAGTAATCCAAACAAAAATGACTCTTATAATTCCGAGTTTGGTGCATGTGCCGCACCATTAGTGAAGATGATTGACGAATTGCCAAATCAAACTTTCCGGCATAATATATATTTTGATAACCTCTTTACTGGGTTCCCTTTACTCTATCATCTAAAAGAAAGAGGCTATGGTGCTACTGGAACGATAAGGGAGAATCGTCTTCCTAAGTCCTGTCCTATCATGGATAAAAAATCAGCCAAAAAAATGGCAAGAGGAACATATGTTTCGAAAATATGTAGAGAAACTGGCATTTCAGTAGTAAGATGGAATGATAATGCCACAGTCACTTTAGCGTCAACTGTTCACGGTATAAATCCAGTTAACACTGTAAAAAGATATTCGCAGTCTGAGAAAAAAATTGTTCAAGTACCAAGGCCATATACAGTCGCGAAATACAATAAGCATATGGGAGGAACGGATAGGATGGACCAAGATATTTCGGCTTATCGCATATCAATTCGAGCGAAGAAGTGGTATTGGCCCATTTTTACTTGGCTACTTGATGTCGCCCTCCATAATTCGTGGATAGTATACAAACAGTCGGGACACAAAATAACCAAACGAGAGTTCCGACGAGAACTAGCACAAACATATCTAATTCGATATAAAAATCCCTCCAGAGGTCCTGGTCGTATACCTTTATCAAAAAATAGTATTTCCCTAAGTCGAGTGTCGGATGATGTTCGATATGATCGACTCGATCATTTGGTGATACCAATACCAAATAACAAAAGGTGGAGGTGCGCGGGGGAAGGATGTACCTCAATAGTAAGAACAGCATGCAAAAAGTGCAATGTCGGTCTATGTGTACCCTGTTTTGATATATTTCATTCTGTCACTTTTTAGTTATTTACGTACTAAGATTATTTTATGTTTATATAGTTATTTTTTTTAAATAAATCAAATTTTGCAGATGGTGTACTTTTAGTCCTCTCAAAACCTCCATATGGCAACGGGCTATATCTCAGAAATGATAAGTATGAGATTATTTTTTTGTTATAATTATATGTTTATTTGGTACTCTAGAGTAGGAATATAACATCAGAAAATAATAATTAAAAAATTCGGAAATTCCGGCTTTGGAGGGTTTTAAATATATACGGTGCAAACGGCCATTAGACAACAAGAACCCTAAACAAAGAAGGACTGATCAATTCATTCATAAAAATTTGAAGGTCATTTTCAACAGATTTCTCGTAACATGTCAGTGGATCCCCTATTGCCAAATTTGCCTCTAATATGCAATTTCAAAAATTTTCAGTCAAAATATCCAACCCAATATTATTTCAGAGACTGTATTAATGCAATCAAATGTGATTTTAAAGTACTTATATGTGTTACGATATATATCTTACGATTTGAAGTGCTTTGTGCAAAAATCGTTTGTCGATTTGACAACTGTGATAACTTGTGTTTTGTTAATCAGTGCACAGATTACTATGATATTATACAGAAATACTTTGATATGATGACATGACTGATGACAGTGATGTGACATTCCAAAGACGACCGAGACATTCTACATGACAATGTGACATATATAGGTTATGTTAAAAGGTTAAAGCTGTCAAATTAAAACAAAGAGGATATTTAAATTTCAAATCTCCCGCTCAAGGGAATCCACTGACGTCACATAAGTGATAAACAAATGTGATTGGCTGTTACTGATTGATCAGTCCTTCTTTGTTTAGGGTTCTTGATTAGACAATATGTATTAATCATGATACAACTACACAGATATGCCAATCCGCATAGTGACGTCAGTTACGAGGAAAAAACAATTGATAAACACGAAAATAATTATATCACTGCCCATAAGAATTTTCGCATCGCATTATTTTTTTTCCCTCATGAATGACGTCATGCGCAAACAACCGAAAGTTATGAGCATATCTGTGTAGTTCGTATTAATAATACTTTGAATCATTTTAGGTTGCGCTAATAATAGGAGTCTCTGGTGCTTGTCGATGCTACGAATTGACGAATTTGAAAATCACTGCTGTATAGGACACTGGCGCGTATCTAGTTGTTTCGATACCAGATACCAAGACCGGCATTTCACGAAAGTTTACAATTATAAATGAAGGATTTTCTGTCAACGACGTGTGTAGAAAATATATTTCCCTACGACCACAGAACTTATCACAAAACAGATTCTTTTTACATTATAAGAATCAAAAATGTACTTCTCAGCCTGTTGGAATCAACACATTGGCAAAAGTTCCATCAAAAGTTGCATCATTTCTGAACTTGGCAAACGCGGAAGCTTATATTATTGGCCACTATATGAGGGTGAACTTCAATAACTTTATTGGGAAATAAAGGTGCCGACTTTACACCCATCAAGCGGCATGGTGGGTGGAAGAGCCCTGCTGTGGCAGAGAGCTATATTAAAGACTCCGTATCTAACAAACTTGGTATTGCAAGGAAAATCCAAGGTTCTTTTCGTTCAAGTCATTCCTCAGGAGAGGAGACATCCAAAATTTGTTCCAAGAAGCAACTACAAGCTTCCTATTAACGGAAACGAAGTGAAATATGAAAAAGCGAAGAACGAAATGTCTATTAATATAAATGTTAATGTTAATTTTAATAAGTAAATTAAATTTGGTTGATTTAAGTTTATTTATTATTTTATTTTATATATATTTATTATTATTTTTTTATTATTTCAGTAGTGGATAATAGGTTACTTTATATGCTTTATAAGTGTGGATAAAACTCCTATTATAATGTGATTGTGTGTATAAATTATATTTTAAATGTGTTTCTATTAAGTTCCTACCATCCCAGATAACACAAACCTATTCCTAGAATATACCTAAATTATTCTGAACGAAGATTGGAATATTATATAGATAAATTTTGGGAATATTTGTAGAATATCGAAAAGTACACACTTTTCTATATCTAGAGAATATTCCTAAACTTATTCCAAGAATAATCCACAAGATAATAAAAGAATAATTATAAGATATTCAAATAATAATCGCAGAATAGTCCCAGAATAAGACAACAAATATTCCGGGATCACCAAAAATGACACAAAGAATAATCTATAAATATATATTATATAGATAATTATAGATTATAAATATATTATATAGATTATTCTTAGATTCATTTTTGGTTAGGACGTATTTAATCCTGGGTCGTGGCTTGAGGCGTATTGCCACCTCAACCTGACATGCCTATTAGGCTTCGTCCATGATACAATATCATGGGCTTCGTCAGTACGAGATAAGCACAAAGACATACAGGCAGCAAAGACACTTAGAGAAGTCCGTCAGCATTCTGCTGGTAGGACATAAGTGTCTCCACCCAGTGGCAGAATCGCAAACTATAACAGCCCGGCTAGGCTGCACTACTTGAAAACAAGTGTTTCTAGAGGCGGAAGATATTCAAAAAGAAAAATTTCGCCGAAACCTCCATTTAACCAGACAACAATTTTTTGTCTGGGTGGTGCTTGAGGTGGTGAGTAGCATGATGACACCGGGGGCAGCACCGCTGTCCAGTGGTAGAGTCGCAAACGACAGTGCTTTTCGTAGGTGGCAATACACCTCAATACACATATTATCATAATATTATCGTTTCATAATATTTTACAAAAAATATTACAAAAATCAAACGCATAATATATTCTCCTAGAAATATTAAACGCATATTTCTTCTGTATATATTGCTGGTTAGCTGTAATAGACATTACTCGAATATTATTTTCAGAATGTTTTATAACACAACCGCAAGTCTTGGTGCAATTTCACAAAAAAATATTTTGTGAGAATATTAAATGCATATTTTTTGTGCATATTACTAGTGCCAGCTTTAATAGATATTACTCAAATATTTTTCTCATAATATTTTATAACGAATATTACGAGAATATTCTTTAAATAATACGATATATTTACTCTATAATAAATATTACTGGAATATTATATTCATAATATTCTATAACTAATATTACAAGAATATTCTATAAAAGATTGCAATATATTAACTCTATTATAAATATTGCTGGAATATTCTATTCATAATATTCTACAACTAATATTACAAGAATATTCTATAAAATAATGCAATATATTAAACTATAATAAATATTACTGGAATATTCTATTCATAATATTCTAAAATGAATATTTTAAGAATATTATGTAAAGTGTATATTTATTATAAGCATATTAGTGGAATATTGACAATGAATAATCATTTTAGAAGATTTACAGATTATTCCATAAATAATTTGTGCTATCTGGGATAATTATAATGATTTTGAGTTTTGAAGTTGTTAATGTTATTTTCTAGAAAAGCAGTTATTACCATATTGTGTATTATAAACTTCATGTAATTTTATAACAAAATAACTCATTAACCTATCCCAATTAATTCACAATATTTAATATATCTTAACAGTGTAAAGTATAAATTTGACCAATATGACATTACTAATTGTATAATTGACTTGACATTACTAATTGTATAATGTCATTCAGTTAAAAAATATTTTTTTAGTGCCGTTTTTACTGATAGACGCGCAGCTACTTTTATCGTGGCTTTTTATATATGCAGCTCCTGCCACAATTAAAATAACTACAAACATATGTCTAATTCTTCGATAAATACCTATCTTATATCGATACCTTTTTGCCAAACTATCGTAAGTGACATTTTCCATGAAAATGACTATGGATCTATCGTAAGTATAATATGCAAATACACATCTTGGCAGAGGTAGATAGATCCATAAATATGTAAGCGTATTTAAATGTTTCACGGTTAAATAACTGCATACATTTTATCGTAAGTAACAGAACTGTAATAGGCAGAGTGGCAGAATTGTCGTAAGTAGCCTAAGGTAAAATTTAGTGAGTGACTTACGATATTTTGGCAAAAAGGTATCGATATTAGAATTCCTCAAAACAATATACAAAACTGATCCTAACTAATTTTTATACTGCAATCAGACAAGGTTCAAATACTTGGTTGACAAACCAGGTTACTTATTTAAAGTTTTTTGGGTTAGTTACTAAATTATGTTTAGACAAGTAACTATTATGAACCAGTTATAATTCCGGCTAATGTATAATTTATTTAAAAAATGAAGTTCTAACAGGAGGAATAAAGAGTGTCGTCAATGAATTTAATATACATAGGTACCTACCAGACACACCATTGGAAGATTTGTACATGTAGTGAGTGTCTTTACAAGCACATAAATTTCGACTTTGTCGAAAATCATTTCAAGTCAAATTAAAAAGAGATGATTCCAATTATTTGAAATGCACTACAAATAGAAAAAAATTATGTGTACCTTTGTTGCACAAATTTAACTCTTGAGTCCAGTCCTGTCAATTACTCGTCATATCTAATGCACAAATAATACAATTTAATCTTTGATATAACCCTATATTAAGTTAACTTTTTAGACTCTCTGCTAAAGTATTTTTATTACAACAGTATACCTATTTTATTCCCATATCCATCCATATAAGTAATATTTAGTTACTTATATGGATGGACCATATCTCACAAAACTATTTTCAAAATTTCCCTCTGTAAATACCTCAACATCATTAGCTGAAAACTAGCCAATGGAATGTTAGCACAGTATGGCGACCACCTTACAGTTGACAAAATGATAGTTAGGAATCATCCAGTTTATTTTAAAAAATCCGTGGTATGGGTACTCTGTGGTTATGTGTTTTGACTGTTTTGTAATGTTATATGTAATCATAGACTTAGTAACTATAGACCCCGTTTATCCTATTAACTCCATTATGTCGATCGGTCCGAGCAGTAGAAAGAGAATCCCGATCTAAAGGTAATTCCCTCTTTCTCTCACATAATAAGGAGAAGGGTGTTTCTGTTTTTGTTTTTACTTATTGTCTTCTCTCTCGACAATATGGCGCCGTCTCAAATTGACGTTTGTTCAGTTTGTTGTCATTGGAATAATTTTCAATGATTCATTAATCGGAACACAACCTATAATTATTATTTAAAATACTTAAAATAGTTTTTGTACCTTTACTGGACAAAATGTAATTGTGTAGATCCTATTGATTATGGTGTATAAACATCAAAATTATTATAGTACAATTAAAAATGGAATTATTTTTAGATTATTCAACAGTTCACCTATAATTTCAAAATCTGCCTGTTAGCAAAATACTAGGAATTCGGATATATCTACTTATCAGAATTATCTCTTGAGTTATAAGGCTTGTATATAAAAAATGTGTTACTTATATTGATTTGCATTCTGTAATCTGTGATGTGATGTTGCCAATCAATGAAGGGATGTTAGTGGTCAAGACAAAACGAAACAGCATCAGTTCAAGAAGGTTGCAAAGAAAGAATATGACTGTTTACGTATAATCTTTGGGTACAAAGTTATTCTTTTCGATGCCTACAGTATAGTGCAAAGCATGAAATTGTGTTGATCTGTGGAAAAACGAAATAAATTATGATTGAATGGGATTAATTACCACATACAATTTATTTTACGTCCAACTTAATATCTAGGGCTTTGTAATAGTGATCATTCTGTTATTTTAACCCCACATTTAAGAACAATTATAAGCTCAAATAAAAAAAACTATCTTGTGATGTGTCCATTGTCCTTTTAGAGCAAAACAGTAAAAAATCAGACTACTTTGAATGAAAGCTGGATAGACACTGTACCTAAGTGAAAACTGATTTGATTGATTTTTGTGAAAGTTGTAAAGGTTATACGAAGATATGCCGTTGTACTTCAATGTTGGTTGGTGCATGTTGCATGCAAAGTAATTGTTTGTGACATATCTTAAAAATAATAAGGTTATTCCTTTTCATACCTAGGATACTAGGTAACGAGGAAATATAAAACATTATTGTAACATAATATTTGATAATTTCATTAATAATTTATCTCTTAGTTAACTTTTTGGCTTAATTCGAAACTGTTCAGATATATGTATTTTTATATACTCTTATGTATGCCATATAATAATCTATATGTACTAACCTGTATGTCTAATATACAATGTAAATGCTAAAAGTAACTTCACTTTTTAAGTAAAAATATGCCTCTAAAGCATAATTTATGATATGAACAAAAACATGATTTATAATATCTAAATGCATTTGTGATAAAAGTTGAATACAAATACAGACATTCAAACATTTGTTGAACAAACAAGTGGAAGTATTAATAAATCTTATTAAGTTAAATAAGAAAACTAATAACAGCAAGTAATGAGATCTCATTTTCTTACATTAATTAAGGCTGTTTCAGCAAAACATCATATTAGGTTTTTTTGGGATTACACCACCTGTAAAATAACAAAAAACAGGAAACCAGAATCATACAAATTAAATATTCAAAGTGCAGTAGCAAACCAAACTTCTAAAGTTTGCCCCAAAAAAACACTGTATAATATGCAATAAAATAAATATTTAACAAAAAACCACTGATGCCATTTAGTTAATTTTTCAAACATATATTTTATTGCATATTACAGTGATTTTTTTTTGGGCAAACTTTAGAATTTAGCCTTGATACTACACTTTGAATATTTATTTAATTTGAATACTTCTAGTTTCCTGTTTTTTATTATTTTACAGGTGGTGTAATCCCAAAAAAAAAAAAAAAATACTACAATGAACCATTTTAGCTTTTGGCTATTTTTATGCTGCCACACTTTTTAAATGTATTAAGAATTAAACTTTTATAAATTATTTTTACGTACCATACACAAGCGCTTAAAGCACAAAACCCTTAATTATTTTATTTAAAGCTTTTAAAATGCCAAGTACTTTTAAATAGTACCTAGTTGATCTCCATCTACCGCACCAGTCTCAAGGTTTAAAGAATCTGTAAATGTGATTAATTTACTGTAATAACACCGCAGCAATTAATTGAAATACAAATTTTTACAACGTTCAACGCTGTTAATAGAAGATGAATATTACACCTACTTATATAAGAAAATTTTATGTGAATAACAATTTAGTGTTATCATTTTAATTTATAAAATTACACAACATAATACTGTAGGTAATAGAGCCAAATATAAAATTTCTTTTATTCTCTGCTTTAGTAACAACAAAGTTTACGTATATTTGTTAGTTATTCACTACACTAGTGCAATATTACAGTATTAAACTATATGGACAACAAACTTTTTCGGCTATACAGTCCAAACGAGAAATTCTCAAACTATAATGCTCTGAATTCTAAGAGTTCTATAATTACATAATATGTCATATTATACCTACTCAATTTGTAACTGAGATTGTCAGATTTTAAATGTAATTGTCTAAGAATGTTTAGTTATAGTTATGGAATTTTTAAGATTGTCTATAAATTTTAGCATTGCACTTTATAAGCAAATCTGATTTGCTCATAACTTTTACTTGTAATCCGAACTGGCCAAAATTTAAGAATAATTTGGAATATAATAAAAAACCGGAAAACAAATCCTATAAGCTTTGTGGGTAAATCTAAGTCTTTGTAATATGTGATAACATTAATTTACAGATAAACAGTTAATGGGTGTACTGTTAAATCTGAAATTACTAAAAAAAAAACTTAATGGACATAAATTTTTAATAAAAAATGTTTAAATATCTACCGTAACATTATGTTTTCAGTAGCAATGAGCGTCACAATCTATCACAGCTTCAAACATTTTCTTTAACTGATGGTTAATGCTTAGTAATATTAAAATATAAAATAAATATTTAATAAGAGATTGGTTTCTAACAGTTTATTCTTTTTTTTTTTCTATAACAAGTTTTTGTTTAATTTCTAATCTTATCAATCATTAAAGGGAATTATTCGTTACTTTGTAGGTGCCCTTTTCCACTTTCTTTAATACAGGATTCTCTGGTGGTTCTTGTTCTGTGATCTCCAATTAATTTACGAACAATTCACTAGATAGGTAAACTAAAACAAGAAACAAAATAATATTTAATTACCTATTCTTTATGATTTTAAACTGAGCAAGTCATTTTAATTATAATCATTTTTGCTTCTTCCTTATTTAAAATTTCTGATATACAGAGTTAAAACAGAGAATCGCTTATAAAAAAAAAATAATATTACATAAGCAATTATTGAGTTTGCAGGAATTTGGAATTGGAATTTTGCAGTAATAGAAAATACTTATTAACATCACTATTTCTATAAAAAAGTATAAAATAATAAACAACTAGCTCTATACTGTCATACTAGTGCTATTATAGGGGTAATAAAAATGTAGTTATATTGTCTGAAGTTGATCCATGTGCAACTTTTATAAATTACTAAATTAGAAAGGTAACCTACCTGACAAGACTGAGGTCAAATATTAATTCTTTAATACACCTATATTCATATAGAATATACTACCAAAAATTAGTAATTGTCTTTGATACTTGGGGTACCTAGAGGAAAAGTTTTTGTTAGATTTGCTCACAAGATTATTCAGGTGGATCATGACTATCTTGAGGCTTTAGGATATTTCTAGTATCCATAGTAAAGCAATCAGAAATTTGGTATATGGACTTTGGGTTCATTGGTGTTAATTTACGATTTATTTAGTTCATAGTTGATGCGATATAGGAGAATATATTTTAACTTTTAGCATCCCCAGTAGTATATGCAACTGCTTTGTATTGCAATACCATACTGGTAGGTAGATAGTCACTAAAAATCCTGCAAAACAAGTATAATAAAAAGTACAGAAGAGTATATAAATTTTTGTTTAATTTTATAATTTAATATCAATATAATACTTACTCAAAAATAAATTACCTGATTTACAATCCATCCACTTTAATTTAGTAAAAAGGTCCCACTTTTCATAAAACTAATTATATTACCGTGTTAAATATTATTTTATTTTTTGACATGGCATTAACCTCAAAATGTCATATCTCGTTGCCATAGAGACCAAAAGGGGAAGATAAACGTTAAGGGGAATAGCTCCCACTGTTCTCTCAAAAAACTGCGATGGAATTACCTTTAGACATGTCTATCTCTTACCTTTGCTCGGTCAACAATTGATTCATGCCTGCCGTCTATGAATACTAAGTCTATGTATGTAATGTGGATAGATTAGATTTATAGATATTCTGTGGATTAGATGCATAGATAAAATATATATATACTGAAATAGATTGGTAATTCTGACTCCCCCACCACTTTTTCCTGAAATAGTACATGGATCCTATCACTTGCGGCGCTGATGTCAATTTTTGTTGAGCAGAGAGTTTTAAGTGTGTTAGGCAATTTTTCGCGGTTGCACTACCAAAGCTGGTTTATCGGTCAATTTTGTAGGAATAATAGCAATATTGTTATGGTATATATAAAATTTGAAATATATTTAATTGTTCTCCTTATGTTTTACAGATTCATCATAATTTGAAGAAAATAAGTGAATATTTGGTCGGATAAGTTAACAATTTCGATTTTTATATATCACGCATATAAAATTCAAACTTTATTCAAATGTTCTACTTATTTTGTTCAAATGAATTTCCATTACAAATAGCTGGACCCTTGATTGCTATTTGTAATGGAAATTCATTTGAACAAAATAAGTAGAACAGTTGAATAAAGTTTGAATTTTATATGCGTGATATATAAAAATCGAAATTGTTAACTTATCCGACCAAATATTTACTTATTTTCTTCAAATTATGATGAATCTGTAATACATAGGAGAACAATTAAATATATTTCAAATTTTATATATACCATAACAATATCGCTATAAGATATAAAAATTTAAGGAAATTAAATAAGAGTATAGTAAGAAAATATTAAATTTATTTAAATCATTATAGTTATGATTCATGTTAAATCATGATCTATGGTTGGATAAGAAGTGTTTTAAGCTATGTTAAAAATTATAATATAGCAATTTTCAGTTAATGAATCAATTAACAACACACACAACCAGATGCAATTGATATTTTCGTGGCTTGTTTTTTTACCATTACTAATTAATTTGTATCTAACTTTCTACCATGAAACTATTTCAGATACTATCTTTTGAGGGTAGAATTTATAACTATTGATATTCATCTTTCCGATATTCACCCACATGAAAAATCTATTATAACCCAGTTGTATGTCTTGTTAATTCGTTAAGACAATGATAACAATTAAAATTTAATGGCACGTATATAAATTTAAGTATGACAAAAATATAATTCCAAGAGGCTATCTCTAACAAAATGAATATTTTATTTATTAACAGATGTTATAAATAACTTTATATGTTTGAGCAACTACCTGCTCATTATTTTGCCAAGTGGATTTAACATTTCCCTTGAGTATATTATTACGGAGACATTTAACTAGATGAGGGGCATCATACATACAGTACATATAGTAGGATGATTTCCTCTCCACCCACGCAGAATCCATACATAACATTTTCTTAATTTCTTGCACTGAATTCCTCATTGGTCTTAGTCTTTCTTTAAATAATTTATAACCGCAGTATTCGTTGAAAGTTGGTCACATATCTACAAAAATAAATGTTACCTTATTAAGAATGTAACTATATTAATCAAACTCACTGCGTGGCCACTACTTTCAATCCAATTTCCTGTAGAGCTTCATTTACTTCTTTTACTACCCGCATGAGTTCTGGTGTGCTCATACCACCCTCCGAAAAGTAATAGCATACTGGCTGCTTCCATTTTTGGCTAATTCCCCCTGTCATAAAGACCATGATCTGCAAACTTTGAACGCCTTTCACAACCAGTGTCCTCAACCTAAATATGGCACGGCGTGCTTTTTCAAATTGGTCTTATTACGGTCTGCTTGAAATTTCTGATCCTCCGAGAACTGAATATCACATATTCAATAACTTTTTATTTTTTCTAGGCATAGAGCAGAGATCGGTTCTGCAAATTGCCTGTGTCAACATTTTGAACGTCTATACTATATAATAAAAAGTATGAACCTGTGGATAGATATAGCAGAACAAGCAAGCAGCAGTTTTTTTTATAATTAATTGAATATGTACATAAGTAGGTATACTTAATGGTGAATATAACTGAAATTTAGTTCAATTATTAGATGATTTATTAACTTAACAATAACTAACAAAAAGCAACAGTTTATGCAAAACTAACAGGTTATGATTTTTATTTTCAAAACATAATTCATTTCATTCTCATTCAATGATGCCTCCCATAGAAAAGGATACCAAGTGCTAACAGCGCTGCAGGTGATAGGATCCGCAAACTACAAAAAGGGGGGATAAGAAAAAAGGGCATTTTTCATTAAGTGAATACCCCCTGATTAGATGGTATTCTTTGATTTGTCTAGGGGTATTCTGTGATTTACATTTTATTATAATCTGTGATGTTTTATTACTGTTTCTCATTTTATACGATTTTTATCAATTTGTAGATACTAAACGTGTTTTGACTTGATTTCGTTAATGAGAAGACAAAATTTTAATGAAAGTGTAAGTAAATAGGTAGTTTGTATGTCGATAGCTTGTGTTTCTTAAGTAATATAGGTATATGATATTGGAAAAGTTGTTGGCTGTTTCAAAATAGAATTTATTTCTTCAATAAAAAACAGAAAGAGGACTCTCAGCCAGATACATGGACAAATATCCAATATGCAATTAGCACACAGAATTGATAATCGCAAAAATAAATTATATTCAAAACTGATGCATTCAGTGGATAAATTAAATCAATCCCATGTTATTTATAAGGTTGATTGCTCAGATTGCAATAGATGTTACATTGGACAAACCCAACAATATTTAAACAAACGTATAAATCAACATAAATTATCAATTTGAAATTCCATAGGGATTCCTAATTCATTCAGCACAGCATTAACTTAACACACTAAATAAGTTACACAATTTTAACTTTCGGGATACAACTATACTGCATAAAGAATACCAAAAAACGTATGTTTTTGGAAATGGCTGAAATACAAAACAACATAAAAATAGTAAATTATCAAACAGCTATAGAAAGAAAATCTAAGTAACATAGATCGCAATCTTATTCAATAGCATTTTTTTTAAACATCCTGTATGTGTACAAACTAAAACCTCTCAATGGCTTTTGAGTCATCAGAATGTTTACAATAACTCATTCATACCAGCAAAATAGGGAATTATCAATTCTTAATTACCTGCTGTCAAAAAGAAACACATCAACGGTGACACCAAATCCTGATCATTCTCTGCTTAACTCTTCAAACTACACGTACATTGCATTCTTAAACAATAAACGAAAAAGATGAAAAACAAAAGAAAACCAACCCATACAATAAAATTAATATATGAAATTGATATTAGGTAAGAAAACTAAGAAGAAAACACTTTTTTGGATATTTATTTTGTCACTAATATTATTTAACACTTATGTAAAACCATTATTTTTAGCTATTAGGTAATCTTGAAAAAGTCCAAAAACTTGGACGAAACATAAGATACTTGATCTGACTGACAGTCCTCTTTTTTGTTTTTTATTGACGAAATAAATTAAGCAATATATTTTAGACTGACATGGATATGAAAAGTGAATTGGATCTAAGTGGTAAATTAATAATAAAAGTGCAACTTGGGGATGATATCCGTCGAATTCCAATACATAATGAATCACTTACTTATGATGAACTTGTTTTAATGATGCAGAGAGTATTTATGGGAAAACTAACTGCTAACGATGATATTGTTATCAAATACAAAGATGAAGGTATTGTTGAAATTAAATTAAGAAATATATTCTCTTATCTGGTAAATATCTAGTTAATGAACTCTGCTATAAAATTGTCCTAAATATGAAAATCTTATTGAATATTGATAAATTGAACTAGATTTTTAATATTTATTCTTATGTGCCATAGGTACACCTAGACACAACTTTTTTATCACGCCAACAAAATTTCTCTTTGATGTATGTAACTGTATGCCTGCAATAATTTATACTTAATGTGGCTAAACAACCACATCTTCTATCAAAGGTAAATTACATCGGTGATATTGTTATAAGTTTTAAATTACTTACCTAAAGTGCTAGAAATTCACAAGCTGAAAATCAAGGTGATGCTACAATATTATTGAGTAGGATGATAGGGAGAAGCTATCTCGTAGTCAAAAATAGGATCAGTACCACCATATTGATAACGACAGTTTTCTTAACATGACAAAAGGCTGCGTCACATACGTCAATTTAGTTTTAAGGTAATTAAGCATATTTATTTTACAACTGAACTAAAACTTCAGTGCATGATTAGAGTATGTGGCCTGTGAAATAGGTTATTATTTATTATTCATGGTTTTAATAACAAGGAGGTGCTATTATGTGCCTTTTTGGATATTGAAAGAACTTTCGATAATACTATGACAAGATCTATCATGAAAACATTTCTAGGTGAATAGACTAGATACATGCTCAGGCTAAGATTAAGTAAGTATATCCATACTAGAGTAAACATTAGTGGCTCGGGAAAAACGAGTGTATCCGCAGCAAGATGTTATTATGTCTCCCCGGCTGTGACCCTTGTGGTGGACAACGTTACTAAGTTTACTGGACAGTTACGTATATCAAACGCTGGTCTATGTAGATAATTTCGTCATACTAGCTTAGGGTAAATTAAACAGCAAGTAATGAAGCATATTATGTGCAAGGCATTGAGTATGTAAGATGGACAGATAAGATTAAAAATTAAATATTAATGATTGATGATTAAATATTAGACCTAAATCGACCATAACAACATTCACCAGACAATTACAAGTTGAGTGATTACGATCACTAATACTTCATAGAGAGCTAGCAAAGCTGTCAGGGAAAGGGTAGTATATTGGAATGAAGAATTACTTAGAACCAGGAGCTAGGAATATCATCCACGACTAAAATTTTGAAAATATATTGTAACATATATTGCAGGATACATTGTTCATTTTTTAAAGAAGAAAATTTACTAAAAATGTACTACTTTAATAAAAATAAAATTAATAAATCTGAAAGCATTAAGCAACACAGCAATAAATTTGTATATTTATGGGACAATAATTTTTTTCTGCATAGCCTTTCTTTATTTCAAACATTGTTTTGTTTTGTTGCATTATTTTGGATCTCCATTTCTGAGTAATGATAATTCTAAATAATCCGGGTCTGATGAGGCAGCCATATTCTTACTACACTTAGCCATGCCTAGTGAACCCGTTTCTTGTATGTGAAAAGGATGCTTATAGTGTCTGCCTACCATACTACCTCAATTTACTATAAAGATGTTATTTACATCAAGTAACTTATTTCGTCTCATTAGAACTTTCATGAACAAATGAATGTAATGATACATGGGTTATGTATCTCAAACAATCAAACCTCATATTATATTTATCAATATTTTCTTACACTTTTTAACTTCCAGTTCATGTTTAAGTAATGCCATACTTTCTGCTGAATTTATTTCAGGTTATGTTTCGTATGCTACATATACAGGCTGTTACAAATTTGCTTCTCACTACAGGGATCTCGGAAACAATAAGAGATACGAACTAGCTTAAATGGGGGCAAAGTTGCGTAATCAGGGGACCAACATTATGCCTCTAAAAAATCAAAGCTAACATGATTAGTTTTCGAAATATTTGAAAGAAACCGAAATTTTGGATATCCGTGTTTGTTCCATTTCAACCTTTTTTGAGGTGATATTGAAAAAAAAGAACACTTTCTCATGGCAACTTTTTGCCCTCTATCGAATGGCATAATCAATTTTTAAATGTAACGTTTCGTCTTTCCAGGACCATCATCAACTTCATTTTTTTAAATACGGCCCTGGAAATTTTATTACATTTTTTGCAAGCCTTCATGACCCCCAATGGTTCAGCCCGAACCAGATTCAGACGTTTTGCCTCGAAAAATTCATTTTCAATGTATTCGTTAAAAATTTATCTAAATTTTTTATTTAGATTTCTATGTTTATTGCATTATCGTACACTTTAAGTGTCGTTAGACTCTGTGAAATCCACCTGGTTATTTAAACTATTACCATCACCTTGTCATACATACTTGATAAGTTGCGTCAAAATTAAAACATTATTACAATTTTAATTTTATAATGACAAATTAATTCTTAAAAATACATTTGAACCAAAACTGCAAATGAATATTGTACTTATACTATACTAAAAAATTATAGTAAATGTTCAAAAACATTTCTGTTTTCTTCAATACAAAAATCTATCCGCCTCACAATATTGTGTACTGCCCTTTGTATATCTCTTCTTCTCAGGGAGTTAAATCCATTCAAAATATTTGCCCTCAATTCTTCTATATTGTTAGGTACTTCTTTATAAATTTGATTTTTCAAAGTTCCCCATAAAAAAAAAATCAAGGGGGGATAAATCGGGTGACTGTGTTGGCCACTCGACTACCCCACCATTTCCTATCCATTGTCCGGGAAACTCTTGGTTTAGAAAACCCCTGACATTTCTAGTGTTGTGTGGTGGTGCACCATCTTGTTGGAACCATACGTGTGGTAATACGTTTAATGGAATATCCGGCATGTATACCTCGAACTCAGTAATAAGAAAATTGGGGTATCTATCATCGTTTAAATTGCCCTCATAGATGAAAGGTCCTATAATGCGGTCTCCAAAAATACCGGCCCATACATTTAATGAAGATTTTATTTGATTTCTCAGTCCGAGAGAGACATCGATTCAGTACACACGTATCTAAAAGCGCGCTATTAAAGTCATATGTTTACCCACAATACAATGAATGACAGTGAGATAGCAAGTGACATAACAAATGTAGAAGTATATATGAAAATAAAAGATGTTATAAAAAGCTCAATTGAAGACCTTAAAACAGAATTCTTGAGGCATTTAACGGGTTTAGATAGTCGATTAGAGCAAGCAGAGCAGAAAATTAAACAGCTAGATGAAGAAAATAAGAAGCTGCAAATAGAGCAAAAGCAATTAAGAAGAGAAAATAAGAAGAATAATTTAATAATATTTGGTTTAAATGAAACAGAAAATGAAGATATTTTTGGAAAAGTACAAGAGTTGTTACATAATCTACGAAGACTTAGTAAAAGAAAATCATGGGCTACTGAAAAGAGCAGTTGAGAAATTTGGGAAGAAGAACGTTTGGTGTTTAAATTGTAAAAAATACTGTATGTTTCAAAATAAGAAGCACTTACTGAGTTCAGATGAAGATATTGATAGAATTTCCAGCTCCAACTGAAAAATTTATTGAATGAGATGTGGAAGAGGTATACCTAAGATATATTTAGAGACGTTATTTGTGTGTTTTGATATTTAATATAATTAATTAGATTATTTACATTACTATTTTCTTATTAGTTATGATATCCTGAAAAATTGATACTAATTTTCTGAGTGAGTTTGAAGAGGATGAACTATTAACAAATAAGATTACAAATACTGATGAGTGTAGGTTAGTTTTAGAGGGTGACAGAATTTTAAATATCTTGCATTTTAATATACGATCTGTCAATCATAATTTCGATGAACTTTTAATATATCTAGATATCTTAAATGCTAAAAACATAGAGATTGTGATTTTATCTGAAACTTGGGGTGTTAAGGATATAAATAGTTTTGCGATTAGAGGTTTTTCGGCTTTTTATAATAATTCTTTTTATAACCAAAATGATGGGACCATGTTTACATTAAAGATACTATACCCGTATGTGTCAAAACAATTCAATTCAGTCAAATTAATTTACTTAGAATACAGTGTAATATTGGACAAGTAAATTATGGCATCTCAGCTTGTTACAGGCCTCCTGAGTCCAATCAAAATCAATTTATTTCCGATTTAGAAGATTATTTTGTAGACTTGGAAAAATGTGATATTGAAATATTCGCTGGAGATATCAACATTAATTTGTTAGATACACACAATCTGGAAGTCAACAATTATATTAATGTATTGAATCAGCATGGACTATTTTCCTATATAAATATACCTACAAGAAAGTTAAGTATTTTAGATTATTTTTTTATTGGTGTGAAAAATAATGGTATAAAAACCAAATCAGTTATTAAAGGTTACGTATTTGAGACAGCTATTAGAGATCATGACGGCATTTTATTAAATGTAAGGGCAGTAGAAAAAAATAAATTAATAAACAATAAACCAAACTCATTTAATATAAAGAAAATTGATTACATAAAATTAAATTTAGATCTTAGTAAAGAAAATTGGGTAAACATTACACAAAATAATAATACTGAGTTATGTTATAACAATTTTATAAACAAATTAAAATTTTACATAGAAAAAAATTGAAAAACAATTGAAATAAGAAATAAATTGAAAAAAATAAAACCGTGGATTACTATAGGCATAATTACTTCAATTAAACATAGAGATCAACTAAAAAAAGAATTACAGAAAAACTACACTGAAGAACGTGCAAATGAATTTAAAAGGTATAGGAATTATTTAAATAAATTAATCAAAGATACTAAAACTCAATATTACACAAATAAATTAAATAATGCAAAATGTAACTTCAAACAAATTTGGAATGTTGTCAATGAAGCGACGAATAAATATAAAAAAAAATAAAACAGAGGTATACAATATAGACAACAATCAAGGTGAACATTTAAAAACTGATAAAGAAGTGTCAAATTGTTTCAATACTTTTTTTACTAATGTAGGTCAATTAATGATTAGTAATATCAATTCTAAGAAAAATGTAAAGTATAAAGAAAATTTTCCGCCAAATGATAGTTTATTTTTATATCCTGCTAGCAAAAATGAAATAATAGAACACATTTTCAATTTGAAAAAAAAATTTGCCTGTGGTTCAGAAGGAATATCTCCTGAGACAATTAAGAATATACACTTACATGTGATAACACCACTGCTTCATATTATCAACTTGATACTCTCTACGGGTCATATACCAATTGCTATGAAAAAATCTATTGTAACCCCTGTATTTAAATCAGGAGATAAACATCAAACAACAAATTATAGGCCAATTTCTGTGATAAATACCATTGCAAAAATTTTAGAGCAATGTTTGAAATCTAGACTAGTTAAATATTTACAAAAAAATAAAATTTTAAGTAATCACCAATTTGGTTTTCAAAAAAAATTAAGTACAGAGGATGCAGTAATTGCATTTAATAAAGTATTAATAGAAAATATGAACAATAATAAAAAGTGTATATCAGTTTTCCTTGATTTGGCGAAAGCCTTTGGCACAGTCGATCACAGTCTGTTCCTAAGCAGACTGGAGTCGGTAGGTGTCAGAGGCACTTCCCTAACGATATTCAAAACATAACGATACTTGTGTGGTTTTTGTGGATGATACTTGGGACAATGTATATGAAAAAGCTGAAAAGGGCATGTCAATGATTAAAAACTTTTTAGATGAGAGCCTTTTGAGTCTCAACGCAGATAAAACTAAATTTATAACATTTTCACTAACAGCAGCAGATCAACCTGAAAGAAAATATATAAAAATACATAACTGTACCTTAACAAATTGTAAATGTAAAACTATAAATAAAACAAAAAATATAAAATACCTTGGTGTTTTGGTTGATCAGCACCTCAGATGGAATGATCACATAGAATATACTAATTCAAGGATTAGAAAACTTATGTATAAGTTTTACCAGTTAAGAAATATAATGCAGAGAAAACTGCTACTTGTAATTTATGATGCACTAGTGCAATCTCTAATTAGATATTGTATATTAATATGGGGTGGGTTATATGATAATTCCTTGTGTGGTCTTCAAACAACTCAAAACACATTGCTTAAAGTGTTATTCAAGAAGCCTGCAAGATATTCGACAACTATTTTGTTCAATGAATTTGATATTCTGCCTTTTCGGAAGCTATATTCATATCAAGCACTGCTATGGATAACATCGAATTTAAATGATTTTTCAAAACCAACTCATAATTATTCCACAAGATCAGTATATAATGAAGTATTAATGGTACCACTATATAGAAAATCTCATATCCGCAGAAGTCTATTTTTTTTATGCCCCAAAACTGTATAATTTTCTCCCAAAGAAAATTAAAAATATAAAATCATTAAATGTCTTGAAGAAAGAAATGAAATTGTTTATAAAAGAAAATTTTCATCAAGTAGAAACAATATTTTCACTATGTGTTCAATAACACTGAATTCTAGATTTCCAGTAAGGCATTTTTTGTATTTGATATTCTTATACCTTTGGCTCATCTTATTCAGTAGTTTATTCCAGTCCTCTTCAATTTCTCAGTCACTCTATATGTATATGTGTATGTATAGGTATTATATATTTAAAGTTTTTTTGTTTGTAATTTTGTATTTTTTCTTCAGTAATCGATATTTTGAAATATTATATAGATAAATACCTAGTGGTTGATCATAGTATTAAATTGTATGTATATGTATGTATGTATATCAACACTAATACCGCACACAAGCTATGCTTAGGCGGGTTTGTAGCTAAAAAAGTTAATATTGTAAATTGTAAAAATTACGTTGTTGTAAAATTGTAAATTGAAATAGTATAATGTTGAATAAACTGAAACTGAACTGAACTGAACTGAACTGAAACTGAATGTAATGAATGTGGAACTAACAATTAAAGAAATTAACCAAGTATACCGATTTAGAAAGAAACGAAACATACTGTGTTTAAAATTAGTGTCTTTTAACAAGAAAATTGAAATATTAAAACATACACACTTACTGAAAAATAGTGGAATATCAATAACAAGTGAACTGTCAGAAGAAGAGCGACAAACACAGAAATTGCTAAGGGAGCATCTAAAGGAGGCTAAAAAGCAAAATAAAGAAGCAACAATAAGGAACAATAAATTGATTGTAAATAATACTGTATACACAGTCCAAGACTTAGAAAAACTGAAGGTGCCCAATAAAAACTCAGAGATAGTGAAAGAAACGAAAACAAACCCAAAAAACACGCATTCCATTATAGGTGAAAACTCTGATACCGTAGTACCCGGTTCCAAGCCAACGAAGATAAAAACCTTACATCAAAACAAAGAAACAGTAAACGAAAACTGTCAAAACACAGGACTAGGAATTTCTACTAGACGAAATAAAAAGCCGCAACTAGACATTGGCCGTAAGACATACGCAAGTTAAGGTAGTGAGCAGGAAATAATTTAAAATAAATAAGTTAAATATTTTATTTTTCGTATACTTTATACGTAAAGGCAATAATATTACATAATTAAACAGTAATGGATCCTTTTATTAGGGACTTTAAAAATGCAACTGTTAATACCTACAACGGAAATAAGAAATAAGTGTGTATGCATTGATATGTGTATGTGTGTATGGCATGTAAAGTACTATTTATTTAGGAAAAACCACGGACAAATTTTACTTTTTGCGGTTATCTCTTTCAGAAATTGTTTGCTACTGCAACAGCTTGTAATTATTGTTTGTTATTTATATATTTGTACCCATATTTGTATTTGTACGTTCTTATGTAGTTGAGCAAATAAATTATTATTATTATAGGCCTATTTTCTCTTGGATTTTGTATTGACCAGATGTGTTCTGTATTTCTATTGAAAATACCGCAGTTAGAAAATTTAGTTTCATCTGTCCATATAACTTCATGCAAAAAATTTGGGCGATTCTGTAATTGCTGACGCAACCAATTGCAATATGTGAAACGCCGTTCTTTGTCTCCTGGTGTTAGCCAATGAGAAATGTGTATTTTAAAGGGTTTGTAAAGATTGTATCTAAGGGTTCTCCATCCTTTTACATGACTAATTCCTGCTAAATTAATATTCAAAGCCATTTCTCGGGTAGATTTTTGTGGGTCATTATTAATCTAGCATAATTAAAAAAAAATTATTGTAACTACCGCTTAAAAAAATTAAACAAAGCTCATCTAAAATAACTTGTGTTTCATTTACTTGTATCCGGTTTCCATATTTATTTCTAGGTTTCCCGAATGCTCCAAATTCAGTCAAATTCCGATCTAATTTATGAAATAATGTTCTATGCGGTTGTGCGGCTGTCATTTTTCGGGATATACATCCAAATACATTTCACACGCTCTTTCAGAGTTGCGATTGCAGGTATAATAAATTTTGATCATATTACGTTTATCTTCATTTGAGAAGGACATACGCTATAACAGGCAATAACTCAAGGCAGGCAAATTCAAATAAATACTGTCAGTAACTGCCAGTTCTTTCGTATGCGTTTGTTTCTTAACACATTATTCACGGCAATCTTTATATCTACAACTAATTTGTCTTTTGTCTTTTTTAAAAGTCAATACGTTTTGACAAATGTTGAAAATGAAGAGAATAAGTGTAATATAATCGAAATTTATTATACCTGTAATCGCAACTGTGAAAGAGCATGTCAGATGTATTTGTATGAATATCCTGAAAAAAATTATATCAGAATTTGTTTGAATTTTGAGCACTCGAGAAACTTAGAAATAAATATGGGCACGAGATGAAAACTCTAATAATGTTTTATTATAACGCGTGTTGGTTTAAAATATAATTTAAATAACCAGGTGGATTTCACAGAGTCTAACGACACTTAAAGTGTACGATAATGCAATAAACATAGAAATCTAAATAAAAAATTTAGATAAATTTTTAACGAATACATTGAAGATGAATTTTTCGAGACAAAACGTCTGAATCTGGTTCGGGCTGAGGCAGTACATCATTGGGGGTCATGAAGGCTTGCAAAAATGTAATAAAATTTCCAGGGCCGCATTTTAAAAAATGAAGTTGATGATGGTCTTGGAAAGACGAAATGTTACATTTAAAAATTGATTATTGCCATTCGATAGAGGGCAAAAAGTTGCCATGAGAAAGTGTTCTTCTTTTTTCAATATCAGCTCAAACAAGGCTGAAATGGAACAAAAACGGATATCCAAAATTTCGGTTTTTTTCAAATATTTCGAAAACTAATCATGTTAGCCTTGATTTTTTAGAGGCATAATGTTGGTACCCTGATTACGCAACTTTGTTCCCATTTAAGCTAGTTCGTATCTCTTACTGTTTCCGACATCCCTGTAGTGAGAAGCGAATTTGTAACAGCCTGTACATTCAATTTCAAGTTCCCTACAGATGAAATTTCTTTCAGTTAACAACCACTTTTTAATTGCTGTTTTTATAGACCATTGGTTAAGGTTGGCACCTGGTTAACTTTCTCTCCCTTACAATAATACTCTACACTTTTAACTCGGTAGGTACACATTTTTACTTCCTAATTTATAGATTTAAGGTTACTTACCTTGTAAGTACCTTACCTTACCTTGTAAGGTTATCACCTTGTTTACATTCTCTGTCTTTCCTAATTTATGATTTGTATATTTATTCTTTCTTTTCAGTTCAAATACCTACACTTTATTTGTTACTTTTACTTCTATACAAATTGTATATACTTGACCCTCCCAGTGCCTCTTTTTGCTCCCAGGTCCCATATCTTTGTTAATTATTATTTTTTTTTTAAATTCATGCTTCATCCGTATTTTTCTTTTAAAACTATTCTATTCCTTTACTACTTCTAACTATTAATCTCTCATTTCCATTTGGAAAATTTTCAATTTTTATATATCAACATACCAGATCCCAAATTAGCTTTAAACTTGAATTTAGATTTGCTATAAACAACTTATTATTGTTGCCATTTTGAGTCGGTAAATTTTCGACACTTATATACTTTAAAACAATTAAAATTAATAAAACAATGTAATTTGACTTAAAAACACAAAAAAGATAAATGTTTGTGCAACTTCAACTGTGGTTCTAGAATATATATCAGATCATATAGCACTATTGAAAAGGATGGTGTGAGGGTGGACATGGTGTATCCCAGTAATATGATTTATGAAGATATATCTCAAAAATTAGGTGAGAGCCCCATTTTCTATTAAATATTTTGAAATTTATGTGAAAGTATACTAAAAATCATCAATTTTCGAGATGAGTCCATTAACTAGATATTTATTTTTTTATCTTAATAGTAATGTGAAATATAATATATTTTCTGTGTTCCAGATGGAGACCTTATTACCATATTTGATAGCTCTGACTTGTCGTTTGCAATACAGTGTAGTCATATATTAAAACTACAAATTTTATTAAATTCAGATTTGAAAAGTAATTCCTTAAATGTATTATCTGAACCAGAGGTCACAAAGTTGAAGAAGAAACTTAGAAGTATACGAGACCAAGTTAACAAATTATTAGATTCGATTGATGTGACAGAACACAAAAATTCTACAGTACAAGGTATTTTTTTAAGTAATTGATAATTAAATTTGTTGATGGAAGTGTATGAAACTTTAAATCTGGAGATTACTTATATAGTACTTGAGTAGTACTGTTACATTTCAATAAAACATAATATGTTATTCAATACTTGTGTAATACCTTCTAAGAATATGCCATATTAAACTATGGATATTGATATCTGCCCCTTGATTCTTGAGTCGGAAAAAATTCATATGCGAAAATGACGTCAATATGATGTAGTTTGACAATTCGTTATAGCAAGAGAACTGTCGAACTACATCATATCGATGTAATTTTCGCATACAAATCTTTTCCGATGACTCGAGAATCGAGGGCCGGATATAGATATGCAGTATTCTAGTAATTCAATACTGTTTAGAGGTTCTCCTTACAGACTAGTTGCTTTCGAAACTTCTTTTTAAGTAAGATTTTATTTAGTGTTTCACTTTCTAAATTAATAATATCTTTATTGCTGTATATCAACAAGGACATAGCAATGTCATATACAACAACATACCCACATACACCAAAACACACATCCACACATACTATGAATAACAATTTTCAAACACAAATACTAATAATAAAAGTAAAAACTCTACCGCTCATTCTAATCACAAGGATTGGCCCGAATGTCTGAAACTTGTATGGAAAAGAGGGCAACCAGTAGGCCACAATTGCGCCTCCGTACTTACCGGACCGTACTGCGGACTTACGTTGGTAAACCCTAACCACCATTCAGTGTGGAATGAGGGAAACCTGGAAAACTTTATTAGTTAGGGGAACAGTTAAACATCAACCGATGTTAATCTCACATTAACACATAGCTAACATTCTTCCCATCCTAGGCACGCATGCCAGGATGATTGGCAACGCAATCATGTGAACAGGCCTTAATATATGAGTAAACCATTTAATTAAAAATTGGTGGAATCGGGATTCGGACCCATAACCTCTAGGTTAAGTAATGCTTGAATGGCTACGACAGCACAGACATTAACCAGGCTTGGCTTGGGGCAGCACAGACATTAACCAAAGAGGTGAGTCACTATTTGATTATATATTAGGTGAAGGGCTAATGGTAAACAACATTGGCTCAGAACCAACCTTTATCACTAGAAATAGGAGAGAGGTACTAGATCTCACCATCAGCTCAAAGCTTTTGAGCAATAAGATAACTGATTGGAAGGTATCTTCTGAACCATCATGTTCAGACCATAAACACATTCTATTTAATATAGAAACCGGGCCTAGGCCTATGTTGAAATATAGGGTCCCGAGAAACAGAGACTGGAGCGAGTACAAATGATCGGTCCAGTCACAACTTCAAGGCACCCTGACCACTATAAATAATCGTGACGAGATAGAGATTGCGACGGAACAAATTCGAAACGCACTTATAGCAGCTTATCACGAAAACTGTCCACTTAAGACCAAAAAAGATAATAGAGGCACATCTTGGTGGAACAAAAAACTGGAAAAAATGAGGAAAGAAGTTTGACGCCTCTTTAATCGAGCTAAAGTTTCGGGCGCCTGGGCTCCATATAGATCCGCATTAGCGGACTATAATAAAGAAACTAGAAATGGGAGAAAATCGCTATCGCGATTTTCGTTCCCATTTCTAGCCCTACCGGGGGTCCAGGCCTGCGGCCTGGGGTCACCCTTCGGGTGACAAAAGCATCTGAAATAATATTATTATATTATTTTACATATTAAAGAAATTTTGTATCTGGAATGATGATGTAATTATACTAAACGATTTTTTTTAATATTTTGATGAATTGTAAGGGTTTAAGGGTACTCTATTGTTGATGGTAAAACATCATAATTTTTTAAGTACTGAAAGTAGAATTTATTTTTAAGTAAACATTATTATCAATTTTATCAGTGGGACCAAAAATATTGTAGATATTTACTTTTGTAAGCTAAAATGATGAATTTAACAGACTGCCTTAATGAACGAATTAATTCCAAACTTTACGTGCAGAAAGAATAAAAGCTACGGATAATGAAACAGAATAACTAAAACTAATACTAATAAATAATTGGAATTAAAAAGTAAAAAAAAAAAGTTTGCCTCGACCGTGACTCGAACTCGCGAAATCAGCATTATCAAGTTTTGAATCGTATACGACTTTCCCGTTGCGCTACCAAGACTGTTGTCAAATGTTTACCTTGAGACGTTAAAATATGTAAACTGTACGTGTCAACCTGAAAAAACTATTTTTACCAATTTTCTAATTAGAAAAGCATTTCGCTTCAATATTTTGGTAATCAGAAGTGTTTCGTAGTTTCCTGATTCCGTTAGCAATATTTCTCGTAGGAAAATAACCTATCTGAAGTTTAATTAATTTGACAGTTTTCGTGGGAGGTGCTTGTCTCGTTAGTGTAATCTCAGATACGTCTACGCATTGGAGAAAGGCCGGGGGCGACCTCCGGTGGTCCGCGGAGATCGTTCCGGGATCGCCCCTCGGAGGAGATAGCTTTGAAACTTTGTCGATTCGACGACAGAATTTAGAGCGAGGCAGAATCGACGCGTTTTAATATATATATGGATAAGAAGGGCAAAAAGGGAATCTTGGAGGAAGTTCTGCGAGAGTATATCTGATTTACCTAGCAGTACGAGAATCCACAAGATCCTTTCTAGAAATCCGGCAAGGGAATTTGGGTGGATAAAACGACCTGATGGAACCTTCACGAACTCTGGAAGGGAAACCTTGGAGCTTTTGTTACAAAACCACTTCCCAGGTAGTTTGATTTTGGATAACCAGCAACTACCACTACCAGAAAGCCGATTTAAACGACCTAACCAAAACGACTGGTTGGTGGCCAAGAAGGTTATCACAAGACCAGCTATTGAGTGGGCTATCAAATCTTTTCAGCCATTCAAATCACCCGGTGAGGATGGTGTGTTTCCAGCTCTGATCCAAAACGAACTGGAAATCATCATACTGTTTCTCATTAGACTATTCAGAGCTAGTCTGGCATGGAGCTATATACCATCCAGTTGGTCCGCAGTGAGGGTGGTATACATACCTAAAATAGACCTATGCCCCAAATCGCTCAGACCCATTAGCCTGACATCATTTCTGGTGAAAAGTCTGCAAAAGGTACTGGATGGACACATTAGGACGAATGTGTTAAGCATTCATCCTCTTAATACCTACCAGTATGCCTATAAAACCGGCAAATCAACAGAACTAGCGCTCAATAACCTAGTCGGGAAAATCACCCAATCCCTACAGAGTAGGCAAACTGCAGTGGCGGCCTTTCTTGACATTGAAGGAGCGTTTAACAATGCACTGCCTGACTCCCTATATACAGCTGTCGCTGCTAGGGGAGTCGACCCAACCATAAGTGACTGGATTCGGGCTATGTTAGAAAATAGAGCTATAACGACGTCCCTTCAGGAAGAAACGGTCAGATTTAGGGCCGCAAGAGGGTGTCCACAAGGGGGGGGTTCTTTTCCCCCTACTTTGGTCAATGCTTGTGGATGACCTGCTGGCCATACTTTCTGTGTGGGAGGTTGAGAATCAAGCATATGAGGGAATTTCCCTCACCCTCCAAGAGGTACTAGAGATAGTACTGAGTTGGTGCAAGAGGGAGCAGATGTCTGTAAACCCTCACAAAACGGTGATTGTACCGTTTACAAAGAAAAGGAAGCTGGACAACTTAAGACCTCCCTCCTTACTTGGTGAAATAATTCCATTTGCGGGGGAAGCAAAGTATCTGAGTGTAGTACTGGATAAGTCGCTTAATTGGAACTCCCATCTGGAAAAAATGATCCACAAGGCACGACTGTCCTTATGGACATGTCGACGAATTTGTGGGAAATCTTGAGCACTGGACCCAAACAAATGTATTGGCTGTATGTGACAGTCATACGACCCATGTTCGCATAGGGCTCCATAGTTTGGTTGTCCAAAGGACTACAACAAAGGGCCAAAATCAAACACTCTGGTTTACAGAGACAAGCCTGCCTGGCCATAACTTGAGCAATTAGCTCCACACCATCAGCAGCTCTGGAAATCCTACTGGACCTACCTCCTCTTCATATATATTTGGAGAGAGAGGCCAGATGGGCAACATACAGACTAAAGCAGGCAACTGTTAACATGCCGCACTTTGACATTATGGAGCGCAATAGGCTGCTGGAGGACATGGAAAGTCACAGTATCCTGGAGATGATTTCAGATGTCATGCCTGCAACGACCAACCTTGAATTGCCCTTTAATACTGTCTTCCCAGGAAGAGATGAATGGGATCAGAATAAGGCCGACCTGTTGAGGGCAGATAGTTGTTGGTTTCCAGACGGTTCCAAAACACCCATGGGTGTTGGAGCCGGAGCATATAGTTGCAACTCAATAGTGAAAATATCCTCATCCCTTGGCAGTTATGCAACTATATTTCAGGCAGAAATTTATGCCATCGAATTGTGTGTACAGAGGCTGGAACAAATGCAACTTACACGCAAATCGATAAAAATCTTCTCAAACAGCCAAGCAGCTCTTAAAGCTCTTGGTTCCTACCGTTGCAACTCAAAAACGGTATGGAAACCGTATCAAAAACTAGGCAGAGAGACTCTGTTAGGCCAGAAAAACAAGGCCATCAGAATAATAGTGGGTGTTGAAGCCAAAATGCTCGGTGTTTTCTCTTAATGATGATAGGTGAAATAAATGTAGAATTGTGTAGTTTGTTTATAAGTGGACTGTATTTTTTGAGTGCGGCTGACGCAGAGCTGTACTCTGTATGAGAATCAAATACATACTGGTTTACATTAGCTTAGGGGGGCGTTCGGTACGCCGCATACGTACATAAGAGAGGGGGATTTGGCGGGCTCTAAAGTACAGATATTTAGAAGCTCCCGCAGAACATGCTCCAGCCCTTGAAAGACTTCTTTCAAAAAATACAACAATATTGATACTCTATGACCATTAACAAATAAATCTTATATCTTTTCTACAATACAATGCAATCTTTTCTACTTATAAGGTAAAAATTAGTCATTGGTGAATGTCTATTGGAAGAACACAAATTTTTGTTATCGATCGTGTCACTTCACTGTTACGAGTTTTAACACTTACAACCCGCACAATATTATCTTGGCCAGGGTGGATTTTGGTAATTCTGCCAAAAGGCCAACACAGTGGAGGGGAATTTTCATCCTTCAATAAAACCAACATGCCGGGCTGCAATGGGATGGACTTCGGAGTAGTACGCCATTTGCTCCTCTGCTGGAGTAAAGAGATGTATTCATTTTTCCAACACCACCAAAAATGACTATACATTTGCTGAAGAACCTTATATGCTGACAAATGATTGACTGGAACGTTTGGATTTGACATATCCGTAGGTAGTGAAGTCAAACTGTCTCCAATAAGGAAATGACTTGAGGTTAAACAAAGTAAATCGGATTGATCGGAAGAGAGGGGGGTCTGTGGTCTTGAATTTAAAATTGCTTCTATCTGAATGAATATTGTACTCATTTGTTCAAATGTTAGAGGTGTGTTAATAATTCTATTAGCATGATATTTAGCTGACTTTACGGCAGCTTCCCAAAGTCCACCTTTTTTAGTGCATTTAAGAACGACTCCGTTGTTAAGTCACTCACGATTTCGAGGTACACAGCTTTTACTGCAAGACAAACAAAAATGCAAATGTAACACTTTATTATTTTGCGATTACGTAGTTTTCCGTCCTTAATCTGAAAGGGACCTTTTAGAGTTAAATAATCTTCCGCCTACCCTTATAATACCGTCATTGTCCAAAAAAGGATTTAGTCAAATTAATTTGTTGGACGAAGCAACGCCTTTATTTAATCTTTGAAGATTAGCTAATTCCTGAGGAAACGCGGAAATTTGAACCATTTAACTAAAACTGATAAAGCCTGACTTAACTCCTGTGAGCTTAAATTCTGCAAAAGCTTGCTGTTTTTGTGTGTAGTAGTATTCCTTTTGAACTTTAAACAATATGCAACTACTCTCTGTAACTTGATAAATGACGAAAATCTTGAAAATATTAGAGAGTTTTTGCACCCCTTAAATTCTAGCACGTCGTTATCGTTACTCTGCGCATGCGCAGTATCAAAAATGACACTCTTTTAGGCACGAATAACGATAACGACGTGCTAAAATTTAAGGGGTTCAAAAACTCTCTATTGTTT